>FR989950.1:2444864-3653546 GCA_905404175.1 Anthocharis cardamines | reverse complement strand
CAATCGGCATTGGGTGATTGCCTCCATTTGGTACTTGCAAGGAAATATTTTGACCACTACACATTTGCTGGATTGATTCTAAAAAGTTTGTTGTATGCGCACTTCTGTGCCAAGTTGCCTGTTCTATAAATGCATCTTTATTTTTAGTTAAGGGACTACATCTTTGGGTGGCTGATATATTGGGTATATTGATCCGATTTTCGTTTTGTAAGGGCTGTAAATCTTGCAAAAAGTTTCCAATTACGTCATTCAGTCCTGTGTTTCTGTTCTCATTTCGTGAGCAAACTTGATCGCGTTGATGCTGTGACGATTTTGAGATTCTTTCTTTCAGTGGTTTTTTTTGTCGTTTAGTCTTTTCATTAGGTGTACTTTTTTTTTTACTTATATTACTTTTTTTCTTTACGTTCAATGTTTTCTCTTTTACTACATTATTCTCTTGGACAACTTCAATAATAGTGGTGATATCTTTTGGCCGATTAAAGTCAAATAATTGCATTTGTTGAAGAATATTCGTACCTGCAACAGAAAAATAATTAATGTTATAGCTATTCTTCAGATTATACAACGTTACAAGAGTTTAGACGAGTCAAGTTTTTGAAGAGCAAACCACGTACCAACCTTTCACAGCACCTGTGGCTCTTATAAGGCTAAAATTGCTACAAAATGTCGTAAGAAATAAATATAAATTAAGAAATATAAGTTACAAGCAACATTCTAAAATGTACAATTATTTTATAATTTTAGCGGTCAAAATATTTCAAAACAATAAAAAGATTTGGTTTCAGATTTAACTTAATGCTAGTACAATGATGAAGAGAATTACGTTCTTGCCTAATTGCGTATAATATAATGCGGCTGCAGATGATCCTCTCAAAAACGATCTATTGTTAAATAAATGACTTATTGTAGTACAGTACAGAATCCCCTGTCTATGTCCAAGAATTCGATCTGAACTGCTTGGAATAGAACACAGAGTGTAATGTGGTATTTTATATTTTTAAGCATCACTTCGTTGTCCGTCTGTCTGTCAATATCCTTTTTTCAGGAACAACTGGTGGTTTCAAGTTGAAATTAATATCAATACTCAAGCAATCCCTTGCAGCAGTGAAAAAATCATTTTTTTTTAAATAAAAAATATTTGTTAAGCGCGGTTTGATTATATATATATATATATATATATATATATATATATATATATATATATATATATATATATATATATTTATACTATAATCAAAAAATAGCTTTCTATTAGTGAAATAATTTTTAAAATCGGTTCAGTAGATCCAGAGATTACCCCCTACAATTTTACAAATTTTAACTCTTTATAATAATATTAGTATAAATATAAAGTAAAAATCTGTTATAACGACATCGAAGGGACTACTCATATTTGGTCGTAAAAACCGATAGTCGTAACAACCGGTGATGTTTTCGAGGTACAAAGTACAGTCGGGACCTTTGATTTTGGTCGATATAACCGGAATGTTTTTCTAAACGGTTTTAACTATATTATTATAGTTTAAATTAATCCTTCTCACGTAATTACACCTGTGGAAAGCCGGGACGGGCTGCTAGTTCTTTAATATTTTTAGTACATTGTTTTATTCTATCATCAATAGTTTTCGCAGCGAATGCGATGAAAGAGATTTTATGACAATTTTCTACACCTTGGGTTACATTATTCAAGTTTTAGTAGGGACCTAATTATTTCTGGAAATATCCTATGTTACTGGGTGAAGATGTAGCTTTCGAACGGTGAAATAATTTTTAAAATCTGTCGAGTAGTTTTTGAGTTAAATCGTAACAAATAAGCCAACAAATCTTTCCTCTTTATAATATTACTTTAGATTTATACACATCACACCTTTATACTTTAAAAAATGGCGAAATATTAGAGATCATAAGGTCTTTAATTTTTTGACATCGTATGAATTTTTATTATCGTATTTGATACAAACGAATCTCATTCATCAAACCTTGCGACTTGCTCCTTGCTGTCAATATAATAAGAAAAAGAAAGATGCCACAGCCAAAACGAGATATAACATTTTATATCGAAGATAATCATAATGCCAAGTAACTAATTTATACAAAATATTGCAATACAAATGCTGGGCGAGTTTATTGCACAGAACAGAAGAAGTAAGGTTTATTGCCAGTTCTTCTCGTCCGTTCTACGCCAGTTATGATTTGAGAACTGGCAGTAAATGTAAAATTAGAAGCATTTAATATGTATTTTTTAGTGACGTTCATACGTGTATATTATGTTACCTAAATGAATAAAGAATTTGAATTTGTGTTATTCTTTTGAAATATTTTGTACTATGTAGAGTCTATATCAGACTATATCGATACCATATTACTAGTCGCTAGTATTTTTTAATCGTTTGAATATTTTCTATATGACTTACTTGTGCTGTTATTCGATAGTTGATTTTCTTCCGACAACATTTTTTCTGGAACAAAAAGAAGTTTATTTTTAAATCTGAAGGTTAATTTATTTTAGTAACTTAGTACTTTTGTACCTAGTACTTTTTATTTTATTTTTATCATCTTTCTAAACAAATAACGAATATTATTTAGTTAGTATATATGTGATATGAATGATTTACTTATATGAAAGAACTTTTTAACCAAAAAATTAAACCACCGAAAAATATGAAAAGCAAAGAAAAATAAATCATTTTTTTATTTAACCTTAATAACTAAGTTCTTAAACTAATGTAAGTATTACCTAAGTAATTTTGAGTCGTGTTTCTCTAAACTGTCGACGATATCGATCATGACAGTCGACCGGTGGAAGAGCTAACTTCCGATACTTTTGTTTTAATCAAAAAAGAGGTTTTGAGTGACCACCGTTTGAAAATTAGAGAAATTGCAGGTAGGCTTGGAATTGAAATCGAAAAAAATGAAAAATGTTTAAAAATACAAATACAAGTACAAAATAAATAAATACGTACATAATATTTTTTCATATTTGTGTCAACCCTGACCGTATTCACTGACTTTTTGTGTTTCTGTGGTTTACTTCATAATAAATAAATATATTGTATGGATCTTCCTAAAGTTTTGTATCCTTACTACTTATTTCTTTTCTAATATTTTAAGTATGACTGGGACGTAAAAATGTTGTTGGCAAAGTTATCGTTTATTATATTATATAAAACTACACTACCACTCACTCATTGACATGCCTCTATAGCGAGATGGTAAGAGATGGAGAGAAGGTTGATGCACGGTCGTATAGAGGTCCCGAATCGAACTTGAGGAAAATTATAGCCAACTCCAGTGTTGCATAATTTGAAAAAACTTTTAACGGCCCGCTCAAACGGTGACGGCTAGGGAGTTGGGTTTCGGCGGTCGGGCCCAGAACTGGTGGTAGTTGGGTGGGGAGGTGTCAAATAGCCCAAATGGCCCCAAACAAGATGGCCGCCATACTTTGCTAAAATCGCCATTTATGAACCCTTATCCTTGAAAATTTGCATAGGCCCTTCTATAGGCTTGCGCAACTCATCGGCGTACCAGAAAAGTGGCTCCGAACCCTGGCTGCCGAGTTTCATACAATGGAAAATTGAACGGCCCGCCCAAACGCCGATATTTAGGGGGGTAGTGTTCGACCAAACTTTGGTCAGCTACTTAAGGGGCTACCAGGGGGCGGTAGTGTGACGTCCATTTTTGAATTTTTCGAATTTTGGCCAAAAACTTTCGCTCCGTGGAAAATCGTGGAAAATAGTTTTTTTGATTTTTTCGTCACGCCATTATATGGACTGGGACCCCGAAATATCAGGAAAAATACGAAACTCTGAACTTTGTTAGATTTCAGAGGATTTGCCAACGGCCCGCGCAAACGGTTAGAGCCAGGGATAGAGTGTCTGAACAATTTTTTGAGAAGCCATACAAATGAAAAATCGCCATTTTTGACTCAATCAGACTGAAAATGTGCATTGCCCCATTAATCGAGTTGCGCAATAAATCTACATACTCAAAAATTTGTTGGGACCGCTGGTTTCCATTTTTCATACAACACAAATTTCGACGGATCGCGCAAACGGCTGCAGTTGGGATAAGGGTGTAGAAGTAATAAATGATCAGCAATTTAGGATGCTTCTAGGGGTATAAGATTTTTTTCAAATATACAATTTTATTAGTGTGGTCTGTTAGTTTAATGGCACACATGAGTTGAATGACAGTTTAATGAATTAAAAATCTTCGTCTTCAGAACACCACTACTATTTATTATAAATTGATACATTTTTAACTGGCCAAATTATGATCGTATTGAAAATATCTAGGTTGGCTCGCAGCGCACCGCGCATCGACGTATGTCATCTGGGAAGCTTTTAAGTAAGTAAATAGGTTTTATATACGTATAAGACTTTAAATATATAAAATGTTAGCCACAATGTCTGTGTATTCTTTGATAAACATACTGTATGTCATAAATAATTCGATAATATCGATAATTCGATATTTGATTTTTGGTTAAAAATTTGGATGAATATTCCAAGACGTGCCTCAGTTTTGAATCTAGCTTTGAGACTTGTCGAACCATTTTTCTTTATGGAGTTTTGACATCTTTACAGTTCTCAAGAATAGATAACGACTTGAATAACTTCTTGGAATACGGGCCTAAGAGTTATGAAAAGTGGCAAGTTGCCAAAAACGGTATCCGACCGGAATAACTCGAAACTTTCAAGGTTGTGCATTGGATCATTTTTGCTTAAATCGATCCATATATTCTAAAATAAATTATTTATATTATAATGAAAGCAGTATCAAATCTGTTTAAATGGGGTGTGGTTTAAACTTTGTGTTTGATTCTACCTCAGATTAAATAAAAAAGGCAGATGGAGCGCACCGAACACGCGAGTTAGGCTATCAAAGCCAATACAAATTCAAAAGCGAATACAACCTCGCGGCAGTGCTAAACGAAGCGTCGTATTGTGCACACGTCACAAGCGATTCTTTAAAAAATGCCGCATTGTGATTTTAAACATTGTAAAAGTTGTTTCCAAATATAAAAAAAATAAGATGGAATAGCATTTCACAAATTATTTATTTACCCGAAAAATTTACGGTTGTCTTGGAACACAAAACCTCAACGATCATTCGTCTGTGTTGCCAGTTTTCATAGAATTTTTTTTACCTTCAATTAGGGAAACAACAAAAGTATTAGTGACGATGACTGCTTATTGTAGGGACGTTGCAAAATGTTCTAATTCTGAATGTACTTTTCGTTTGTAATTCCGAAAACTGTGATTTGAGGATTAGTGAATAAACAACTACATTTGTTTAACCCAGTATGCTTTTGTAACACAATGAGCCAGTAGTGTCCAGCGGGCTCACTTAATAAATCAAGGGTATTTAAAAGAAAAGAGATATAATTAATAATAATAATAAAAGTTTAAGTATCTTTAATTTACGTATAAATTAATTTTATATATATATTTCTAACCGTCTTTTAACAATTATAGGGGTAGATTAGATAAAACGGTTTTTCGTAAAAATAAATACTAGGTTTTATGAGTAACAGACCGAAAAAAAAGGGTCCTCGAGACACTTGTGGGTGATTAAGGGTTAAATAAACCATATTCATGATTTATTTTTATCTAAATCGAATTAATGGTCTTATCTTATCGTTTTGTGTTTGTTACAGTTTTATAAGTTGTAATTTATACAGTTAACTTATAAATATAAAAATAAACATAAAACATGTAAATGTTTATTTTGCTATTTATCTATCCAAATACTACTTTTATAAAAAATAATATTTCAAAAATACAGGGAGATTTTACTGTTTGTGGTATCAATACACGCACACAAATGCACATGTCCTTACAGTGTCGCTGACAGTTGTCAAGCACACATGAAATGACAGGCGGTGTCATAATTTTGTTCCGTATTTTTATTTAATGAGATTAAATAAAAATACGGATTCTACATAGAGATTATAATCAAAAGCACGGTATAAATAAGTTCATGTTATACCTATATGGTAACTCATAGTCCATGGGTAACTCATAGCGTTGCTGAATCTTACTTGTCAATTTCACATGACTTATTATTAGACGTCGTTATCGCGCGGGTACGAATCATTTGTAGATTATGTAAACAGAGTGGACAAACTACATTAAGTCTTGACCTATATCTACATTGGGACTTTTTGCATCGTTTCTGCATAATTTCATATCATTTCAGTAACAAGGCTAAAGGTTAAATACCAATAGGAGGAGGCCAATGAATTAACATCTCTAAGAGAATTTTACCAGATCAATCTGATAAATTGTCAAAATCGACAAGTCAATATTTTAATATTGTCTTTAATAACGCGAGTATTGCACATTTAAATAAAATACTTTATAACAGATTCAAACACGATTTATTATTTCGTTATAAAGTATTTTATTTAAAAGTTAATAGTTTATTCATTTTAAAATACGTATGTAGATCTTTTTGAATAGAACACGACTTGCAAACATAGACTCTCAGAGGACGCGTAAAATGAGGTATTACATATTAACTGTCTATTCTAGATATATATTCTTTGACATGTTCGTTCGTGCCCGCGCGATTACGATGTCTACTTATTACATGCCTACAAAATATTCATTCACCAATATATGGCAATTAAAGATGAACTTTTTGCAAATTTAGATATAATTGAACAACGATATTGCACACCATAATTAAACATAAGTAGGATACCGTAAAGGCCGAAAGCGTAGGTTTATAAGTAATTATCACTGAAAAAAGGGATTTGTCCTAGGTATTGTATAAATAAATAAATCAGTTGTTGTTTGTTGTAATAAATATTGGTTCTCTTTAAACTTTTGTTTTAATATGTTGTTATCAATAAGAATTGTAAAACAAACAGTTAAATACTCACATTCATAAATAATATCTAAGCGACGATTTCGAAAATTCACTTCACAACTGTCACTAAAATGTTAGGCGTCTGATTTTACACAATTCATATTAAATTAAAATATATATTTTTAACGATCTATCACTATTATAATAACATACAAATAAAATATTGATAATCCATAAGCGGTAGTCGTGCAGACATTGCAAAACAATACGAGCGCGTCACAGGTCAACTACGATTGACGAATAAGCAATGACTAGTAGGGTAGGACGTAGGTAGGGATACGCAAAAAGATTCGACACCTTAGCGTATCGTTACTTTTGTTTCGATACCAAGTATTTTTGGAATCGATACTTTTGAGGTATCGATACTTTCTAAAAGTATCGATACTTTTCTTCTCCTCATTTCTATATTTTAAACAACATATTTGTCACATCATTAAGCAAAAATATTTTTTTTGAGATAGGCGGCAAAAATGTACATAAATTGTTTCTTGGGCTTATAAAAGACATCAGAATAATAACGTTACGAACTTTCAAATTTTATCAAAATCAGTTCAGCAATTCAGATAGGCATACTATAATATACCATATACATGAAATTTATAAAGACCAACAAAAATATAAGTTCCGTGAAGTTAGGACTGTATAATATGCTATATACAAAAAATTGAAGGTAAATTACTGTAACTGGAGCACTGTATAGTATAATTACTAAAAACACGATATTATATTCATACTAATTCCTAAATCAACCACAGCATTTATATAAAAACTAGCGACCCGCCCCGGCTTCGCACGGGTCTAGATTTTTTGACAAAAAAGCAGGGGTTGTATGTATTTTTTAATTTAAAATTACATACAACATTATAAAAAAATAAAAACAAAAAATTTCGTCCAAAAATTAAAAAAAAGACGTGTGGCACTCGGAGACTGCCGCGGTAAAGCTATTATAGTATAGATAAGCTCCGGCTTATCAGTCAACAGTCACGACCTCCGGGTCGTGGGTTCGATTCCCACCCAGGACAAATATTGTATCATGAGCACGGTCATTTGCTCTGTGTCTAGGTGTAAACTATCTGTTATATGAATGTTTTCAAAAATATATATTTATTTATTTCATTTACACAAATGCCATTACAGATCATAAAAATCCAATACGACTGTGCAGTTAAATTAAATATAATATTTATCAGCAGTCTGGTTACCATAACACAGCACAGGCTCTGCCTAGTTTGGGATCCGACGGCTGAGTGCGACCTTCAGGTATCGATATTAAAGAATTAATTATTAGAATTAGAGTATTAAAAAGTACTCGATACCTTCAGGTATCGATACTTTTGTTTCGATACTATTTTGGAATCGATATTTTAAATAAAATATTTGTCACAACACTACTAATCCTAAACATAATTCGGGGAATTCTCAATCATTGCCGAGCACTTAATTGTGTTACCATTTTTTGTCACTGAATTGTTTCAAGATTTTTTTAAAGAGTAACCTTTACGGGTTGAATAATCTGTTTAGTGTTTTTTTTTGTCTTGGAAACTATTTCATTTATTCAGTTTTCTGATAATTGCAGCCCTTAATGGTATTTGAACAGCATCTTTCAGTTTCCTAGTTACAGACAAGTACTTCTCTGACCACAAAATCGACGAGCCTGTTGGTGGCCTGTGGTAAACAGAGTGGACAAACTACATTAAGTCTTGACCTATATCTACATTGGGACTTTTTGCATAGTTTCTGCATAATTTCATATCATTTCAGTAACAAGGCTAAAGGTTAAATACCAATAGGAGGAGGCCAATGAATTAACATCTCTAAGAGAATTTTACCAGATCAATCTGATAAATTCTGATAAATCGACAAGTCAATATTTTAATATTGTCTTTAATAACGCGAGTATTGCACATTTAAATAAAATACTTTATAACAGATTCAAACACGATTTATTATTTCGTTATAAAGTATTTTATTTAAAAGTCAATAGTTTATTCATTTTAAAATACGTATGTAGATCTTTTTGAATAGAACACGACTTGCAAACATAGACTCTCAGAGGACGCGTAAAATGAGGTATTACATATTAACTGTCTATTCTAGATATATATTCTTTGAAATGTTCGTTCGTGCCCGCGCGATTACGATGTCTACTTATTACATGCCTACAAAATATTCATTCACCAATATATGGCAATTAAAGATGAACTTTTTGCAAATTTAGATATAATTGAACAACGATATTGCACACCATTATTAAACATAAGTAGGATACCGTAAAGGCCGAAAGCGTAGGTTTATAAGTAATTATCACTGAAAAAAGGGATTTGTCCTAGGTATTGTATAAATAAATAAATCAGTTGTTGTTTGTTGTAATAAATATTGGTTCTCTTTAAACTTTTCTTATAAATGTTGTTATCAATAAGAATTGTAAAACAAACAGTTAAATACTCACATTCATAAATAATATCTAAGCGACGATTTCGAAAATTCACTTCACAACTGTCACTAAAAAGTTGGCGTCTGATTTTACACAATTCATAGTAAATTAAAATATATATTTTTAACGATCTATCACTATTATAATAACACACAAATCAAATATTGATAATCCATAAGCGGTAGTCGTGCAGACATTGCAAAACAATACGAGCGCGTCACAGGTTAACTACGACTGACGAATAAGCAATGACTAGAAGGTAGGGATACGCAAAAAGTTTCGACACCTTAGCGTATCGATACTTTTGTTTCGATACCAAGTATTTTTGGAATCGATACTTTTGAGGTATCGATACTTTCTAAAAGTATCGATACTTTTCTTCTCCTCATTTCTATATTTTAAACAACATATTTGTCACATCATCATTAAGCAAAAAAAAATTTTTTGAGATAGGCGGCAAAAAGTACATAAATAGTTTCTTGGGCTTATAAAAGACATCAGAAAAATAACGTTACGAACTTTCAAATTTTATCAAAATCGGTTCAGCAATTCAGATAGGCATACTATAAATATACCATATACTTGAAATTTATAAAGACCAACAAAAATATAAGTTCCGTGAAGTTAGGACTGTATAATATGCTATATACAAAAAATTGATGGTAAATTACTGTAACTGGAGCACTGTATAGTATAATTACTAAAAACACGATATTATATTCATACTAATTCCTAAATCAACCACAGCATTTATATAAAAACTAGCGACCCGCCCCGGCTTCGCACGGGTCTAGATTTTTTGACAAAAAAGCAGGGGTTGTATGTATTTTTTAATTTAAAATTACATACAACATTATAAAAATATAAAAACAACAAAATTTCGTCCAAAAATTAAAAAAAAGACGTGTGGCACTCGGAGACTGCCGCGGTAAAGCTATTATAGTATAGATAAGCTCCGGCTTATCAGTCAACAGTCACGACCTCCGGGTCGTGGGTTCGATTCCCACCCAGGACAAATATTGTATCATGAGCACGGTCATTTGCTCTGTGTCTAGGTGTAAACTATCTGTTATATGAATGTTTTCAAAAATATATATTTATTTTATTTATTTATTTCATTTACACAAATGCCATTACAGATCATAAAAATCCAATACGACTGTGCAGTTAAATTAAATATAATATTTATCAGCAGTCTGGTTACCATAACACAGCACAGGCTCTGCCTAGTTTGGGATCCGACGGCTGAGTGCGACCTTCAGGTATCGATATTAAAGAATTAATTATTAGAATTAGAGTATTAAAAAGTACTCGATACCTTCAGTGTCGATACTTTTGTTTCGATACTATTTTGGAATCGATATTTTAAATAAAATATTTGTCACAACACTACTAATCCTAAACATAATTCGGGGAATTCTCAATCATTGCCGAGCACTTAATTGTGTTACCATTTTTTGTCACTGAATTGTTTCAAGATTTTTTTTAAGAGTAACCTTTACGGGTTGAATAATCTGTTTAGTGTTTTTTTTTTGTCTTGGAAACTATTTCATTTATTCAGTTTTCTGATAATTGCAGCCCTTAATCAGCATCTTTCAGTTTCCTAGTTACAGAAAAGTACTTCTCTGACCACAGAATCGACGAGCCTGTTGGTCTAGTAGTTAATGACCCTGACTGCTAAGCCGGAGGTCGTGGGTTCAACTCTCAGTATGAATCACAGAGGCGATAACAATAATGACAAGAAATGTACTACAAACAAAAAATATATTTATTTTATTTTCTACGTAGATAACCCATACTTTTTTTGCAACATGACATTATTGGCGGAAAGGATAGACTTGCTATCAGTATGAGCAGTATGAGGAAGCAGAGCGGGAGCTAAAGGCAGTGGCGGGACCACCAAACAAGCCCAAACGCCTGTTTTTCCTTATTAATGCATTAAAAAGAAATATAATAATGTCATTAGTCATATATAACTTATACGATTACGTTATTATAAAAGTTATAAAAATATATAAACACGTATTATGCTAAAATCGGCAAGACGGGCTTTTGGGCTTGTATGGTAGTACCGCCACTGGCTAAAGGTAATCATGAAATAGACTAGTAGTATGATGCAATAATAGACACATTAGAAGTGTTTGGTTGAAGGCTTTCTTGTTCCTACCTAGTGGAACACGAGATTCATGACCTGATTAAGACGAAAAATACTAACTACTAAGCTGCAGGTGCAATCTTCAACAAGTACAAGTGTGTTAGGCAGAAATATATGTAAACATTCACAAACGTAACCGCAGTAGCGATAACCTCGTTATCGTTAAAACAATTAAAGAGGAAACAATTTAATCTTAGTTCCTTTTAATTAAAATTGAAACAGGATAACTATAATAAATAATGTAGCCGGTCGTTCGGGTTTATTGGAATATATTTATAGATATGAAAAATGAAGTAATACACCATTGTTTGAGATGACTTGACGCCATGTTACTTGCAACTAGGGAATACGGGATTTCTGATGCGTTATCCCGAGATCCTGGGGCTATCCCGGGATTAGATTATGTGGTTTCTAATTGGGCTCAAATGAAAATAAAAAACAGTAATTTCTTAAAAAAACGTTTTTAATATCGTTGCACAAAACAAATCACAACATATAGTAAGAAAATAAAGTAGACAAAATAAAAAAAAATCTATACTTTTGTAAGAAATCAAAACGACATACATACATACATACATATATATCACGCCTCTTTCCCTTTGGGGTAGGCAGAGATCACGGAGAATTCCATATGCTCCGATCCTTACATACCACTTTCGCTAAAAAATATCAAAACGACACCACAAAAAATCTGTATGTTGGCCCGTTTCTGTATCTTTCCGTATCTTTTTGAAGTATTCTGAGCGGGGAAGTCCCTTCTAATTTCTATTACAAACATATTAATTATTAGTGCTGCACCTGTTTAGGACGTATCGTACGGCGTATTTATAGGTTGTTTTGTCATTATGTAATAAATGCTTTTAATATAATCTAGGCAAGGGTTTATTGATAGCATTGTCAAGGCGCAACGGAATACGGAAATAAACCTGTTTGTGGTAATCCCGTTAATCCCGAGATTAGCCAAGAACAGTCCAGGGATTTACGAGACCAGAAAACGGCTGGGATCCCGAGATTGTATTTCCTACCTATATGCGTAAATGTTTGCAACATACGTATTGTAACGGATGTGACAAAAATTTACTAACTGTGTAAATAATTTACTAATTGTATGTCTTGGGACTGTACTACAACGGACTAATGTCTTACAATTAGTCTGTTGTAGTGAACCTCTTGTCAAATGCCTTGTCGATAACATGGTAATTTGCTCTGTAAGCTAGTTATTTATCCTGTTCCGAGATAGGGCTCAATCCCACAGCTGTATCGCGATAGGTATCGATCACGTAGTAAGACTAAGCATTGACAACAGTGATCGTACTGCAACTCCTAAAAACCCATTTTTAAAACGTGATAAACACGATGTTATGAGTTGACCAAATTTTTGACGCCATCGATGATATCATCGGAGTTTCACAATTCATATTTAATTGTATTCATTATCCTCAACACATTTTTACCATATTTGGATGAATTAATAGGCTACACTGATTAAAACCACACATGGGCTCTGCGTTTAAATACCTACTTTATCCTCGAAAATTCTTAATTTTTGTGATTTACTCCAATTTTTGATCTAATCCAAAAAAAAGATTGGTGTCAAATTGGGGGGGGTTTCAGTTTTCACCCCCGTTTAAGCCGTTTGCGACTTCCGAAGTGACATCACTTACACTTTCAGAGAAGCTTTTCCCAAAACCTACACCCTAGCTCATTAATGCTGAATCACCACTTCTCGACTACTATCGCCAGCACCAAAATCTGGCTCATTAACTAATTACTGACTCGGTACGAACGCATCGTTATTAACCCTATTATTAATTTTTTTGTATGCTGACTAAATAAACGAAAATTACTGTGCCTACATGTCTCAACGAACGAGTCAAAGCGGTCGCCGTGCCTACTGACTAAACTCTATGGCGAACCTCTCTTCGCCTCAGTGTCGGGGTCCCGGGATAGCTTTCGCTCCTACCGCAGCCTCAACCCTCTTGTTGGTCGTGAAACCCCCCCCATCAGTGTGGTGCCGATGATACCAAACACCCGCCATTTGTATATGCGGGTCGTGGCCCAGCACTTCCCGCTCTCGACTCTGGACGGGGAGAGGTCTTCACCGCTCGACGCATCGACGTCTACTAGGAAGTGGAGATCGGCACGAAGCGCCGAAGCAGGACGGGACTTTGCCTTATTTTTATGCCGGGCTGGAGACCGAGCAGTCGAGAACCCCTTGGCTCCCACCAGTGTTGCCGTTTTAGCCAATTTGTCGCTAGATCTAGTGCAATTTTAGGGTCTCTAGCGCTGTTTCCTGTGGAAGTGGTAAGGGTCATCCAATCGTTATGAGCAAAGCTAAAGGATGAGTTTGGTTAAGAGATTAATGTAAAGATCAACATAGCTTAGACGTAAACAACATACTCTTCATAAAATCATTGGAGGAGAGCAGGTCAGGAGGTAAGAATGACGTATTATCATCGTCAACATTCTGTGGTCAACATCGAAATTAGCCCATTCCGAAGGATCTCCAATGGTAAGTATACGAATAAATTGTATTTGCAAGCACCATACGACAGTTATTGCTACACACTAACAGTTATAGTGTAATTTATTGGGCCTACAGTGTACTCTCGGATGCAGTGTCAAGCTAGTGTACCGATAACATAAATACATAAGTAAAACCGCAATCAAAAAAAATAATAAATTAAATATTATCTAGCGGATATGGTTTTGTTTAAATATGATAAAGGTTTGCTTCTATCATCAAACTCAATTTCTCACGTCAAACATGTTTATAAAGTATTTAAAGAGCGGTTTTATTTACTGACATCATTTAAAACCGCTTCTAAAATCAACAGTAACCAACGTTGTCTTCAACACCATCACTAAAATATAAATCAGTTTGTATTTTCAATTGTAATAAGTTTAATTTTATTTAAAAATGTCCATTCAACATGTCTTGCACAAGTTGAATGGAAAGGGAGGTGTCACCTGGATGAAGGTGGAAGATCTCATAGTTGACCGACCATATATAATTGTAGAAGCAAGCTTCCAGCCTTCGAAGCTTCACTCTGATGCGTTGCAAACGGTGGTGAGACTAGAGACAGGATGTCTGTTATTGTTACCATCATGCTTCAATAATCTTGAGAATGACATGTTAGAGGCAATCCAGAATGGAGTAGCCATCATTTTCAAAGGGCAGTGCGGAAAAATGAGGATATTGAACTTGGTAAATGTTTGAAAATAGTTATAAACTAATCATGGAATGAAATATATAATGAAGGCTATCGAATGCTGCTATTTTTTAAACATCACTAGTAAATAATATTTAAAGTTCTTCTCTTCGACGAAGGCATGGCCACTACTACAAGAAAAATCCGTTTTATAATCGATATTGAACCCATCAATGGGAAAAAACGAGGGGACCCGAGAACCAGAGATAATTTTTAAGAAGGCAGCCATCTTTGATATTTTAACAAAAAAAGTTCACTGAAATTTCGATCTACAAAAACAATTTGTATTTATAATATCGAGGAACAAGACTGCCCGAAGTTAGAAAAAAATTACACGGACTAAAACCTAAGTGTTTTAAAAACTGTCTAACAGAAAGTTTCATTGCTCTAGAGTGAAAGTATGTAATAGTATTTGTAGACTGGCTCTTCCGATACGCCCTTGATTTGAGAACTGCCAGTTTATGTAAAATTAGAAGCATTTTTTCATACGTATACACTCACGTATACATTAAATTTCATGATTAGTCAATTAAAAATAATTGTAAAATAGACAAATAGGATTTACTTTTCAGTTATATGTTAATCAATTTATGTTGATAAGTTAGCTTTGTTATAAATACATTAATTAATTTAGAGCTGTGTAAAAATATGTAAACTGAATATTGGAATAAGTAATCAAAAATAAATAATGTTTGATATTTATTTTGTCCATGTTCCTTACTAATTTTTTATCATTGTTAATTTAGAAAACTAACCAAGTATATTAATCTTATTTTCTTTATATATCTCATCAGTGGATTTAAACCGAACCACTCAACTAGAACCTTAATATTGCCTTTACTTTTCAATACCCTTTACACTAGATAATCATTAGGATATTTAACTTTTTGTAATTTTTTCTCATGGACAGCTAAAATGTTTTTTTTGTACGTCTTAAAATTGATCAGTGATGGTCACCGGATAAGTGGTAAATTTCTCCTTTGTTATTTGAAATATTTCAGAACTCCAATTTAACCTTTTGAAAAAAAAATAGTTTATATAAAAATAAGTCGGGTTTTCCTTCCTGACGCTATAACTCCAGAACGCACGAACCTATTTCCACGGTTTTGCATTCGTTGGAAAGGTCTCGGGCTCCGTGAGGTTTATAGAAAGAAAATTCAGGAAAAATTTCAACAAAAAAGCGGGAAATTCTTTTTACGAATAATTATAAAATTACGAAGCCAAAATTGTGGCAGAACAACGTCTGCGGGGTCCACTAAAAGTTTATATTAATTTATCCGCACATTATCGCCAGATTGATATTTTGCTCTTCGTTTTATTTTAATATGCTTGAAAAATGTAGACAGTAGATAACAGGGCAATGTTTGTTGGCATCGTTGTGATTCATCAAGGTGTGATGAATTTTATTGGTATATCTATTTATTGTGTTACATAGCTCATTTCCTACCCATTTACGTGAAGCGTGGAAGGTAAATTGCTGCCACAACCAATTTTTAATAGTTTTAATAAATCTTTCGGTAATAGACGCTTTCATTACACTATATAATATGGAGTAATTTGAATTAAATTTATGCATCAGATAATGAAATTTACCTTTAAAAAACTCTCGACCGTCATCAGACTGTATGTTTTTAGGTTTTCTAGATAGATCACTTACTTAAATTAACTTATTCAACTTACATTACACTGCCGCATAGATTATTTGATTGGAAAATAGCATTTAGTTCATAATTTTAAATTGTTTATTTTATATTTAAATTTCCCTTTTGACCTTGATGTATGGACAAACGGGATCAAATAATGCTGTGAATAAATGTCTATCTATCTAACTTATTTTTCACAGGTTGAGCCTAAACGTATTTGGAAAATGTATCAATGCGTAACGCTAACATACGTATAAAGCTGGCTTCCCACGGTCGGTGATTCTACGGATGATCACGCACAGCCGACGACCACGGACGGCAACGCACACAGACAGGGCTCTTCCAACGGCGCGTGTCGGTCTGTATGGATCTTTTGATAGCTTTAGTTCAAAATGCAAAGTGAAAGAGATTTCAAGTGATTTCGAATACTTTCTGAATAAAATTGGTCCAGTTATATCAAGGAATGATACCAAAAGCGAAAATATATTCCTGTTCAAGAACGGTTTGCAATTGCACTCAGCTTCTTTCACCGCACCTTTGAAGTTCCCGCCTCGCGACGGATACCGGCGCACCGCCACAGACAACCTGTGCTACCTCGGACGAGACCCTTCCCACGGTGCGTCGTGCGAGCTCGTCCGCGTCCGTCCGCGATATCACCGACCGTGGGAAGCCCTTGTAATATAACGCTTCCTACAAGCATCCCTGTGGTGACTATCCACACATGAATACCACCAAGTTTTTCTTAGGCTATAAACCGAATACGAAATGATTGTTTAGAATTCTTACAAAACGGTATATGGGGTGGTTTCAGTCAGGTGTCAAAGCGACACTCTTAATCTTATAATCTATAGGTACAAATATTATAGAACGTAGTCAACGCGCCTTGCTAAAAGTTATGCACTGTAAACCTTTTCGATTTCCTACAGAAGAGCTATACTCTATAAACAGCCTGTTGAGTGTGAGAAAGCTATATATATTACAACTAATATTAAAAAGACATAAAACAGTAACTATAGATATAAACGCTAAGACGAAAAGAAGAGTAAAAATTAGGGTAGAAACAAATGTTGAAAGAACTAAATTTGCTAGTCATCAGTTTAATAGGCAATCAGCTTACATATACAATAAGGTGAATAATTTAATAAAAATATATACACTAAATACACACGAACTAAAAACGACACCACAAAAAATCTGTATGTTGGCCCGTTTCTGTATCTTTCCGTATCTTTTTGAAGTATTCTGAGCGGGGAAGTCCCTTCTAATTTCTATTACAAACATATTAATTATTAGTGCTGCACCTGTTTAGGACGTATCGTACGGCGTATTTATAGGTTGTTTTGTCATTATGTAATAAATGCTTTTAATATAATCTAGGCAAGGGTTTATTGATAGCATTGTCAAGGCGCAACGGAATACGGAAATAAACCTGTTTGTGGTAATCCCGTTAATCCCGAGATTAGCCAAGAACAGTCCAGGGATTTACGAGACCAGAAAACGGCTGGGATCCCGAGATTGTATTTCCTACCTATATGCGTAAATGTTTGCAACATACGTATTGTAACGGATGTGACAAAAATTTACTAACTGTGTAAATAATTTACTAATTGTATGTCTTGGGACTGTACTACAACGGACTAATGTCTTACAATTAGTCTGTTGTAGTGAACCTCTTGTCAAATGCCTTGTCGATAACATGGTAATTTGCTCTGTAAGCTAGTTATTTATCCTGTTCCGAGATAGGGCTCAATCCCACAGCTGTATCGCGATAGGTATCGATCACGTAGTAAGACTAAGCATTGACAACAGTGATCGTACTGCAACTCCTAAAAACCCATTTTTAAAACGTGATAAACACGATGTTATGAGTTGACCAAATTTTTGACGCCATCGATGATATCATCGGAGTTTCACAATTCATATTTAATTGTATTCATTATCCTCAACACATTTTTACCATATTTGGATGAATTAATAGGCTACACTGATTAAAACCACACATGGGCTCTGCGTTTAAATACCTACTTTATCCTCGAAAATTCTTAATTTTTGTGATTTACTCCAATTTTTGATCTAATCCAAAAAAAAGATTGGTGTCAAATTGGGGGGGGTTTCAGTTTTCACCCCCGTTTAAGCCGTTTGCGACTTCCGAAGTGACATCACTTACACTTTCAGAGAAGCTTTTCCCAAAACCTACACCCTAGCTCATTAATGCTGAATCACCACTTCTCGACTACTATCGCCAGCACCAAAATCTGGCTCATTAACTAATTACTGACTCGGTACGAACGCATCGTTATTAACCCTATTATTAATTTTTTTGTATGCTGACTAAATAAACGAAAATTACTGTGCCTACATGTCTCAACGAACGAGTCAAAGCGGTCGCCGTGCCTACTGACTAAACTCTATGGCGAACCTCTCTTCGCCTCAGTGTCGGGGTCCCGGGATAGCTTTCGCTCCTACCGCAGCCTCAACCCTCTTGTTGGTCGTGAAACCCCCCCCATCAGTGTGGTGCCGATGATACCAAACACCCGCCATTTGTATATGCGGGTCGTGGCCCAGCACTTCCCGCTCTCGACTCTGGACGGGGAGAGGTCTTCACCGCTCGACGCATCGACGTCTACTAGGAAGTGGAGATCGGCACGAAGCGCCGAAGCAGGACGGGACTTTGCCTTATTTTTATGCCGGGCTGGAGACCGAGCAGTCGAGAACCCCTTGGCTCCCACCAGTGTTGCCGTTTTAGCCAATTTGTCGCTAGATCTAGTGCAATTTTAGGGTCTCTAGCGCTGTTTCCTGTGGAAGTGGTAAGGGTCATCCAATCGTTATGAGCAAAGCTAAAGGATGAGTTTGGTTAAGAGATTAATGTAAAGATCAACATAGCTTAGACGTAAACAACATACTCTTCATAAAATCATTGGAGGAGAGCAGGTCAGGAGGTAAGAATGACGTATTATCATCGTCAACATTCTGTGGTCAACATCGAAATTAGCCCATTCCGAAGGATCTCCAATGGTAAGTATACGAATAAATTGTATTTGCAAGCACCATACGACAGTTATTGCTACACACTAACAGTTATAGTGTAATTTATTGGGCCTACAGTGTACTCTCGGATGCAGTGTCAAGCTAGTGTACCGATAACATAAATACATAAGTAAAACCGCAATCAAAAAAAATAATAAATTAAATATTATCTAGCGGATATGGTTTTGTTTAAATATGATAAAGGTTTGCTTCTATCATCAAACTCAATTTCTCACGTCAAACATGTTTATAAAGTATTTAAAGAGCGGTTTTATTTACTGACATCATTTAAAACCGCTTCTAAAATCAACAGTAACCAACGTTGTCTTCAACACCATCACTAAAATATAAATCAGTTTGTATTTTCAATTGTAATAAGTTTAATTTTATTTAAAAATGTCCATTCAACATGTCTTGCACAAGTTGAATGGAAAGGGAGGTGTCACCTGGATGAAGGTGGAAGATCTCATAGTTGACCGACCATATATAATTGTAGAAGCAAGCTTCCAGCCTTCGAAGCTTCACTCTGATGCGTTGCAAACGGTGGTGAGACTAGAGACAGGATGTCTGTTATTGTTACCATCATGCTTCAATAATCTTGAGAATGACATGTTAGAGGCAATCCAGAATGGAGTAGCCATCATTTTCAAAGGGCAGTGCGGAAAAATGAGGATATTGAACTTGGTAAATGTTTGAAAATAGTTATAAACTAATCATGGAATGAAATATATAATGAAGGCTATCGAATGCTGCTATTTTTTAAACATCACTAGTAAATAATATTTAAAGTTCTTCTCTTCGACGAAGGCATGGCCACTACTACAAGAAAAATCCGTTTTATAATCGATATTGAACCCATCAATGGGAAAAAACGAGGGGACCCGAGAACCAGAGATAATTTTTAAGAAGGCAGCCATCTTTGATATTTTAACAAAAAAAGTTCACTGAAATTTCGATCTACAAAAACAATTTGTATTTATAATATCGAGGAACAAGACTGCCCGAAGTTAGAAAAAAATTACACGGACTAAAACCTAAGTGTTTTAAAAACTGTCTAACAGAAAGTTTCATTGCTCTAGAGTGAAAGTATGTAATAGTATTTGTAGACTGGCTCTTCCGATACGCCCTTGATTTGAGAACTGCCAGTTTATGTAAAATTAGAAGCATTTTTTCATACGTATACACTCACGTATACATTAAATTTCATGATTAGTCAATTAAAAATAATTGTAAAATAGACAAATAGGATTTACTTTTCAGTTATATGTTAATCAATTTATGTTGATAAGTTAGCTTTGTTATAAATACATTAATTAATTTAGAGCTGTGTAAAAATATGTAAACTGAATATTGGAATAAGTAATCAAAAATAAATAATGTTTGATATTTATTTTGTCCATGTTCCTTACTAATTTTTTATCATTGTTAATTTAGAAAACTAACCAAGTATATTAATCTTATTTTCTTTATATATCTCATCAGTGGATTTAAACCGAACCACTCAACTAGAACCTTAATATTGCCTTTACTTTTCAATACCCTTTACACTAGATAATCATTAGGATATTTAACTTTTTGTAATTTTTTCTCATGGACAGCTAAAATGTTTTTTTTGTACGTCTTAAAATTGATCAGTGATGGTCACCGGATAAGTGGTAAATTTCTCCTTTGTTATTTGAAATATTTCAGAACTCCAATTTAACCTTTTGAAAAAAAAATAGTTTATATAAAAATAAGTCGGGTTTTCCTTCCTGACGCTATAACTCCAGAACGCACGAACCTATTTCCACGGTTTTGCATTCGTTGGAAAGGTCTCGGGCTCCGTGAGGTTTATAGAAAGAAAATTCAGGAAAAATTTCAACAAAAAAGCGGGAAATTCTTTTTACGAATAATTATAAAATTACGAAGCCAAAATTGTGGCAGAACAACGTCTGCGGGGTCCACTAAAAGTTTATATTAATTTATCCGCACATTATCGCCAGATTGATATTTTGCTCTTCGTTTTATTTTAATATGCTTGAAAAATGTAGACAGTAGATAACAGGGCAATGTTTGTTGGCATCGTTGTGATTCATCAAGGTGTGATGAATTTTATTGGTATATCTATTTATTGTGTTACATAGCTCATTTCCTACCCATTTACGTGAAGCGTGGAAGGTAAATTGCTGCCACAACCAATTTTTAATAGTTTTAATAAATCTTTCGGTAATAGACGCTTTCATTACACTATATAATATGGAGTAATTTGAATTAAATTTATGCATCAGATAATGAAATTTACCTTTAAAAAACTCTCGACCGTCATCAGACTGTATGTTTTTAGGTTTTCTAGATAGATCACTTACTTAAATTAACTTATTCAACTTACATTACACTGCCGCATAGATTATTTGATTGGAAAATAGCATTTAGTTCATAATTTTAAATTGTTTATTTTATATTTAAATTTCCCTTTTGACCTTGATGTATGGACAAACGGGATCAAATAATGCTGTGAATAAATGTCTATCTATCTAACTTATTTTTCACAGGTTGAGCCTAAACGTATTTGGAAAATGTATCAATGCGTAACGCTAACATACGTATAAAGCTGGCTTCCCACGGTCGGTGATTCTACGGATGATCACGCACAGCCGACGACCACGGACGGCAACGCACACAGACAGGGCTCTTCCAACGGCGCGTGTCGGTCTGTATGGATCTTTTGATAGCTTTAGTTCAAAATGCAAAGTGAAAGAGATTTCAAGTGATTTCGAATACTTTCTGAATAAAATTGGTCCAGTTATATCAAGGAATGATACCAAAAGCGAAAATATATTCCTGTTCAAGAACGGTTTGCAATTGCACTCAGCTTCTTTCACCGCACCTTTGAAGTTCCCGCCTCGCGACGGATACCGGCGCACCGCCACAGACAACCTGTGCTACCTCGGACGAGACCCTTCCCACGGTGCGTCGTGCGAGCTCGTCCGCGTCCGTCCGCGATATCACCGACCGTGGGAAGCCCTTGTAATATAACGCTTCCTACAAGCATCCCTGTGGTGACTATCCACACATGAATACCACCAAGTTTTTCTTAGGCTATAAACCGAATACGAAATGATTGTTTAGAATTCTTACAAAACGGTATATGGGGTGGTTTCAGTCAGGTGTCAAAGCGACACTCTTAATCTTATAATCTATAGGTACAAATATTATAGAACGTAGTCAACGCGCCTTGCTAAAAGTTATGCACTGTAAACCTTTTCGATTTCCTACAGAAGAGCTATACTCTATAAACAGCCTGTTGAGTGTGAGAAAGCTATATATATTACAACTAATATTAAAAAGACATAAAACAGTAACTATAGATATAAACGCTAAGACGAAAAGAAGAGTAAAAATTAGGGTAGAAACAAATGTTGAAAGAACTAAATTTGCTAGTCATCAGTTTAATAGGCAATCAGCTTACATATACAATAAGGTGAATAATTTAATAAAAATATATACACTAA
Organism: Anthocharis cardamines; assembly: GCA_905404175.1. Lineage (NCBI taxonomy): Eukaryota > Metazoa > Arthropoda > Insecta > Lepidoptera > Pieridae > Anthocharis > Anthocharis cardamines. The sequence continues at coordinate 3,630,708 of FR989950.1, read as the reverse complement.
ATACACACGAACTAAAAACTCTCCTAACTGATTGGCTTTTTACATTACCTTATAACGAGACAGAGGCTTTATTCGACCGTATCACATAAATACCATTCCAATATTGCACACAACCACACACACATATACACATACACAAATACACACATGCACACACGCGCACAAATCCACATATAGACTAACACACACACACACACACACATATTACATAAACCAACACACTTTGTTATTTGTTTAATTTTTAAGTTTTTCTTTAAACTTCTATAATTATTTTTTTTTTAGTTATAATAAATATAAATTTTGTATGGAAGAGCGGGACATCCTGGCACAGGTATAAATTTACTTAAAAGGATGTCCCAACAACGGTCAACCTTTTTGTAAAAACTTATTGGTTAATAATAAATAATTTTTCATTTCATTTTTTCATTTTTTTTCATTATAAAGAGGAAAGATTTGTATTTTTGTATGTTATGAATAAACTCAAAAACTACTGGACCGATTTTGAAAATTCTTTCACCAATAGAATGCTACATTATCAGCGAGTAACATAGGCTTTTTGTGTATAATACATCTACATTGCACCCGTGTGATGCCGGGGCGCGTCGCTAGTAATTTTATAAAGAGCGAAATTTAGATGTTAATAATCTATATGGTCCCGCCTTCAGTCCGTATCTACCACAGGACCACATCCGCTGGTGTAACGCCGAAGTTGATTATTTCAGTGTTTTCACATAGCGTGCCGGTGACGATTTCGATTAAATCCTACAAGTCGACTTGGAATATCCACAATCTTTTCATAATTCCCACAACGACTATCCATTTGCGCGCATCATCATCGCGCGGACGTATTTATGCTACATCTGATACATACTCAATGGCGGATTTACCAGTAGGCTGAGTAGGCTTAGGCGTCTCTCCCCGGAGACCCAGCGATCATTAGATGATTCTCCATGTAAAAAAAAAAAAAAGTCTTGAGCCTAGGGCGGCAGATTTTAGGGGCGGCAAATGAGGACCAATTTTATTTTACCGTGTTTTATGGAAATCAAAAAGAATTCTGTAGAACATCTTTATGATGTTCATTCATTCTAAATATTGATCCTATCGATCGGAATAAAATAGGGTTTTTTTTTAATTTTTAGCTGGTTTGAATTCCGGGCGAGGCGAGCAAATTTTAGAAAATCTTTGAATGCAGTTTCGTTTCTTGTTAAAAATAAAGGAATGTTTCCTTTATTTATTTATTTATCATATTTACAATTACAAGTTATTTATACAATAGATTTGGGGCCCAAACTAAGCAAGCTTGTATCTTGGACCCCCAGTACAATAATAAACTATGAGTTGTGGGATGACGTGGTTTATTTTAAGTAAAATATTGTTAAGGATTTAAAGTGGTTTCCCTTCAGGGGCCACTGATTCTTTCCACCCTGTATAAGGTATAGGAAACCAGATTACATACATATTCATCACGCCTTTTTCCCATTGGGGTAGGCAGAGATCACGGAATTCCATATGCTCCGATCCTTACATACCACTTTCGCTTCTTTCATTTTCAATGCTTTCATACATACTCGTCGGTTTCGAGTACTTTTGACAAACCCGTTTTAAAGAATGTCCCCAGATTACAAAGTTACATACATTCAGATTGTATATCTAGAAAACAGGACTAAACATTTAGAATGTCAGTTTTTTGTAAGCTAAACAATAACTATGTTCAAAATTTAGAGCTTGTAATTTGTAGCTAGTAGACCCTTAGAATTTTGATAATCAGTGAATTATTCAGATACAAAATTATAATTCTTAAACAACTGGTTCAAATTTAATGCAATTTGGAAATATATCTACAATAGCTATGTAATGCCCTCTTGGTCACTGAATTTAGGCTTCTAAGTTTTTCCACAACGAAGTTACAGGGAGACAAAATTGGCCCGAATGACTTCGAGAAGAGTATGGTACGGCCGCGCCGTGTTCGAATTGCGGGGCATTTACGTGCCCCCAGATAATAGTCAGTTAATAAATTTAATCTGTAAGCTGTAGAAGTTCGACGGGCTCTTTGGCGTGTTCGGTAGAACACCTGCAGTGCGCATCGATGGGTTGTGGGTTCGAATCCCACCGGGACGATATGTTTAAAATTTTCTTTAAGTATGTCTTCCTCACGTCGGGTAAATTCGGGTATTGAACGGGTGGGAGGAATATCGAAATTCCGACCGGGTAACGAACCACCGCGGTTCATAGATGATATTGCGAGTTTCGGTTTCAGTCTATGGATTTCCGAATGCTCGAAGTAAAGAGTAGGTCGACAGCGCATCATTGACTGATGTCCTGTGGCTGAGGTATCACCTACCATTAAGTGAACCTCATGATCGTTCGTTGATATCAGACATTAAAAAAAAGTCATAAGACTAGGGAAATGGGACAGACCCATTTCTATGTCTGTTTAACTGATTATTATTCTTTACACTAGGAATGAGCCTTCTGTGCCATGCCCGACCCAAAAAAAATTTTTAATCTTGTTTCCCCGGCATTCGAACCCAGGACCTCCGATGCTAAACGCATCGCGCTTACCACTGAATCAGGGCGGCGATCCATGTGTATGCTGTAGGGGATGATAAATATCAATTAATGTGAATAATTTGTTACACACTGAGGGGTGAGCACGAACAACTATCGAAAGAGTATTCTTATCTTTGAACTGTCATTTGTATGAAATTTAAAATGATTTCTCATACAACTGACAGATGAACGATACGAATACTTTCTCGATAGTCGTTCGTGCTCACCCCTCTGTTGTTACCTCGTTTTATACTCTAACAAAAAAAAAATCTATAGAATATTACCGACTAAGTTGCAATAATTCTTACATTATTTATTTTTTTCGTTACAATTTACTTACTAAACACTGACAAAACAAAGAAATCAATGCAACGGTACATTACATATTTTTAATTGTCGAAAAGTTCCTATAAATATCGACGGCCGCGGCATTAAATAAATTCATGATAAACTTGTTTTTAAAACCACTTCTGATACAAAAGTCCGCGCAACCTTATACATAAGGCTTTGTTTACATGAAAATTTCGGTAGCTCCAGTTTCAGGCTTTCAGTCGTGAAGTGAGCGTCGATCGTGTACGCTGAGTTTTCCCGAAAAAACGCATTTTCACGCCTCTACGTTCGAAGCAATTGCTTTGAATTTAAGTCGACAATATTCAATCGCTATTCGTTATATTATTCGAATTACATTCATAAGGAATCAACATCATAGATAGATCGAAACCATGAAATTTTTGGGTAAGAAACATAAAACTTTTTTTTTAAATATAAATGTTAACATTTGCTTTTTCTTGCAAGTTAGTTAAGAAAATTTTATAAATTTATATATTGAATCTTTACAATGATAAATTTTATTAAGAAATTTCCAAATATTTTCCCTAAAGTAGATTTTGCGGAATGTTATATGTGTGTGTTGGGCATTGATCGGGTGGGAGGAATATCGAAATTCCGACCGGGTAACGAACCACATTTCGAATATGGAAAAACCGTGAAGTGCACATTGAGCGTTTCGGTTTCAGTCTATGGATTTCCGAATGCTTGATGTGAAGTTAATCTCATGCTCGTCTGTCGATATCTAACATTAAAAAATTCGAACAAAAAAAAACACATATCTATCCATATGTATAATAAATAATTTTGATTCATAACTATTAATACTTTTGGATGTTCCGTGATCGACTTGGCGGGAGTACACAATTGTAAGATAATGGATACTTAATACATTTAATTTGTAGGCTCTAAGGGATGATAAATAACAATATGAATAATTTGTTACATACGGTAGTTACATATATCATTTTATACTCTAAGTAAAAATATTCATAAATAAGTTTCATAAAAACTTAAATGATTATAGTTTTGTTTGAACCTTTATTATATATTATAAAATAGCGATCCATTACTATATACAAAGGCCTATGTTACTCGCTGATAATGTAGCTTGGTGAAATAATTTTTAAAATCGGTCGTGTAATATTTGAGTTACAGACAAATTATTATTTTTTTTATACTTGCAAAAAGCCCCGGCTTCGCACGGGTGCATTGTTGCTAAAATATATTTTTTTTATCCTCCGTAAAATATATTTTGTTTAATAAAAAGTATTGTATGTCCTTTCTAATAACTCTTATTCGTATCTTTCTAAGTTCCATGATAATCGGTTGAGTAGTTTTTGCGTGAAAGCGTAACAAAGAAACTCAGATTCACATTTATATATAGAAGGGATAAATATTAAGATTTTAATAACCGTAGCGAATTAAAGAAAACAATGTGTTAAAATAATACCTATAGAGAACATTAAAATAACATACAAAATAAAGCCTTTATTGGTTTCCTAAAATAGATAACATGTTAACAAGATCAAGTTAGCACAGTCATGAAGGTCGTAGCGATGATTTCAAACAAATTACTCTGTCACGAAAGATGATTTCAAATGGGCCTGTTACACGTACCATTTGACTTGACATCATATAATGTATCAGTTGGCATGAACATTTTGTAAGCATGTGTTTTCTGAGCACTGCCACTCCCGACCATAAGACTGCACTATTTCACGAGAAGACATGACATGCTGGATCTATTTATTATATTTTTAGATTAAATGTATGTTAAAATGGAATACAATCCTTATCAAAGAAGAAGTTCATGGTGTGAAATAACTAAGGTGAAAGAACCTTATTATAAAATACTGGCAACGCGCCCCGGTTTCGCACGAGTGCAATGTACACAAAAAAAGAAAAAAATAGCCTATGTTACTCGCTGATAATGTAGCTTTCTGTTGGTGAAATAATTTTTAAAATCGGTCTAGTAGTTTTTGTGCTTATTCATAACTTACAAAAATACAAATCTTTCCTCTTTATAATATGTATTAAATATAATTTAATAGAGTGTACGAAAGATTTTGTCAAAGCTAGCTCGTAGTGTAGGTTTATTGGTACGTGTAGCAGGAACAGCTGCATACGAAATTCCAATATGGATAAGTGAAAATTATAATAAAGCTGAGTAAATGACACTCATTTTTATCTATTTTTTATGTTAGTTATCGACAGATGAGCATGCGGTTCACTTGATGGTGGTGATACCTCAGCCACAGTACATCAGTCAATGATATTATTCAAAACTTAAGAGGACAAAAGTTCTTTATTTGACATTTTCAATTCTATTTTCGATTATACGGTAATTATGCAATTTGGTTTCTTTTCCGAAAAACGATGGGATTTTTTTTTGTTCCATGAAGTTGTTGATTGTATCATATTGAGTGATATTCCATCGGGGGAGGCTGAAATTCCCCATAAACTACATGAGGTCTAAAAGGTCTCTTAAATTTTCGCGAAAAATTTCGAGTTTACGGAGCAAAAAAAAATCCCATCGTTTTTCGGAAAAGTAACCAAACTGCATAATTAGGTACCCGATTATACTTACGATCATAGTAATGGCAAACGAAAAAAATATTGTCTAACTGCGAAAAACGGATCGATCATCGGATCCGAAAGATTTTCGTAATAGGAAAATGTACGATCCGTCATCCAAAACTTCGTATTTTGGTTTTGGTAAGAGGTCTCCAGGATCAAGTTTGTTATGATTTCAGTTCTAAGGGCTTTATTGACGATTATTCTGATTGAACTTGCTGCCCCCGACGCTCATTTCCATAAGAAAAACAAGACCGAGCATTCAAACAGCAGAGTTTGTACTTTAACTGGGATCCACAAAGCGCTTTGTTCCAAATTTGGTTATAAACTCATCTGTGATAAAGGAATAACCAATGATTGGCTGAGCGAAGTACGGTACGTGGAGTTTGACACTATGTTTATCACATATAGCAGCGCGCCCTGGCTTCACACGGGTGCAACGTAGTTGTACTATACTCCCTGATAATGTAGCTTTCTATTGGTGAAAGAATTTTTAAAATCGGTTTAGTAGTTTTTGAGTTAATTCATAACATACAAAAATACAAAATTTCAAAAATACATATCTTTTCTCTTTATAATATTAGTAATTAGTATAGAATAGTAACACGCCCCTGCTTCGCACGGGTGCAAGGTAGATGTATTATGCACAACAAAATGAAAAATGTTTTTGAGTTAAATCGTAACAAACAAACATACAAACTAACAAATCTTTCCACTTTATAACATTAGTATAGATTAGATCTTTTTTTTGAAGTCATTCCATTAGTACCTGCTTTTGTTTCTTACTAGATAAAAAGGAGATGTTTTTAAAACAGCCATGAGATAAGACATCTTAAAATAGTGGATTGGTCCAGTAGTTTTTGAGTTAATATAATAAACAAACATACAAACAAACAAATATTTTCTCTTTATAATACTAGTATAGATTAGATCTTTTGTTTGATTTAGTCATTCCGTTAGTACTATTGTATTTTACTAGATAAAAGGAGATTTTCTTAAACAGGTATGAGATAAGACATCTTAAAATAGTGGATTGGCCCGGGACGTGTTTTAACGTCAACCAACTCGACCATTACTATCCAAACCTCCGAGTTCTGGAGATCATCAACTGTTCGCGGATTGTCAAGTTTAAGGGACGCTTTTCTTCAGCTAACAAGATTGAGGTAAGTTATCATCTCTCTTTTTGACCTTTTAATCTATGTATATCAAATTTCTCAATTTCTTTAGGTCTTTAGATTCAGGCAAAAGGTGAATCAAATATATGTATTTAGATGATACACAGAAAATAGTCTATGTATTCGCTCATAATGTAGCTTTCTAAAGGTGAAAGGAAAATCGGTACAGTAGTTTTTGAGTTTATTCGTTACAAACAGATTTTTTTTTTACACTTGGGTTACATTACTGAAGTTTAAGTAGGGATCCTTACAATTTTTTTCTAGTATATAGACTATGTTATTCAGTTATAATGTAGCATTCTAATGGTTAAAGAATTTGTGAATTCAATCTAGTAGTTTTGAATTTATTTGTTACAAACATACAAAAATATAAATCTTTCCTCTTTATAATATTACTAGCAAAACACCCCGGCTTCGCACGGATGCATTGGTGCTAAAATATTTTTTTTACCCTCCGTATTTTTTTTTTCATTCCTAAGAATGTGACACCAGTATTATGAAACACATGCATTTTATTTAGAGAATGATTTAGACTTAAATACTCGATTCGAATATTTTTAACTTCTTTCAGATATGTAAGTAATTCTTAAGTAAGTTGGTTCCCAATTTATTAAAAAAAATATTATAACGACACTCGAGAGGCCGAGCTTTTTAATTGACTTCAAAAAAGGGGTTCTCAATTCGACAGTATGTTGTTGGGTTTTATTGTATGTTTGTTACGCGATAACGCGGCCAATTATGCATGGATTTTGATGAATCTTTTTTTTTCTTAGATATTTTTATCGTTATGGAGAATTATTGTTATATAGAATGAAGAAAAAAAATTTTTTTTTTAATAATACCTAATATGTTTTGGATACTTGGATATTTGGGTAGGTAATCAAGTTGTGTATTCACACATTATAGTCTGTTAGCTTTTTCTGTTATGCCAGTACGTGTTTTATATTGTCTTATGTATTCTATCCTTATTTTGATACTAGCGACCCGTCCCGGCTTCGCACGGGTGCAATGCTGATACTAAATACACTACAGAAAAACTGTGAACGTTGTATTATATATAAAAACATACCTTAACAATTAAATCTGTAATATCTTCGAAAATATTCATTTAAATCATATGCTGTAAATGGCCATATAGATCTATATTAAATCAACAATGTATTTAAGGTATTTAATTGGATAAGGATTAATGCTGTATTGGTTAAAACTTAAAATCGCTTAAAATTAGCCATTATTTGTCGTAAAAGTAAATGACAAAAAAATGTTATTGTGGGATATCCATAAGAGATAGACACATACCATCGCGGAGTTTTCTTTATAGGTATATTTTGATAAATCTCGTAGGGTTCAGCCTGCGTTTGCAATGTAAGCGGAAAAATGTAATTATTTACGACATCACATTAGAAACCTCAAAAATAACAGTACTTCTCCACTATTTAATTGATGTTATTATACATATAAACCTTCCTCTATCTATTAAATCAATCACTCTATCTAATAAAATCGCATCAAAATCTGTTGCGTAGTTTTAAAGATTTAAACATATATAGGGACAGAGAAAGCTTTTGTTTTATACTATGTAGTGATGTGGTGGAATCGTCGTGATTAAACAATAAAAAAAATCTACTTAGCGGCATCTTTTATGTTAACGCTTTCCTTTTACTGGTCATGTTTCAAAGTCGGTTTATGACTGATACTACAAGAGGTACTTAGTGTGTTTAATTTGAGACCATATTTTCCTAGAAACGCACGTCAATGATGCACGTGTTCAAGGCAATTAACAATACCAAAAGTATGGTGGTTATTATGACCTCAGATGTTTCGGGCCTTTGAAGATTTAGGCTGGGTTCACACGGCATTGTCTTGCACGTTTTTTTCCAATATTCGATTTTATATCTACAATCAGTCGGGTGTTTTTAATACGGTATATTTTCATTCCGTATATTTAATTTTTTTCAAAACATGCATACCTATTATAACTTTAATTCTAGCTGTGAGTGGAGCCCTGGTGACCTGTAATACAGGTTTTTCTAAAAACCTACATGAGGCACCAGTCTCTCATAAGGTTAGGTTCTAGTTTTACTATGGTTATGTTTCAGTTCCAAGGTAACCTTTGTGAAAAGAGAATAAATATATTTATTATTTTATTATTATTATTGATGGATCCATGCTTGGTCCTCAGAATACAGTTGTTCTGTATACTAAGGCTTAGTTGTACTTTTACATTGGTATCGAAAGCGCCAAGTGTTTCGCCGTTGAGGAAGATTTGGGTAAATGTTTTTTTATGTTAGATATCGACAGGCGAGCATGAGGTTCACTTGACAGTAGGTGATACCCCAGCCACAGAACATCAGTCAATGATCCGCTGTCAATCTATTTTTATTTCGAGCATTCGGAAATCCATAGACTGAAACCGAAACGCGCAATATGCACTTCACAGCTTTTCCATCTATGAACGGTGGTTCGTTACCCGGTCGGAATTTAAATATTCCTCCCACCCGATCAATGCCTGAAGTTACCGGACGTGGGGAAAACATGCTTACAGAAAATTATAAACATGTGCTCCCGGTGGGATTCGAACCCACGACCCATCGATGCGCACGGCAGGTGTTCTACCGAACGCGCCAACGAGCCCGCCATAGTAATGTTGTAAATACATAGTTAACACACGTGTATACAAATATGAAAAAAACTAGGTTTGGTTAAAAAAGGATTTCCCTTTGAACAGGTTTTTTCTGTATTCAGAGGGATTTTCATAGGAATCATCAGCTCGCAAAGTAGTAGATTACTCATGAATTTAGACTAATGGCTCACATGACCGCTGAAATTTATGATATATTATAATTTACTATATATTTTAAGCCCGTGCTTTATATTAATTTTCGAAGTTATTCATAGTAATTTACACACAATATGAAGGTACTTAACATTACTAACTTACAGTTAATTTCATTTCAAACTAAACAATTATTTGGGGTTTATAAAATAGGAGTTAGCTCACCGGACCTCACCGGCTGTCATACAACAGGAAGTACTAAATCATTATAATTAGCACATATTGTTCAAGATATACCCAACTGGCATAAAATAAGGAAAATTTCCAGCTAATAATAATTGGAGAATATTACACAATGTATTTCTAAGTGTCATTTTAACTGTACTGATAAAAATAACCACTAAGTACTTAGTTATTTCAAAAACCTCTATTCATAAATTTCAGCGGTCATGTGAGCCATTAGTCTAAATTCATGAGTAATCTACTACTTTGCGAGCTGATGATTCCTATGAAAATCCCTCTGAATACAGAAAAAACCTGTTCAAAGGGAAATCCTTTTTTAACCAAACCTAGTTTTTTTCATATTTGTATACACGTGTGTTAACTATGTATTTACAACATTACTATGGCGGGCTCGTTGGCGCGTTCGGTAGAACACCTGCCGTGCGCATCGATGGGTCGTGGGTTCGAATCCCACCGGGAGCACATGTTTATAATTTTCTGTAAGCATGTTTTCCCCACGTCCGGTAACTTCAGGCATTGATCGGGTGGGAGGAATATTTAAATTCCGACCGGGTAACGAACCACCGTTCATAGATGGAAAAGCTGTGAAGTGCATATTGCGCGTTTCGGTTTCAGTCTATGGATTTCCGAATGCTCGAAATAAAAATAGATTGACAGCGGATCATTGACTGATGTTCTGTGGCTGGGGTATCACCTACTGTCAAGTGAACCTCATGCTCGCCTGTCGATATCTAACATAAAAAAAACATTTACCCAAATCTTCCTCAACGGCGAAACACTTGGCGCTTTCGATACCAATGTAAAAGTACAACTAAGCCTTAGTATACAGAACAACTGTATTCTGAGGACCAAGCATGGATCCATCAATAATAATAATAAAATAATAAATATATTTATTCTCTTTTCACAAAGGTTACCTTGGAACTGAAACATAACCATAGTAAAACTAGAACCTAACCTTATGAGAGACTGGTGCCTCATGTAGGTTTTTAGAAAAACCTGTATTAAAGGTCACCAGGGCTCCACTCGCAGCTAGAATTAAAGTTATAATAGGTATGCATGTTTTGAAAAAAATTAAATAAAAAAAATGAAATATACCGAATGAAAATATACCGTATTAAAAACACCCGACTGATTGTAGGTATAAAATCGAATATTGGAAAAAAACGTGCAAGACAATGCCGAGTGAACCCAGCCTAAATCTTCAAAGGCCCGAAACGTCTGAGGTCATAATAACCACCATACTTTTGGTATTGTTAATTGCCTTGAACACGTGCATCATTGACGTGCGTTTCTAGGAAAATATGGACTCAAATTAAACACACTAAGTACCTCTTGTAGTATCAGTCATAAACCGACTTTGAAACATGACCAGTAAAAGGAAAGCGTTAACATAAAAGATGCCGCTAAGTAGATTTTTTTTATTGTTTAATCACGACGATTCCACCACATCACTACATAGTATAAAACAAAAGCTTTCTCTGTCCCTATATATGTTTAAATCTTTAAAACAACAGATTTTGATGCGATTTTATTAGATAGAGTGATTGATTTAATAGATAGAGGAAGGTTTATATGTATAATAACATCAATTAAATAGTGGAGAAGTACTGTTATTTTTGAGGTTTCTAATGTGATGTCTTAAATAATTACATTTTTCCGCTTACATTGCAAACGCAGGCTGAACCTTACGAGATTTATCAAAATATACCTATAAAGAAAACTCCGCGATGGTATGTGTCTATCTCTTATGGATATCCCACAATAACATTTTTTTGTCATTTACTTTTACGACAAATAATGGCTAATTTTAAGCGATTTTAAGTTTTAACCAATACAGCATTAATCCTTATCCAATTAAATACCTTAAATACATTGTTGATTTAATATAGATCTATATGGCCATTTACAGCATATGATTTAAATGAATATTTTCGAAGATATTACAGATTTAATTGTTAAGGTATGTTTTTATATATAATACAACGTTCACAGTTTTTCTGTAGTGTATTTAGTATCAGCATTGCACCCGTGCGAAGCCGGGACGGGTCGCTAGTATCAAAATAAGGATAGAATACATAAGACAATATAAAACACGTACTGGCATAACAGAAAAAGCTAACAGACTATAATGTGTGAATACACAACTTGATTACCTACCCAAATATCCAAGTATCCAAAACATATTAGGTATTATTAAAAAAAAATTTTTTGTTCTTCATTCTATATAACAATAATTCTCCATAACGATAAAAATATCTAAGAAAAAAAAAGATTCATCAAAATCCATGCATAATTGGCCGCGTTATCGCGTAACAAACATACAATAAAACCCAACAACATACTGTCGAATTGAGAACCCCTTTTTTGAAGTCAATTAAAAAGCTCGGCCTCTCGAGTGTCGTTATAATATTTTTTTTAATAAATTGGGAACCAACTTACTTAAGAATTACTTACATATCTGAAAGAAGTTAAAAATATTCGAATCGAGTATTTAAGTCTAAATCATTCTCTAAATAAAATGCATGTGTTTCACAATACTGGTGTCACATTCTTAGGAATAAGCAAGTGTCAAGTGCGAACTGTTGCTTCATATAAATCATGTCAAGAAACAAAACACGTGTAACTTGAGCGCGCTTCTAACAAAGAAATACTTAAGACTTGGGGCATTCTTTTAAAAACTTTAAGTGAACAATCATAGTATTGTTTTATTAGTAGGTCCTTTAAAGTGCTAGCCAATAGCGTCGATACAAAATGTCATCCGGCCTAGCATGACCGCCACGTGATATGTCGCGGACGAGAGAAGACAAACTAAGATGTAAGATATCTCGATATATTATATCTCGACATCGACAATTTTGATAGAAAAGATATCTCGAACGACAAATATATCTATTTTTGATATTAAAAGTCGAGTTTTAAGTGTAATTGTCATGTTAGACATGAAAGAAATAGAGCGATAATCGATTAAAACACGAGAAAACGGTCGACAAAATTTTGTCGCAGTTGTCATGCTAGGCCGGCCGAACACATTTCTGCCTCAGTTAGACTTCAATAATACTGTCTTTTATTAACGCGAGTATCACACATTTCAATAAAATACTGTATACCGGATTAAAACGCGATTTATTATTTATATTGTTTAAATTATTTATCCCGTCGTTTCAGATGCTTTTCAGCAACCGTGGTCTGTGGCCTGTCTCCCCGCGACCACGGTTGCTGAAAAGCATTCGTAACGTCCGCGTTGGGATAAACAATTTAAACAATATAAATAATAAATCGCGTTTTAATCCGGTATACAGTATTTTATTTAAAAGACTTCAATATTTGAATGAAATTTTCTTTACTAGAAATCTAACATATGAAATACGATCACAACCTGAAATAATACTGAAATATAATATGCTGAATATCTTCAAACTTAATTGGCCTATGCTTCTCAATTATTATTCGTAGTAATAGAAACAGATTTATTTATTTATTCAGTAGAATGGCAAAACCAATCACAATTTAAAATAAAATAAGCATAAAATAGAAAAAATAACATTAAATTATATTTTTTCATTCAGATGTTTCTCAAAACATCAAACATACTGATAATAGTTCCTTCCATCCATCCGCAAATAAATCTCATTCGGGGTATTCATTCAAGAGGGCGTTGATGATGTTGTCTTATTATTATTTTAAATAGTTTGGCTATTAGAGGACAGTCTCGGTTTGCAATATTCTAAAGGACTACCCTTCATCGAAAGTAATTTAGCTAACTGAGCAAGTAATTCGACTAAATAGCCAGTTTCTTTGCAGAAGTTATCAATGCACGGATTATCATCACTATGGGAGGTACCTGCGGAAATGGTTTCTGAAATGTCACAATTAAGAGTTATTGACCTTCGAAACAACGTGCTGAGACATTTAAAAGCACCCCTGTTGAGAGGGCCACCAAGATTAGAAAGGGTCTATTTGAGTGGTAAGCTTAATATTTCCACGCCTTATTATAACTATGTATTATGTATCAGATGACTAGTGTTATATTAATTAATTAAAATAACGATAACTCAGTAGATTCTAAAATTATAAAAAAATACGCTCAAAATATTTTGAATCCCAGTTAACACTGAGTTTTATAGGCGAGTTAGTTATTCCTTCTATATCATTGAAATATGTATATGTACGTAAGTAATATTAGCTCAACGTTCCAAACAGATGAAATAGAATATTTTAAACTGTTTTATCAATGCGATATTACCAGATAATTTCACTTGTTGCTACCATTGTTTCACTTATGCATACCTACATACATATATACATCACGCCTCTTTCCCATTGGGGTAGGCAGAGATCACGGAATTCCATATGCTCCGATCCTTACATACCACTTTCGCTTTTTCCACTTTCATCAATGTTTTCATACACACTAATCAGAATAAAATTATTTCCCTTGAACTAAATTTAAAATAAAAACACTGTCAAATATGCTTATTTAGATATATATGAGTTATTGTTTGCATAAAAATGTGCATAATTTCTTATTATTAATATCGCCGTATAATAATAATTTCTGCTAATTCTCAAAATGATGTACAGGCTTAATCAGCTACTTCTAAAGTTACATTTGTACCAAAAACGCGTACACAGCAATAAGCTTATGTTACGTAATTGGTGAAGTTTTTTACGGGCTCGTTGGCGCGTTCGGTAAAACACCTGCGTGCGTGTCGATGGGTCGTGGGTTCGAGTCCCGCCGGGACGATGTTTATAATTTTGTGTAAGCATGTCCCACGTCTGGTAACTTCGGGTATTGAACGGGTGGGAGGAATATCCAAAATTACGACCGGGTAACGAATCACCGTTCAGTGAAGCTCATTGTCTGTCTCATTGATATCTAACATAATATAAAGAAAACATGTTTTTGATGAGTTATAAAATAAAAACACAAGTAGTAAATAAGAAGCATCATTGGTGAAGTTTTATTAATGAAATATGATTTCCTTAGAGGGTCTTATATTCACATAATATTTCCTTTTGCCTCAGTATGTGTGATCATGAGTACCTAATTGCAATAGACATGTTTATTATAATTACATGTCTATTTCGATTAGGATAGTTAAGGTAGCAGGAGCTGGATAATTAAATATATTTATACATATAATAAAACTGTAGAGGTCGAATGTCTGTACATAGAAAAAAATGCTAAAAAGAATAGATGTATAAAGAGAAATAGAACAAACCCAGATTATTTTTAAAGTTTTTGTTTCTCTGTCTGTTTGTCTGTTTGTACGGGCTTATCATGAATTATATTAAGCAAGACCGGGACAATATATAGGATGTTTCATCAAAATCGGTTGTCAGAAAGAAAAGTTATCATCATTTAAAGATTATTTTAAAAGCACCATATCAACAAATTGCAATGCGAACTGACTCGCGTTGAACTTTATCGAATTATGAGATGTCAATAACAGTTATCATTATTGAGATGAAGCCTACACGAACGAAGTCACTGGCATTAGCTAGTCTTTAATAATATGTGTTCTTAATGAGAATACAGCGCGAAATCATTAAAATTAGCTTTTTAGTTTTCATACTTCTGTTTATTATTAAAATCACCTAATGGCTATAACCGCGATATTTTTTCCTTTGTACCATCTCTGTAGAGCAATATATAATTACAACAGGGTTAGTTAAAAATTTTGGTATTTTTGAGTTCCTTAAATACAATTTAATGTTATTATAACTTGCGTTGCTTAATAATAATAATAAATATATAAAAGTTGCACCTTTAATTTAGTAAAACATAAAGAAAATCTATGTAATGCATGTTTATGATGAAACGTTGATGTGTTGGTGAGAACAGACTATATAATATTGAAAACCTTATTGACTTATGTTTGTTTTATTCGGTCGCCGCTTATATTTAAGTAATTTAAAATGATTAATATATCACGTACAGTCAGGAACAGAAGTATGTTAACACTATTGAAAGTTTCAAAATACCTATGAAGTACTGGACACTTATCAATTTTCTTAATAATAGCGCTTTGTTTGTAATTTGATCGTTTGTTTGATATGCTAATTACTCTACAAACACTTTTATCAAAACCATTAATGATCTTTATATTACCCTATAAAATGTGGGTGCGTCATTTGTTTTTGTTGCTGTTTCGTTCAGAACAAGAGGACAACTCAAGGCCGGCAACGCATCTGCAAGTCCTCTGATGTTGCAGATGTTCATGGGCGGCGTTGTTCACTTTCCATCAGGTGAGCCGTAGGCTCGTTTGACCCCTATACTATAAAAAAAAAGAAAGAAAAGGAGAATACATAAGTCAAATAAAACGCAAGAGTAGTGGTGTTATTTCATATAAGTGTAAACTGATTGATGAACATCTGAGCATACCCTGCAAATTGCCAGAAATAATTTCACACTTCAAAGCAGTCTTTTCTTATTTTTATCAGTTCTTCTTCTTCTTCCTGCCCTATTCCCTTTTTTTATTTGAGGTCGTCGCAATAAGTTTTCGTTTTTCCATTCTCTTCTTTCACTCGACATATCATCAGTCACACCTTTCAAACACATATTAACTTAAATTTGGATATTACTCAGTTGGCTAAAAATATTTTGCCAATATTAGGAATATCGGAATCAGTAGGTACATCTCTCAGATGAGCGTATTTGTGTCTTCTACCGTTAGATTAGATATGGAAGAAGATTTGCCCTTGTGTGTTATAATAATACAATGCAATATTCTAGATAATAAATGGGATTGTAGCGACGGTGGCCTCGATTGGCTGGCAATGGAGAATGAAAACAGCACGACAAGAAGAAATATCATTGATTACTACCAGTTAGAATGCCACCAGCAACTCTATCGGGGAAAGCCATTACATAAAGTTATGGATATAATAAAAGTAAGACTATGATTAATTGCTCACTGTAGTTAAATAGAGATTGACAACTTTTGTCTTTCTAAAGTATACGTTATAATATTATAGAGGTTTATTTAGTAATAGGGTAGGTTAAGATTCTCCACAGCGTAAGAATAAAACCTGTTAGTGATCATCGATTGCTAACTAATTATTGAGGAGTAGGAAATGCTTTTAATATTCAGGAACAATGCATAATCAAAATAAGGTTCGTCTAATGAAATGTCTGGTATTTTCGAAGTTCTTCCTGTATGAAGCTGAAACATGGTTCCTCAAGCCTTGAGGTACTCGCCGAAAAAACTTTGCGTCGGAAATATGGTGCTTGAGATGGTTTTAACATTGCCGTGGATGGCGATTTACTTTATAACGCAATCATCTCATGTTCATGGATTAAAAATTGAGATAATCGTTTATAGAACCATTCTATTTTTAATTTTATTGACGTCTATTATAAAAGCTGATACTGGTTGCGGAATAGTCTCATTTTTATTGTCTTGTAAATGGCTTTATTACGGTATGACCATCTGTTTAAGATTAAGTATTTGAGTAACATTGTGAATTTCAATTCTATAAATACTTACACAACTGACCAGTTGTTTTTGACTAATTCATTTAACTCAGCGTCGTCTGATTGAAATAATTTGTTTATGTGCAGAAAGACCGATTGATGATATTAAAATATATTGTTTTGACTTCGTCATTAGACATATTTGCTTATTATAGTTATTCCAATTAATTAAGACCTCGCTGGTTTCAAACCTACAAATTTTTAAAAGGCCGACAACGCATCTGAGACCTTCAAGTCGCGGATGTCCATGGGCGGTAGTTATGACTTACCATCAGGTAACCCACCTGCTCGGTTGTCTGCTCTGAAATAAGACAGACATTAGACATATTTGCTTATTATAATTGAACGATAAGGACCTATAGTTGAATTAGTTCAGTTTATAGTCCAAGATTTATAGAGAAGCGATTTCTGAATATGAGAATCAAATAATATCAATTTCACTTTTAATAAGTATAAAATAATATATTTCATTATTTTTACACCGAAAATATATTATAGTGTTAATAATATGTTTCTACTTTTCAAACCTACGAGCGTCTGCAAATAACCCACACAATTTGTAGCGAGAAGAATCGTAAAATCGGCCGACGATACAACGTGAATACGAAAAATATTACAATAAACTCTTCCAGGAAATCATCCGAATAATAGAGATATGATTTAGATATAGGTATAATATAAAATTGTAGTAAGATTAATATCACACAATTGCTTGAGATAAAATTCATTTCATTAACTGATGTCATAATATTCAAATTCAAATTCAAAAATCATTTATTCATTTAGGTAACACAATGTACACTTATGAACGTCAGTAAAAAATATAATATGTACATACATGTAATATATATATATATAAACGAAAAAATAAAAAACAAAGATGTGTCCTCTATCATAATCATAATAAATAAATACAAACATATATATAAGATATATGTATATAATGTATGTATTTATTATCAAGTGCTTGATTGACACCGCCAAACGCTAAAGCTAGTGTATACCTCGTATCGTCTACAGTATAAGCATAATATATCATCTAGTGCACGCTACTCATTTATGGGGAGAGGCCATCGAGAATCATGGGGAATATTTAGCGGTTTCGCTTGATATCTCGAAGGCCTTCGATAGGGTCTGGCATGCTGGCCTTCTTAGTAAGCTTCCGTCCTACGGAATCCCTTCATCCATATGCACGTGGATAACTAGCTTCCTGAGTGAACGTTCTATCCGAGTAGTCGTTGACGGGTGCTCTTCAGATCCAATGACTATCAATGCCGGTGTTCCTCAGGGATCATCCTTTCTGCGACATTATTCTTGCTACATATTAATGACATGCTCCAGCCCAATATTTTTGGCTACGCTGATGATAGCACTGTCGTAGAACGATATTTATCTAGTGCCCGTGCTAAACCTGATGAGATTCGACAAGCAAGAGAAGGCATGGTGAATCGATTGAATTCTACTTTACAGGTTGTTTCCGAATGGGGCGACGCCAATCTTGTCGAATTCAATCCCTCTAAAACACAGGCGTGTCTCTTCACCACCAAACGGAGCCCCTTTCACCTGACTCCGACTTTCCGCGGCGTACCTGTGAACCTTTCTGGTTGTTTAAACCTATTAGGCGTTTCGCTATCGTCCAACTTGAATTTCGGACAATACATCGAGTCCAAAGCTCAATTAGCTTCTAAGAAACTTGGCATTTTGTCAAAGGTTAGGTGGTACTTCACAGCGGAACAGCTTCTCAATTTATACCAAGCTCAAGTATGTTCATGTACAGAGTACTGCTGCCACCTGTGGGCAGGTTCAGCCAAGTGTCATTTCGAAGCTCTTGACTCGATGGAAAAACGCACCCGTCGACTTATTGGTGACTCTCGTCTAGCTCAAAAACGGCTACTGCCTCTTCAACATCGTCGAATGGTCGCTAGTCTGTCGGTGTTCTACAGGTTGCACTTCGGTGAGTGCGCGGCTGAATTGCACGAACATAATAATAACAGGGATAACCCTGCAGCTCCTTTTCACCATCGGACGGCCAGACACAGAGTAGGGTTTCATCCTTTTATGGTTGATGTACCACATATACGTACGAATCGGTACGCTTCCTCTTTTATCCTCCGTACCGCCAAGGAATGGAATTCACTACCTGGGTCTGTCTTTCCCGATTCCTATAATCTTGATGTCTTCAAAGCCAGAGTGAATAGGCTTCTTCTAAGTAAGCATGCTCCCATTTAGATCGCATCCGCGCTTACCATCAGGCAGGATGGCGGTCAAATGCTTACTTATTCTTCATAAAAAAAAGAAAAAAAAAAATATTTTTCGCCCATCCTACTTCCACACATATCTCTATGACGTGGGTTAATGTATTCATAGTTTGTGTGTGCTTCAATAGTTTGTAAGCCACCTTTCCAAATTTTTCGTGTGTTAAAGAAAAATATGAGTGTTTTTTGTGAAATATATAGGTACATAAAACTGTTTAAACTCTCTGCTGTTATTGTGTACTTGTGGTTTGAAAGGAGAATCCAGTGATTAAATAATGTTTCAGCTTCCTTAATTAACAGCGTTGCCTCCTTATCATCCATCCCACGCATTTCCGGGCGCAATTGTATAAACTATTAATCCGGTCGCCATCGTTCCAACCATATTTTGTCTCACTGTAATATTGAATTGGTATAAAAAAAACTATGAAAATAAAAATGAGTTCAAAACTATAATTTATATCCCAGATGGTGCGGGAAACGTGTCCAGAGCCATGCGCATGCGCAATGACCCATGTAGTGACGGATCGTGCTGGAGGACTGATTCCTTTGATCACGGTGAACTGCTCGAAAAGGCATTTATTAGCAGCGCCAACCACCTTGCCACCAAGTGCTACGACTTTAAGATTAGAGGGGAATAAGGTACGGTAAATCGGAATGTAATCTAGACATACAGATCTATTTTAATAGTCAGGACGCATTAATCTTATGTAGGTACATTAAAATACAACACTTGTACAGTCAGCAACATAATATGGTGAACGCTATGTAAAGTTTCCGAATCGAACGAACGAACGAGTACCGAGTAGGTAACGAAATAAAATCTTATTACCTATTTGATACTCGTATGGACCATTAAATTATGATTATTTTATATAAATAGTAAATAATTAAATTCTAAATTGCTAAATGACTTCTGTTGCTGACTGTACTTACCTTTCATCACAACTACACAAGTAGTTTTTTAATACTTCTACGGTTTCATAAGATAAATATAGTACGTATTTGGATCTATTCCAAAATTTTGATTGTGAACGTTGTGGAAAATTTAAAACACCTACCTATTTTGTCTAATATTTCGTTGACCAAGGATAGACTGCAATTAAACATTCAAATGTCTCTAATAGAGTTTAGTGTTCACATAATTTTGAAATGAGCATTAGGTAATTAGGAGATTTACTCAAACTCAAAGACTTGAACTAAAAGTTTTGCTATACAAATGTCAAGTCTGCGAAAAGCTTTTCTTTGCATGTTACGGTCGTGTAAATTCAAATTTCTAAGTGGTTAGCAGAATTTGCTTTGATAAACAAAAGTATAGTGTTACATACCTAGAAGTTATGGTGATGCAATCTCAGGTATCACAATTGCTTATTACGTGACATTCAAATGAAATATGAGATGATTTTGTTTGTGCACTAGATATTACAAAGCAGGGACTGAAACCGGTTAATTTTTATTTTTCAAAATAACTATCTGACTGAGATACCATGATATTAGTTTTAAAGAGTAATACGCACTAAAATTACCACAGTATTTTTTTTTCAGTAAATATGAATGAAAACGAAAGAATATTAACAAAAACCTTTATTATACCGGTATAACTCCCATAGTAAATTAACCGGTATTCAGTCCCTGTTACAAAGTATCTTCAATAATCATCTACATTCTTCGGGTTAATCAAAAAAGGGGCCGTACCTTGCATTAATTCGACCACCTGAGGGGGGGGGGGGTTAGTGGTAGTCAAAATTCAAAATGGCGACCAAATTCCACCATTCCACCACTGCGTTAGCCGCCATCTTGATTTAAATATATTATTCGTGAATAACTCGATCATTCTTAACTTTTCATCAAAAATAATGAGGACTTAAATTGTTGGTATGGTTATCTCGTTCATTATTAACTTTAGGGCTTAACTGTTTATGAAAAAAGTTGTTTGAAATAAGAACACCAACAATTTTGGTCTCCACAGTTTTTTCTCTACATTAAAATCGATACAGCTGTTCTTGAGTAATAAATGGCGTAACTGACACGACATTGTTTTTTTTAAATTAATATTAAATTATGTAAATATTTTCTTAAGTTTATATTAAATAATCAGCTTAAATAAAATAAATAAGTAGTAAACATTTGTCTAAATGAAATACATATCGAATATTATGTATTTATAATCTCTAAATATGCAGTATAAAACAAAGTTTGATACTTCATCTACTTTTTTCTTCAAAACCCGTTGCGTGGTATATACGAGTACGTATACGTATACGATATACGTAAAAGGAACATTTTTTGCTCGCACGAATTTTAGGCAATACAAACCACGCTTACTATTAATTTTTATGGAATTTCCTATCATGGCCACTTTTGTGTTAAGTGTTTCTAGTAGGTTTTTAAGATTCCTTACGTTAATGAGTCACACATCTTGAGGTTTAAGGGGTTTAAGGGGTTTAAGGTTGCCTCCATAATAAACTGCAAGGAATTTTAACATAAATAGTGAATTTTTCGTTGTTTGGTTTTTTGTATGACTGGCTCGTTGTTGCGTTTATTAGAACATCTGCCAAGTGCACTGATCTTCGCGGACTGAATCCCACGGGGACGACATGTTTATAATTTTCATTGAACGGGTGATGTGATGTAGGGAAAATAATATATTTACAGAAAATTGTAAATATCTGTCCCGGTGGGATTCGAGTCCGCGGCCCATCAATGCGCACGGCAGGTGTTCTACCGAACGCACCAACGAGCCTGTCGAAATCGCTTTGCTGTAAACCAGTAATACAGCGCTAATTTTCTAGTGCTAGTGCCAGAAAACAGGAAAAGAGAATTAAAAAAAAAAATCATTAAAAAATCTAAATTAAAAACAGTTATATACCCGCTATTTTATGTAAAGAAACAATGTTGTAGAAATATATTCGTAAATATACAAATATAATATATCTATACTAATATACTAATACTAATTACTAATTTACTAATATTTACTAATAAAAAGAGGAAAGATTTGTATTTTTGTATGTTTGTATGTTATGAATAAACTCAAAAACTACTGTACCGATTTTGAAAATTCTTTCACCAATAGAAAGCTACATTATCAGCGAGTAACGTAGGCTATGTTATGTGTATAGTACATCTACATTGCACCCGTGTGAAGCCGGGGCGCGTTGCTAGTATATTATATAGTTATTACTTTTTCATTTGGCTCTGTAATGTTTTTTTTCCAGCTTAATACAATACGTTCCTTAGTCCAAGATCCTCAATACAGGAAACTAATGGATTTGTATCTCGATAATAATAGTATACACGCCGTCAAAGAGTTAGAAGGATCGGAATGGTTTACTACCTTTCGAGTGTTGAGTCTGAGAGGCAATTATTTGAAACAGGTGAGAACGGACGCTTTCGTTACTTCGCTATAGTAGTACCCACAGCAGGGACGTACCTTACCCTTGATGGCCCTGTCTAAAAGTTTGGTCCTTCGGCCTAACTGCGGCAAAGCCCTCGCATCTTTGATACAGCTGATACGGCAAAAGCTACGCCCCTGATCCACAGCCTAGAATTTTTAAACTTTTTTGAGAATCATATCTTTCCATATATGATTCTTCTGTATGTGTATACGTGACTGAACTCTTCCTAAGCCGCTGGACCGATTTTGATGAATTTTTTTGTCTGTGTGTTTGTGTTGGATTCAATTACCTTGTTATTGTAGTAGTAGTTTTAATTAACATGCCAAGTCTTTATTTTAACTTGAAATAAATTAAAAATAAAAACTCTGTTACGGGGTTTATATCCCGGATGGTTTAAATTCAATTGGGCCCGGTAGATGGAGCGGTGATAGTGATTCTTTTTTTCAAAGAATATTTTTTTATTTTTCTTTTTCTAACTAACATTACTGCAACGTCTATCGGGTCCGTTAGTTTTATTAAATAACAGTCGAATTTAGTAATCATTTAAATAAAATACTTTATACCTGATTATAATTTATCCCGACGTTTCGGATGGTTTCCAGCAACCTTAGTCACGGGCAGACTGAAAGGTGACAGTTGTCTGATTTGAAATGTCACAAAGTTGCCATATTAACGCCATCTATTCCTACGAAGTTGATATTTACTGTAATAATCTTCTATATTATGGCAATATTATAACTTTTAGTGCCCTCTTCTTTTTAAATATGTTTTAGGGCGTTTTAATCCGGCAAGTATTTTATTTAAATGCATGATACTCGCGTTCATAAAAGACAATATTATTTAGTAATCATATTATATTTCAATTACAGATACCAGTTTACGCCTTTGACAAAGCGTTTCAAGTGAACAACAACATTATGGGTGTATTTCTGGGTCAGAACCCTTGGCGATGCGATTGTCACTTTATACCTCGCTTTCAAGCTTTGCTTCTCAAATATAAAAGAATTATTCGAGATTTATCCGATATAAGGTGCTCTAAATCTGACGATAAGACAATATCACAAGTCCAAGTAAGTCTCGTTAATGGCTTGCAGAAATTAAGAATGATGAAAAAATGAAGCTATGACGGGCTCGTTGCGCGTTCGTTAGAACCCCTGCCGTGCGCATCGATGGGTCGTGGGTTCGAATCCCACCGGGAGCACATGCTTAATTAAATAATTTTCTGTAAGCATGTTTTCCCCACGTCTGGTAACTTAGGGCATTGAAAGGGTGGGAGGAATATCTAAATTCCGACCGGGTAACGAACTACCGTTCATAGATGGAAAAACCGTGAAGTGCCTATTGCGCGTTTCGGTTTCAGTCTATGGATTTCCGAATGCTCGAAGTAAAAATTAGATCGACAGCGCATCATTAACTGATGTTCTGTGGCTGAGGTATCACCTACTATCAAGTAAACCTCATGCTCAGCTGTCGATATCTAACATAAAAAAAAAATAATTCATAGTATTATAAATATATTAGTTTGCGATTTTTTATGTAATAGGGGGCAGGTGGCTTCACAAAGGTGCAATGTAGATGTACTATATACAAGTAGCATAAAATTACGCGCTGATAATTAAATAATTTTTAAAAAGATTGGTGAAAGAATTTTTAAAATCGGTCCAGTAGTTACAAGTTATTCGTTACAAACATACATATAATATTAGTATAGATAGCGGGCTTTGATCCTCGCTTTCATATTCTTTTTCGTTAAGAAAGATGTTTTCTTTAAAGAGGTACGATTTCCACACAATTTCTAACTAGGACATGTCCCTACTGTTATTCTTCAATCAATTTGGAAAATATACGCTTTTCGATCAATTTATTCAACATTCTAAAAAGACCCGTATCTGCCTTTATAAGAAAAGCTCATGCCTTTCAATGACAAGGCAGCTAAAATAATAATAATTGTTTTTATATACCTCCTCCACGTCTATATCTGGCGATCCAGAACGGCGTGTTTCCGAAGGCACTTATTCGAACCAGAACTCGCCGGCGGTTTTTGCGAACCGATATGACTTGGGAACCATCGAGAAACGAGCCTATTCTCACCTTAAAAGCCAGCGACGCATCTCCAATACCATGTCTATGGGCGGTAGTCCCTTATCATCAGGAGAGCCGCCTGTCCGTTTGCCTCCTATAATATAAAAAAAATTGACCTCATGATAGAAAAAAATGATCCTCTGTTGATCCATTAATTATATAAAAATGATTCAAGATCTGTGTCTTCGATCATGTGGGAGGGATAATAATAATTAATTTGCCATATAATATTTACATAAAGATTAAAGTCCAGCTTCATAACTTCGATTTCTGAGGTCTTGTAGTGAAGTAGTGGAGTAATATTTTTTTTATTGTTTAAAGAAAAAATAACAAATTCCATTTTTTTTAAATTTAGGTAACACACTTTTACATACATATACATCACGCCTCTTTCCCATTGGGGTAGGCAGAGATCACGGAATTCCATATGCTCCGATCCTTACATACCACTTTCGCTTAACACGCTTATGATCGTCAGTATAAAATAAAAAATAAATCTTCAAATTTTACATTCACTACCAGTTCTCAAATCAAGGGTGTAGAACGAACGAGAAGAACTGGAGAATTCCACTAAGATTTACAGTGAAACATAATTAGATGCACAAAGGCTCTGGTGTATAGAGAAAAAATTGCCCAATAACAAAATGTTGGTGACCCTAAGGGGCGGTCTTGCCCCAAGCCCATGGGCTGCGGGGCGCTAGTGCACCATCTTGCCCTATGATAGGTACACCACTATCTTGGAGAGGTGTTGATTATGATTAATAACTCTAGCCAGTAGCGGGACATATATACAAGCCCGAAAGCCCGGCTTTTCCTATTTCTACAACTATAAAAAAGTAAAATAATAATACACTTAACGTAATTGTATAAATAATATATATCTTATATTATTACGTAATTTTACAAGTTGGGCTTTTAGGCTTATATGATAGTCCCGCCACTGCTTGTATGATGGTATTTCCCCTGTAGGTCTGTTACCAAAATCGAATGCAGCGAACGGCACCAAACGAAAGAACAACACTTCGTACTTAGATTATTTATATGAATTAATCTAAGAATTCGTATTTAAATTTATTTTTAATTCTATTTACGATTATACTTACGATCATATCTATGTCGAACGAAAGACAGAAATTCGAACGACGGATTTATCAATGGCTTTTTAATAGGAAAATATACGATCTGTCAGCCGAAACTTCGTACCTATTTTGTTTTGGTAATAGGCCTACTGACTCAAACCTGTATATCTATACTTATAAAGAGGAATCTATTATTATAAAGAGGAAAGATTTGTATTTTTGTATGTTATGAATAAACTTAAAAACTACTGGACCGATTTTAAAAATTATTTCATTAATAGAAATCTACATTAGCATTGAGTAACATAGGCTATTTTTTGAGTATAGTACGTCTACATTGCACCCGTGGGAAGCCAGGGCGCGTTGTAGTCCATTATTATACGGATTTCTGTAATATTTCAGATAAGCACAATGCCGTTGGGAAACGTTTGCATCAAAACCGAAGTGAAGTCAACGCCAATAAGTTCCATAAATATAGTCAATTTAGTTCTTAGTTTACTTATATTCGCCATCGTTTGCCGATTTCTCTATGATTGGCATCATTTTAGAACGACGGGGAAATTACCTTGGATATCCTCTATATTACCGTAATAAAAAGCCAACTAAGATGCAATTCTTTATGCAGTTTAAAAGAAGTATGCGAAAAACAGGCCTATACTATGATGTGAACTACAAACAGGACAACTATTAAAGTTAGTAATATTTGCTCAGTGACTACGAAGAGTAATTTTTTCAAACAAAAACCTTCGAGGGTCAAAGGTCAAAAACCTTGAGGTAAAATTAGGTTGTGGGGGTATAGTAAGTTAACCTTCCATGAAAGGTTAACTTACGTTAAGGTTAAGCGGGCAGTCATGTATTTTTTACCTACCTTGCCTTGCCTACTTCTCATCCCCCTGTAGAAAAATGTTTTTGGGTAAATCAAAAATTTCCCAAATAGTATTAAGGTATAATGTTATAAAATAATTGTAAAGTAAAAAAAAACGAGAATACAGAATTATATATAACATGCGATACGCACGAGATGACAAAAACAATTGGTTGAATCAAATCAAAATACATAAATCAAGGTATCTTAAAATATTTATCTATAAGTATATATTATAATAAAAGGTTAAATCATAGTCACTTTGAATTTTTTTTTTATTAAATGAAAGATTTTTTTGGGCTTCCATACAAGATATTTTGAACAAGAATAGGAAAATAAAGGCTTAAGCCGAATAGTACAGCGAATAAATGTATAAATTAAAAAACAACAGCTGTGTGGCCGCTCAAAGGGAAGTGACTCAGCTTTAGCTGATAAACACAGCGCTGGTTTTCAGTCACCCCCTGACACTATTGTTTATTTTAAGCGTAAACCTACGGTAAGAACAAAGCACTAATTGCGTATTGCGGTTTACCTTTGATTATTTATATTAAATAATCTAAGGTAGTTACATACCCAGCTAATCCGGACACATTAAAATTCCATAGTTTCTTATTACATCTCGAGATAAACCTACCACTGTAACAATAGTTATAACACTCTTTGCTCTGTATATTTAAATTGAATTAAATCAGTCATATATAAACACTTGGATGGAGCAGTAGCTCCGAAGTTTAATTTTAAAAACTCTTCTGCCATCGCTTCCAATAAAACTCGGTCCATAACAAAACTATGAATCGCAATACATACTTTGTAATTTGTTCTCATCGTAGATGTTCATTTAAAATAAGCATTAAGCAATAGTAGGAAAAGTTATTGTGTTAATGTTGGTATATAGCTCCATCTTCTTTCTAAAGTTATGGAAAATGTTAAAAAATCTTACTATATTCCCCTGATGTTGGTGTACTTGATGACAGGTTGCCTTTTCTCCGCGATGGTTCATGAGGAGGGACCTAAGTGGGGATAGTCTGTGGATGGGGATCTCAAAGCATAGGGATATGGAAGTGGACTGTCTTCAAGTCATTCCATAGAAGGTTCTATATCAACATTAGTACTGGCGAGGGATGTGCTTGATTGAGGTTATTAATTATATTTTGGAACGAGGTGATGTTCACGCAGTGATGGCTGTAAAATATTTTAGTTTGTTAATTTGTATATTTTTTATTGAAAGACGAGCATGAGCACGACGCATGAGGTTCATTTAATAGATGATACCCTACCCGACCCTACCCTACGTCGACCTACTTTTTACTTCAAGCGGACTTCACGGTTTTTCCATTTAGGAAGAGTCAAGAGTGGTAGGTCCAGTGGTTCCTCCATTTAATGCATGAAGTGACCAGGCAGTTATACGGGCTATTAGAAAATCATAAATACGTCGGTCAGCAACGGGCCCGTCATCTACACTAATATTATAAACAGGAAAGATTTGAATATTTGTATGTTTGTAACGAATAAACTCAAAAAATACTGGACCGATTTAAAAAGAAAACACCTATATCCGAAGCTACATCTGCATCGCATCCGTGCGATGCCGCGGCGTGTTGTTAGTTTAGAAAAATAATCAGTGAAACAGATACAGAAATTGGTCTGCACTAGGGGACTCGGAAATTCACTTTTTTGTCAACCGTCCTGACGCATTCTTTCTAGAATCTGCTGATTTTGACTTTGCTTTAAACTCTATCCATTGCTAAATGTAAAAAAATACATTAGTTTACAGAACACAATAAAAATAAAGTGAAATAATTTATAGCTTACAAATGTTTTTGTATTTCAAGAGAGGTCTTGAAAATAATGTCTCAAAACTCAAGTGGGTTGGCATAAATAACATTGATTTATGTCAAGTGTGCAGGAGTACGTATACCTTTAAAAAAGTCTCAGTATTATCTAATATATAAAATTTCCATGTCACAATGTTAGTTACCGTACTCCGTAGATTTTTAACCAAATTTTATATGCGTATTCAGTAGGTCTGAGAATCGGCTACTATCTATTTTTCATACCCCTAAGTGATAAGGGTTGTTCACCCTTAAAATTTTTTTTTAATTTTTGGAAGAATTTTTTTGTTTTTTTTTTTTTTTATAATGTGGCATTAAAAAATACATACAACCCTAAATTTTCACTCTTCTATTACCAACCCCTGCTTTTCAAGAAATCTAGACACGTGCGATGCCGGGGCGGGTCGCTAGTTGTATCAGCGATAACAAATCCAAAGCATGATAACGACAGTAGAACTCTGTAGAACAATCAGTGAACTAAGTGCTTCGTCGCGCCTGTTTTTTTAGGAAGTTTGGGTTTACAATTTGAATAAAACACATTTTAAAAACATCTGTTTGACATTCAAACAGCTATCGCTAACGTATTGCTTTTTGATAGCTTTTTCGTGCCAAAAGCACATTATTTCAATCAGTAAACAGTGAGTTCGCAATGACTTAGCTAATACGATTTTTTTTGACAAAGTACAATCGATTGCGCGCCTACTGCAAACTGATTCTTGATCGTTTGCTATGTAATTGCCACAGAGTACATTATATATTATATAGGGTAATTGCTTATTTTAGCTGATACGCTTGCGGGCTTCGCACGTATGCAATGAAGATGATTTTTTTAGCCTATGCTACTGGCTGATAATGTAGGTTTTGAGTTAATTCCTCTTTATAATATTTAAGTATAGATTTAACATGTTTTGTTTTATATATTTCTTTAAGTACATAATATTTTTTTTTATATTAATTATTAAAATGTTTATGTGTGAGCCTCAGACTTGGATCATTTAAATATTTTAAATGTAATGCTGATTATTTTTTTCATTTTTAATATAATAATAATACATACTATGACAAAATATATGTTCTAGTAGTGATTAAATTACGTACGATCTTGGTTTTTCCGTAATATTATTAACTATGACCTAATTTAGGTGAATAGATGAAAGAGTCGGTGTCAGTGACTAACTGAATATTTTGTCCATATTTGGGTAGCATGTAGAGCCAGTGGCGGCGTAAGACCTAAATGTGATGTGGGCAAGATTAATTTTGCGGGGCCCTCTGCCAGCGCAAAATATGGTATTTTTTTGGAAAAATTTTTTTGGCGCGTTCGCGGTTTTTAAGTAATTCATAAATTTTCGAGGCGCGAGGCCTCCTGAGTCGCGAGGCCGTAGGCGGTGGCCTACGTCGCCCACGCCTTACGCTGCCACTGTGTAGAGCGGTTTGTTGTACAGTATTTTAAGGTTATCTGGGGGCACGGAAGCACCGCCCGCGCCGTAAGATTCATTTATACCGCTACAAAGTCTTTGGTGATATTTTAGCTCGAGCCGTATCAACTATCAATCTCTTTTAATTTCAGAGATAGAAAAAATTGAACAATTAAGTTTTTTTTAAGTAAGATATCGACAGACGAGCATGAGGTTCACGTGGTGGTAGGTGATAGCTCAGCCACAGAACATCAGTCAATGATGCGTTGTCGAACTACTTTTTACTTCGAGCATTGGGAAATCCATGGACTGAAACCGAAACGCGCAATATGCACTTTACGGTTCCATCTATGAACGGTGCAGGTGGTTCGTTACCCGGTGGGAATTTCGATATTCTTTCCACCCGTACAATGCCCGAAGTTACCAGATGTGGGGAAGACATGCTTATAGAAAATTATAAACATGTCGTCCCGGTGGGATTCGAAGCCACGACCCAACGATGCGCACGGCAGGTGTTCTACTGAACGCGCCAACGAGCTAGTTAAAGTTAATTTATTCTTAAGATATACAATTTAAAGACAGACGCAAGAAGTACAGTAGTAATATATAAATCGCTTTTTATTAGTCATAACCCACGCCATCTAGTGTTCCTATCTAGTATTAATGTATATAACTTTAACTTTGACTTCACTCATGTCTTATGAGTTATGAATGTCGTTTCATTAATGTTTCTGTAGATGGCGGTAATATCAAAATATGAATTTACTCATCTGCATCGAATCAAAAAAATACCTATGTATTAATATTGTAGTAGGCATAGAAAAATAACGGTGTTATAAGTCTAAGCTAGTAGGTGTAATAAACTATAACCCAATAAAGATTGTATATAAATCGGAAGAATTGATTCATTTCGGACTACTCACATAATATTTTCCGAGCATCCAAAGTTATGAGTGAAAAAGTATTACGCGTTTTGATTTCTTTAAAAGAGTTACAAAAACGTCCATGATACGTTGTACCAAATAAATAAATATCACATCGTGATGAGGTTTTCAAGATTTCTGTTATGAGTAATTTTAAAAGTGCGATAACATGCATTTAGAAATAAAATGCGTTGTTGCCCGTTGTCTGCTTTTAATGTTGAGCCTATTATAATATTACTAGCGACCCTCCCCGGCTTCACACAGGTCAAGATTTTTTGACAAAAAAACAGGGGTTGTATGTATTTTTTAATGCCACATTACAAAAAAATAAAAACAAAAAAATTCGTCCAAAAATTAAAAAAAAAATATAGGGTTGGACTACCCCTAACATTTAGGGGGATGAAAAATAGATGTTGGCCGATTCTCATAGATACCGGATAAGCACAAAAAATTTCATCAAAATCGGTCAAGCCGTTTCGGAGGAGTATGGCAACGAAAACTGTGACACGAGAATTTTATATATTAGATATTATAAGCTGAATATACAAAATACTTAAAATCAAACTCTCCAAAGACTATTATATATCTAATATTTCGTGAATATCGCGGTGACTAAAAATTACCTATCAAAAAAAGATTATGTACTTTCAAACTTGCAGAATAAATATAGAAATATAGAAGAAATTTTATAAAAAACAACTCAATTTTCTCAAAATGGCAACCATGTGAGTTGACACTGTATTAACTGTACTGTGTTGCTTAACAGCGTCCAATTGGGGACGGCCTCAAGAAATCAATTCTATTAAAATCTTTTAAATGCACAAATACGCAAATCAAATCTCCACATTCAGAAGCATTTATTTTGCTTGCCGAATCGCATCTAATGGCACATCAATAAATCTTAGGCGGGATGTTAGCAGATGCCAGCAAATCTGATATAGCTGTCGGAGTGCTGACTCAGCGCAATTGTCTGAATTGTATGTTAATATTTGCCGACATTGCGTTTTGCTATAATGTGATTAATTGTTCTCGTCAATGATTATTAAGTTATTTTTTTAATAAATCATTTGAAGAACAAAACCTATTTAATGCAAAACAGGTAAAACAACGTTAACTTTTTTTATTCAGTTACCTAATCGTTTATTTTTTTTTAAGTCTGGTCATTTCGGATATTAAACGTGTGGAAGTAAAATCGAAATTCCGACCGGGTAACGAACCACCGTTCATGCCACAGAACAGAAGAAGTATTTTCCCTGTTCTGTGGTTCATGCGCATTTCGGTTTCAATCTATGAATTTCCGAATCCTCGAAGAAGAAAGTAGGTCGACAGCGTATTTACTCATGTTCTGTGGCTGAGGTATCACATACCATCACATACATGCTTACAGAAAATTAAAAACATGTCGTCCCAGTGGGATTCGAACCCACGACCCATCGGAGCGCACGGCGTTCTTTCTACCAAACGTCCCAACGAGCACGTCAAAAAAACGTGCCTGAATCTTTCCCATTACCTTAATTCCGCAATTGCCGCCTCAGTTTAAGCCTCACATACAAAATGCCACTAAAACTGAGTTATCGATTGATAACCAATAGTCGTAGCTAATAGAATTGGACCTCTATTAAATTCAGCCTTGTAATTGAATCTGTTCTTGTGCCAATAAATTGTAGTAGGTATAAGTGATTTATCTTGGTTCCTGACAGCCACTCCGGAACGCATTCTATTCTCCACGGGAGATGTGGGAAAAGATTGTGTAATAGTGTGTGTGCTTTGCTAATGAGTTCGACAGTGTTGAGAAAAAAAAAACTAAAATTTTACTTGTAACATAATCCCATAATGTCTAACAACTTATCAATAACGAGGAAAGGATAGTACGGCCGTGCCGCTTGTTGCTCAACTTGACGGGAGCACGGCCGTGCCCCCAGATGCAAGGGACGTCAAAGCTAGTCTATCGGCTCGGCTGGCCAAAAAAAAAATTTTGCAGCTAATAAATGTCTATAGTTCGATTTTTCACTCAATACATAAATGTCAAAATGTAGTCAAGAATTTTTACCAAAAATGAATTCTTCTCTCATTCATCGTAAAATATGCACTTACATTTCAAAAATGAACACATTTCTTTATACATACATATATTTTCCAAAAGATATTATTGAAGTATCTCAAGAATTTACAGGTTTCATTATGTATTGTTATTTAAAAATAAATGCGGTTTTCTCTTGACTGATTTGATTTAAATACAAATCTTACATCGCGAGAATCTACTGTTAATATTATATCTCATGAAGTCCGTTTGGTTATGCATGTTGTCAGGTGTGCACATAATATGTACGAGTATTATGTTCTTTGTTTTAGTGTGTGTAATCTCGTACGCGCCCGGTTATCATTACACTAAAACAATGTATAGGCACGCCTGACAACTTTCATATCCAAACGGACTTCACGAGATAGAAAATTTCGTTGATTCAAAGGTAAAAAAATCGCGCCCAAAGAAGTCGGTTACAAACATACAAATATACAAACAAACATACATACAGGTGAAGCTAATATAAAGCGTGTAAAAACTCACTAAGTATAATTTTGAATAAAAATAAATTTGTCTGCATTTAAGCATGGATGTACGTTTAAAATAAGCAATAGTAGTAAAAATATATATATTTATTTAAAATGACACTTAATGAGTTTTACTTTTGAACCGACGAATTAAATTGATTATGAACTACTTAACTATTGCAAACGTTTGCCTCAGATAGTAAAATAGATGACCAATTAAGTAACTACAACGATTTTACTGCTATCAAACTAAATTTGAGTACTGCGTACTCCGGATAGCAAATGCTATTTTGACTAGATTAAACTAAATATTGTCTATTTTAATATAATTTGTGTTGACAAAATCGAATTACTTAAACTGAATTGTATTGCGTTTACCTACTTACCGCTTCGTGGTTCCGTGGTGGGCGTAATGAACCCAGGACCGGAGGTCCTGGTTTCGAATCCCGGGTGAACCGGTTTAAAATGGAAACGAGCCTGTAAAGACTAATGATCAGTGAAACAGGCACAGATATGGGTCTGTCCCATGCCCCACTAGAAGACACGGGAATTCACTTATTTACTCTACTTTTAGTTTTACCTACTCTATATTTAAAAATATTATTAAAATTGGTGCAGCCGTTCATGAGATATAAATGGTGTCACTAACATGACTTTGTTATATGTAAATATAGATCATTTAAAGTCGCATACAAATAACAGGTATGATACGAATATTAGTAGTCCGTGCTAGGCCGAGAGATTTGTCATTTCGATATAAGAGCCTTTGTAAGCGTTTATGTATCAGATTTCCCATAGCAATATATTATTGAAACTGATAATCAGTATGACATGGTGATTTGTGTCGATGTTATGATAAGCTAAGGGTGATCATAACAAAACGATCTGAAAATGGCAATAAATCGAGACTGGATATTGATACATCAGCACTTAGTTCGGAGCCAGAAGCGGATACTTAATCGATAGCATCTGTTCCTAATATTTTGTACGAACGTTTCATATACATACTAGTTAATATAACAGCCTGTTATTTTAAACATATATATAGTTCTTATAACTTGAACTTAAGTTGTGAAAAATCAATATAATTCTTTTTTCCTCTTATTTTTACTTGTGAAAAAACTTAAATTAATAATTATAAAAATTGTTTTTTTTTTCCTTTCTTATTTTGAAAATTCTTAAAATTATAGTTTCTATTCGTCTTGTTTAGATTAACCGCATGTTTAAATGAAAATAGAGTCTATACTAATACTATAAAGGGGAAATATTTGTTTGTTTGTTTGTTACGATTGAACTCAAAAACTACTGGATAAATTCTTTCACCTATAGAAAGCTACATTATCAGCGAGTAACATAGGCTATTTTTTGTGTATCGTAAATCTATATTGCACCCATGCGATGCCGGGGCGTATTACTAGTAACTAATAAAATTGCTGTAATTACCTAGCGAACACAACAGACGTCCTATCACCACAAACCCGCGTACAGCGGCTTCGCCGGCGAAGGTAAATATCCTTGTTCTACGCATCCTTCACTCGGGTAAGCTACAGCAGCCCAAGCCGAGGCCGAGGTACGTGTCTCGTAGAAGACGCCCGAGAACGCCCGCTACGAGTATCGTAGCAAACCGCAAAATTTCTTGGCTGAGCCACAGTGCTCGCCACTCACGTTCACGTTAAGCTGTCATGGCTAATAGGGACAACAATTAGATTTAATACAAAAAAAACAGACGTCCTGCCCG
The DNA here is from genome assembly GCA_905404175.1 of Anthocharis cardamines. Classification (NCBI taxonomy): domain Eukaryota; kingdom Metazoa; phylum Arthropoda; class Insecta; order Lepidoptera; family Pieridae; genus Anthocharis; species Anthocharis cardamines. The sequence continues at coordinate 3,595,446 of FR989950.1, read as the reverse complement.
AGCTCTTTCTAACTAGAAACTAGAACTTTAGATTCACTTGAACACACTAAAATTTTCATCAGTGCAGCGGTTTTGGAGTTCAGTGACACAAACAAACTTATTAAATAATTTAAATAATAAATCGCGTTTTAATCCGGTATACAGTATTTTATTTAAACAAACAAACTTTTTCTTCATTCCTATATAAATATATTTTACCTTAAAAACCTCACTACTAGTGCTGATTCGGAGGCAGTATAGTGACGTCACCGCACGACGGGAGCACAATGCCTTCATTACGCCCAAAGACCCTGGCCATTGTTCACTGTGCTTGCTTGTTAAATAATTTTAATAGAGTAAGCAGAAACAGGTTTGTAAGATGTCTTAAAAATATGCATGGTATATTGTTGATCGAAGTATGCATGACATAAAAAGGGTTGAATTGCCCACAATATACGTAATACAAATTATTTGACTTTTAAAATTTTGATTTTGAATGTTTTATAGTATTTCATACGGTGTAAATGAAAAAACTTATACCAGAATCATGCTTGCCTATGAGAAGCCTATTTACCCTTGACTTGAAGAGACCAAGATTTTTCTGTAACAGACGACGGTATGTGGTGCGCAGATATTGAATGGAAAAACTGTGAAGTGCATATTGCGCGTTTCGCGTCTATGGATTTCCGAATGCTCGAAGTAAAAAGTAGGTCGACAGCGCATAATTGACTGATGTTCTGTGGCTGAGTTATCACCTACTACTTACTCATGCTCGTCTCATGATATCTAACATAAAAAAAATATAATTGCGGGGCACAGTAAGTTATAACAATGGAAACATTAATAAATATTGTGTCTAAATAATGAGCAGCTATTTACCTCCTAAAAGGGACATTAACTGACAAATTAATATTTACGAGATTTATTTTTCACTTTCTCATTTTGAACATTTTGTTATTGTCGTATTTCCCATTCGCTTCATGAAGTAAAATGAGTGTAATTTCAAATGAAATATGACGCCCATACATCCCGCTTTCTGTTTCTTTCTGTAATTGACGTCGCCTTAATGAAATGTCATTCACTTATCCTCATTCGTTCATTCATTCCTCATTTCGGAGGCATATTGCTTCGACATGGAAAACGTTTTAATAGGTAATAAAGGTAATAATTTTTAAATTTTTCCGTTTTTAGTTACATTATGAGAGCATTATCTTTTTATGTTACGAGTTAAGGCTCATTTTCTTCTACATACAAGAGCAATAAATAATTATAGCGCAATAATTGACATTCAAGAATTGTAAGCAGCTGTTTACACGCGGATATTTTGTGCTCTTTACACCAAGAAAAATATTGAAACAAAACTTATATAACAGATTGACAATGTTACGTGTTGTTGAGACTATGCAAGTCATTTATTGGTACAATTATTGGCAAAAGACAAGAATCTTGAATCGTGTAAATGGGCCTTAAAACTGACTATGTCTGCGGTTATAGAATATCAAAGTACAAAAACAATATTGCTACTGTTGTAGTATTTTCTACTGACGAGTGGATTATTTCGGTCCATTTTAGAGAATGGCCGCATCTATGGTTCAGTAGTTAGCACGGTGCCTTTAGCACTGGAGGTCCTTGGTTCGAATCGGGGAAATAAGTAAAACAGACAAAGAAATGGGACTTTATGCCCCACTAGGGGACTCGGGAATTCACTTTTTTCTATCAAAGGGAATATTATGCGACCAAAAAAAAGTCGTTCAAAATACATCTATACTAATATTTATAATATTATAAAGTGGAAAGATTTGTTTGTTTGTTACAATTTATCTCAAAAACAAATTGACCGATTTTAAAAATTCTTTCACCAATAGAAAGCTCATCAGCCAGTAACATAGGCTATACTTTTTTGTATAGTACATCTACATTGAACCCGTACGAAGCCAGAGAGGATCGCTAGTATCATATAAATGTACAAGAACAACAAGAAGGTCTTCAAAATATATATCAGATATATTCTCACATACAAGGCTTAGCAAGACAGTGTAATATATTGTTATCGGTGTCTCGCACTCTTGTGGTATTGGCCATTGGGGCTATAAGTACTCGCGTCAGACTTGTAAGCCCAAGTAAGCCGGACCTTTGTAGGGGAACTACGCGTTGGGACTTTTTGGACTGAAATTATTTATCTTCTGTATACTATGCGATTCAACTAAGAATAGGAACGTCAATGACCTCTACCTGTCAAATGTCATTTTAAAAGTACAGTTTGCAAAAAAAAGTTATTTGCAAATCAATAACGGTTTATTTTACTTTGTTTCATTGAGTCTTACTTAAATCAAATTTAAAAAATAACCTTAATGCTTTACATAATTAGCTAAATATAATATTTTATTATTAAAGACAAAATAAGTTTTTTTTAAACCATATTTTTTTCTTTCATATTTTCATTGTTAGCAAGAATTCGTTTGAAAGTGAAGAGGACCCATGGCGTAAAGGCCCAGAAGCTATTCCAAGGCTATTTAAAAAAGAGGATACTAGTCGGCTAATCGCCATTTTTCGTTGTTGGTGTATTTTGTCGTGCGATTGAGTGTTTGTGCTTGTAGACTGATACTGTTTCTTTTATTAATTCTGTTTGTTACATGTGATTATTTTTTTTTGCTCAAACTTCGTAAATAAATTTTAATTATTAAAAAATCTTGTTTTGCTCACCCTACCTAATTGGTTTGAATTGACAGCTATGGCGTCACAAAATGGCTCTAAGTCGATACTATTCTTATTTGAATCGCATAGTAAGTAAAACTTTAAAAGCAAATAGGCATTTTGACGGGCTCGTTGGCGCGTTATACCCGACCTGCATTCCGATAGGACGCGGGTTCGAATTCCTGTTTGTAATTTTCTGGTCACTTTGTGCATTGGGTGGGTGGAATATTAAAATTAATGGAACGAGTATCATAGATAAAAACCTGTAAATAACATATTGCATAAATCAGTTGCAGTTTTAATCAACACTACAGAATGGTAACAATAGCTACGAATCATTTAGTAATAGTATGATACAACTGCAGAGGGTTAAGGACTAAGGTTACAGTGTATTTACATATATACATACATACATATATGTATTAGGCCGGAAGTACAGATTCTTTACATTTAGTTTTTTTATTTCAGACGTCGACAGATTTGTTTAATTTTTGATATTCAATTTCTATAGCTTATTATTACCTCAAAGGCCGGCAACGCATCTGTAGATTCTCTAATTTTTATGTGCTATATACTATAAAAAAAGTTAAAGATAGATTAAATTATTATAGTTTTCATTTTTGACTGTCTCTGTAGGCAGTGGTGTGCGAAATTTCCATATAATACTATGAAAATGGTCATAATAATACTATGTCAATGGACATAATTATTATGTCAATGCTTGGACAAGACACTAATTATGCTCGAATACTCGGGGCGTAGAAAAACTATACTTATCCTTTGGCGATCGTATGCGCACTTAAGGCGTTCATGAGTTAATCAAGCAATTAATGAAATAGCTATTTTTTACATACGCGGTCATTTGGAGACGTGAAACCTTTAAGACCTTAAACATAAACTTTAGAACATTAAATTAGTAAGGTGTAGTGAAATATAAGTGGCGTTTAAGCATCGTATTATGTCTAAAGTAGCTAGTATAACCGCATTGTGAGTGGAAGAGGGCTTGTAATGCACACGATATGGGCCGACGACCGCTTGAGGTGAGCTGAGCTTACTACTTTATACCGCGGTACAAGTCAAAAAAGCTTTGAAGGTGAAGCTTTAGTAGGTTATTATATTATAGTACTTTATCGTATACACCCTTTGAGCCACGTCGCTGTTTTTGTATACGTGTAATTAGATTATTTGTTTTGTATTTTTACTTTTATTTGATATGATAATTTCAGTAAAAAAAAAAATTATATCGTTTAAAAAAACTTGCCTGTTAAGAATAATTAATGAAGTGGACATAGAAATGTGTCTGTTTCATGCTCAAATAGAGTAGGACCTACTCTGGAATTTATGTAAGTCTCCGCAATTTTTTTGAAATTAAGTTTAGAAATAAAACAATACAATCAATGAAAAATTTGAAATTTGTGTGATAGTAACAAAATAACCTTATTATATACCGAATTGGGTAGATGGATCACAATTGTACTATGCCCGGCGGCTTAGGTCATGTAGAAAAATAGATGTTTTCCCATGATAAAAAGCTTATGTCACTCTTCAGGCCCTAAAATAAACAATTCATCTTACGTAGAAGACGCGATCAACTAGTTGTCTATACGGAAAAACTATTAGCGAAACAGACACAGAAATGTGTCTGCCCCATGCCCCACTAGATGACTTGGGAATTCACTATTCATAATTAAAATAATAATGGGATTTGTATCCCTTGTTACAGTATTTCCCAATATAATAAAAAATTGCTTTTGCCATAAATCGTCATTATATACCTACTTTAATAAAATAAATCGTTCGCTACCTAGAAGCAGTTTTATTAAATGACTAGCTGATGCCCGCGACTTCGTTCGCGTGGGGTTCACTTTAAGCTGAGCTTTTGAGCAAGCTTTCTTCAAATGACATATCCTCCTCCACCCTCTGTACTTGGTGATTTCTTTTGGGAAAGAGCTATCAAATTAGTCATTGACGGTTGCTTTTGCATCATGTTATCGACATGTTTAATGGTGGTTGAGATTGAGGTTCGAAGGTTGATTTGAAGTTCAATAGTTGAAATAATTAACCTGACTTTAAAGAAACTTTAGGGAGATTCATATTAATTAAATTTTACGTGACCAAAATCCAGATATGTGTCTTTTTTCTACTTATCAGAGTTCAATCGAAGATTGGATTCAATGCATTTTCTGTCTTAAATAGATGCGTGCGTTCATTTAATTGGTCATTTTCATTTTCGGACATTTTTTTTAAATTCCCGGGATTCCTGCCCGGGTTTCCGGTGCTAAATGCGGAAACCTCTAAGATACGGAAGCAAAAAAGCAATGTCGAATAATCGTAATTCTTTTAAGAGAAAGGATTGATGAAAATGTGAAATAAATGATCATAAGAAATACTTTTTCATATAATATTTCAATAATACATTTTCTATTTTGTTATAATATAGTTCTTTCAAAAAATAAATAAAGAAATACAAAAAATTTTTTCTTTCATTTCAACTTCAGATTCGAACTCGCATCAGAAGCTACGCTATGGGACTGCATATCCACTATTCTACGAATACATATATTGCAAATGGCGAAATAATCAAACTATTTCATTTACATATCAGACTGTGATTGACATCTGACAATTCGAAAAAGTTCAACGCGAGTCAGTTTGCATTGAAATTTGGTGATATGGTGCCTTTAAAATAATATTATTAAATGATGATAACTTTTCTTTCCGATAACCGATTTCGATAAAACAAAGCCTATATGTTGCCCCGGGCTTTCCTTAATATATTTGTGTAAATTGCACGATAATCGGTTCAGTATCTTCGGAGATTAGCGTGAACAAACAGACAGACAGACAGACAGACGGACAGACAGACAGACAGACAGACAAGAATCTTAAAAATTGCATTTATGCATTCTGCTACCCTTCTTTTATCACCCCTCTTAATTTCTGGTAAAAATATTTAGTGAAGCGTAATTTCGATCCTACTCTTTTATTATATGTATAGATTATGCCATAATAAATACAGCTCGAGAAGACGGTCAATTGCACCACATACATTGTATTAAATGTATAAGTACTTGGAAGAAACGACGTTTTTAAAGTATGAATAAAATGTCTATTTGTATTCTGGTAGTCTTTTTAAATAGACTAAAATAAGAACGGGAATTTTAACTCACTGGTTTGTGTGAGAAACTCTACAGCATCATTAAGCGTACGGAAATGGAATCATGGTATACAATATATTCTATATAGTATATCACGAAGGCCGTTTGACTATGAATGTTGTCGGGCGTGCACTGTATGCAGTATGCAGTTTTAGTGTGCGTAATGTTTAACGTGCGCTCCCAAGATTACGCACACTCAAAAAATATATGTATATATAGCAACATTCATAGCTAAACGGATTTTGTGAAATAGAATATTTATAACATGGGGAAAGGTCCAAACACAGACGACTTGTTAGTAATAATTTGTATCGTCAATTTGTTATTTGAATGCATTTTCATCTCGTTCTTTTAATTAATGGCAACTTCTTTTATATAAAATACTCAATACTGGATAAAATCTCGATTTATTATTTATATTATTAAATGCGACGTTTCGGATGCTTTCCAGCAACCGTGGTCACGGGCGTACTGAAAGGTAACAGCTGTCTTATTTGAAATATCACAAAGTTGCTTTATTAACGCCATCTATTTCTACTATGATAATTATTAATTTATTAATAGGAAAATTATTAATAGGAATAAATGGCAAGCGCGCCTAGCATACAAAAAATAGAGGTAAATTGAAAAAGTATTTATCAATAGACGCAGTTATAAATAAATTTTACACTGCATTTCATTATATATATTATTAAGGAGATCTTGATTTTATATTTGTGAGATCTGAATATAGTATTATATAGATTATAATAAAATCTTTATGACATAATGGAAACAGGTAATAAAACAAGTGAATGTATACAGAACCCATTCATACTCTAAAGTTTACTAAAAGTGCATTATAACTTCCACCTGTGATAGATAGGGCTGCCACTATTCAGGAATATAATATTTATTGGCGTAAATTAAGTAATTTCAATTAGAACATTCTTAATTATTTATTATGTTTTATTGAGATTTTATTATACTTTTATATAAATAAGAAATAAGTTCCTGTCATCCACTGCATTTGAATACATTTCTAAGCTGATCAAATTCGATTTTAAATTAATTCGACACTAAAAAATATGAAATGAATGAATGGAAAATGCGATTTATTTCTAAATGTAACGCGAAATTTTGAGTAATTTTAACGGCAAACTTTTCCGATTTGAAACGATGTTTGGAGACATCGATTTTCTTGCGGTTTTCAGCAAGCATCGTCACGGGCGTTCGTGTGATACTCACATAAACAAAATACAATATTGAGGTCAGAAATTTTAATATTTAAGCCAAAAATGCAATGAGATTAATATATAAGATACAAGGTCGGCAACGCACTCTTGAAAGCCTTCTGGTGCGCTACCTGCCCTTTTGCCCCCTATTCAAATAAAGAACCCTTTGCCTGGGCGAAATTTGTGGCAGCCCTAAACAGGGTGCTAGATGGTTTAAATACAGACAGTCTGAAAGCTTCCCTCAGGCGGCGAACAAATATTTTGAAAACGTATTAAATTAAATCAGCCGAGTGATTATATTCTTACGGGAAAATTCGTTCAGAACGAACAATTTTTAATGCAGTTTCTTAAGTTTATACCTTTAGCTTTTAATAGGATTTTATACAGCTAGATTAGAAAACAGATATGCCATATAATAATATTACAACGTCAATTTATTTATGTATTATTAATTTTACTTCTTAAATACACATCGCCGCTTATTTTTTGTGAGGTGACTTTGGTCTGAACTACAAAATGTATTTTTTAATGTCCGAAGTGACCAGACCTGGGGAAGACAAGCTTACAGAAAATTATAAACATATGTATATCGGCAGGATTCGAACCCGCGCGCAAATCGGAAATCGGAGCGCAAGGAAAATATGTGTAGTGTGAATCATTTAGCGTAAATAATATTCGTTCGGTTTTTAATTTAACCATAACATTAAGCACTATGCAAAGTGGGTGATTACCGCATCTAGATGATAATATCGTTCAGGAGAAAGGTCATTGTGTATTTGATTCGAAGATGTGCCAAGCTCTCATACATACGTGGTTGGCTCAACGCGATTGTTTCATGCCATACAATTACTCCCGTATCCCTCTATTCCTCGTTATCATGTATCATCAGGCGTCGGCACCCGTTGCCTCTAGTGTTTGCTTAATTTTGCGCTAGACTGTGGTTCTTTGAAACGAAATAGCTAGGTGCATCTTCAAGAGACAAAGATTAACGTCGAAGATAACATTGTTTAAATATTTTTGGCGACAATTTGCGGTTTTAAACCTTGTATATTTAGCTAAAGAGAAGCAATATTGCTTATTTTTGCGAACCTATACGGCTTGGGAATCTTCTAGAAACAAGCTTATTCTTACCTTAAGGTTTAGGATCACGCTAATGACCTTCAGAATGTACGAGCAGAGCAGACCTACGACTGATGTTTCGTCCCCCTCACCCGGTAATTGCTTGCAAGTAAAAGTCGCAAGCGCCGAAAATATTTCTTCGAATTCATAGAATACTTTTTAAATCTTTTAAACTTTACTTTGGTAAATCTGTCAAGTTAGTGTTTTTTTAATTTTTAGCAAGTCTGTTGCCCTTCCTTTGTCATATTTTACAGTGTACGTATCAAGTCAATATGTCATATGGGTTCAGAGGAGAAGGCAAATAGTGTCAAAATCAAGGTATTTTAAATATATTTAATCAAAAAACTGTCATAGCGCACTGATACAGAATGAAATGTAAATATGCTATACAATTATAAGAATCCTGGCTTTCATATTATAATAATTAAATAAGGCAGTAGGGTCTCAAAGTTCCCAGAAGTGTCGATTTTTTCGAGATCCTCAAGACCTCTGGTGTTGCGCCCGTCCACTGAGGCAAGTCTAATATAAAAAAAATGCAATTTTCTAGAATGTGCCGATATAGGTACTCCCCATTGACATAGTATACTACTCTCACCTCGAAGAGAACCATGACATACAGACGCAGGGAATGTCTCAGATTCCAAATAAAAAAAAAGAAAATTGGCTGAAACTCAAATTTTCTACTAATTAACTATGATTTATGCGTTTAATACACTAATTCAGATATAATTACATAACTTTCAGCAATTTGTATTCATCATTAGGGGTGTAAACCAGATCCACAGATACTAAGCGCAGTGGCACTCAAAAACACGTTCCCAAAACGCAATATTTAGTTAGTTAAAGATCTCTTTCGATTTTGTTACTAAAATGAGCGTCATATTTGTTTTTATTTAGATTTTTGGTACAAAAAAGATAGAAGTCACCAAAGTTTCTTCATAGATTTTTATTTAAAGAGATAACAAAACCACAAAAATGATGTGTTTTTGACAAAAAATTCTAATTATATATTTTAATTTAATTAAGAGCGTATTTTATTTAAGCATACTCCCAAATAACTGTATACGTATTTAAAGATTCATTAACGAGATTATGTTTTCCCACTGACTTAACTTTCAAATTAACCGTGATGAGCTCAATGAGAAGTAAAAATTGTATTGGGTTTAGATCGTTAATTACAGATGTAAATGAGGTGCAAAGGCAAGATGCAAAGTTAATAAATGAGGTAAATGAGGTGTAAGTTAAGTTGTATGATTAATAATTATATTTTGTTGAGATAATAACAAATATACAACAATGGTAAAATAACATCTGGTAGCAAAGACACAATACAAACGAGAATAACTAAAAAACGGTGTCTAAGGAACAATCAATTCAATTCAGTTTTCAAAACAATTGCTACAAAATTTTAAAGAACTGAATGGACGCTTGTTTACAATATTTAATGTATCCATTAAAACACGGTCGATCGCAGACTGACGCGTTTAATGAGCAACACAGAAATTACGCGGGCCTGCGCTGGATCCCAAAGAAAACCCAAAATATGTATATTAAAATTACTTTAATTATACAGATATAGTACACAATATAAAAATTTAGGTAGTTTTCCTTTACTTAAACGCTTTTTTTTAAATCAATTATTATCAAGAGTTTGTTGGGGTAATTTTTTTTAATTTTATATTTTGCTTGGTTGTTTTGAGGAGAGATGAAAATCATGTATCTAAAAAAGTTTTGAATATTAAAGTTGAAGGGTAGGTATAGGGGAAGAGGGAGGCCAAAAAATAATATGAATTGAATGTGTGAAGTATGATATGTGTTGGAGAGGTGTGACTGATAATATGGCGAGTGAAAGAAGAGTATGGAAAAAGAGAACATACTATGCCAACCCCAAATAAAAAAAAAGGGAACAGGGCCAGAAGAAGAAGATATACTATAATTAAAGCATGTCAATGATTAAAGGCATAAAAAATATATTAGCTCGCCTTTAATAATATGACTTCACGACGATTTTTTCTATAAACAGTGGAATTTTGATAGACCTCTCAACCGTTTAAAGCCCGAAGTGGCCAGACGAATAAACCATTCATTTTTATTTTATTACTAGCTGTAGCCGGCATGCGTCGCAATGCCATTTAGAGTAAATGGAAGAAGTTGATGTTTTGCAGCGCCATCTATTGAGATCTTTTTAAATTTTTGGGCCAGGAACCTTCGCAGGCGTATGCTGAATAACTCAACATAATCGGATAGTTTAGGAGTGCATAGAGGACAAACATATGTACGTTTATCTATATCTGTACTAATATTATAAAGAGAAAAGATTTGTATATTTGTATGTTATGCAAACTCAAAAACTAATGGCCCGATTTTAAAATTTTTTCACCAATACAAAGCTACATTAGCAGCGAATAACATAGGATTTTGTGTATACATCTACTTGCACCATTTATTTATAAAGATCAAGATAAAGACTTGAAAGATCAATAGGTACTCTGAGTTTAATTTGGACTATACTTTATATTATCTGTGTTCGCAGACTTTTTGTTTTCAAAACAATGATCCTGGTAAAAAAGTTAAAGAACTAAAATAATTCCGTCATAATGACAGTGACCCTTAAATTAATTGTTGAAATATAATATATAGTATATTTTACTTTAAGTAAGAGTTAATGGCAAATGAGATCGGAAATGCATTGTCTCTTGAGGACACAGAAATATTCTCTAGAGGACTCATTAATTCCATAATAAGTTTTATGAATGGTGCGTAATTTTAAAATGTATTATAGAATTGAGTTAAAGTACTTAATTGTTATACGGCTTGCCTCAGTGATACCATAAAAGCTATGAAGAGAGGAAGGGAGTCTCATGAAAATAATTAAAAAAATAATTATTATGGAACACGACTTAGCCCGTGAATTCACGCGTCTGGAAAAATTTGGATGTTTTTTCCAATATAACATATTTTTAAGCCATTTTTTTATTCATTGCGTATTCCATATCTCTCTCTCCTATCGACGGACGAAATTATGCTAGGATCAAGACAACAATAAATGATGCGCTGTCCTATTTTTTTACTTAATTTGGAAATCCATATATTGAAATCGAAACACACAATTTGCGGCGACCGAATACAACAATGTTTATAAACAATCAATGTTTTCAGTGTTCGCAGGCAATATGCAATTCATGATTTTTCTACTTATGAACGGTGGTTACCATAATGCGGAATTTATCGCTTGCTACCCGTTTAGTTACCAATAGATGTAATAAAAACTTATCTGTATAAAAATATAGTCATATCATCCCGGTGGGATTTGAACCCTCGACCCATTGGATCACAAGGTTTGTGCCCAACGCGCCAATGAGCCCATTATAATGTACTCTATCATAGAACATGGACCTTAACAAAAGAATTCACGTGCGTCCCAAGTTTCAATTTGAAATATTACGTTTGAAAATGTTATAACAAAGTATATTAAATTCGAAGCACCAGATGCATTATCGAAATAAAGCTTGGTACACAAAAGCGTTCTGTCGTAGAGGGAGGCCTTGGCGCGAGTGAAGACGCGTCACTTCCGGCGGATGCGAGCGCGCCACCGGACGTAAGCGACGTGTGCCTGCCCTTGCATTGCACCGATGGCGGTAAGGTCATAGTACTGCAGGCGCAGTTTTTCATATAGTAGAGCTACTTTTTATATTTTTAGAAAATCAAAAATATTAAGGGTGTTTTTAGATCGATTGTCGGATTTTGACGAGTTCATTGTAAGTGAAGTCAGGGCGGGAAGTTTTCGGGCATTAAAGGGAGGGGAGGAATATGGAAATTCCGACCGGGTAACGAACCACTGTTCATAGATGAAAAAAAATCCGAATGCTCGAAGTAGTAGTGTTCTGTGGCTTATCATCACCTACCCATCAAGCAGTGGCGGGACCACCATACAAGCCCAAACGAATGTTTTGCCTTATTAATGCATTAAAAAGAAATATAATAATGTCATTAGTCATATATAACTTATACGATTATGTTATTATATAAGTTATATAAGTATATAAACGCGTATTATGTTAAAATCGGCAAGACGGGCTTTTGGGCTTGTATGGTAGTCCCGCCACTGCCATCAAGTGAACCTCATGCTCGTCTGTCGATATCTATTTAAAAAAAGTGAGAATAACAATTAGTGATGTGTCGGATCGTTAAAAATGTATATCTGTGGATATGAAACCGAGTACGATTATTTTGTATCAAGATCCGCGGATATGGCTACGGATCTCAACTTTCTTGCTCAATTAATATTACTTAGTGTCGATGCGTGAGACCTTGAATAATATAGTTATGTATTTAGTTTGCAATATAAAAGTGCCAAATATTTGATTTTAAGAAATGAAATATAATCTGAATGGAATTTAATAGTTTTTCATTGCAACCTAATCACTCACACGAATTTTATCTATGTATTGATATATAATAAATAATAAAATCTAATAAGTATCGTTATCGTTAAATACATGTATGTTGCTTGGATACCAATAAATCGAATATAATATGTATAAGGTAAAAGATTCGCCAAAAAAGTTACGGATCTTTCTTTTCTCTCGGATATCCGCGTATACCGATACGGATATCCGGTACATCACTAATAACAATCTGTACTAAGATACATATTGTCGGTGCATTAACATGATGTCATCTGCAATACAATTTGATTGATGTTAAATACCATTGGTAATCTATGGTAAGGTAGACACGAATTATCTAGATTAAATATCAACCTATTCGCCTCTCGATTCTTAATAAACTTGGCGAATCGCCAGAATTTTCCGCCTCTACGTCCGCGTGAAAGTAAATTTTACGTCGCATAATTTTTGGTCTATTGATTTTGATTCGTACAAGTGTCGACGCCGATTTTATTTGTACGTTTTCAGTATTTATATTTCCTCGTAAAATTCAATTAGACTATTTGAATTTAAAATATAGTTCGTTCGTTCAATTAATAATTAAATTGAGTGAATACTGTGAGTTCTTTTCTTTGTGAATGTTTCTCAAAACATTTTTATGCTATTTTAAAGTAATAAGTTATGGGTTTCTTATAAATATTTCGAATTTAAATAGATGGGAATGTATTAAATATCTTTCTCAACATTTTAATGACTTCTTAATCTGTATTTGTCAAATAGTTAAGGAAATAAAGGAAGGTATAGAAAATAAGTAGGTCATAATAATAATAGCTTATTTTTACTAAACATTATACACACAGAATTATACATATATATCTCGTATATACTCGTATATATGTAGTTGAATAAAACTAAACTATTTTCACGTCAGTTCCCCGCAGAGTATTCCGTTAACTTTGCCTAATTCCCCGTAAGTTGGCGATTTATTAACGACTTAGAGCTCAGACGCGTCGGAAGCGATAGTTAGTTTAAACTTGTTTAGCGATATAGCTGGCTTTTGAACTCGTTTAAAAACTAGTGTAATGTGCACGACACAAGTGGTTGTGGTACCTAATCAAAAGGTTGGTATACTAAGACGGTACGAGCTAATAGTTGCGCTATTTTTGTAGTTCTATGCCTCCATCGGCGGATCTATATAAGGGCTTTTTGGGTAATAGTTCAGGCGTCGCGGCTGTAGGATGACTCTTCCAAATGTTCCACATTACTTACAAGAAATAAATTATCTATATTTTATTACTAAACTAGCGGACCCGTCAAACGTTGTCTTGCCAGAAGGTTGGCTTCAAAAATAAAAACAATATTTCTAGATTTGAATATGCTATTTTCCCACTTCTATTATATAGAATTTCAGTGGACAACAATAATTATTACAAGAAAGCTATAAGCGTGACGTGAGCTGTCAATTGCGGAAGATGGCGTAGTTCTGCTTCTGTACCTAATTTATTATAAATTATTGTTCTCTAAAAAAAAATTTGTGAATTTTTCCGATATTTTAATAGTTATTCTGTTTACGAAAACAATTTTTTGAGATTTCTCGACGTCTTTTATTAGAAGGTTGTGTGAAGAGAAAGAGCCGTCTCACGTTCTATTATGGAAAATAAACAATGCGTAAAGCTGGAATTATTTTCACTTTTAAACGAAGGTTAACGGTAACCCAGCATGAATCTGCGATTTTCGCATGTTTTAATAGTTTACAATGAATGTTTTATATGCAAACATAAATGTTTATTTCTATTCTATGTAAAGGACTCTGGGGCTCAGTGGTAAATGCGATGCGTTGAGCACCGCAGTTCCTGGATTCGAATCCCGGGGAAAAAAATTAAAAAAAAAATTGTTTCGGTTGGGTGAATGGCAAAAAGCATTTAAAGAAAAATTATCAGTGAAACACATAGAAATGGGTCTGCCCCATGCCCGACTAAGGGCCTAGGGAATTATAATAATCTATACTAATATTATAAAGAGGAAAGATTTGTATTTTTGTATGTTATGAATAGACTCAAAAACTCTGGATCAATTTTAAAAATTCTTTTACCAATAGGAAGCTACGTTATCTGCGAGTAACATAAGCTATTTGTTGTACATCTACATTGCACCCGTGTGAAGCCGGGACGCGTTGCTAGTATAAAAATATAAATAGATATTAGATTTATATCAATGTGTGTTACTTGTGTAAGTGAATTCCCGAGTCCCCTCGTGGGGCATGGGGCAGGCTTATTTCTGTATTTTTTCACTGATTTTTCCTTACAGGCAAGTAGGTGATCAGGCTTCTGTGCCCTGCCCGACTGAATCGCACGGGTGCAATGTACTATACAAAAAAACTGTTACTCGCTGATAATGATAGCTTTCTATTGGCGAAAGAATTTTTAAAATCAGTCGAGTAGTTTTAAGAAACAAACAAATCTTTCCTCTTTATAACATTAGTATATCTTCTAATATATAAAATTTCCATGTTACAATTGTTAGTTACCGTACTCCTCCGAAACGGCTGTACCGATTTTTACCAAATTTTTATATGCGTATTCAGTAGGTCTGAGAATCTGCTACTATCTATTTTCCATACCCCTGAATGATAAGGGTTGTTCACCCTTAAATTTTTTATATTTTTGGACGAAATTTTTTGTTTTTATTTTTTTATAATGTGGCATTAAAAAATACATACAACCCTATATTTCTCTCTGCTTTTTTTTGTCAAAAAATCTAGACCCGTGCGAAGCCGGGGCGGGTCGCTAGTATGAATGTATGTTTTCATACGAAAATAAGCGTTCAATACGGTTTACAAAGCAAAAAAGCGGTCTGCAATAATTTATTTCGGGACGGGTTGGGCATCACTAATCGGCGTCATCAATCAGCGCGCGATCGGATCGACTGACGGACATACCCCCTACTCCCCCTTCAGTATTGCCAACAAAGAAGACGCAGCCACAGATTAGGGAAACTTTTTTACGAAAAGCAATATATAGTAGGAGAGCCCGTGGGAGATCGACCTTCACCGATCTGATAACCAGATGAGACGTATTTTTTATTAAATATTTTTTATAAACAAATATGCCTATAATTGCTTGCCTATCGAAAAGTGGTACTGGCTATTTTTAATTAAATTAACTTTTATCGATTTTTTTTTCATCACCTTCATACTTTTGATAACCAAATGAAATTTATTTGACTGATAGTTTTTGATACACAGAATATGCCTAGGTATGCTTGCCTACTCATTTCAGTGTATAACTACCTGGCAAGCAGGTGTAAACAGGTAAGTCAAAATAATTAAAAAAAAAATTAAATAAATAAATTAATAAAATTAAAAATAAAAAAAATAAAAATTCAAATAAAAAATAAAAAAATAAATTAAATTTAAAAAAAAATTAATTAATTTTTTATTTTTTTTTTTATTAAAAATAGCCAGTACCACTTTTCGATAGGCAAGCAATTATAGGCATATTTGTTTATAAAAAATATTTAATAAAAAATACGTCTCATCTGGTTATCAGATCGGTGAAGGACGATCTCCCACGGGCTCTTAGACCAATACCTATTCTAAATTTAAATTAGTAAAATACTAGATGTAGAGACTTCTCAGAGAAATATTATAGAGCTAAAAACTATGTAAGTTAGATGACGAATGTCTCTCTTAATGCCTTCAGTGTTGCTGACAACTAAGAGTTACACATATAAGGGGTCTTTTTTTTATAAATAGAGATATTTCTTATTACATTTGAGATTTAAATTGTAATATTTGGATAAATCTTATCTTTTTTAAACACTAGTTTTCAAGAGATCTCAGACAACATACACGTAACATTTACAACCACGATATTTAACTAATTATTACTATCGGTCGTTTTTTATGTCCATGTCGGTGTATCAGTAGTAAGCGCGAAGCATTTAGCACCGGTCCTGGGTTCGAATCCCGGGTAAATAAGATTAAAAACAAATAGTTTCAGTTTGGCTTGAGAATAGGCTGCTTACTTTGAAAGTAAGTAGAAACAAACATAGAAACTGCGTTTAGTACTAAAATGTAGTACATTTATCCTAAAATAAACTTAGGTTGGTGGCGGAATATTCAGTCTCCCGCTGTATAGAACTCTGAAATTAATTACATGTCTGCAGTAATGAGCTACGGACATGACTACTATAATTTGTACACCGGTTATGATATAGTCATTATGACTCTACAGTACTCACTTCAAGTGTAGGGTTTGTCCTTATAAAAGACTAGCAATGCGCCCTGGCTTCACACGAGTAGGTACAATGTAGATGTATCTATACACATAAAATATGCCTTGCTATAGAAAATAAAAAATAGCCTATGTTACTCGCTGATAATGTAGCTTTCTATTTGTGAAAGAATTTTTAAAATCGGTCCAGTAGTTTTTGAGTTTATTCATAACATACAAAAATACAAACCTTTGCTCTTTATAATATGATTATAGAAGTATAGATATAGATATACTGTGAACGGAATATGTTACACATTTTTTTTGGGTAAGGAGGAGACGAGATGAAAAATAACTGTTTAATAAAAAACAATATTAGTATGTGTAAGTGTAAATAATAATAAAATTATAAGTATTGTACGTATAGTATTTTATGACGAGCTCGTTGGCGCATTTGACCTACCTTGCGTTCCGGTAGGTCGCGGGTACGAATCCCAACATGACGACATGTTTATAATTTTCTACACCCTTCGTCTGGTCTCTTCGGGTATGTGGGAGGAATATTTAAATTCCCACAGGATAACGAACCACCGTTCTTAGGTGGAAAAACTGTGACGTGCACATCACGTTTCGGCCTCAGTGTATGGATTTCCGAATGCTCGAAGTAAAAAGTAGGTCGACAGCCCAATATTGACTGATTTTCTGTAACTGGGCTAATACCTCAATGCTCCTATGTCGATATTTTAAAATAAAAAAATATAATTCATATTTTTTCATACATTTTTGCTTAATGACAATAAATCGGTTCAGCTATAAAATAATGGAGACGTGAAGTATTCAGCTCACACAAAAAATGCTTGAAATATCATTCTCGTAATATTTGACAAAGTATATTTACCTCGCCGGGATGGACGGCCGTTATGTTGTATCTGTGACAACACCAGCAGGGTAAAAGCTTTAGTGTAGCCTAGCCTAGTGACATGACGTTTATTACGTGTTAGCGTAGGTACCATCTAAACTTATTGAAAGTACTTGAATATTCAGTAATAGTTTTAAGCACTACAATGCTTACATTTGGATCCCGAAGTGACTCCTGGCTACTAGATCTACCAACTATTACCTGTACATACTGTTTTAAAGAAATGCACCTGCAAGTCCTGTGGTGATATCTATGGGCCTATAAAAAAACCAGGTAATAGGTAATAAAAGGGTAGCTTCATAGTGAAGAATATAGTCGTGATTTTGGCTTTGTGAAGAACTTCACAAAGCCAAATCCACGAGTTTTCTTTTGGATAGTTCGTTTCAGAGTTTCCACTTTCCAAAACATTTTGGTAAGTACTTAAGCAGACATTTAAAAAAACAATCGTCTTTATAAGTACTCGACCACCTTCGTGAATCAGTCACAGTTGTTCTTATCCCGGTAAACAATAATAAAAACTTTTTCAGTCGGGCAAGGTAGTCTATTCACCTTATTGGCTTTAAAGGAACATGAGCAGTGAAACAGCAACTGAAATGTGTCTGTCCCATGGCCCCACTAGGGGACTCGGGAACAGGGATGTAACGGACCTTCGATTTCAGTTCCGAAAGGTCGGAACTTCCGATTGATATTGCACATCCGATTCCAATTTCGGTTCCGATTTTGAATCGGAGGTCGAAGTACAGCGGCGGTGGCGGCCACGTTCAGTGCCATTTGTTTTAATTTGTATTTTTTTAAAGTCAATTCGTTTATTTATATTTTCAACACCTAGGTGTTTTATTTATAGAACTGATATGAATGAAACTGATTTATTGTATAACACTTTTCTCTTTTGTCTATCTGCCTCCGATTCTGGTTTCGGTTCCGATTCCGGTTCCGACAAACCAAATTTAAAAACTCCGATTCGGTTCCGATAAAACCACCGTCCGTTTTGCGATGTGAACGTTCTGAACCTAAACGATCAATAATTATAACAGCTTCTGTACGTACTCATTTATATTTGACACACACGTAAAGTATATGCATTATTTCTCAATTATAATTGTGTGTTGCACTTAATTTCCTCTACTGTGGCAGACGTCCCTGAAGAGTTTCTTCCGTGAACGCGTTGATATATTGTCCCAGAATTTATGTCACTTAGATAGGGACCGAATCAATTTTATATGAAACATTCCTGTAGTCTGCGCTGACCCAGCTTACACCAATACTTGTATTTAATAGATTATAAAGATGTCTTTGAAGTATGATTAATTTGTAATGATCTATTAGATCTTTGATCGCCTCCGTGGCTCAGTGGTAAGCGCGATGCGTTTAGTATCGGAGGTCCCGGGTTCGAATCCCGGGGAAACAAGATTAAAAATAATTTGTTTTGTGAGGCGGGGAACAGAAGGCTAATCACCTACTTGTCTGTAAAGAAAAATTATCAGTGAAACATACACAGAAATGGGTCTCCCCCATACCCTTATACCCTACCATACACTAGGGGCCTCGGGAATTCACTTTACACTTTTTATTAGATCTTAATAATAATAAGCGAGCTTGCCTGAATTGTCCGGAACGTCCTTTCACTGTCGTTTTGACTCCTAGCCTTTTTTCTAGACTTCTTGACTTGTTCTTATCACGCTAGAGTTAAGAAAAGATTTTAGTGGTGAAGTCTAAAATAATAATACACAACCACCGGTATAGCCTGGAATTATATACCTTGCTTGATTGATTGTGCCTCCTATTTTTATTTTACTTTTTATAATCTAAAGAAATGGTATTTTGGAGGAGTTATCACCTTATATAGTACAAACCTTTTTATTTCTTTTTTTTTTTAGAGCGGACCACTGAGCAGATGGGATCTTAGATGTTGTTGTTATCTTACCAACAATGCTTTTTTGTAATATCACCAGAACTACACCAAATGCCGTTCTCATAAACAAACAAAAAAGGTATTAGCCCAAAACTGTCGTTCAGATGGTGTCTGAATCAATTTCACGTAAGTCTTACGGTCCAGGCTGTTGACGTGGGTAACTGGTAATGTTTGCGCTCGCACTGAATTCATTTACCCTAATCCGTAAACGTCACGCTCCTTCCAGTTTACGTGTTTGATTTATATATTGTTTTATCTTAGATATCGGCAGACGGGCATCAGAACATCAGTCAATGATTACCGACCTATTTTTTTTTACTTTGAGCCTTTTAAAATCCATAGACTGAAACCGAAAGGCGCAATTTGCACAATTGCGCCTTTCACGGTTTTTCCATCTGCGAATGGTGCAAAAACCGAAAAGTATTTGTGCTTGCATACTGCAATGATCTTACCTGGCCAGTCTTTCTAAAGTCCGTTACAAAGTTAGCTAATCGAAGTTACATAATACAAACAAATCTATGCATTTATTTGCATTATATCGCACAATTTTGACGGGCTCCTTGGCGCATTTGGGTGTTTTACCAACTTTTTTTACTTGCGTTCAGTGGGGCTAGCACGAAGAACTATCGAAAAAGTATTCGTATCGTTGAGCTGTCTTTTGTTTGAAATTTCAAATCAATTCTTATACAGACAGTGTGAAGATTCGAATACTTTGTCGATAGTCGTTCGTGCTAGGCCCTCTGATGGATTTTGTTGTATGTCTTCCCCATGTCTGGTTATTAAATTGGTGGGAGGAATATCGAAATTCCAATCTGGTAACAAACCACCGTACATATGTATATGGAAAACTTGTGAAGTTCATACTGAGCGCTTTCTTTTTCATTCTATGATTTTTCTAATGCTCGAAGTAAATATTGCATAGTTAATAACGCATCACTGATTAATCTCCTGTGGTTTAACCTACCTAGTGAGCCTCACGATCTGTCGGTATAGGATATAAAAATATAGAGAATACTACCTATAATGAAATATTATCTTTTATTAACCCGTATTTAAATAAAATACTTTATACCGGATAAAAATCTAAAACCCCAAAACAAACATACTAAAAAACAAGAGGATACTGTTAGTCAATATTGCCATGATATAGAAAATTACAGTAAATATCAACTTCGATAGGAATTAATGGCGTTGATATGGTAATTTCAAATCAGCTGTCACCTTCCGTAACTGGAAGGTGACACGGCTGCTGAAAAGCATCCGAAACATTGGGATAATTAATAATATAAATAATAAATCGCGTTTTATCAAGTATTTTATTTAAATACCTATAATGTAATACTCGTAATAAAATATCACATATTGTGTTATTTGTTTCAGAGAAAGCTATATTAAAGTCGTACATAACTTTAATGCAGCAATATATTCGGCTGGTCGAAAAAAGTCCTGCGCCACTGTGATTTAAACTCCTTATAATGTAACGTTTTGTCAATAAAAAATATTTATTGAGTAGTTTGTTTTTCTTTTATATGCTGGGTAGTGTATTTGTGAATTGTTTGGTTGGTAATGGGGTACCACAAGTTTTAAAAAAATAAATCTGACTCAGGGTTGATGGAGCGCACAATTCTTTGTGTTTTGGATTCTAATCCAAAATTAGTTCGGTTGTGAGTTCCATAGTTATTTTTGTTTCGAGTCTTTTTTATTAGACATAGACATAGACATAGACATAGCATTTATTACGAACGAAACACACACACAGAATCACAAAATAATAACAAAAAACATCAAAACAAGGTACAATTTTTAAATTGTGTAAATGTGTGTGTGTTGTGGTTGTAAATGGCCCTGGCTCAGCATTATGCTGTGAAGCAGATGAGTTCCACAGCGCTGGTCATTCTGCCAGAGACCACAATAGTTTGCGCCTCAGACGCAAAAAATAAAATAAAAGAAATAACATAAATAGTATAAAAAATAATAATAGTAAAAAATTAACAGTGAAAGCAAAGAAGTCTTGGAAGATCTGTGTGTATATAGTAAATTTAAAAAATTAAAATAATTAAATAAAATAATTGTTACTAAGACTACTATAAGAAATAAATAAATAAATATTTTTGACGGATTAAAACCTAAATTTCGTGGGATTTTTGTTGAGTAAGAAGAAGTGCTTTGTAGCTGCGACGAAAATTTGATTTTGTTTGAAGATTTTTTAACGGAGGAGGGATATTATTCCAACATTTCGTCGCGCTATATTTAAAACTCCCATCTATTAAAATATATTTAAAGCTATCATCGAGCGTGATTCGTGATGCTTATATTAATAACTAGCCGTCCCCGCCCGCCCGCTTCGCTGAGCGAATTGTAAAGGATAGACGAATATGAACTATCTACATAAATTTGAAAAAAAATGGTAAAGGGTTGATGGAATTCAAAAAATGAATAGCCTAAAACCTTCTACAATTAATTCCGCGTCGAATGGTCATGGTATCATGCCGATCGGTCCAGTAGTTTTCAAGTTTATCGATAACAAAAAAAAAAAAAGTTGCTTATATATATATAGACTTCACAAGGCATGCCCCAGCTTCACAAGGGTGCAATGTAGAGTATATCTACATACAGAAAAAAAAAACAAAGAAATATATCCTATGTTACTCGCAGATAGGTAATGAAGCTTTCTATTGGTTTCGGTCGACTAGTTTTTGAGTTAAATCGTAACAACCAAACAAACAAATGTTTCCTCTTTATAATATTAGTATAGACTAATATAGATCTAATATATAAAATTCTCGTGTCACAGTTTTCGTTGCCATACTCCTCCGAAACGGCTTGACCGATTTTGATGAAATTTTTTGTGCTTATCCGGTATCTATGAGAATCGGCCAACATCTATTTTTCATCCCCCTAAACGTTAGGGGTAGTCCACCCCTAAATTTTTTTTTTTAATTTTTGGACGAAATTTTTTGTTTTTATTTTTTTATAATGTGGCATTAAAATACATACAACCCTAAATTTTTACTTTTTAATCACCAACCCCTGCTTTTTAGAAATTATTTACATGGCAAATCAACGTTTGCCGGGTCAACTAGTAGATATAGATTATTAAATCGAAAATTAAGCTTAAATGCGCAATTTGTAGCCGTAATAAGCTTTTCGGTCTATTTAGGTACAGGGTTGGTTACATAGAAGTAGGTACTCGTAGTTCCGTATTCTTTCATAATTCAATTAATTATGCTTTGAAGTTTTTAGGAGTAGGTAAATATTATAGAAACTTTAAACATAACTCTTTTTGCGAGGTTTTAACACATGGTGTAACTACATATCTCAAAACACTTAAAAATCTTTTCTGCATTTAATATTCTCGGTCAACAGCTTAGCTAGAAAACGTGTCTAGGTAGCCCCACTAATCTGAAAGTTCATAGTGATAAAGAAACTATGTAGATAGTGATTAGTGATAAGAACCATTCTCATCCTCTCTATTTAAAACCATATCCACTTTACCTGATTTATTCAACGTAGGATTCTTATTATTTGTAATGGATAATCGAGGATTAAAATGGATTTTGAACAGAAAAATAACTCTGATTTATCCAAACAAAAGACAAGCATTAAATTTTCTCCTTGTTTTAAACATATTAGAGTTTTGAAATATAACAGTAAATAAGGGTTTAGATAGATTCTACCGAACCCTTTTGTGTATCTCAGCACGCCCTTTTTTGTTTTACAGTTATTTCCGTTATGGAAATGTCTTTGTTAAGAAATAAAAAAGCAAATCGGCCAAATAACGCCGCTGAAGTTTTTCCTACGAAGCGGAATCATTTGATGGCCGCCGGGCGAATGGCCACGCCGGAAATGACAAGGCCGGCATGACGGAAGAGGCTTTAAGGGTGTTTATACACAGGTGACTTGGCCCTTACATAAGTTTCAAAATGCATTAATAATTTTTATAGGTAATTATGGTGAATAATATAAAAAACCCGGCCAAATGTAAGTCGAACTCGTGCATGACGGGTTCATGGGATGTTGTATGGGAGCCCCCTCAAATATTTATTTAATTCTATTTTTTAGTATTTGTCACGTTTGTTGTATGTGAGCCCCCTTAAATTTTATTCTGTTCTTTAGTATTTGTTGTTATAGTGGCAACAGAAATACATCATCTGTGAAATTTTAAAATGTTTAACTATCACAGTTCATGAGATACAGCTTGGTGACAGACGGATAGATAGATGGACAACGGAGTCTTAGTAATAGGGTCCCGTTTTTACCCTTTGGGTTCGGAACCCTAAAAACATAAGAGTTCTCATCGGGATTCAACACGCAATTTTTTTGTGAATTAGGCAAGGCTGTATAATAAAAACAGTTTAAACTTTATTACTTTACTTAAATACAACCTAAAATAACACAATTAATACATTCTGTATTCGGCGTTGTTCCCCTTATTTATTTAGGCAAACAGAATTTTTTATTGCAAATCTAATATTATATATAAAATTCTCGTGTCACAGTTTTCGTTGCCATACTCCTCCGAAACGGCTTGACCGATTTTGATGAAATTTTTTGTGCTTATCCGGTATCTATGAGAATCGGCCATCATCTATTTTTCATCCCCCTAAATGTTAGGGGTAGTCCACCCCTAATTTTTTTTTTTTAATTTTTGTACGATTTTTTTTGTTTTTATTTTTTTATAATGTGGCATTAAAAAATACATACAACCTCTGCTTTTTTTGTCAAAAAATCTAGACCCGTGCGAAGCCGGGGCGGGTCGCTAGTATAACATAAAATTATGTCGAACGAGTATGAACGCCCTAAAATATACGAAGCCTCGGATATTTATACTGAGCACTTATATCGATTAATATGTCGTCTTCTACTTATTAATCGACTTCAAAGTGAACTCTCTCACAGAATTATACAGGCTGGTATTTGAACTTGAAATTATATATAATATGAGCTAATATAATACTCATGTTATCTTTTTGGTATTTATATAATTGTCTTCAACTAACATAATGTTATACTAATATTGTCTTTGTGGATTATAGATGTACTAAAACTAAAAGCCTATGTTACTCGCTGATAATGTAGCTCTATTGATGAAATAATTTTTAAGATCGGTCGAGTAGTTTTTGAGTTAAATCGTAAACACAAATCATTCCTTTTTCTTTATAATATTAGTATAGATTAGGATTGAATCTACATAATTCTCGGATTTATTACAATTAGGAACTACTCACCTCTACTATGGATACAAGATGTGTAGTTGGCAAGTTCGTCATATAAAATGCAACGCTGTCTTAATAAGCTGGTGTAATTCCACTTATAGTATAATTCAGAAGTACTAATTTCGAGGCTGGGTGAGGTGGCTTGTTCACTACATTTTGATGCTTTAATTAACCTGCTGCTGAGATATGACCTAATTACACTAAAGCGATGTGAGAAATTCTATTCTATTATATTTTAACTCTACATTCGTATTTTGTGTCTTATTTCTGTATGAGATAATTCTTAAATATAAGATTAAGTTAAATTAACCTTAAGCTAGTTGAATTTTCTTTGTTAAAACAAATGTTTATTCATCACCAAAATCGTCAATAATAGGATATTTGAGCACATTTTTAGGTTAATACTTGTGAAGTGTGTGAAAAATAAAATAATATACAATATAATGAAACTAATATACAATATTGGTATCTTAATAAGTTGATAATTTAATACTGTTTTTTGTTTGTATTTATTTTTTATCTGTATAATACAATATTGTACTGAATGAATATCTCCTTATGTAGAATATTCTTCTTCCTGTTTCCTTTTTTTTATTTAGCTCTCCCCTACTTTTTATCAATCCACTTTCATATTAATACTTTTTTAAATACATATTTTCCATCTCTCCTTGCCCATGCTCGTGCCCATACATTTATTTATTTATTTTTCATTTCTCTCTCGTTATACAGATTAAGAGAGAAAACTAGTTTTTTATTGTTTTTTATTTCAGTAGTCATTCCAGGAAAGGAAGTAGTAGGAAAGCAGTAATGTAGAAAATATTCAGTGTAAATGGACCAGTTTTTATTACAGAGCAGACAACCGATAAGGTGGTGTGGTCCACAGACCCTGGGCATCCGCGCCTTAAATGACGCTTATGCGTTGTCGGCCTATTAAAAATTATATGCTTATTCTTTGATTATTTATTAAAAAAGCGGTCCTTTTAGGAAAGAAGTCGTCGTCATTTAAATATTATACTTTAAACCGCATTAAACCCGATTTATTATTTATCCCGACGATTTCGATGCATCGGTATAAAGTATTTTATTTAAATTCGCGTTAATAAGATACAATATTAGGTCATCGTCTGTCTAAAGGAAATTTATGTTCCAACGCAGACAACTAACATTAAAGATTTACTAAGACTTTAATCATCAAAGCGATATTTAATTAAGATTTTCTTTAATGAATGTAGGGACAGACGATTTGTTGTGATAATTAGGAACGAAATCTTTGATAATGGCAGATGACAATGTTTTTCATAAGGAGAATCTATAATTGCCTTCATCTCCGAGGTAAGGCGTTTGTTTGTTGGTTTTTAAAAGGTTCTTCTCTCTAAGCGCGGTCCTTTATTCGGCTTTTCCTTGATTTTCTCTTTGAACAGTAGATGTGGCTGTAAATTAGGCCTGACAGATCCTAATCGTTTGTTCTTAAAAGGAATTGTTGGTAGTCGCACTAAATACCTGATTTAGGTTAGAAATAACTCAACTACCATTTAATATCACATCGAGATCGTGATATTGAATGTAAATATATTAAACTACTAGCAACGCACCCCGGCTTCACCCGGGTGCAATGTAGGTGTAGGTACTATATACAAAAAATAGCCTATGTTACTCGCTGATAATGTAGCTTTCTATTGGTGAAATAATTTTTAAAATCGGTCCAGTAGTTTTTGAGTTTATTCATAAAATACAAAAATTCAAAAATACAAATCTTTCCTCTTTATAATATTAGTATAGAAGTATAGATATAGATTTGGGTGTTTTTAGCAGTATGATATTCGCAATATTTATTTATTATCATTATTAGATCTCTTAATAATTATTGTCTTAACTGCATGAAGGTATCGTGTTATTGCGGTTTTTTTTTATCGCCTATCCCTATTAAAATTGTCGAATGTGTATTTTGCGCCATTTTCTTTATATTTTACTAGCCTTTTTTAAAAACCCTTTTTTTAAATAACCCAAACATTTTTAAATACATGTTTATGTAGGTATATCATAATTACAAGGTAATAAATTTCTCTTATATTTTGCGTATGTTAAAAAGCAGAAATCTCTTTTTAAACCGTACCAAATCAATTGTAATCGATTTTCACATCCGACAATATTACCTAATAGTCATAGGCGAAATTTTCGGTAGTGTTTTGTCATGGTCATTCGGGCAAAAACATAAAAACCTACCCCCATTAAATATATTTTATTAATGGGGTCACAGCGTACTCGGAACGCGATCGGATCGTATTAAGTTCGATTAAACGATCACAACATTTATGTCCGGTTAAGCGGTTATATTGTAAGGGAAGTCGTATTTTGAAA
The DNA here is from genome assembly GCA_905404175.1 of Anthocharis cardamines. Taxonomy (NCBI): domain Eukaryota; kingdom Metazoa; phylum Arthropoda; class Insecta; order Lepidoptera; family Pieridae; genus Anthocharis; species Anthocharis cardamines. The sequence goes on along the minus strand of FR989950.1, from coordinate 3,568,275 downwards.
AATTTATTGTTCACGAAAGCACATATTTTATCGGCTTAGCCGTATTTTACGTATTTGAGTACTGAATGTTGCGTGCTTTTGCTGAGTTTAAAGCTTAGATTATGGAGTCGCGAAGCTTTCAGAGTACACAGCTGTGAAGTCAGCCAATTTAAAATATAGACCTTAAGCGTAGATAAAGTTACATATTACTATATCAAGCTGTTGACGGGCTCGTAAGCGCGTTTGGTAGAACACCTACCTTGTGGTGGGTCGCGTGTTCGAATTTATATTTATGCATGTTTATAATTTTCTAAAAGCATGTCTTGCCCACGTCTGGCCACTTCGGAATATCTTAATACCGACCGGGTAACGAACCACCTTTCATAGATGGAAAAGCCGTGAAGTGCACTGTGCGTTTCGGTATCAGTCTATGGATTTCCGAATTATCAAAGTAAATGCGAGTAGATGCGCTGTCGACCTACATGGTCGACAGCGCATCATTGACTGATGTTCTGTGATAAGCTGTGACACCTCATGCTTGTCTGTCGATATAATTAGTTTTTAAGGTGAAGGACTAATAAAATGAACGCTTGTGAGCACACTTGATGAACAATTTAGTATAAGCAATTCCAACCTTTAATTATCTTCATAAAATACACTAAATAATAATATTAGATAAAGGTAATATTGAATATCTGCTTGTAGGAGGTAATTTTTTGTACCTACAATTGAAGCTATTCAAAGTTTATTTAAGTGTAATAGAAAGAAATACGAGATTTTAAAGAAATGTTCTTTAGTTTTTGAACGAAATATCTTTAATTTTATCTATATGTGACCTGTAAATAATTCTAAGAGTCGGATAAATAATTACAGTTAGTTCTATTTATGTTCAGGTCTGTTGGGATAGTGGTCAAAGAACTGTCCGTAATTAGACATAGACATATATTTATTCACAACAAACACACGCACATACAAAAGTAGCTATGGACAAACATAAGGACAAGAAGGATTTAAATACCTAGTACAATTAACAACTTAAATTATATAAACTTAATCCTATATTTTAAATTAACAAACAATGTATGCGGCAATGCCTGTCATGAAAAGGAAAGCTACTCAGCTTAAGTCAGGGAGATTAATTAGATGAAAATAAAAATGTATATGCATTCTAGAGATATTAAAATCCAACGCGTATATAACGTTAATCGCGTAGAAGATATTATAGGCGAGTTTGTAATGGAAGTAATGATGAATCGCACAAAAGTTGTGAATTTTCCTAAGTTTGAAGAATCCGAGCGAAGTGCGGAAAGCGCACCCAAGTGTTTCTTTATGATGGAACTTTGGAATTTTTGAAATATCGATCGAACTTTATGCGGTCATAGAGTTTGGTGTATACTTAGGAATAATACTTTACGAGCCCTCTACATTGTTAACGCGGAATTTTCTAAGAGCTTCTCTTAGTATGCATGTTGGATCGATAATAATTAATGTTGCCAGGGTTTAGACGGTGTAATTAGTTTAACTTGACGATAGTTTATGAAGTGAGTGTTCACGATATGCAATATCATTTTCGCTGAGCTCTCGTTTCAGTATATCAATCGTGATGTGTGTTTTGCCTCTTGTTCATTGTATACCTAAAATAATAAGCTGTATGCATGCCTGTGTGTGTAACATTCACCAGAACAAATCATCAAAGTTTCATCTTAAACGGATGAATAGTTTAGGAGTGTATCTGCCCGACCGAATATTTTTACCCACCCCCCACCAAATTATAACACCATATTTCTATTCCTGCAAAATCCGTATTCACTAAGATATTATTGTGTATTAAATCCCAGATACATAAAGGGCCGTATGGACCCGAATTGAAACAAAGACAGTGACAAATATTTGTCTATGGTTGTCCGGGACAAATCCTTTGAAAGCCCGGGTACATCCCGTAAGGGAAAATTTGCCCTTTAAGAGACTAGGCCGTCTCCTAAATATAAAAGGGATTTTCATATTATAAGATGTTACTTTAGTATAATGTATTTTGTAGATATTTTTTTTTATAAATAACCAGTAAATATTAAGACCACGTATATAATATATTTGTTTCTATTCTATATTATTGCGCTTCATATTTCATTAATATTTGATATTAAGTAAAAAAAAATACACTGGATACACATTTCATTTAAATGAATTAAAACGCGTGTTGTTAATTTGGTTTGTATCATGACGCGCGTTTTCATCCTTTATTTTTTGTTTATATCTCCGATACTCGAATTAACATAAGGCAATATTCAAACTCCTAACATGGATATATCATACCAGAAACGTAGAATTTAAGTGACCCTACTTTATATTTTGGCGAAATTTTCTTCATAGCCTTATAACACTTTTTTGCCACGAAAACTATATTTGACTTACATCTTACTTTATTTTACTGACTGAGGGCCTAGCATGAACAACTTGCGCAAAGTCGCAAAATCAGCCGTTCGTGCTAGGTTCTCAGATATAATAAACACTGTGACATCAACTACTCAGATTAAAATTATATAAATCAAATGTCAAATTTTCGAGCAATTTTTACGTTTACCAAAAAACAAGAATGTTGGATTAGGCCACTTCAATTTAAAAGTGCGAAATGCTAAGTACCTTTTCGTGGCGCCACTTGTTTTAATATTATTTCAAAATGTTTGAATATCTACATATATTTTTTGGGCTTTATTTATTCACTAAATAAATTCTAGTATTTCATAAGGTGTTATATAAAACGAACAAATTACACAAACAACTAGGTCACTTACGTACTTCACCGTACTTTTTTAATTTGTACTTTTTGAAGTGATTAAGGTCATTAAAACTACACCTGTTCAAAAACACACAGGATTTACGAGGTTAAAAGAGGGATAATACAGTGTTCCATACTATAAATGATTTAATACACTTAAAGTCGACCCTCAGCAGAGGCCAATCAATCAATAACGTTTATGTGTTTTAGTTAATGTCAATCTTAAGTTAGGAAACTTCTATGAATTATTCATCGGCAAGTCGAAACAAAAACAAAAGCTTACCCTTAATTTTGGGTAACTATGTTTAATTAGGTATTGTTGGTGGCAATTATGCGATTAAATTTTAAGTTGCCCAATATATTATTACAAATGTAGTTGTCCAGGAATATTTCGGTCGCCATCTTTTATTATTATATATTTTTCAGTAGAACAAAAATAAAATAACACAGCATAAAAAAGAGAAAGATATTTTTTATCTATAAAAATAAAATTTATTTATATTTACGATATACAAACATATCTTATAAACAGTCAAAAGTCAGGAATAGTTGTGACTTTAACAGAGTATTTTAGCTTAATTTATTAGTGTCGTAAATTATAAAGTAAAAGAGGACTAAACTGCAATTGTATGTGATGTAATGTACTATCCACAAGAATTTATAAAATCAGTCGAGTAGTTTTTGAGTTAAATCGTAACAAACAAACAAATCTTTTCTCTTTATAATATTATTATAGTTATAAATATGGACAGATGAGTGCGAGACTCACTTGATGGTAGATGGTAACCTCAGCTACAGAACAACAATGAATGAGTTGTCGACGCAAGATGCAATGTGTACTATTGTACCTAACGCCCGATCTATCTACGATCTATTTGGCATCTTTTTGATGTAACTCTATACTATGAAACATATTGTGTAAGTGAATTGAAGTGTGTTATTGATAGGAGTACGAAGCTCGCTGAGTTGAGGCCAGATTTTCCTGTTTTTACGCGTTATCGGCACCCGTCTAACGACCATGTCGACGTCACGCTGAAATGTCCCCATGATTTATCGTCTGGGGCGAACAGTCGATATTTGGATACAGCTTTTTTCGATGGCGGAATAAATTCACCGCTCGCTCGTTGGAAGGGTGAGGGACAATTAGGTTGGATGCTGGATTAGTGCTTGAAATATTATTTATTTATTTACTACTTTTACCCGTGCGCTACAAGTTTAGAAAAACCTTAGCGGGCGTATGCAGAGCAACTAACTTAACTACATATTACCGTAATCGGATGAATAGTTAAGGGGTGTATAGACGACTAACATACATTGATTTTAATTTATATAGATTTATTTATACCATTATAGTTTAAGAATATGAATATTTTATTAGACAACATACATACAATAAAAAATACAAAAGAAAAACTAGTTTGCATAGCGATTTTTGACGGGTACGTTGGCGCGTTCGGTAGGACACCTGCCGTGCGGATCGATGGGTCGTGGGTTTGAATCCCACCGGTACGACATGTTTATAATTTTCTGTAAGGATGTTTGGTAACTTCGGGCATAGATCGAGTGGGAGGAATATCGAAACTCCGACCGTGAAGTGCACATTGTGCATGTAGGTTTGAATCTATGGTATTACTCTGCTTGTGTTTTTATTAATAATACAAAACTGCACTATACCTTATCATAGTAAATTACAGGTATTGTCACATTTGCAAAATCGCTCATTGAGTAAAAAATGACTTATTTACTATGAACAGTATAATAATTATGTATTATGCGCAGTATGTCTATTTGTTAAGTAGGTTCCTACTTCCTATTTTACAAACAGACATATAGTATTATACGGAAAACGACTAAGAAGAAAAATAACGCGATGCATTTACCAACGAAGGCATTACTCTCCATAAATTAGTGGTATGTGATTTGGTACCGAATTCGAATCTCAGGGTTACAAAATTTAAAAAAAAAAATCACCGGTATAGAAAAATGATTAGTGAAACAAATACACAAATCTCTACCCCATACCCCGAGGGGACTCAATAATTCCCTTTTTCATTAGAAATACATAGCTTAACTATTTATTCACCAACATAATAAATGAAAGCTAACACGACTGAAATTGATTTTCTTCATCACATTCTGCTTAAGTAGGTTAAGTTAATGAGAAGTAAGACGATAACTGTATTGTTGGTGAAACTAATGATCCTATTTTGTTCCAATGGCTGAATTTGTATCGTATAAACCGTGGTCTCATTTCTGTCTGGCGCGGAAATTTCGATAGCCGTGCTTAGGGCTGCCAAAATCGTATTTTAATGGACATTTTTTTATAAATAAGTATTCGCAAGGCATTTAATTTTTGTCAACAGACTTGGTTCGATATTACTGCGATAGAGTAACGTTTCCCTTCAAGTCTGTTTACGTTAAAAATTCAGAAATCGCCCTGTATTATCCAGGGCAGGGTTATTCGACCGACCGTATTTCATAAACAAAACATAGTAAGTAGACTTTTTATTCTCAATATATTATTTAGAAATTTATTTTTATATCGAGAATCAGAAAAAGACGATAGATAGAAGTATAGGAAAAAAGGCAGATACATGCTGCAATTGTGAATTATTTTACTTCACCTATTTTTTATTTTATTTCCTAACTTTATTACCTAAACTCACATTTTTAGCTTAATAATAATATTATAATAAAAATAAATCTAATTTTAAAAAGACTAATAGTGGTGTTCTGAAGACAAAGATTTTTAATTCATTAAACTAACAGACCTGATCTGAATTTTCTGAGGAAGACGTTGAAAATCAGTGTTGCGTTCGAATTCCACGGCGCAACGTCATTCATATTTAATTTATACTGAGCGGCCTTCTTTTTGACAGAAGTTTTGTTCATTATTGTCTTATTTATATTTTTATTGAGTTTTATAAGTTGTTATAGGTTGCTTGTTTCTGTCAAATAAAGTTTTCATTCATTCAGAAGCTTGGAAGCGTTCCTGAAAAGTAGCAACCCTAGCTGCACAGGCACTTATTTCGGGCAAATTTGTAAGGCGACGTGTGCAAAATTGGCCGCAGCGAAATTGGAATTGTGAGTTTTTGGTTTTCGACTACGTAATGACTCGTAGCATTAATTACTAGTTTTGTTTAGAATCAGTTTTTGAACCCCATAACATTTAGGTATATCAGACCGCCTCTGAGATCAGCGGTGGATCCAGGGGATCCAGTGGATGAATATTTAAAAATATCCATCATGCAGGACACAGAAGGCTGCTCACCTTCTTATGATTAAAATGATTAGTGAAATAGACACAGAAATGTGTCTGAGTCATGTCTATGGTTCGCGGGAATTTGTAGTGGACCATATCAAGTAATTGAATTAGTATTGTCTGTTTCAATATTTACGAGTTTCATATCTTTGCAAGAATTATAGTCTTCATTATAGGCGATTAATTCATATCCAAAAAACCATCGGACTCGTTGGCGCGTTCACTAGAACATCTGCCGTGCGCATCGACCACATGTTTATAATTTTCTGTGAGCATGTTTTCCCCACGTCTGGTAACTTCGGGCATTGATCGGGTGGGAGGAATATCGAAATTCCGACCGGGTAACGAATCACCATTCATAGATGGAAAAACCGTAAAGTGCACATTGTGCCTTTCGGTTTCAGTCTATGGATTTCCGAATGCTCGAAGTAAAAAGTAGGTGACAGCGCATCATTGACTGATGTTCTGTGGCTGAGGTATCACCTACCATCAAGTGAACATTAGGCTCGTCTGCCGATATCTAACATAAAAATATATAAAAAAAAAGAATATTTTGCGGTTAGTTAAAGCTGAGAATCATTAACAGAAATAAAGTAAACTTGAATATTTTTCTCAATTAAACCTACTGTAAATATATATTTTGTTATAATTTAAAATGTAATATTGTTTAGTACAATTCCAGGGTCTTAATAATTATCTTATTTGATTTAAACGTAATAAGGTCTTCAGATACCTTTTAACATTGAAAGCGTTGGAACAAGAACACCTTATTAAGTATTGTGAAGATAATGATGCCTTCAAGCCTCAAATAGAAGCGGTGAATTGGAAAATCTAGGTCGTTAATATTATATATGAAAGTCGTAATAATTTAATACCAAATCGCTTATTTTACTTGATACTATTAAGGATAATTACATACATAATATATACGTACATAATTAAGGATCAAACTATTCAGCTTTGGTATATTTAGTTAGGTAAAATGCATGATTACAAATCGATGCCTCCTACATTGTGGTAACCAACAAAATGAGAGCTTTAATTTTATAAAACTGTATCACCTCTTTGCATTTATTTATAAGTATTTAATAAGAAAATAAACATTTAAATATTTACGTACTTATAAGACTCATAAAATTAAATTATTGGAGCGACTCAAATGGCAGTTTTTGGTTGTGAGCAGATCTCTTTTAAACCGACTTCAAAAAAGGAGGAGGTTCTCAATTCGTCTGTATGTTTGTTTTCTTTTGTATGTTTGTTACGCGATAACTCCGCAAGTTATGGATGGATTTGGATGATAATTTTTTGTTCATATTTAAGATGTGGTCCCACATATTTTATCGAAATTGGTTTGGTACTTTCTACTTACGGTAGAAAATCAACAAAAACAAAAACACAGATGATGTTTTGGTTTGTGGTTCCTTTCACGGTGCTGTCTCATTTGAGCAGCACGTTTAGTGGTAGGCCTACTAAATTATTATGTAAGGATTAATGAACTTACAAAATACACACAAAAAATGAGTTGGTGTTGGCATGTAGAGAGGATGGATAACGAAAAAGATATATGAAAGGTATCGAGGCAAGAATCGTAGCATATGGAAATCCGTGATCTTTGCCTACTAAAACTTATTACAATGGAAAATAGGCGTGAATTATGATGTATATTTTTTTGTATGTATGTTTAAAAATATGTTACATATCGACAGCCGAGCATGAAGTTCACATGGTAAATGATACCTCAGCCACAGAATATCAGTTAATGATGCGCTGTCACCTACTTTTTACTTCGGGCATTCGAAAATCCATAGACTGAAACCGAAACAAGCAATATGCACTTGGTTTTGCCATCTATGAACGAGGGTTCGTTACCCGGTCGGAATTTCGATATTCCTAACACCCATTCAATGCCCAAAGTTAACAGACGTGAGAAAGACATGCTTTCAGAAAATGATTTTTCTGTTTCGGTTCGTACGGCAGGTGTTCTACCGAACGCGCCAACGAGCCCGTCAAAAAAAGAAAACATGTATAAAGTAAAAGTTTTTAGTTCCCAGTGACTTGCGATATGACATGAAAATTTGACTTACTGAAAAAGCAAGATTTCCTCTATCTCTTATCTTACTACCTGCAAAAGTGTTATTATTTATCCCCCTTCATGAAAACAAAAAATATGTTTTTTACGTAAACAACAGTTACAAAGTTAATACTTAATAAAATACAACAGTCGCTTATAATGAAACTACAAAGTCCCACAGCTATTTGTTTGGCGAATTTGTAGTGTTTTCTACGTAGTGTTACGCTAAAATATTAGACTATATGTATAATTGGTGCATTTTGCCCATTCTGCAGCAGTTTGAACACAAATATATTTCTAATGAAAATTAAATTATGATCAACTTTAAAATTAAATTATATAAACGATTTAAATTACGTTTTGTAGATTTATTCATTTGGAATATAGTATTTTTTAAAACAAAACACAAATTAAAAGGGTTACAGATTTATCGATAATATATATAGATATAGAGATATTGGATGTAGTGTGTGTGTGTGTGACTGAGAGGGTTGAAGGTATATTGCGCAGCAATTGAGGACAATCGAATTTATTATTGAGGATATCGTAAAGGAACATAATGTCTAGGAATTGACGCCTTTTTTCTAAGGTGATCAAGGAACACGATTTCCGATCAACTTGAGAATATCTTTTTACTTTGTTTGTAAAAATATTTTGTAGTTTTTCAATGTCCTTTTTATACAATAATAAATCAATTCTTATTATGATATTTTGGAGGATTTAATTATTAGAATAATATTTAAATATTATAAATTCAAATGAATCTATTAGACTTGTATTAATTAAGGTGCTTTTTGTTGAAGTCATTTTTAATTATACATCGAACGAAGTATGGCTCGAGTTTTTATTGAGAATGGATATAGCCTTCTTTGTATCTCGCTCTAATGTAGTCCACTGAAAAATTCGTATTGTTTTGAACCGGTTTATTTTACTCAGTTCTAATTGCACTCTTTTGTTGAATTTTTCAAGTATATTCGGAAAGTTCACTGTAAATCATTATTACAAAGGAATTATGGGATTTTTTGTATTTTTATCTGATTGGTTTTCTTTCAAGAATCCCTTCGTGTTTTCCTACTGGGGCTTGGGGTTATATTTTTGTGTTAATCGCTCTGATATTTTTTAGTATCATGTATTACATGATCATGATCAATCTTTAGTATTACAACTAGATCGATTTTATTTTATTAACAACTAGCGGACCCGACAGGCGCTGTCCTGCCAGAATGTTGGCTGCCAAAATAAAATAATTCTAGATTTGAATAATATACAAAAAAGCTATAAGCGTGACATGATCTGTCAATTACGAAAGATGGCGGAGTTGCGAACACAATTTATTTTAAAATATTAAATATTTCCGATATTCTGTTATTCAGGACATAAACGAATCTAAGAAATGTTCTTGAGTTCTAAATGGTGTAACAAACACGTTTTATGTACATAGATAGATTATTATCAACTGTCATTAAACCCGGAAGTATAGGTTACGGAAGACTGTCGTCAAAATGTAAATTTTCTACACTGTATAGTATATATCTCTAAATTCAAAATTCTGTCACGTGTTGCAATATAGACCTCGAACTTGTATCAGTGTGACAACCAAGTGGTCATTGTCAAATTGTTATTTTTGTATGTTTATTTACTCAAGAAGAGTTGTCAGAAATAGGGACTTAATATGAAAAGATTTAAAGGCCGGCAACGCACCTGCAAGTCCTCTGGTGTTGCAGATGTCCATGGGCGCCGTTAATCACTTACCATCAGGTTAACCGACTGCCCGTTTGCCCCCAATTCCATAAAAAAAAAGTCTTCATATCACCATACACCAAATAGACTATTTTTATTCCAACAAAACAACTAGTTTGTTTACTAGCCTCACTAATAATCCTTAAATTATAAATAGAAGCATTTTATAAACACTATATTATAAAAAAAAATTAACAATATTTTGTCTTTAAAAAGTTAACAAAGAAACAATCAAACTTCAACTATTTGAAATCCTAGTATTAATTTTTAGTTAAAGAAGTACCTACGCTAGAACTTATGAGGTACCAAGCTTTGATTAACGACCGCAAATCGTCCTTAAATTATTGACTAATCTCATTCTATACGCTAACTAATATTGAACTCAAATTATCGTGAGGTGCGGGGTTAGATACTCTAAGAAGATATTGCTTAAACCCAATATCTTGATTGAAATAGCAGTTCACGGGATCACGTTAGTGCATTACACTAAGTTACTAGTCGATAGTTGAAACAACTCCATACGTGTGCACGTAGCTTTATAGTGCTGGATGTTTTATTTCGAGTCTACACTATCACTAATTTTATAGACCGCTCTGTAGCTCAAGACGCGTTCGATTCGAGATTTAAAAAAAAATAGGACGGGAAGGGAAAAGGTGACCTGACTTGCCTATCTCTTTCTCTCTCTCTGTCACTTGCCTGTAAAGAAAAGTGATGAGTGAAACAGACACAGAAATATATCTACCCTGTGCGCCATTAGAAGACTCTGGAATTCACACACACTATCAAAAACCAATGTTTTTTTTAACTATAACAGTGTTTGGCCGCTGTTTCACCTGATGGAGAGTGATAACGCAGCCTAAGATCAAACACGCTAAAACAATTTCAATCACAGAACAGGAAAAAATAATATGTACTTTTAAAAAGTGACCATTGTATTTCCGGCGTGTTAGAAAAGGATGTCTAGAGACCAGGGCTAAAATTATGAAAAATATGGCATTATTAGGTCGCTGATTCGCTTCAAGGTTTACGTAACTCCACGTTAATGAGATCTGTTCATTTACTTCAATGCCAATACGTATTATCTCAGCTTATCTTAAAGTGAAAGATGCTTTAAAATATAAGAGATTACTATCATTTACTACACGGTTAATAAACCATTCGAATTTTAAGGAAGCATAATAAAGATAAAGTTTGAAGCACGAATACATGCAGATAATATATAATGAGCTGTTTATTACATTCTATATTGAGAACGAAACGCTTTTTTACGCAAGGAAAGTTTGACATTGACAGCTGTCATTCATCGTACGTAATCCCGGGTAATCCTTCACGGATTACCAGGTGATACATTTATACTAGGAATACGATGTGTTGAAATTAGTGCCCAATTAAAATATCTATGTTCGGCGAAAAATATGAAAAAAACTATTTATATGAACTTTTTATACAGATTATTGCATAGATTTCATTAAAATATGGAAAAAACTAAATTTCCTCATAAAGCCCGAGGGAGAGTTACTTTCTATTATTTGACTGGGGGGGTTGACTTTCTATAAATTTCAGAAACATACAGTCCTCTTGTTGCAGATGAGTATGGGCGGCCATTGATTACTTACTATCAGATTAACCCCTGAGCCTGTTAACAGTCTATTCTATAAAAAAAAAACAAACTGTTCGTCAGTGTATCATATCTAGTTACATAAGAACACGTAGCGATAGAGCTCACGCGCTCTCGTTTATCGCGGACACGTTCGGAGCTCGCAATAAAAACTTCTCTAAAATGAAATATTTAGCGCTGATCCTTCCTCTTCACGTAACATATTATAATGAACGGACAGTACTTGCATTAGTAAGTAACACAATGTATACTAGCAGGCTCATTGTAATACTAAGGTCGCTTTTCGCAATTCTTTAGACTCGACTTAAATTATATAGACTATAATATAATAAATATACATTGTGAGATATTTCCTACTCGCGGTTCAATCAATTATTGTCAACGATTTGAGGATTTATAAATTTAAAAAATGTTTAATTAAAAGCAGTTTTTTGGTAGATTTGCGGGGATGTATAATTTGAGGAAATGTTAATTAGATATATGAATAAAAAATAAACTTATTACTTTCCATTAAAAATATATTTATTAGATTGGGTATCTAGTTATTCGCTCCAAGAAAGCGACCTGATATTCAAAGATCGGTTATATTATCATCTAAATAAACAGATAAAATAAAAAATAAAAAAAATATTTTCTTTAATAAAATAAAGAACAATATATTTTTCATTCTCTCATATACAAATATATCAATTTAATTAGAGAAAATATTCAAAATTAAACATTCTAAAGATGGGTCAGAATAACAATTCACAAAATTAGGTCCATAGAAATTACAACCAATAAACTCACCGCAGAAGCCAACCAAATTCACAACTGAAATCCCAACATATAGACATAATTTATTATAATGTACGCCATTTTATCTCTTAAATTTATCGTAATTCGGTTTACAATGGCATACATTTGTTTTATGGATATAATGTACTGTTCCGTGGAGTATGCGGCATAAACATAGTCAACGAAGACTTAAAATGTTAGATCATGCGTATTTACTCATGAAAACATAAACATTTAAAAGGAACGGCGGCTTCTATGGCGTGTTTGGTAGAACACCTACCATGCGCACTGATGGGTCGCGGGCTTGAATCCCGCTGGGACGATTTGTTTATAATTTTCTATATTTCCCATCTCTGGTCACTTTGTACATTAAACGGATGGGAGGAATATCGAAATATCGATCGGGTAACGTCATAGATGGAATAGATGGAAAAGGAAATGAAGTGCACATTGCGCGTTTTGATTTCACAAGGGGATCTTAAGGTCAGGTAGTGTATAATATACCTACTAGTAGAGATTTTTGCTCTGCAACAGCTCAGTGGTTAAGTTGTCAGCGTACTGGACTCCCATACGGGCATACTTTCATTGATTTTTATAGATTAGTAAGGTTATTAGTATTGACATATCTTACTATTTAAGTCTTTGGCGGTCAAATATTAATTCTGGTCACATTTGCCGCTGCGAATGTCCATGTTTGCAGAGATACAACTTTCCGACCATCGAATTTAGAACGATTCACTTTGGGCCTTGTGTATTTGACTATTTATGCAAATTAAATCTGATTCGCAAACACCGTTCATACTATAGATGTTCAGTAAGCGACTGACGCTGTTGGTCAATGTTAAACGTTTGAATTAAAAGTTTATCAGACAAAGGGGAGTATAGAATAGTTTGGATAGTACTACGGAAGAGCTTATTTGTTGGAACTAGCTAATGAAATTTGGAACCTTTGTAGATATTTATCTGAATCCGTTAGAGATAAATATTGAATAGTTGAAATTTCATGCAGTATTGGTTCACATAGCAGTGGTTTATCATACTGGGAGGCCTTTTACTCCTTGAATATAAAGGTAGAGCGAGACCGAGGAATTTATGGATGGATTGCGATAGTATGTGCACAAAAGGTGAGAGTGCTGATAGAAAAATATTGAAGAAAATCTTGTTATGCACTTCTAGTTAAGATGCAGGGCACTACTGATTAATATGGTGTATTCGATTATTAAAGAAATTTTCCAGGGTGATAATCGCACTACAAAACTGTTTCCTTGACTTAGATGATATACTAGCAACACGTCCCAGCTTCGCACGGGTGCAATGAAGATGTACACACAAAAATAGCCTATGTTACTTTCTGATCATGTAGCTGTCTACTGGTGAAATAATGTATTTCTTTTTATTTATTTAAAACGATCGAGTGGTTATGAGTTTATTCGTTACAAACATACAAATCTTACCTCTTTATAATATTGGTACATTTTCTTCAGTGTGCTTTAAGTCTTAAGTTCTTTACTCCCCATGATAATGATTGTATCACTTATTTTTACCTTTAAATTACGGTCGTGAATTCTGAATGAAAATAATTTCGCTATTAAAATTCGAGGAAAAGTTTTAAGCACTTATTTATGATTGTCAAAACTGTACTCCATTTGAAACTATCAAAAATAGAAAAATAATTCGCGTAAAAATATAACAGACGATTCTAAGATATTTAAGCCCCAATTATAGAACTTCGGCTAGATTGTGGCTAAATATCCACAATATGGCTAAAGTTACAGGTAAGTAGCGCCTATTATCTCTATCAGCTATAAATCTGTAATGTACGTGTGGTAGATAAGCCCTGCATTATCAAACGGCAATAAGCCAGGGATCCTCAATTTGATCGGTGTCTGCGCGTAGCTTGATAGATGATGGCTGCTAACGGTTTCCAAACTAAATTTGTAACTCGACCTATTAAGAACCACTGCGAGGTGACACTGATTTAAATGTAAGAATTTATAAATAATTATTTATTACCATTTTTTTGTAGATATGCGTTTAAAGATGAGAGGTATGTGCTGGATGTTAATGTAAATTAAAAAAAAAAACATCGTATCATTATCATACATAAGCGAACAATTATGATTTCCAAAAAAAATTTGTTTTTTTTTTATAGTACCTTTTAAATAATTTTTTTTAGGTAAAAATGAATGATTTTTTGTTCTTAATTTATAATATTTTTTAAATATAGCAATGATTATAATAAAAAATAAATCTAAAATACAAGTATTGAGATATTTTCACGTAACTCAATAGCTTTTTCTCAATTACTATTGTCGCACATTAAACTAACCACTTCCTTTGTAAATAAATATAAATTGTAACATGTTTTTTACAAATAAATAATTATTATTCTTAATAAATTGTGCCTAATTTTATGTTATTGTATTTAATTTTATTTGTGAGAAAAATGAATTCTTCATTTCAACTAAAGTAAAATGCCGGTGCGATCATTTTAAAGTGGACGCATTATAAGCTGAAGTAAGTTTTCGTCCACAGGTAAGATACATGGATAGTATGATCCGTCTTGACGGCTACAGTTATTTCATGCTTAGTAGAGATCTGGTCGACATAGCGAGAACGAGATATTATTCAAGATAGGTTGTGGGAGGTAGAAAGGAAGTTGCGTATCGCTTCTTTACCCGTATTTAATTTTATGTGATTTAAACAACACAGAGAATCAATAATTATAGGTTAAAAAACTTAACTACAGTATTAAATAGATATTTTACCTTAGATTGTTTCACAACGTGTTGTGGCAGTATTCTCATATGTATACAGAAGAACCCTTACCTGGAAAAAACGAAGCCAGGTGACAGAGGACCTAAAAAACAAAAAACTAATAAAAAACAGTAGTGCATACAAAAGACCTGCTTCCATAAAAGAAACAAATACAACTATTGATAAACAAGATAAATAAATAATATTATGCACCAAAAGACCCAAGTAAAAACGAATAGAATAATTATACATAATCTAATTACATACACGAGTAATATACACATGTAATTGACAAATATGTATATAAGCCTAGCTTATTGGACTGCCTATGTAAATAAGCGGATTAAACGCTCAGTAAAACTTGAAATTATAATATTACTATTAACTTTATATCCCTGCATGGCAGCGCTTTTGTAGTTTATTGCTAAAGTATTGTATTTTAGTAGTGCATTCAACTTCTCGTATTAAATTGAAACTAACGGTTAACTAGGCGACGCCATCTTGAACTTTAGTGAGTATAAAATTTGCCGTTAAATAAATCTCAGTGAATAACGAGATATAAGTTTTATTTATCTCTTGATGTATGTTTAATGTGTTAACGATGCTAAGTATAAAAATATAGTTGTTTTAAGGCTGGCAACACAAATTGATTTTTTCTTTTTGTTCTGTTTTTCTTATATTTTAGAATAGATTTAGGTACTAATATTAGAATTAAGCTCTTAAGGTGACACTAGTCGACATTTTTTCCATAGAAATTTCGGGGGGGTATTACTCCTTTATTTAGCACTGTATATGCAAAGTTAAACATGATATCGTTTTGTCTCTTTATTAATTTTGTCTGTGCGGAAACAGAATGGTAAAATAAAAAACCATTAAAAAGTTTCGAGCTACCAAAGATTCGTTTTTATTGCCATTTTTAACACAACTTTGGGCTTAAATTAGTAATAAAAGAAGTATCAAATTTTCAAAACAAAGTCAGTACCGACAAAGCACGATTATCGAAGAATACAATAACTTTTATTTGTAATTGATTTATGCAGTGGTTTTTTTCATAAAACTCGATTTTCCAAAGGCTTTTTCGTATTTTTTTAGACGCCCTTTTTACTATGAATTATCGTGCATCTCACTTAATAATGATTGCCCCAGTGCGGTGCGGGAGAACAGCATGCTTTTTGGCCTCACCCACCAGTGAGTTCGAGCCCGCGACTTGTGCAACCTTAATAACAATTACGGATCACTAATGAGCAGGCTTACGTTTGCTTCTCCTTCCATTAAAAAGTCAAAACGATATTGTTTTTTATGAAAGTAGGCATTGTATTTAGGAAAGGAGGTCCCTGGTGCGATTCGGGAATATGATAATAAAATGTTTTGGTCTGGTAAGAAACAGAAGACTGTTCACCGATTTGTCGAAATGTTTCCACCCCATACCCCACTAGGAGACTCGAGAAATGACAAGGGAGCTCAGCTGTTACAATTATCAAAGATGGATGTTATTGTATAAGAAAGGACAGTCAGGAGTAAGAAGAAGTTAAGAGTTAGGAACCTCAGACGTCAGAACTCCATTCAATTTATACAAAACTAGCAACGCGCCCCGGCTTCACACGGGTACAATGTAGATGTACTATACACAAAACATACTCGCTGATAATGTAGATTTCTATTGGTGAAAGAATTTTAAAAATCGGTCCAGTAGTTTTTGAGTTTATTCATAACATACAAAAATACAAATCTTTCCTCTTTATAATATTAGTATAGATATAGATAATTATTTAATAAGATATTTTATTAATTTAGTTTTTTAACTCAAATGGACCTGATATTAGAAAATGCTTATTCCTATGAAGCATCCAAAATACCTTTATATGACAACTCATGATAAATGACACTCTGTACCGGATGTGTCATGCAAACCATTATCATGCGTTGAAATAATTTTTCACTGGGAGCATTATCTAGCGATTACGAGGGTGGGTCCGAGCAGACAGATTGGGGAAGGTTTTTGTACCTCTCGACGCAGTCGAAACCGGCGGGTATAACGAGCACATGATTTATCGTGCATCTGCCTTTTTGTGTCCCGATTTTATTTTAACCATTTTCCGATCATCAGCGTGTGAGATTAAGTCTGATATATACCGACACACCGGCGTCGAAATCACCTATAAATTGCCACCGACGAATCGGAAACGATAAATTTCAAGGAATTTTCATTGGAAAGATGGAGCTAAGGTCAATTATTGGTATTCACGATGGGACCACCATTCAAGTCGAAAAGACAGAAGAAGAAATTTCAGAGAGAAATAATAATGCCCTCAATGTAATTATAAAATTCATATACTTATAACTAATAATATTATCACGTAATTATGTCTATACTAATATTATATAGAGAAAAGATTTGTTTGTTACGGTTTAACTCAAAAACTACTCGATCGATTTAAAAAAATATTTCACCAATAGAAAGCTACGTTATCAGTGAGTAACATTTCATGTATAATACATCTACATCTACGTTACTAGTATATAAATACGTATTACGATAAATTTGGCAATCCGGGCTTTTGGGCTTGTATGGTGGTCCTGCCATTGGTATTCACAGGAAATTGCAGGCATAATACTGGTAAGGGTTTAATTATATTTGCGTGGGAATCAACCATGCTATTATAACCTGAAATAACGCAATTCAGGTTTTTGCTTTTTCTTTACAAAATTTTCATTTGTTTTTATTATGTTATGCTACGCAATAAAGGTTTTTTATATTGTTACAAATATTTCATTTGTTTTTATTAATATTTGTATTGAGTTCTTATAAAATTTAATGATTTCAATATACGAGTACATATAATCAAACGATTTTTACGATAAAGTATTCATTTATGTTAATATATATTATGTAAATTGTTAAAGTTGGCTATATTGTTCAGAGATTTAAGTAGAATGCCTTCTTGAGAAAGCATTTGTATCCTCAATCAATAATCTTAAATAACTAAAATAAAAATACTTTACCTCAAGTTGTTCGTGCTAAACTCTCTGACCAAAAGTTGTATACAGATATAATGCAACTTGCAAGATGCCAACACTTTTGTCTATGCGCGGTTTAATGGGCTTGTTGATTAATAGGCCTTTAGCCTATTCTGCATGCGTCGCAGGTTCGATTTCCGCTGGGTCTGACGGACGTTTAACGAACCAACGTTCATTAATGGAAAATCAGTGAAATGCAGATTAGGTTTGGCTTCGGTATATGATTTCCGAAGGTTTAAAGTAAAAATAGGTAATAGCGGTGATAGCATCATCTATATACAGTAGAGTCCGTTTATAATGACATCGAAAGGAATTGATAAACACGTCATAATAAGCGGACGTCATACAAAGCGTTTTGTGAAAAAAAAACCTTTTTTATGTAAATATACCTAAGTATTTTAATACAGAAACAAACACATTATAACATATACAAGTGTTTTTACTGTAAGTAATCTGTAATTTTTGTCTGCTTTTGTTTTTTCATTTTATTGTAAAAACAGTCTCTAATACTATTGTGTATAGAAGACATAGCTATGGTCAAATTATCATTTTCAATATTGCTGTGAAATTGTCGAATGACCCACGCCAAATTCCTTTGCGAGACATGAGTTAGATTCTCCATTTTCTAATCTGCATATTATTGCACCTTTCTCCTCAATTGTAAATGCTTTACGTCGTTGAGATGACATTTTTTCACAGTAATAAACGAAAACAATAAGAATACCAGAAAAGGAGAGGGGACGATTAATGAAGCGGAACAGCTTACTTAAAAATCATTTTGAACGTTTTTGTCTACCTGTATGTTTGTTCACTCTAATCTCATAGGTACTGAACTGATTTTAATATTGTTATGCTACATACATTGAGTTTAGTATAGGGCAACATCAAAACTTTTGTTTCGAATCGAATCGGATATCGGGAAAAAAGTTATCTTCATTTAAATAGCTTGCTTAAAAGACACACGCGAAGTCGCGATTACCAGATATTCTAAGATAATTCATGTTTGGATGTATTTGTAATATTATCTATGCTATATGTGTGTCCCTTATAAACAAAGACTCAAGACGTTTTCATAATTTTTATGTTAGATATCGACAGACGAGCATGAGGATCACTTGATGGTAGGTGATACTTCAGCCCCAGAACATCAGTCAATAATGTGCTGTTGACCTACTTTTTCCTTCGAGCATTCAGAAATCCATAGACTGAAAACCGAAACGCGGATATGTACTTCCACGGTTTTTTCATCTATGAACTGATGGTTCGTAATTCGATCGGAATTTCGATTTTGAAGTTGCGGTCACCAGCTTTTCTAAGATGATTCATATTTTCATGTATTTGTAATATTATCTATGCTATGTGTCCATTACTAACAAAGACTCAAGACGGTTTCATATTCCTTCTATTCTAGCAGGGAATCTCTGAATAATTCACAAAAGCCTCGAAAGTAATTTACTTATCATATTATGATCAGTATCATTTTACTAAGATATTCATAGTATATATAACTCTTAGTAGTCTCATGAATAATACAATTCAGTTCTGAATAATATCCTTATTTATACTTTGAACATATTAATTCACTGTGTGAGGATATAAAGTCGTTACTTGAGGCTTTCTTTGTTAAACCATAAGGAGTTTTTGTTTGGTGTATACATGTCATATCGAAAAAATGTCTTTAAAAACAACACAAAAACGATGTAATTGATAGAAAAAACTTAATATTCTACTGATAGATGATGTGTATTGCTTAGATATTTTTAGACATGAAAATAATATTCTTATTGGATCTGTATAATAAAACAAAAAACCCTCACAATATATATATATATAATAATAATAATATAGCCATTTAATCCCAAAGAAAAAGGTAACAGTACAGAACAGACTACATTACATGCATTAAAATTAAAATGGAAAACTTTACAAGGTAAAATTTAAAAAAAAAGTATATAATTTGACAAAATAAAATAATAAATCTGTACAGTTAATATGAGATGTCTTAAACAACTTTCTTTTTTTTTATTTATTAATTCTAATTGTTTTAAAGATTTATAGAAATTGAAAATACAATAATTATATTATGTTTAGATTTGATAGATATTAAAACATTAAAATAAATTAGTGGATTTTTTTGATATTTTAAAAACATAGGTGCATAATTATTTACAGGTTACTCTTAATTTAAAGTTATAACATTATAAATATATATAATTATATATAATATATTAAATAATAACTAGTCTAGTAATTATTATTGTTAGATATTCTATAACGCTTAGGAATCATGATAAAATCAAATACATATAATAATTGTGTTCGCAAAAATTTATATTCCGAAATTATAATCTACTTTTTTTGTTGACCGTACCTTATTATATAAAAAACTTTCAAAATTTATTTTTTATCGAACTGTAATTACGATATTATAATGCTATGATAAAATACCTACGTAGCGGAATCATGTCTACGTCGTAGCACGATCGTAGCATTAAAACGCATTCAATTCATCCGAAGCGTCAGCAAAATCGAAACTTAAGTTCCGAGCAAAAGCCTACTCATCGCAAAAGTCCTCTCAAATTCGCCTATGACAGTCGAAAGGGCAAATTAAGCATTCCGTTTAGCCAAACCGAGCACAGCTGATTCAGCTTAAAACAAATTGGCTCAATAATCTGTTCCGCGATCGCTGCTTCTCACTGGGGCTGACAAAAAAGGGTTCTATGGTGCATCCAATCACGTGCCTATAGTAGGTACATGATCGTATATTATTAGCTCGGGCGGCCAATGACACGTACATACATTCCTGGCGTATTGTCTCGGAAATCATTGAAAATCTGACACAAAGTCCTTTGTTTTAAAAAAAAAACTATAGTTACACATAATACGTATATTGTTTTTTATTAACGCGAGAATCACACATTTAAATAAAATACTGTATCACACATTTAAATGAAATACTGGCCTTTGACCATGATTGCTGAAAAGCATCTGAAACGTCGGGACAAATAATTTAATCAATATAAATAATAAATCGCGTTTTATTCCGGTATACAGTATTTTATTTAAATATTGTTACGCATTTTTAAATAGAATTTACGAGATTATTGAATATCGGTTTTCATTCTAGTTATTTCATAAGTAGTTTAAGAGTAAGGAGCTAATATCCTCAGAGTTCACTCCTATAGCTTCTCATCAATATTGCTTTCAATAGATTAGCCGTAATAAAGAAATAGGCTGAGGGCATTTGCGCTATTCATATTTTTAAGAATATAGAAACTAACGCAATGTTGTTAAAATAAGTTTGTTAGCTGCATACATATGTAATAGTTGTAATATTTTATTATTATTTAATATTACGTCAATTGCCTTACAACATTCCTTTTTTACACCACAGTTTTATAAATTCATAAATTTAAATATAAAAATATTCACATTTTAAGTTTATATGTTTATATGTTAGCCAAAGTGCTATATGAAGCAAAGAGAAAAAATCGCAATCTTTTTGTCATATTTTCTTCAGCAAAAACACACAATTAGTTATTTGCAAATTAATATGACTAACCTAGGACGCTTGGCGTTTAACATATATATCATTATATATTATAACATCTGGAATAAATAAAATACTTGAGAGCAGGTACGAAGTTTTCTAGCTTCAAGAGCTGCTACCTCTTTCCAAAGCCCAGGGAGCTATATCAGGGCCTCTATCCGGCTCTTTGGGGCCTTGGTGCATTGCACCAATTTGCCCTATTAATGCTACGTTACTGTGTATCGACTCCTATGAATCTACAAAGACATAGTTCAGTTAGAAATTGAAATATTACTAAGGGTCACAGCACACATACCAACTGGGAAAGGGATCATCACTGTATCGCCTCAAGCCGTTCAGTATTGTTTGTATGAAACATCTTACTGCAACGCACACTAATCAGAATCGTCACGTAATCGCCTCGCCTCGGAACAGGCTCCGAACCGCGATGTGGTGCGTGGTCAACTTGCAGTTCTCGCGATTACGGCTCCTCGTCCCCGCGCTAACGTCTCTCCGTACCCGAGCTCACGTCTCTTCGTCCAACCTTGCAATGATCTGGTGCGAACCAGGTCAGCCAGCGGTCGGCGAGCGGTAAGCGCGGTGTCGCCGAGCCGTAGCCGAGTTGACGTACAGGAGGTGCCGATACGTTGCCGTTACGTGCATACGTTAGCCTGGTTGACACCTGGTTGACGGCGAGGCGTAAGGCGATACGGTGCCGATCCCTTTCCGAGTTGATATGTGTGCTGTGACCTTAAGTCAGAATCACTGTACCAGCTATCTAATACACAGTTGCTTTCCATAAAAATAATATAAAGTAAATGTAAATACTAAAAACAAGAGGTCTACAAAAAAACGTTTGTGAACCTCTGCTCTAACCAAATTAAAAAAAAAAAACAGTTTCATTTGTACAGTACGTATGTACATTATCAGTAACATTCATGCACCGTGTAGCTTGTTATTTCAAATTGGGTATACAATAGGAGAAAATTGTATTATGTTCGCACTGGAATCGTAATTTGCTTTGTGAAACTTTGTTCTGGAAATGCAAATGGATGTAATCGACTAGGTATTTGATGTTGCGTATTTATTTGATGGAGTTGAAAAGGTTTATTTGATATTATCAGTGTCATTGAAACACTGTTCTAACACAGTGTTTCAAATTTCTTATGTTAGTGTTAAATTAAAAAAAAGTATATGTTTTAGTATGCATCACCCAGGGTTACGTATGAACGCACGTCAAACTACTTACAATTATGTTATTTTGTCTATGAGAATTTAATTTAGCCATAAGAAAATTGTTCTCATTATTATCTAAAAACTAGAATTATTTATTTATTATTTCTTACTATAATACTATAACTAAAATTCAGTATTAGGTTAAATATTTTATGTTAGAAGAAAAGTCAAACAACCCTTAGGTTAGTTTAGGTTAGTGCTTTTGTAATATATGTTATAATATATAATACTTTGGACCCATCTATCAAACAAAGAAACCATTAAAATGTTCAAAACACTAGAACCACGTTTAATTCAATTAAATTGATAACCACGATAATCTGTAAAGTTGTTGTTCATAACAATAATTATAAAAGAGCTAAAATGTCAATGGTTCACGTGAAATCGGATCACGAGTCACATCTAGTTTAAACTTCAAAATGGAAACAAATTTAAGTTCTTTATTAAGAATTTTTACATTGCACAAGAATTTTATACCTGAGACACCGGCTTGTGCAGTAACTGCACACAGACTGCGGTCGTAAAATATTTTGTGACCGCCGTGCAACAGTCAGTTAGAGAATTACTTTAGTTTGTTGATATCATTTTAAGATGTTGTATGATAAAGGACGAATCAGTGGGCGTCCATACACACCTTCTATAACAATAATTAGGTACAATATACCTAAGTAAATACCTCAAATGTCCTTGTGGTATGTCAGTCAGTATTATTATAATAAAAGGAGGGCGCCCTGAGGATAATTTTAATTATTACAACTTAAAGATAAATATAAAAAGGGAAACACTCACCACAGCAGCAACCAGAACATTCTTCTCCATATACGAATATAAGTCCATTACACGCACTATCACACGGTTATTAAATAGCAATATTAAACATATATATCGCGGCGTGAATACTAATTATTAAGCGACCAAAACTTCCATTAGAAGCGCTTTTCACAATTATTAGAACACACGAGCACGCCTAAGTCCAACCAGGTTAGGAAAATTACAACGATGTCAAACTCGGCTCGACTGTCAAGAGTGCGGTTATAATACTACCCTCAACATTTAATTTTATTAATAATGTTCTATTCCGAACAGATGTCTATATCACTAATTAAACAGTTTTATACATAGATATACCCAAACATCTCTATAATAATATATCTTATTCTGTGGCTCAGTGGTAGGCAGTCAATATCGAAATTATTAAATGTTAATTTTCTGCTTAATTGTGGTAGGTAAGCACGTTGCGTTTATCTTACAATATGTTCGCTTATAAGAGAAGAATATTGTTAACATAGTATTAATAGAAAAACGTGTTATAAGAGAAGAATATTGTTAACATAGTATAAATAATTAAAAAAAACTAACAATTTTTAAAATGAAGTCAAAGCTTCTGATGTAATAAAAAAATATAAATTTTGCTCCTGCTGCAAATATTTATTTAATTTTCTTTTAAAAACACGAATCCTCTGGTAATTTTGATGAGCTCGTTGGCGCGTTCGGTAGAACACTTGCCGTGCGCATCGATGGGTTGTAGGTTTAAATCCCAACGATATAATTATACTTTTCTGTGAACATATCTTCCCCACGTCTGGTAGCTTCGGGCATTGACCGGATGAGAGATATCGAAACTCCGACCGGGTATCGAACCACCGTTCATAGATATAAAAACCGTGAAGTGCATATTGGGCGTTACAGTTTTAATCTATGAATTTCCAAATGCTCGAAGTTGACTGATGATCTGTGGCTAAGGTATCACCTACCATCAAGTGAACCTCATGCTCGTCTGTCGATATCTAACATAAAAAAAACTTATTATACATTAACCACAATTTGTTCGGGCTGTTGGTAATGTCAAAGTACGTTTGTCTTTTTTTTTAAATCCCAGGGCAATGAAAATACCAAGCTTTTGGTACTAAAGACTTAACACCTGGTTGTCTATTAAGAATCAGTGAAAACTGAAACAGATAATATTTCACTGGCCTCAACTTTTTAGAAAATCACCGATTGGGGCTATCTGATGTATCATATTTGGGTTTGATATTGGTAAAATAGATATTATTTATTTTACACTAAACCTATGAAAAAAAGTTATTGATTTAACATTGAAATAATAAAAAATACTTAAACTAGAATTACTGTAAACATAAAATATAGTAGTTTTATAATATACAATATTACTTTAACTTTTCAGTCCAATTATAAAGTAAAACGAATAAAAGCACGTGTTAACTTTTCTTATTCACACACTTCGAATATTTCTTTGTGAAATTCAATATTTTCGAAAGCAAAAAGTACTCGCACAACTTTGGAACGGAAAGTATGAGCTAACTTGAGTTCAGAGTTTCAATTCGAAGTTCTTTTGTGTGCCCAAAGTGTGAGAAATATATTTTTTTAGAAATCTGAATAACGAGGTAAGAAGTTTAGGAGAACGGTGTCACTATAATAGATACGCAAGTATAAGTCAACGGTTCAAGAGCGTGCTATGGGATGTACGTTCATATTAAGAATGGTACCTTTGACCAGTAGTAGGACTTGATAAATTGTAAACTTTTTTCTTCGTCTTATTCGTGTCGCTCTTGACAGAGCGGTCGTGGTCATCATGTATTATCAGGGGCTGATGTTGTCCGCCTCACGATGTCTCGCCATCTCTCTCTGTTAGTCGTCATTCAAGAGCTATGATGTAAGGAGCCGCTTACGGCAGATTTTATCTGGTCAGTCCATCGCAAGGGTGATCGTCCACGTGGCCTAGTACTTTCTACTCTGCCCTGCACAACCAAGCGTTCTATGGAGTCAAACTTTTTTACCTATACATAATTATGATACAAGAAGATATTTATACTTAAGTATCTTTGGAAGAGACCTATAATCCATACAGGGGTTCGTAAAGAATAAAAATTAAAAATACTATTTACAAAAAACCACTAATAAACTCATTTACTATTCACATTTATTAAAACTAGTCTTATTAAAAATAGTAATTACTTAATAAGAAACGAAAGTTTGTAAAAAGCAGGAAATGAAACGTTTTTTTGTTTATCTATGCTTAAGTTAATTTGTTGCTTTTACTTATCATTTACCTGTTCTTATGATCAATAACCATCAGGTGGGATATTGGTCAAAAAAGCCTATTAAATCATGACAAAAATCTATAATCCACATTGAGAATTCGCCTATCCCTATTTAAATTATCGGATGTGCATTTTGAGTCATTTTCTTTTAATTTCATTAATATTTTTTAAAAAGACCCTTTTTTTAAAATCAACAAAACATTTCACTCGGTAATAAATTACTCTTATGCGTAAGCATGTTAAAAATCAGAAATCTCTTTTAAACCGTACCAAATCAATTGTAATCGATTTTCACATCCGACAATATTAAAAGGGATAGGCGAATTGTTCAATAAAGCCTATTTCTAAAAATCTATTTTCATAAAAATCAACAATATAGCTCGGTTATCTTGTTAAAGCTTTACCCTCGGAGCAGTTTGTCAGTTGAATATTTGTAATATTTTAGGTAAACTAGCGAACGAGTTTGGTTCGTGGCAGTCTGTGGTGCAGGTGCATAGAATATATCTAGTATATTCGTGACGTGCATTCCGATTGGAATTGGCGCGCTTTCTCGTTGACGTTATATCTGAGCGTTTGTTTTTTCATTTATCTTCTACGTTTTGGTCCTTTCAATGCAGAATAGGTATAGTTAGGGAACCCTTTTGAGCGTTTTAGGCAATTTATGACGAATGGGCGTTAAGAGCGCGTTTCAAATCTTTTGTGCGAGTAGAATCAAAATATGCTGTAGAAAAGTTAACGCTGAAAGATTTTAATGAACGTATAACTTTCTTAAATGGGTGGGAGGAATATCGTTCTTACGAGAGTTTTATTTTTAGCTGGGAGATACCTTTGACCTTTGAACGGGTTACGAGGAAATAACTCAAAAGCCCTCAAATAATGAGAAAGATTTCCTGCCGTAGCAAATTGCTATTACAATTTAGTTACATATCTACAAAAATAAACTATCTATGTGATAGCATTTGATTTATATATTACGTATATATTGATATAGTAAGTACGTATGTCCTTACCGGCTTAATTTTCTCAAAGATAAAAGATATACATAGAAGGGAAAATAAGTCTTTAAGTTAATTTAAACTAAATGTGTCTCTTAAGATTTCTTAAAACGCAACATACGAGCGTGTGTTACATGATGGTAATATTTAACATTAAAAAAAAAGTAATTTTAAAAAAATACTTTTTTTGGCTATATGTATTGCGCTTACTACTGAACCACGGTAGCGGTCGTGAAACGTTATACTATATACTGTAGCGGTCATTTGTATGAAATTGCAAAGGATTTCTCATACAACTAACAGATGGACGATTCGAATTCGTTTTCGATAGTCGTTCGTGCTAGCCCCTCAGGTACCACACCTCAGCCGCATTAAATCAATCAATAAGTCGCTGTAATTTGTTGATATTTGATTCTAAACGTACAAAATATGGATAGATGTGGGTACGATAAGATAAATTAATTTAAAAGGTCTCTCTATATTTTATTAAGGTCACACGGGCTGGGGTTGCCGCTGACGGATCAAACCATTTATCATCTTTTGTTCCAGAGTTCTATGTTAATGGTAAAAAAATTACAATGACACATCACGTCATGTAACAAAATTGAAAAAAAATGAAACATATTCAATTAAATAACACCAATGATCTCATTTAAATAAAATACTGTATACCGGATTAAAACGCGATTTATTATTTATATTGTTTAAATTATTTATCCCTGTCTCCCCGCAACCACGGTTGCTGAAAAGCATCCGAAACGTCGGGATAAATAATTTAAACAATATAAATAAAAAATTGCGTTTTAATCCGGTATACAGTATTTTATTTAAATGTGTGATACTCGCGTTAATAAAAGATAATATTACCAATGATCTTGTTTATTGTTTTAACCTTTGCCCTATTTTATGGCAATATTTTTTTTTGTTACAAGTAGGTACACTTGATACTTATTTGTAATTCGAACGTTGTACGTAAGACCGTAGGTAACAACAAACTATGCGTTCCGCTGTCGTGAAAGCCTGCCTAATCTATGAGACAGCTCTTATTCGCTCCTAGATCCGTATGTTACAGGTAAAGGTAAAATTCAGGCAGACTATATTGTTTTCAGATTTTAAGAAAATCCACAACATTTTTTTATCAAGCTTATATTTGTCACTTAAACATAACCCACAGTTAATTTTTTAAATTGCGTTTTAATCCAACAAAAGTTTTTTTTTAAATGAATCTTTATAAATTTCAATAATGAACTCAGCTCAAAGCCGACTAAATAACATGGGTTAGAACTGACGGTTGTTGCTATACATGACGATTCATCACACTTACCAGTTAACACACATTATATGTTTTTTTGTCAAAATCGCCTCACTCATGAGGTCACCTCGACACTGATTATTGGATCGATAAAATTGGTGAAATTATTAAAGGGAAATTGGGATATACCAAGTGTTATCAAGGCGGCAACAGATACTGGACATGTTTGCTTAAAGGTAAATTCCTTTTCTAATGGAGAATCAGTTTATTCCTATCGATATTGCGCTATATCAATCATACCAAAATGACGCAAATTACATCATTGACACCTGATACTATCCTAATAGATTCCAAACGGTAAATATAAGGAAACACTGAAATCATTGTAAAAGGGCTATTATAATAAAATTAAGGTCAAACGTTTGCGTTGTTTATTGCCAGAAGTATTAATTTAATTATTAGGCCACGTAACTTGTATAGACTTTTAGTTATATATCTAAATCTTCTGATTTACTGTGACATATACAGTTAAGGCAAAGTAGGTAGAGATCTAATCTTGCTAAGTCTTAGTATAGTGATATAGCCTAGGGAAAATGGGAAATCACTGTTATCGTATTTTAAAGTGATATGCTTTACTAGATAGTAAAATAATGTATAATTAAAAGGAATTCATTTAAAGAACAGTTCGATAATTTGATGAAATAAATTGCAATTTTATAAATATTCTTGTGAACGTTTGTATGTCATTGAACTCCTCCTAAATCACTGGACAGATTTTGATGACTTTCACAATGGAAACTTTGGGATTATTCAAATCAGACAGCTGTCAACCATGATCACGTTTGCTGGAAAGCATTCGAAACGTCTGAATAAATAATAAATAGCATTTTAATGCTATGTAGTTAGATCAGTTGATCCATTATTTTTATAAAATTAAGCATCTCCTCAATAAAATAATTGACGAAAACTTTAATTATTTTTAATTATTTATTATTAAATTAAATATTATTTTTTATGTCAGATATCGACAGACGAGCATGATGTTCACTTGATGGATGGATGGTGATACCTCAGGCACAGAACATCAGTCAATGATGCGCTGGCAACCTACTTTTTACTTCGAGCATTCGGACTCCATAGACTGAAACTGAAACGCGCACTATGCACTTCATGGTTATAATACTAATAATATAATTAAAACACGTCGTCCCGGTGGGATTCGAAACCACGACCCATCGATGTGCACGGTAAGTGTACAACCGAACGCGCCAACGAGCCCGTCAAAGTAATTAATTTAGTCAACATATTTAATCAATAGGGATGTTGACTATTTTTTGGAATTGCTTTTATTGTATAGATACATCCTTTATAAACACGAAAAAACAATCTTATAAAAAAATATTACATATTTTAATAAAAAATACGTAAATAAAAATACTTTTCAAAGATTCCCGCTAAAACGCTCAAAACGTCACGTGACGTCACAGACCGATAAACAATCTCGCTCGCGTTCGATCAAAGTTAGATCTTAACAAATCTTTTCACTTCTCACGAATAAATTCAATAAAAATTCGGTCTGTGACGTCACGTGACATTTTGGAGCGTTTTAGCGGGAATTTTTGAAAAGTATTTTTATTTACGTATTTTTTATTGAAATATGTAATATTTTTTGATAAGATTTTTTTTTTCGTGTTTATAAAGGATGTATCTATAAAATAAAAGCAATTCCAAAAAATAGTCAACATCCCTATTATGAGTTGTGGAAACATGATATTTATGTGAAACGGCTCCTTGCGTCTTGTATCACAGTATTACTTACCTTTTAAAGCAAATTAGCCTAATTATTCAGATAGGTAATGCAGCCAGTATGCTCGGTACAAACCACAGGGAGAGCACATATGAAACTTTAGTTCATATCTTTTAGATGCAATGGATAATTTACCATATGACGTAGGTAAATATTTATAACATGTTAATATATACCAACGATGTAGTTTTTATTGTTAAAAAAAATTTGGTAATTTTTAAATTTGGAACGCAATGAAATTCTTCGGAAGGTTAAAAATGGAATTCTTATTTTTGAAATCCATAATTTCATTATTCACGTTTTTTACTTTATGTATACTAAGCATATCATTGGTATCAAGATATATTCCTTTATAAATGTGCTTAGAATAATTTAAATTTCGATCTATTCATTTTAATTACGAGTATTAATAATTATCAGTTCGATACTTAAGCCGTCAAACCTTTCTACAGACTTGGAAATACATAATTAAGCTCTTTAGCGGCTTATCGACGTGCTCTGACTTGAGTTTATGGGTAATTGAAATATTACAACAAGTTCTCAATGCTATACAATATTGAAACAGTTATAAAGATTTATTGTATAAATATGTGTGTATGTCACTGAACTCCTAAACCGCTGGACCAATTTTGATGATTTTTTATGAGTTATTGATTTAGTCAGCCGGGATAGTCCAGATTATTATTAGATAATAGATAATTAGATATATAATTGGTTCCGGTTGGTGGCGCAGCAATATGGTTCCGGTTGGTAGCGCAGCAATATGGTTCCGGGTTTTTTTTTATTATATTCGCTATCGACAGACGAGCATGAGTTTCACTTGATATGGTAGGTGACCATACCCCAGCCACAGAACATCAGTCAATGATGCACTGTCGACCTACATTCGTAGCCAACATTCGGGCAGGATATGAAATGTATAGTAGTATCTTAAACCGTATATAATTATTTATTTTTCATACGTTGGTAGACTATTTCATTATACCATCATACACCGTATCAAATATGACGAAATTTCTAATGCAATATAGTAAAAATGTTAGAAAGTAACAAAATACATCAGATCATATGGCAATCAATGCCGGGGTACCTCAGGGGTCGGTTCTTTCTGCAACATTATTCTTACTGCATATTAACGACTTGTTAAAGCCTAATATGTTTAGCTACGCAGATGATAGCACTGTTGCTGAAAGTTATGTGTCCAATGCTCGTGCTACACTCGGAGAGATTACAATAGAACGGAAAGCCATGGTGGAGCGTGTGAATCACACCCTATGCGATGTTTCTGTTTGGGGTGATGCTAATTTGGTGGGATTCAATGCTCTTAAAACCCAAGCATGTCTTTTCAGTGCCAAACGGAGTCCCTTTCAACTGACTCCAATTTTCCAGGGTGTGAGTGTGGAAACCGCTAACCATCTGGAGTTGCTGGGCGTCAGCTTATCGTCAAGTCTCAACTTTGGAGGGTTCATCGTGTCCAAGGCACGGGTGGCTGCTAAGAAACTTGGCATATTGGCGAAGGTGAGACAATATTTCACATCCGGACAGCTTTTAAATTTGTATCAAGCCCAAATCCGATCGTGTGTGGAATATTGCTCTCACCTCTGGGCAGGTTCTGCCAAATGCCATCTCGGTGTCTTGGATGCGATGGAAAGACGTGCAAAACGACTTATTGATGATCCTGTGCTCATTAATCGCCGACTTTTACCTCTGGAGCACCGTCGTAGAATAGCTAGTCTTTCAGTATTTTATCGACTTCATTTCGGTGAATGTGCATCAGAGCTTCACCACCTTATTCCACCATCTCCTTTTCTTCATCGGACATCTAGACGTACGGAGGGATACCATCCTTACTTGGTCGATGTACCGAAAGCTCGTACAGGACGCTTTGCCTCGTCTTTTATAGTACGAACAGCCAAGGATTGGAATTCCCTACCGTCGTCTGTCTTTCCAGAAACCTATAATATTGGGCTCTTCAAGTCAAGGGTAAATAGGCTTTTCATAGGTAAGCGTGATTTACCACCTTAGTTTGCATCGACACTTAAGATCAGGTGTGATCGCAAGCAAACGCTTTCCTATTTCATCAATAAAAAAAAAAAAAAAAAAAATATGGTAATGACTGAGATTTCGAGGCTTCCCCAAAGTCTTTTAAATCCGTAATCTCGCTAGAAACGGTCGGATATTATGCATGTGAAAAAAGCGGAAAATATAAAATGCTTTTTAACTGTGATTCATTTTTAGAGCCACGATTCTTTCATTAGCACAAATGTTGACAAATAATGACTAATATTGTGAAGGAAGATGTCGTAAAAAGATGTAATTACGCATTAAGGTACTGCCTTGTTTTCCTTACATTTTCTTTGGCATTAATAAAGACCTTTTAAGTGAAAAATTTATGATTAACGTCTGCAATAAGTTAAATTATGTTGTATCCATATACAAAATTTATTATGGTAGATAAAATACAATCAGTTATGTTCTGCCTCCAAATAAATTATTGAGTATCTATACTAATATTATAAAGAGGAAAGATTTGTTTGTTTGTTACGATTTAACTCAAAAACTACTTGACCGATTTTAAAAATTCTTTAAACAATAGAACGTTGCATTATCAGCGAGAAACAGGATTTTTTATAGTACAATCCATTTCACCTGTGCGAAGCCGGGGCGTATTGCTAATTATCTATATACGTGCATAAAATGTCCCTACTAAAATAGTGTTATTTGTTGAGTAATAAATAATAATGCTCTGTAGATTTTTTAATATTCACTATTTTTATGGAATAACAAACGGGCTTTCGACTTACCTAATGGTTAGTGATCACCGTCCGCCATAGACATCTACAACACCTGAGGACATTGAATTGCCTTGAATATGACCGACGGCACTGCAATCCTATTTTAATGTCTATATTGTAATTTGAAAAACACGAAAAAAAAATGTGTCAAATGGCGGGAAATCGAAAGAAGTTTTAAACACAATAAATGCGTTCCAAATTCAAAATAATTAAAGAGTTGATAAAAGAAAAGTTTTTATGTACCAGTATTTATGGACAGACTAGTTAAATAAATTGTTTTGTAGAAACCTTTCCTCCGATACGCTAAGATAATCCGATTCGTTGCTAAAAGACGTATATATTTTCATAAAGTTTATTGAAGAAGTTTGCTCCATGCTTGCCTACTTTGTGAGTTCAAAAATAAGTGATCGAATTCTATGTTTATGCACTTACATGAAATGCGTATATAAAAGCAGCTATTATCGGAGTTTTAGAGCTGGAGTCTGTCAGCGTTAACATAAAAGCTACATTGCCTCTATGAAACATCTATGATATTTTTGAATTAATTATTTAATATGTACTTTTGAACTTATTCGTGAACTGAAAGTATAGGAAGCCAAAACAGCGCATTTTCTTCCTGCTTCATTTATAAATATTTTTATACATATTTCTATGGTACGTCTATGTCTGTGTATTCCATCAAAACCGCTGGACTGATTTTGATGAAATTATTTCCGATTTATATTGATATTAGACCAGATAGGTGGCGCTGTTATAGGATCCATGGATTTGTTTTGAAGCCAACTTTAAGGCAGTCAAAAACGTCTGTTGGGTCCGCTACTATTCGACGGTTTTTCCATCTACAATCTGGACGGAGGTTCGTTACCCGTTCGGAATTTCGATATTCCTCCCACCCGATTAATGCCCGACATTACCAGACGTGGGAAAAACATTTTTATTTATTTATTTATTAAGCCTCTATAAGACATGACAAAAGAACGAAATTACAATTTAAAGAAAAAATAATAATAATAACATGTTCTTCTTAAT
Organism: Anthocharis cardamines; assembly: GCA_905404175.1. Lineage (NCBI taxonomy): Eukaryota > Metazoa > Arthropoda > Insecta > Lepidoptera > Pieridae > Anthocharis > Anthocharis cardamines. The sequence continues at coordinate 3,534,572 of FR989950.1, read as the reverse complement.
CATCATGACCCCTCTCGGGTAAAGGCCTCGTCTAATTCCATTTTCTCGGTCTGATGCCACCTCAATCCAGCCTCCACTCGTCATTTTTATTAAGATGTCTTCCTCTTGCCCTTTCTCCCTTCGGACAACATGCTTACAAGAAATTATAACCTTGTGGTCCCGGTGGGATTCAAACCCACGACCCATCGATGCGCACGGCAGGTGTTCTACCGAACGCGCCAACGAGCCCGTCAGGAATCATGATATATGTATATCATACTCACACTCGTCTGTCAATATCTAACAAAGTAAAAATATTACTTGTTTCAGGCCTAGTACATTAAGATAAGGCTGGGTTATCGTGCGATCGTTGGAGCTAAATTGAAAGGACAAAACGAATTCGCTGTCCTCATAATGAGTGTTGAGTGAACCGAAGCATGGCATCGGAATGTATTACGACCTTCGTAAAACCTTGTAAGTGACAAGCAAGTAGCCGAATTGCGACTTTTATTTTTCGTGTCCATGTGGGGTAGTTACCTACTTTGCCAAGTGAGTGTGCTCTTCTAAGGGATGTTTTCATTGAGTACAAGGAGAAGTATCTTGCTTTTTTCCAGCTCATACTACCCGGAGTATCTTTTTTGACAAGCTCGTAGATAGTGCATTGGGTCGCACGTTCTTTTTTTTTCTATATAAATAATAATAAATTTAAAACATAATTACAGAAAAGTATTATTTTCTTAAATTACCTAATGATGATTATTTACCAAAAATATAAAGCAAAACAAAAAATTGATGATATACGTTTTTTTATTATTATTGGGTGTTGTATATTAAAATAATATTGCGGATATCATCTGTCCATAATATTATATTAACAATAAGATTTGTTAGCGTGATCTCATCGAAGTTTTCAAATTAAATCATAAATAAAAAATAAAAACCATCCGTTGGATGTTCATTGTGTAGTATAATAATTAATTAATGTAATTGGCCTAATCAGCCGTTTTAATTATCAAATAAATAAATACATAAATACATACAGCCAGAAAAATGCTAAGTTGCTGAGTTGAGCCCTTTGTGACATTTAAGTTTTAGTATAAAACATTTTTTTAATCAGTCAAAAATAAATCATGAAGTGATTCAATTGACGCTCACTTCTCTTCTCTCATGCGTATATACGTATAACATAAAATATATTTAAGCTCATAAAATTCTTAGTTCTAGTTTAACATCGATGTACATATATCATAGAATCATTTAGTGAACCTATAAAAAGGGTACGAGCGTAGTTCTCAGTCAAAGGCATCACGTATCCGTTTATCTGAAGGCATTATTTGCATTCCGCGCTCAAGTCGTGCTAATTCTCTTCCGATTCGTTTTGCAGCCGTGAGCAGAAATTTAGACGAGGCTATTATAGTGAGAAAGTACGCGAATGGCTGTTACTATGTAAGTTATGGCTTTCGGCATATTCTGCAAGAAGAGTTGCCAGCTTCTACTTCAAGTATATGTTTTATGATTTGTTTGCAGTTGACTTCTTAATTATTAACGGATTTGATAAATAATCATTTGTATAACTTTATATAATAATTTACAGGATGAAACTGGATGACAAAAACGAAGGGTTTATTTTTGTTAGTTTGGGTTAGTTGTTTATAAGTACTTTGTACTTAGGTTATTAACCTTTTACCTTCAGCCAATATCCTCTGAAGTTACTTAAAATTATATCATTGAATTGAATACTTTATAATTAAAACGAAAGCTTGCTTGTTTCAATTCGATAGATAATGGTTCGAGACTATTCAATATTTGGTTTCTCGTAGTTAAAAGACTAAAAAAACATTTCACGTAAGTAAATATATTATAACAAAGATAAAAATAAATCCAACTAAATCTCATTATTATATATTTGTAATATGTATGTATCATTTTTTTATGTTAGATATAGACAGACGAGCATGAGGTTCATTTGATGGTAGGTGATACCTCAGCCACAGAACATCAGTTAATGATGCGCTGTCGACCTACTTTTAATTCAAGCATTCGAAAATCCATATACTGAAACTCGCAATGTGCACTTCACGTTTTTCCATCTATGAACGGTGGTTCGTTACCCGGTCGGATTCGAACCCACCATCCATCGATGCGCACGTTAGGTGTTCTACCGAACGCGCCGACGCCGTCAAAGTAAAAATGTACCAGTAAAATTCAATTTGTTACGCTTCGATACCCAGTTACCGATAATGAAAATATATAACGGATCTTAAGATGCATTGAAATCTGAACGAAGCAAAAATTTTAATACCGCTTCATTCTTATACTTCCAGGTCAGCGATGTCGTTGGTATATTTATTAATTTTACAATATTTCATAGAAAATTGACGTTTTTACTTAGAAATCGAATAAAGTATTATAATCATTATGGTATTATCTATCGATTAACAATAAGCAATCCAGCATGCATATAAATCGGTAGACGATTCGATTTCCGACGTTTCTGATGTACGAGTATAATGACTTTCTGTAAACATTTTTTCACTCATATCGAATGTCGAATTGCGATTGGGTCATGAACCGCCGCTCATAGATAGAGAAACCGTAAAGTGCCGATTACACCTTTCAGTTTTAGCCTATGGTAATCGAGTAAAAATTAATTAGGGCGATGTACTATAAGATAAAAAACTATGAGGGTTAACCGTTCTGACCGGGTAACGAACTAACGTTCATATATGGAAAAACCGTGATGTGCATATTGTGCGTTTCAGTTTCAGTCTATGGATTTCCAAATGCTCGAAGTGAGAAGTAAAGTAGCTGTATCATTGACTGATGTTCTGTGGCCGAGGTGATTACCTGCCAACAAGTGAACCTCATGAACGTCTGTCGATATCTAACATAAAAAAATATATAAAAATGTGTCTGCCCATGCTTTTCTTGGGGGTTTAGTAATTAATAAGTGAAGAATCACATTTAATGCCATCATAATTTTGATATAAAACAGACAAAAATTACCAAAAATTTGGGTAATCTTAAGTTTGTTTTTTAAGTGTTGTATTTGGGAAATGTGGTTATTTTAACGGCCACAGTGAATAGATTTAATTTAGGCAAACAAGCCCCTTCGCCATAGCATAATTATTTGGTGGGTTCGAAGTTCAAATTCCTATCTACCTAGTATAAACAAATGCCAAACGACTATGAATTCCAATCCTGTCTTGAATTCCGTACAAAATCTCCGGTACTAGTTATTTCATTACAAAATCCCTAGAAATGTTTTCAATGCAGTCATTCTTCCACGTCTGAAATTCAAAGCTTAGCGTTCCAACCGTTAAATTAATAGCGAAATCGCTTGAACGTTTATACAAAAATCTTTTAAAATAAAGTTGGTACGTGATCCTCGCGCCGAGGGTATTGCCAAATGGTGCTACAACAGATTTTTGTAATGCTTTGTATTGGTAAGCGAGGTCTGGATGGGTGCCAATTCGGCCATCGATTCACAAGTTCACTTTACTGTCCTGATACTTTCATACAACTTGATTTTCTGTTACCGGATGTGGACAAGACACTCCTGACTCGAGGAAATAAGATATATTGCTTTTCGATAGAGAATGTACGTATTAATTTTGTTTGCTGATAAAATCGGACGACGCTGCAAGCTGTGGCATATTTGTTTTTCTTTTAGTGGCTGTACTATTGATACAACATGCCAGAACACTAGTGCAAAGATTTGTTGAAAACAAAAGACTGTGTCGAAGTAATAACATATTAATTTTCAATTTAGAAGGTGTTATACTACAGTCAACAGTCGCGTAGCTATCATAAGGCAAAGTGGTGCAGTGCACCAGGGCCCTGAAGATGGGAGGGCCCCTGGGCTTTGGAATGAGGGAAGGCAGCTCTTGAAGTTAGATTTTTTTGTTGCGATTTTTTTCTCTGCACCGAGGCTCTTGTTCACCTAACTACGCCACTGACAGTCAAATTCCAAAATATGCTATTTAAATGTTAATATAAACGTCTTCTTCATCTTTTAATTAATCGGAACTACCATCAAAGACGGATTCTGCCAATGTCCAGTTGTTTTAGGCAAGGACTTTATATACACAGTCAGGTCATAAGTATTGTCACACAGTAAAAACTTTTCTTTTAGAATGCTGGCAACAAAAAAGTTTCTTGAATATGAATTTCGAATTGTTCATGAAAATGAGATGTAAGGATAGATAATATAATACATATATAAACATATAATATATTGTACACCTTATTTATAGGAATGCTTTATGATATTAAATGCAGTATTCACTCAGCAGTCGTGCCTATCATTTCTCTCCCGTGTTACCACCTTACATGGCGACCCTGCCAAACGTAGTTACACGCGCGCGAGTATTTTGACACCGGCGCGGGCGGCGCGCGGCGCGGCGTCGCCGTGTCGCCGACCGATTTTACATATATGGGCAAAGAATTAAAAACATTGTGTTCTTTGAACAATGTTATATTCGATTAATAAAATGAATATTTTAAAAAGTTTTAATAGTGACAGGAATGTTCTGGAAGTTTGCTTCAAGAATGAGGAAGCAACACTCTAAAGAAGAGTAAATTGTGATTGCGCAAAATGCAACTGGGGGCACAAATAGTGCGTTAATAGAGGAATTCCGTTTCTATCTCAAATCAGTATGAAAAGAAATTACATTTACGATGGATACGGCAGATTGAACTGAATATGAATGGCAGCAGGGAACGGTGGCATTCCCTTCGGCGGTAACGAAGTTACCCCTATTTGAAGACGATGACAGTAAAGTAAAAAAGTGTTAAAAAAAAAAATGTGAAAGTGAAGTGAAGTGCGGTTATGCGTTGGAGGTACATCAGAGTATTGTCGGACATTATTTAGTGGACTATATTTGTTAGATTATTAGTATTATTTTAATATAATATAATCAATGTTATTATTTAAGGAAAAAAAAAATGATGATTATCATAATTAATGTACCCTATAATGTATAATCATAATATTATGTGTAAAATTTTACAGTATATTGGTTCATGCGCTGAGGATCCAGGGTTCTAAGTTAATCAGGTATGATGCATACTTTTGAATATATTATATATTTTTTTATGTTTTCTTCTCTCTTTAGATAATTAATTTTTTTTTTAGAGTACTGAACCCATGAAAATATTTAAAGATATTGTATGATGATTTGTTAGTTATAACCCTCTAGACGTCAGGGTAAGATATTGCAGAGAAAGCTAAACGAAGCTATATATTTTGTTAAAGAGCAATATGATAACTATATAGAAAGTATTGAATTACTCAGTTGTGTCAGTTGTCAGATATTCTAGCACAATGGATAAATTTGATTTGAAAGTTGCTTTGAGCTTATTGCCAATAATGAATGATGAAATTCCCAATTGACGACAGCTAATAGATGGTATAGAGTACTATAGTTCGGTTCTCAACGATGAGTCACAGACTCATTTGATTGCTTTTGTTTTGAAAAGTAGGTTGTCGCAGTCTGCTAAGCTAAAACTAGCGACAAATTATGATACTGTGTCAAAGCACTAGACAGTTGTGATTTACCATCCTGACTGCATCTCCACTTAACATCAGGTGGGATAGTAGTCAAACAGCTGTCTATCGTAAGGTAAAAAAAAAAAAAAAAAAAATCTACCAATGCTTTGTTAAAACAATTTTTAAACTGTAAACAGAATGATACATCTATTGATGCTTTTGGAAAAACCTTATCTGAATTATTTGTTGATCTTACAATTTCCCAGTCCGAGGGAAATGTTGAGAAATTTAATATTTTAAAATCTATAAATGAGAAACAGGCAATTCGACAATTCAGCGACGGATTGAGAAACCGTAGGATTGGCACGATTATTACGGCTCAGAAATTTGAGAATTTGAAAGATGCGATTCAAGCTGCAATTGACGAGGACGTTTCAGGTTTAAGTTCGGCAGTTGAAGTGTTAACACTAAGGCATAGTAATAATCGATACTTTAAAAACAATTCCAGGCATACACTACATCAGAATACTCAGAGAGGTATGTATAGCGCTGGGCGTTGGCGAAGCAGCCTCAGAAATAATTGGCAGCAGCCACATGGCAGTACTGGGCAGTGGTTCCAGCAGTCTCAGCCGCAGAGAGGAGCGCCTCGGGGTAGAGCTCAATATCGAGGTAGAACTTATAATAATAATTATACAGGTCGTAGGCAGTCTAGGAGTCAAATTAGGACAGCAGTGAGGGATGATTCACAACCTCAGTCGAGTTCATCGACACATCATTCCCATCCTGAAAATGTTTTTTTACCTACAACATATAATATTTTAGCCAGCGATAGTAGCTATCATATAGAATTATTTTATAACACCATACACGCGTTTAAATGGCTCATAGATACAGGAGCTTCAATTTCGGCCATAAAATATGAGTATGTTCTAGAATTTAATATACCAATTAACAAAGAAAACATAACCATAAATGGAATAGGTGGTAAGGTTCAAGCAATCGGATATGTATGTTTACAGTTGACAATACACGGGCAGAGTATTCGTCATAAGTTTTATGTATTTGATACGTTACCTTGTAAGTCGCATGGTATTCTGGGGCAGGACTTTTTAGGAAAGTATGGAGCGGTGATAGATATGAAACATAATACTCTATCATTATGGCTCAGTGAAACTAAACAAAAACGGGATGTTATTATTTTTAGAAACGATTGGTCTGATCAACCAAAAGTTATAGAAATATATAATAAACCGAAATATTTCACGGAATTACGTTTTATAAGCGCTTATGAATTAAATAGATATCGTAATTTGAAAGAGATTACGCATGAGAAGGGATGTTTGAGTTATGTACCCGCAATGAATACTATTTTTATTAATTTAGCTTCTCGATCGCAATTATCGCCAGATGAATTTGTGAGAGAGCTGAATATATTTTGTGGGAAAATTAATATAAAAGAAGTATACTTCATGAAGAATGAGAGGAATAATATATTTGTGGAAAAATTAGTTAAAGAAGTTAAGAACATAGGTAACTGGTCCGGACCACGTATATGTATTTTAAGGGATACAAAAAGAATTACTGATAAAGATGATCAGCGAGTGATCTTAAATGATTTTCATATATTGCCCACAAGTGGTCATGCAGGTGTAAGACGAATGGTCAATAATATAAAGAAATATTATTTCTGGCCAAAATTAGAAGCTGATGTTACTGAGTTTGTAAAAAGGTGTGACAAATGTCAAAAACAAAAACATTCGTCACATCATACTAAAGAGCCTATGACAATTAGTTCAACGGCAAATTCTGCGTTTGAAAAAATATATTTAGATTTAGTAGGGCCGTTAGATAGAGATTGCTATAATTATGTGTATATTTTAACTATACAATGTGAGTTGAGTAAATATATTGAAGCTTATCCACTGACGTCAAAAAGCTCGAGTGAAGTAGCTAGAAGCTTTGTAAATAATTGGATTCTTAGGTATGGTATTCCAAAAGATATAGCAACAGATAGGGGAACAGAGTTCATTTCAAATACAATGAAAGAGGTTTGTAAACTTTTACATATTAACCAGATGCAGTCTACTGCATACCATCATCAAAGTATTGGTGCTTTGGAGAATTCACACAAACATTTAGGTAACTATTTACGAATACAGACAGAAAATCATTCGGATGTATGGAGCACATGGCTTCCATTTTGGTGTTTTTCTTATAATACTACGGTACATACAGAGACTAAATTTACTCCTTTTGAATTGGTGTTCGGTAAAAAATGTACTTTACCGTCTAATTTACAATCAGAACAAGTAGAACCTTTATATAATTCTGATAATTATCCTTTAGAATTAAAATTTAGATTACAGACGTCTCAAAAAGAAGCACGGGATAATTTAATAACTAGTAAATTAAAAAGGAAAACAAAGTATGATCGTAATATTAATCCTGTGACATATAAGCCGAATGATTTGATTTTAATAAAGAATGAGGTTGGAAATAAGTTTCAAAGCATATATTCAGGTCCATACAAAGTGATTAGAGAATGTTCACCCAATGTAGAAATTATAAAAGATAACAAAAATTATATTGTACACAAAAATAGGACAAAAATGTATTTTAAACCAATTACTTAATCTTATTAATTATTATTAGGAATTATGTTTTAAGTTTTTGTATTACCAGATTACTATGTTAAAAAAAAATGTTTAGGGAAAAATGTTATTGTTAGTTAATCATTGTTTATTGTATTAATATACTCGTACCTAAATATGTACTAAAATAAAATAAATGTTTATAGTAATTTATTTTATTTTTTTTAATAGGGTGGAGATGAGATGTAAGGATAGATAATATAATACATATATAAACATATAATATATTGTACACCTTATTTATAGGAATGCTTTATGATATTAAATGCAGTATTCACTCAGCAGTCGTGCCTATCATTTCTCTCCCGTGTTACCTTACAAAAATAAAAATGTATACTTTTTAGAATTTTACTCATTTTTAAATATGGAGTGGACGCTTAAAGAAGACCGTGTTGCAGTTATTGCGTTGCATCGTTGCGGTTACGCACCAATTCAAATTTTTGACTTACTGAAACATTTTAATATAACCAAAAGATTCGTTTATCGTACCATGAAACGATACAATGAAGACTCTAGTGTAGATGACAGGTCAAGAAGTGGTCGCCCTTGGTCTGTTAGGACTCCAGCAGTGATAAAAGCTGTGAAGGCGCGAATTCAAAGAAATCCCAAACGTAAGCAGAAACTGTTGGCCCTTCAGATGGTGTACGAGCTATATCGTACATTGCAAAATATGCATTTTTATGTATAATGACATTTTTGAATCAGTACTATTAAAACATTCACCAACACCGGACGCGTTTTAATTGACATCTTAGTACTCCTGACAGTAACATTCTTACATTGGTCCTTCGAGCCTAAAATCGGATCTTGCGCGATTTTGGATTGCAGTGACATTGACAGTGATTTTTTAAAGTGACAATTTTTCATGTTATTTTCATTAGGGCAGTGATATATCAATTGTTTTTGTGACAAAGTGCCTAGAAACTGACAAATAATAATTGACATTGAAATAATAATTGACATTTTATTGTTTAATTGCAAGTTTTAAGTGACATACGAAAAAATAAAGAGTAAAATCTTTAATAATATTGTGACATTATTATTTTTTTTACATTTGCGAAGGATTTTGTAGAAGTTACCGTGAGTGATTCTTTTTTCGACTCTAGCATCGCAGAGTTGGAATAATCTTCGATACTAATCTACAGCTGACAAGTAAGATCGTTTCATTTTATTTACATCATGGAATCAATAATATTACGACAAAAAGAAATAATACAGTCCATTGAACAAATTAACACCAATTTTAAAAAAGATTCTGCAAGTAGGAAGACTTCAGACTATATTAAAGTGAGATTAGAACGTCTTGATAAATTATTTGAAGACTTTCAGTTTAATCATGAGCAGTTACAGACATATCCTGACAAATCTCATGAATATTTTACGAAAAATATGTACGATCAGCTAAAAAACTATTATAATTCTACAAGAAATTTGATTGCATGTTATCTAACCGGTGAACCAAGTAGCAAGCAGGACAGCAGCGCGCAAACAAATCAAAGAGTTTTAGAATATATAAACCAACAAAAAACAAACTTCCGAGCCTTTCAACGTATGGTGCATAATTGCAATGCTAATGATCTTAATGACAAATGGGAAATTGAAGATAAACTACGAAATCTTCAGTCTCGTTGGGATAACATTGACGTTTTACATTGGAAAATTGACAATATATTAGAGGGTTCAGATGAGACGTATGAGGAACAATATACATATTATGAAAATATGTATGAAGGAATTAAGAGAGCGTTAAACATGAAGCTTTCATCAACAGCACATTTGCAACAATCCACGCCTAAAATAGAAATACCGACGTTTTTCGGAAATTATACACAATGGCCAACATTTCTTGATTTATTCCAAGAAGCGATTCATAACAACAATAGCTTATCGAAATGTCAAAAGATGCAGCATTTAAAAGGCAAGCTCAGAGGAGAAGCTGAAAAATTAATTCAACATTTGCATATTTCGTCAGACAATTATGACACTGCATGGAGCATTATCAATCAACGTTATAATAATCGACAGTTGTTATTTACAAAACAAATAGAAGTATTTTTAAACCAGCCCAATATTCAAAAACAATCATCGTTTGAGCTAAAAAGATTACATGACATTAGTACGGAATCGATTAATGCAATACAAAACTTGGGGGTTGATATCGCAACTTGGGGTCCTTTATTAGTACATCTCATCATCAAGAAAATGGACTTTGAAACTTTAAGAGATTATCAAGAAGCTCGAAAATTTCCGAGGGAATTAGCTACTTTCCAAGAATTGATGAATTTTTTAGAGACGAAATTCACGGCACTCGAACCAATCAGTCGAAAATTGGAAGGAACATACAAAAAACCTACAAATTCTGGCAATCAATTATCTATAAAAACTGACATGAAGAAGACATATAATTATAATATTTCTAAAGCATCATATAATCGTGCATTTCACACAGGAATGCCGGCAACAAAATGTCCACTTTGCAGTAATAATCATGCGCTATTTCAATGCAAGAAATTTGAGTGTATGAGTTCCAGAGAAAAGCAAAATGCATTATTAAATTATAAAATATGCAATAATTGTCTTTATGTGCATGAACAAAACATATGCAATTCGAATAAACGATGCAAAAAGTGTGATCAAGCGCATAACACTTTATTACATGATATTTTTTCCGGAAGTAATATGAATACAGCGCGGCAACAACAGCATTTACCGAGAAATGTTAACCACGTTCAAAATAATGATGATGAAGTTTTGTTACCTACTGTAAAATTGCAAATACAAGCGAGGGATGGTACATATTTGACATTGAGAGGACTTTTAGATCAAGGTTCTCAATCTACACTTATAACGGAGAATGCCATACAGCGCTTGGGATTACAACGTCAGCATTTTAATGCGTCAGTTTCGGGTGTTGGAACTTTATCAAATAAAAGCAAAGGAAAAGTACAACTTATATGCAAATCGCTTTATGACAACTATGAGTTTATGACAGAAGCTTTGATTATGCCAAGATTAATAAATAATCTTCCGAGCTATTCATTCCCAAAGAAAAATTACGTGCATTTACAGCACATCCAGTTAGCAGATCCTGATTACAACATATCAAAACAAATTGACATTTTATTCGATGCGAAAATTTATTGCAATATTTTATTGGATGGTCTACTAAAAGGATTACCTGAACAACCTATTGCACAAAAAACAAAGCTAGGTTGGATATTATCAGGAAATGTGTCAAGAACATTCAACTGTCATGTGGTTCTCAACGGCCAGGATGACATCAGTAGATTTTGGGACATGGAAGATGTTAGTGACAATAACTGCAACGAGTTGACAAAAGACGAACAGTTTTGTGAGGATTACTATACTTCTACTACTTCAAGATTGCCTAGTGGAAAGTATGTAGTACGTTTACCCATGAAACAGAATTTTCAAGAATATTTGGGAGCATCAAAAGGAAAAGCTATTGCTCAACTTAAATCGATGGAAAAGAAATTCACTAAAGATCAACAATTATGTCAGGAATACAGCAAATTTATGCAAGAATATGAAGAGTTGGGTCATATGAAAAAATGTGACATACATACAGAACAAAAAAGTTGTTATCTGCCTCATCATGACGTACACAAACAAGAATCTTCAACCACAAAATTGCGTGTGGTTTTCAATGCTTCCTCTAAAACATCAAGTGGGTACAGTTTGAATGACCTGATGGAAACAGGTCCTAAATTACAGAAAGATATTCAAACATTATTAATTCAATGGCGTTTTTTCAAATATGTTTACTCGGCAGATTGTGAAAAAATGTACAGAATGATTTTATTGCATAATGACGACCAAAACCTACAAAAAATCGTATGGAGAAACAATAATGATGACATAATGCAAGAATATAAATTATGCACTCTTGCCTATGGGGTTAAATCGAGTCCTTATTTAGCATTAAGGACAATGCAACAACTATCATACGACGAAGCGTCTAATTACCCTATAGCTGCCAAAATATTAAGGAATAATTTTTACATCGACGATTTATTAGCTGGGAACAATACGATTGAAGAAGCAAAGCAGGTTCAGAAGCAATTAATAAACATGTTATCAACGGCAGGGTTTAACCTTAGGAAATGGTGCAGCAACACACCAGCACTATTACAAGATTTAGACAAAGATCAAGTAGATCCCGCATTTATTGATTTTAAATATCCCAACTCCACAAAAACATTGGGTTTGAGGTGGAATGTTGAAGCCGATACGTTTCAGTTCCAAAGTTCAATTGACATTGACATTAATTCAGAAATCATGACAAAACGTGACATGTTAGCTCAAATATCAAAAATCTATGATCCTTTGGGTTGGCTTTCGCCTATGACAATTAAAGCTAAATTATATTTTCAAAGAGTATGGTTAACTGGCATACAATGGGATGACAAAATATCTATTCAGTTACAAAGTGAATTAAGATACTTATTGAATGACTTAAATAATATCAATACAGTGACAATACCTAGGTGGCTAGGTAGTACAGAAAATTGCATTGAGTTACACGGATTCGCTGACGCATCGGAAAAAGTATATGCGTGTTGTGTTTATCTACGAAGTAAAAATGACAAGGGAATTATCACGTCAAGATTAATCGCCGCTAAAACAAAATTAGCTCCCGTCACAAAAAATGTTACACTACCCAGGTTGGAGTTATGTGCAGCAGAACTCTTAACAAAGTTGATTAAAAAAATAAAGGACAGTTTATTATGCGAGAATAATATTAAAATCTTTGCATGGACAGATTCTATGATAACATTGGGTTGGATCTGTGGAGATAAATCTCGTTGGAAAACATTTGTAGCAAACCGTGTGAATAAAATTATTGACATTATACCTGCATCATGTTGGCATCATACCAGATTCGAGGACAACGCTGCGGACTGCGCCACTCGAGGGTTGACTTCACAACAATTACAGAATAACACACTTTGGTGGGAAGGTCCTAATTGGTTGAAAAATCAAGACCTTGGCATACAAAACCCGAAAATAACCATGCCGAAAATTGAATGTAAAAAGAACATACAAACTAACATCGTTCAATTAAATAGTTCAACATTATTGGCCAATTTATTAAATAAATATAGCACAATGACACGTGCCGCGAGAGTATTGTCTTGGGTATCGCGTTTCATAACAAACATACGCGATAAGCACGGCGCTATTAAATGCAACTATTTAACCGCCAAAGAATTAGAATCATCTCAGTTATCATTTATTAGTATTATACAGTCGGAATATTTTGAAAACGACATTTTAAAATTAAGACAAGGACAGAAGATCAATAGAAAAAGCAACATTTTGACATTGAATCCTTTTATTGACAACAATGGCATTTTGAGAGTGGGAGGGAGATTACACTATTCAAATCTGACATATAACTCGAAGCATCCTATATTAATTCCACATGACTCTCATTTGACAAACCTACTTATAAATGAAGCTCATAAAGTAACATTACATGGTGGGCCATTAATGACATTGACATATTTACGGGATAAATATTGGATTTTGGGAGGCATGAGAGCAGTCAAAAAGCAAATACGAAAATGCATTGTGTGCCGAAGATTTAATGCACAAAAGAATACACAGCAAATGGCAAGTTTGCCCGAAAATAGAGTAACGCCATCAAGACCATTCACCCACACAGGAGTGGATTTTACTGGATATGTTGACATAAAAGCGAACAAAGGAAGAGGAATAAAGGTGACGAAAGGCTATATTGCAGTATTTGTATGTTTTAGTACCAAGGCCATTCACTTGGAAGTAGTGTCTGACCTTTCAACACCATCATTTTTGGCAGCCTTTAAAAGAATGTGTGCAAGGAGAGTTGTACCTAGACATGTTTACTCAGACAACGGTACAAACTTTGTCGGTGCTTCTAAAGTACTGAAGAATGAATATCAAGCTGTAATATCCACAATCAACAAAGATTTTTTGGACAACATTAGCAATTTGGGAGTGACATGGCATTTCAATGCGCCTTTGTGGCCTAGTGCTGGAGGTCTGTGGGAAGCAGCTGTTAAAAGCATGAAGCATCACTTAAAACGCATCATAGGTGAACAAAAATTGACATATGAGGAATTTAACACATTGTTAACGCAAATAGAAGGATGTTTAAATTCCCGCCCTTTGTACAGATTGACAGAAAACTTAGAGGATGGTTACATGACACCCGCACATTTTTTAATAGGCGCACCTTTGATATCAGCACCTTTGACAAACGAAGAAAATACTTCACTGACAACAAGATGGAAACTAATTGAAATAATGCAAAAGTCATTTTGGAAAAAATGGTCCGCTGAATATTTACAACAATTACAAGCACGATATAAATGGCATCATCCTACAGAAAATTTAAAAATTAATGACATTGTTCTTGTAAACGAAGAGCATTTGCCGCCTTCAAAATGGGCACTTGCAAAAATCTGCGAACTTCATCCCGGGAGAGATGGCTATGTGAGAGTAGTCACGCTTAAAACTGCAAACGGTTATACAAAACGACCAATTACAAAATTGACACTATTGCCAAAGGAAAATGACAAACCCTTGACACCCCAGGAAGATGACAGCAAAAGAAATAGAAGAGTTAAAAGTAAGAGATTAAACTGTTTTACGACAATGCTACTCTTATTATTTTCATTCGTCACATCATCATATCAACAGGTTAATATAACAACTATATCTCCAAATAGCACTCTTTATTTTGACAAGGTATCTGACCTTCGCATCATACAAGATGAATGGAAAATGATAGTATATTACAACATGTCAATATACTGGCAAAGTATGAACAATATCGAGGTTTGCATTAATCACTTGAAAAATCGTTGCAAAGAAGAAATGCAATACATGCATATAGTGACACAATTAGAACATGAATTGTTAGAAATAAAACATTACAATGAGATCATGACTACAATGAATAAACCGACAAGAATAAAACGAGGATTAATTAACGGTATCGGATATGCAGGAAACTATTTATTTGGCATTCTGGATGACAGATTCGCGGAAAAATACGAAAAGGACATTAATACCATAAACTTAAACGAAAACCATCTCTTAACTATGTTGAAAAATCAAACTTCAATCATTGAGGCCGAAAATAACATATTGAAAAGGAATGAAGCAATAATGACCCAAAAGTTTCGTCTTATTAATGAGCATTTGACAAACATATCTCGTCAAATCGGAACCATAAATCACATTGTTTATTCATTTGACATAATGACAATTTCTTTATCAACTAACATAGTTATGTTACACCTAAGAAGAATTCAAGATACTATAATCAATCTCATTACGAATATTTATTATGGCAAAATTGACTTGCATTTATTATCACCCAATCAGCTTAAAAATCAATTAAAGTTAATATCAAGTCAAATTCATGAAGATTTAGCACTTCCTGTTGACAACGTGCATGATTTATATCAGCTTTTAAGTGTACATGCAACACTTACTAGAAACTACTTAATTATGGAGATCAAAATACCATTATTACACCGTGATATCTTTCAACTTGACAAAATCATTCCTATACCACGGCTAACCGGAGATAAAGCTATATACAATATACCCTCTACAAATTACATTGCATTCAATATGATAAAGGATATTTTTATGCCTATAACTGACACAGATATACAAACATGTTTGAAATTAAAAGAGGAAAGAATTTTATGTTATGAAAATCATCCAATTTATACCATCAATATGGATACATCCATTTGTGACATTCGGCTAGCTAATAAAATGAATAATAACAAACAACGCTTTTGTCGGAATGACATAAAACAATGTAGCGATATGTGGATCAAATTACAGCCGCCCGGCGCGTGGCTATACTCGTGTTGCCAGAAATGCACTGTGCGCATTTTGTGTGAAGGTGATGTTTCAACAAGATATTTAATAGGGAATGGGATTATTAACTTACAAAGGGGTTGCATAATTAAAGGAAATACATTTACAATAAATGCACAACATGATTGGAAAAATTATATTCATATAAACAATGACATCGATAAACCATTCATAACCCACTCTATATCACCTCTAAATTATATTATGAACACGTCGCTTTCTGACAAAGATTTAAAGTCTTTTGAAAATCATGACACAGAGTACGAGTTACTTGCACAACGAATCGCAGTACTCAAGGAACAACATTTGGAACATATACCAAGTTCCCAAGACTTACACAATACTATAATATATGCGATTCTGGTAATGATTATAGCGGCTATAACAAGCTATGTCGCCTACAACGTATGGAGCAGGTGGTGCGCAAAGCGTCGCGCCATCCCTGAAGACAGGTCTGCAACTCCGGAGGTTATCGAGATGCATCCAGTTCGCGGTTCGATGACCAGTGTCGACAAAGCTACGTCCCCTACGTTCACTAGATCCATTATCTTTGACAATTTACCCAAACCCTAAAAGTGTAGTGAAAGTGTATAAATTAAGATATTACCGTTTTTACATAATACGACTTTAGTGCTATAATTTTTTATTTTTTATTTTTATATTTTTTTACATAATAGGGCTTTAGTGCTATAATTCTTTACTTTTATATTTTTTTAGATTTTTAAATGACATTTTTATAACATTTATTTGTAATTATGATATAATTTTATTTTGTATTTTTTATTCACAGTTTGTTTACATTTTTTAATTATTATTTTATACAATAGCATTAATTTTATTATTTTTTAGTATTTGTTTGACATTATTTTGTTATTTGACAGTGGCAGTATGTACGAGCTATATCGTACATTGCAAAATATGCATTTTTATGTATAATGACATTTTTGAATCAGTACTATTAAAACATTCACCAACACCGGACGCGTTTTAATTGACATCTTAGTACTCCTGACAGTACCATTCTTACAGATGGGGTTAACCAGAACCACGGTGAAAAGGGTGTTAAATGAAGACTTAGGGCTTCGGGCATATCGAAGAAAAACAGGACATCGTTTGAATGCTCGTCTAATGGACCTGAGACTGAAGAGATGCCGCGCTTTGTTGAAGCCGTACGCGGGAAAAAAATATTAGGAAATTCTTTTTTCGGATGAAAAATTTTTTACCGTAGAAGAGAGCTACAACAAACAAAATGATAAGGTTTACGCACTCAGTAGTGAAGAAGTGAGCAACCGTATTCC
Organism: Anthocharis cardamines; assembly: GCA_905404175.1. NCBI lineage: Eukaryota > Metazoa > Arthropoda > Insecta > Lepidoptera > Pieridae > Anthocharis > Anthocharis cardamines. Next base: position 3,517,248 of record FR989950.1, on the reverse strand, counting down.
GCGTGTCCAATGAGGTCATTTTCCATCCTCGCTCATGGTATGGTTGGGAGTTTCTTATTGGGGCTTAACAGAGGTACATTTTTGTGAGAAAGGTGTAAAAACGCATGCAGTTGTGTATCAAAATACAGTCCTGACGAACCTTGTGGAACCTGTTTCTCATACCATGTTCAATAACTGGCACTGGGTATTCCAACAAGATTCGGCGCCAGCTCATAGAGCGAAGAGCACACAAGACTGGCTGGCGGCGCGTGAAATCGACTTCATCCGGCACGAAGACTGGCCCTCCTCCAGTCCAGATTTGAATCCGTTAGATTACAAGATATGGCAACACTTGGAGGAAAAGGCGTGCTCAAAGCCTCATCCCAATTTGGAGTCACTCAAGACATCCTTGAATAAGGCAGCCGCCGATATTGACATGGACCTCGTTCGTGCTGCGATAGACGACTGGCCGCGCAGATTGAAGGCCTGTATTCAAAATCACGGAGGTCATTTTGAATAAACTTTAGTGTCATAATAATCTATGTTTTGTTAAGTTCATTTTGGTATATAAATGGTTACATAATGAATAAACTTGTTTCAATTATTTTATATTAAACATGTGACAGAATTTATGACCTGACTAGGTATATATAAAGTCCTTGGTTTTAGGAGACTCAATATTTTTATAATGTCAGAAATCAGGATATTACATACTCAATGTAAATGTCATTTTCTTACTCACTTGACATAATCTTAGGGGTTTTTAGTAATATTGTCTTTTATTAAAGCGAGTATCACACATTTAAATAAAATAGCTTTAACTAAATTAAAACGCGATGTATTATTTATCTAACTCTAGTTTCTAATTATCGTACAAATGTGGTCATGGGAAGACTGAAAGGTGAGCCTGGTTTGAATTTTCACAAAGTTGCCATACTAACACTATCTATTCTTACGGTTTTTAATAATATTAAAGGCATTAGACTGGTATGAGTTGCGAGATGCTAAAAACAAAATTGATTTAATTTTGGTATATGCCAATCGCATTATCGCTTTTTTGCTCATAGCGGATATTTGCAATTGGAATCCAAATAGGTTTTTAACATTAACAATCTGCCCGTCTCATTAATTTATTATGACAAATAAACACAATAATTTTCCTTAAAAACAAAAACAAATGATTAGACCTTTAATTTAAACTGATAAAGAGTACCATCAACTCAAAGTGAAAGGATTAATCATGAAACGATAGGCGACAGTAAAATATCAGCACCATTAATTGAATGGAAATGCTTTAACAAAACAAAGGCCGTTGCGGATGACAAATTCATCCTGTCCGGTCCTTGAGGCTTCAGACTGCGAGCTTTCGTCCGGGCTTTACTAACAATAAACCTTTATATTATAACTTAAGAGTCTTGTGTAATGTAAATATCGAATCTCCATACTTAGTATCTGTATTAGTAGATGTATCTACTCGTAAGTATAAATTCAAATTCAAATTCATTTATTCATTTAGGTAACACAATGTACACTTATGAACGTCAGTAAAAAGTACATATTAAATGCTTCTAATTTTACATTTACCGCCAGTTCTCAAATCAAGGGCGTAGAATGGAAGAGAAGAACTGGCAAGAAACTCTTCGTCACTCTTTTTAATCGCCAATTTTTTGTTTTACAAAATATTTGTAAGGCGCTGCAACCATTACACTATATTCCACATGACATCTTTATGTAATTAACTACGAGTATAATAATAAAAAAATATAAACCAGAAAAAAAAACAAAGATTTGTCCTCTATCAGCAGTAGGCATGGTGAAATAGGAGAACGCACTTACATTCTCGTGGGAACAACACGCAAATACATAGTCGAAATAACTAATATATTCTTCTAATATATAAAATTTCCATGTCACAATGTTAGTTACCGTACTAGCGATCCTTCCCGGCGCATAAAGAGGAAATATTTGTTTGTTTGTTACGATTTAACTCAACAAATACTCGACCGATTAATTAAAATTCTTTCACTAATAGAACATAAGCATTTTTTTTGTGTATAGTACATCTACATTGTACCTGTACGAAGCTGAGGCGGACCGCTAGTGTTCTATTAAAAACTTATTTATTTCTGTTTTATGAATGTTTATGGAATATCAATTTTAATATAATATTTACAAATAATGTTCATATTTCAAAAGCTATAAGTTCTCGAAGATTTAAGCTTCGTCGTGTAATATGAAACTAAGATCTCACTATAGGGGAACGTATGCAAATGAACTTACAGCACTTGATGGAATGCATTATTCCTCAGCAACAAAGGCTTAACACTTGGCAAATAAATGTATTATCTTTGTCGAGAACATATGCCACATACGAATAATGATGAAGTTTTAATTACGTTTTCATTTGTACGAGAGAATAATTTGGTGTTGTTTTGTGAATATCTGTTGTGTTGATTTATAATTTAATAACAGCCTTTAGTGTATCTTATATTGGTAGTTTAGGTATGCATTCTAATACTTCTTCTATAGGTGAAGTGTGTAGTAGTAGGGAGAAATACTTATCGGATAACGTTTTGAAAAGGTCATACCGCTTTTTTTCTTGAAATTTCGTATACTTACGTATTTTCACTCGTTGATCATGAATATGATAATTAAAATTGGCGCAAATTCAGTTTTCAAGGTCAAAACTCGAAACCAAAAAACTGATATTTAACAGGTAAATATTGATCATAGAGAATAATATTCTGTACAAAAATTTGTAGATTATACAATGTAAGGCATTTCATATTCTATATATTTTTTGACTGTTTTCGCGAAAAATGGGATAGTGTTCTCTTAAATCAAAGTTTCAAATATTCGATTCAAACCCATAGTCGTGATCTGCGAGTCAAAATACGTAAGTATACGAAATTTCAAGGAAAAAAAGCGGTATGACCCTGTCGGAACTTCACTCCCGTTGTTAATGATGACAAACAACAGATATAAGTAGCATTCCAAGATTAAAAAGCGTGAATATATTTATAATGTACATCATAGGTTACTGTTTGGTTATCTATATAACAAGATAAGTGCTTCATTTGCATGTCGATGTTATGGTGGGCATGGGTGTTCTTAACGCAGTGTACCTACATGTTATTTATACATTCATATTTCTTCTGCCTGTGTTTACGTATATATCAATGAATTCCTTATAATGTCCTTTATTAACGCAGTATCACAAATTCAAATAAAATACTTTATACCGGATTAAAACACGATTTATTATTTATGCCGACGTTTCCGATGCTTTTCAGTAACGTCTGCCCGTGATCACGATTGACCATTAACATTGAACTTCTTCTAAACACAAACAAAAAATATTTATTTTGTTTGTGTTGAAGTTATACGATAAATATATAATATACTCAATTTATCATTACACTTTTTGGGAGTTTAAATTAACAAATAACTATCTATCTACTTATTCATTTTATAATTTTATATAAACCCAGTAAATATTAATTCCATTCTAAACAACATGGCGGTCGAATTAAGCCTTCTACCTTAAAACGAACACTATATCCAGATTTTCGCTAAAATATTTTTGCTCCTGATAGGTAGTGTGAATTTCCACATCCAATTTTAGCACCATATAAATTATTAGCTCGTTTGCCATTGTGGCTATAGCGTGGCGTAGCGTGGCGTTTACCCCATAAATCCAGCAACCATTCCAAATGTTAATAGGCTACACCTTTCACGCGTAGCACTAGCCGGGTTATATTTCTGTTGTGAACTAAATACTTCTGTGGACAAGCTCTTTGTAAACTATGCTCTCCTAGTACATCAGATCATTTGTTTTCCATAATAATGTATAAATTTGGGCATAAATAATAAATAGGCTATTTTGGTTGAAGACTCAATGGTGCATTTAGTACCGGAGGTCCTGGGTTCGAATCCCGGGAAACGAGATTTAAAAAAATTGTTTCGGTTGGGCAGGGCACAGAAGGCACCGACTTACCTGTAAATCATCAGTGAATTATCAGTGAAACAGACACAAAAATGGGACTTGGGAATTAACTTTTGGAGTTTTTCACCAAATAAATATTATAAAGAGGAAAGATTTGTTTATTTGTTTGTTACGATTTAACTCAAAAACTAACTGACCGATTTTAAAAATTCTTTCAACAATAGAAAGCTATATTATCAGGGAGTAACATTTATTTTTTTGTATAGTACATAGACATTGCACCCGTGCGAAGGCGGAGCAGATCGCTAGTATATAATATGTTGCTGACCTAATATAAAGACCTATTAAGTATCCCTGATTTACATATCGAGGGTAGATATAGAGTGCTATAATTCAATAAGTATGAAATTAATTTCTATTTTAAAAATTTAGGAACAAAATTACCTGATCTGAGTAAACAAGATAAATGTTTTTATAATATTGATATTTCTTGATTATATTATTTAGTGAGACTGGTGATGCAACCCATGTCTAAATTAAAATATTTTGAGTGGCTTTAATATTGAAAGAGTAGTATATAGTACAAGAGAAAACAAACAATATGAATATAACAATATTTGTTTGTATTGTCATTTACATCCAAAACGAAACTTTTAAATTATACTCGTACTTTCAGCAGAAATACATATATTCATAAAATCATTGTTTCTTTTTTTATTAAAACTGTCTTAATACATGACAATTTGAGGCAGCTTTTGATATTACGATATATAGTACAGAAAAGGGTTAATTTTTAATTAGAACAATTTTAATTATAAGACCTATGCATCAACTTACCTAAGGTTGATGGATCAATTTTTGAAAGATATCATGATTTATCACCGTTCATAGATGGAGCAGTCATGAAGTACAAATAGTGTGTTCCGTTTTGTCTATGGAATTCAGAATACTCAATATAGAAAATTGTTCGATTGGTGCTATCACCATACCTATGTATCATCAAGTGATCCTCATGCTCGTTTTACGGTATGTAAAATAAAAAAATCGACGCAATGAAAACAATACCTCCGTTTGCACAAGAATTTTACTTTTATTATTACGCTATCGGCGCGGCGTGAAGGAAATGTATAAACAATATGTCTGTATGCCACCAAACGCCGAACGTAATAACGGGACTCTATGGTAACACATGTACGGGAAATAAATTTCGCCCTGCGCGTTAAAATTAGAAATGTAAGCGCGCCACAGAGAAATATGTGCCTTTAAAATTTATAACGCACCATTATATTTGTTCGCTTCCATAGAGAAACGATTTTCACAAACAAAGAATTGGCTAAGAGTTATATGAGCATGCGTGTGGCGGTTCCGTACAAATCCTCTCAGTGTAGTAAAGCTACGCAATGATAGCTGTATTTGTGTCTGAAATGGAGTTAACGTCTGAATATAGAAACAAAATTCTATCCTTTATTTTACGTATGAAAATGAAAGTGATAACTATACTTGAACCTTAATTTTAATAACCACTAGTCATGAATGAGATACATTGAAGAACTACATCCGATCGCTTTCCTATTAACTCGCTAAACTAAGCAAAATCATGATATTGAAATGAGTCTCAACATATGTATAAATACAACCAAAGACCGGAACGAAGAAAATTAGGACGCGTAAACGTAATCAAAACACAGGACTTACAAGGTTAAGAGATCACTCCTCTTACCCACTGGGGAAGGAAGATTTCACGAAATTCCTTATAATAATAGTATATTGCTTTGAGCAATAAAGGCAGCCTTATACTGTACTTTGTATTTTTTGTTAAATAAATAATTCGATCCTTCACTTTAGCTTCTTCCACTTTCATCAATGCTTTTATGCACGCTCAACCTTTTCTAATACTTTTGACCATACTATAAGAACTTCTTCGCAGTGTAAGCTAAATATTTAAAGGTCGACAACGAAAGCCCTCTGGTGTTGCAGATGTGTATGGACAGCGGTGATCACTTACCATAAACCACATGCCTATTTACCCCCTAATCTATAAACACATTCAAATAAGGAACCCAAATATCCAACCTGAGCTCATTTTTTACGAAATAAACTCGTCGGGTGTCACACCTGCCCCGCGGACGGATAAAGCGGATTCCGCATTGTTGCAACAAATTTTCGGGACTGTTTTGTCACTCAGTCGGTTTCCGCGTTCGTATTATTTGTTCCTCATGAAATTGACTATGAGAAAATAATGAGAGGGAAATGTTTTTAATTTATCAAACATGTTCGTTTGGTTATTTTCGGGAAAAAATCGTGTGTATTTTGTATGTATTTTATCAGATAATATTAGCCTAGATTATAATATTATAAATGGTGTTTTATTAAGAGCGTCTGTTTTAATATTATATCATCACTATATTGAAATTACGTAGACTATATTATCTATACTAATATACTAAACAGGAAAGATTTGTTTGTTACGATTTAATTCAAAAACTACTCGACCAATTTTAAAAATTCTTTCACCAATAGAAAGCTACATTATCAGCGACTAGCGAGTAATATAGTTATTGGCTGAGGTATCACCTACCGGTGATACCTTATGTCTCGCTACTAAGCAAGGGTATTCAAATCTCTGGGCGAAAGATGTCTAGACCACCTCCGTTGTGAGGTGCGCGCTCACCGGAGGTTCGTTCAAATCCAGGTGAAACAAGATGAAAAAAACTTTAATTACTTGTCTGTAAAAAAAAATTGATCCCTAAATAATACACAGAAATGTGTCTGCCCAATATCCCACTATCGAGAATTCACTTATTTATTTGATTACTACACACACTACTTACACTTGATCATGAATTAATTATAGTAAAGCTAAATAATAATTACATGGTATACTATAGCGACCCGCCCCTGTTTTGCACGGGAGCGATTAATAATATTACTCTCAGTCGGCTTTCTTCCGACATCTTGAACAATTCTTGTCAAATTTCAACGAATTAACGGTGAACTTTACGTATCAACCTTCCTCTTGAACTCACTCTATTTATTGATGAAAACCGCATTAAAATCAGTGGTGTAGTTTAATAGATCTAAGCGGACAGACGGCGGGAAGCTACTTCGTTTTATACTATGTAAAGTTTATACAGCAGATTTGGATATTGTAACAATGCACGAAGCCTGCCTCCTTAGCAAGCAGGGTTACTATCCTAGCGTGTAATATCGTCTGTCGTATGTACACGGTGTGTATAATGTATTCTTTTGACATCCATTCAGTCTCCGTTCCCTTATTTGTAAGGCCAGACAGCTGAGTGACGCTGCGACGTCTGGTCTTTTTGACGTGGGTTCCCTCCTTAAGAAACTCTATATTACGTCTTCCCTGTTTACATAATGCTATGTAGAAATAAAGGCTTTGTCTAAATTGCGAAATAATTATCTTGGTTTCATCCGACTTGAGGGATTTCAAAGGTTTAGCGATTCGCAATAATTCTTATGCTTTTGTTAGTCGGGAGCTATTTATTTTATGCAAAAGAATTTTCGTAGAGTTGAAGTTTTTCTTGGAGTGTTGTTGGGATATTTTTGTTTTGTTATGAGCTACACAACTACTCATACAAGTCTGTAGATTAGCAACGCCAGGATAAATTTTACTAGATAGGTACCAGTTAGGTTTTTTAGGGTTCCGTACTCCGTACCAATAACGGAACCCTTATAGGATCATCCGTCTGTATGTCTGTCTATCCGTCGGTCAAGACCCTTTTTCTTAGGAACACGGGGAGGTATAAAATACTCTGGTCTGCAATCCCTTGCATCAGTGAAAAAAATTAAACTTCCAAGTCGACGCAATCAAAGGATATTTATTATGCACCGTTTATGACGCATATTTTGATACTCGCAAGGGAATCAAAACTGTTCTTCCCGTTGACCTAGAACCATGAGTCAGGAAGTAATGTCATATAGCACAAGTAACGAAAACAATCTGAAAATCGTAAATTTTAAGTTTCTATTGAGAAAATCTTGACTTATTTAAAAGTTTTTACGAAACTCTCGGTACACGAGTCCGGCTCGCACTTGGCCAGTTTTTTATATTAGACTAGCTGTTGCTCGCGACTTCGTCCGCGTCAATTTCTGTTATTATGATCGCGATTAAAAAGTTTAGTTTGTTTCATAAAAAATGTTATAATGAGTCAATCTTAAAAGGTAGACATATACTGTCCCAGTCATTTTTTTAGATCATTTAAAGAGGAATAATTCTTTCATACATATTTTTTGGGTAACTTGAACGTTTATGCAGCGCACGAAACGGAAGCCCGCAAAAATGGATAATTTTCCCCGTTTTTGCAAAATTTTTCACTGATGCTTCGCTCCTATTGGTCGCAGCGTGATGTTATATAACCTAAAGCCTTCCTCGATAATAATTGGACTATCCAACATAAATAGAATTTTTCAATCCAGTTCCTGAGATTAGCGCATTCAAACAAACAAACTCTTCAGCTTTTTAATATTAGTATAGACTAGTAACATGTCCCAGCTTTGCATGGGTGCATTGTAGAAGTACTATACAAAAAATATAAATGTATATAACTTCATTTCAAATCTCATTTATTAAAATAAAAACGCGACTTATGTACCTATTTTACATATATATATAGATAATAACATAAGCTAACTACCTACCTTATGTTTTAAGAAACTACAATATTATATGAACATTACAAAACTTAAGTAATACTAAAATTAGAAGCATTTTGAACCAGCCACCATCTTTAATCTAACTTTTAATATCGTGTAGCTACTTTGTTCCAAGCGGAGGACGTTTTTAGCCAGTGCTAAATTAAGTTTCCGAGTTTCCTACAAGGATCCCATTATAAAACATAGTACTTGACTTCTTCTAACCACAATCTGAAATAGGGATGTTATGGAGCTCCGTAGCCGTATCCAAACCTATCGGATATCCGTAATATTGTCTTTTATTAACGCGATTATTACACATGTACGAGTATATAAAATACTTTAATACTGTTAGTCAATATTGTCATAATATAGAAAATTACAGTAAATATCAACTCCGTAAGAATAGATGCCGTTAATATGGCAACTTTGTGATATTTCAAAACAGCTGTCACCTTTTCCTTTTCACCTTTCTGCCCGTGAACACGGTTATAAAGTATATTTTTATTTAAATATCGGATACCCGCTTAAACTATCTGATAATGAGGCGGAGTGTAAATGAGATATGCTTTTTGAGACAGGTTTTTGTTTTTGGCCAACCGAGCCGATATACTAGCCGCGCACGTCCCTTGAATTTCTATTTGTATTGCTTAGTCATAACTACTCAGTCATTGCGAGATTAACTGTTATCTTATATCCTATATCCGCAACCAAAACTAATGGATAATCCGAAATAATTTCATATCTGAAACCGGTATGGTATTATTCTTATATCCATATCTGTATCCACATCCGAAATTTCATATCCATAACACCCCTAACCGTGAATGTATCTAGTTTTTCAACTTGTATTTACTTGTGGTGTAACTGAATGTTTTGTGAGCTTGGTAATAGTAACTTTTGAATGAAAAAGCATATAAATTATGATTCTTTATTATTAAATTTTGGTAGACGAGTACTGGTATCTTTAGAACACTTTTTACTTATACTAACTAACTATCGTGATTTGGAACAAACAAGTTAGTTTTAAATGCCTAATAAAAAAAATATAGCCTATATGTGCCAAAAACAATAGTGTCCTTTCGAAAAAAAACCATACATATAAAATAACGAATGAATAGGAAAATGATCCGTATTTGTTTATGGATAAGGAAGCTATGCAAGTATTTGATTACAATTAAAGTTTTTACTTGCAAATACGATTCTGCTTCTTATCGTTAATCAAATACGGATCGTTTTCCTATGCAAGTTATTTTTGTATGGCGAGTTCGTCGCTCTGTAAAGTATTTTAAAACCTGGTTTTCGACACTGGTTTTTTACGGACTCGTACTTGGAAGCCCTGGTATTGAATTTGGCAAGTTTGTCTCATCGCTAGACAAGACCACGGGTGCCTAGCAGGGGCTACAACCTCGGCTTGGACCGCCGCGGCCGCAGACTGGGTGGACGCTTGAGGAGCGGGACGGATTCTCACCCAGGTGAGAAGTACGCGGAACAAGGTTCATGACGAGGGCGGCGGTCAGATGTGTGGTATGTTGGTGTCGCGAATGGCTTGGAGCCTGCATACGCTGAGCCTCTGTGAAAGTTTTTTTCATATGGGATATCCACGCTACCTTCTGTGCTTCGACAAGTAATCTCACTTTTACGTAATCAATCAATAAATAATAAAGGAAAATACATAGTGTTGTTATATTACTGTAGAAAAGTATGGTTACTTTCAAACAATTCTCTCGGCGACTGTACCAGCCAGAACAAATCTACGATCGAAATGCTCCTTTGAGGAACTTTTCAATCAGGACTCTTTATAGAATGTATCTTAAAGTTATATTGTTAGACGTATTTTCATTTCAAGTACGTAGTTTAAAATGTCAAAGTTTCTGTTAGATTTTGCTTGAATTTCGGAATATTATTTATGTTTTCCGAACTTTTGGGAAGTAACGTTTGTCAGTCTCTGTATGAATTGTGTCCGATTGTTCTAAATATATTGTTTTTTTTTTAAATAACGTCAATGACTTTTTTTGCTTATCCGGATAAGAGTTACCGAAAAGAAATAGCTAACAAGAAATAAGGTTTTTATGTCTTATCTGTGTAAATAAATATATACCCTGCCCGACCGAAACAATATTTTATTTAGACCTTGTTTCTTCGGGATTTGAACCCAGAACCTAAGACGTCAAACGCACCACTGAGTCGTAGAGAGGTCTAAACTAGACTTTAAAGAGTTAAAAATACCCTAAAAATAGATAAGATAAAACATTGTACAACTTTAACAAGTACCAGGATATCATAAAAGCGAAGTGATTTGTTGAAATAATTTACAAACTCGTGTTTGAGAGGAACGCGTTCATTGTTTCAGTTCATCACGAGTCTCTAGTCGCAGTCTGCGGTCCGCGGATCTGTAGTAGCAGTGTACGTTGAATCGCGCCCACATTCTTTACATTCTTTGACTATTTCGCTGTTGCTTTGTATCGCTTTGAAGCTAGATGTTTATGAAGTTTCAAGAATTTGTATCTAAAAACTCATAATTATAATTCCAGTGAAATTCTAGTAGTTCTAGCCAATATTGCTTGTTAATCAAAACATTGATATCGAATATATTGTTTACATGATACGTAGATCTACTTAAGATTGACAAAGTTGTTGTATTTCGCTTTTACATAGAAAACAGTAAAGCCTCCAAAGAGGACATTTTGTATACATATAAATTTAAAGGCCGGCAACGCATCCGCCGGTGTTGCGGACGTTCATGATCGGCAGTGTTTACTTTCCGTCAGGTGAGCCACAGGCAGAATAGCCGTAAGTGCACTTTGGGCCTTTTGGTCTCAGTCTATGGATTGCTCGAAGTAAAAAGTAGGTCGACAGAGCATTGACTGATGTTCTGTGGCTGAGGTATCATCTATCATCAAGTGAGTCTCATGCTCGTTTATTGATTACTAACATAAAAAATAAATATAAATGTTAACCGAGGTCAATATTTCTATAAAATATTATCAATTCAGATATTCTAGAGATTTAATGAACCGAAACGAAACTGCCGTATAAAAGTCGTAATGTAATATTAAATATTGAATTCATTCAGTATTCATTAATTATTATCATTATATTATATCATCTTTTTAAATTTAAATAAAGAACAGAAAGCATACATTGACTTTTAGGACTTTAAGTGCAGTCGTAATTATAAATATCATAATTAACTTTACTGTGTAATAATATAGTAAAAAATAGTATATGTTTGGTATTTGTTATCAGCAGCGGTATTTCTGAAACGATATGACCTTTTTTTTATTCAGTTGTAATATTTTATAATTTGTTTAGTACGTATGTTTTTGTGTGGACCTTGACAATTTTTTCTTTCAATTCATTTCTAAGCAAAAGAAGAGTCTTCTCATTTCTTATAGGCCGGCAGCAAATCCTCTGATGTTGCAAATGTCTTTGGACAACGGTTATAACTTACCTACTAGGTACTATATAAACTTATTCCATAAAATAAGTACAAAACCATTTTCAATGATAGTTAGTTTAATAAGTTACATGTTTCAAACCTAAGATGGTCATAATGTCAAGTTGGAAAGAGGCATACTTAAGTGACTCTTGTGGGCGCCTCATTATTCGTACGCACGGCTTCTTTGTATTGCGAAATAAGGTTATTTTGGAGATCTTATCTTTACGATTAGTAACGAGAAAATGGCACAGCGTAAAAATATTAAAAACATGCCAGTACTTGATACTTTTAAAAATAAAAAAAAAAATTGAAATTGGAAGTAGTTCGACGGGCTCGTTGGCGCGTTTGGTAGAACACCTGCCGTGCGCATCGATGGGTCGTTTGTTCGAATCCCACCGGGACAGTATGTTTATAATTTTCTGTAAGCATGTTTTCCATTCCATTTCATTGGAGTAGGCACAGATCACAGATTTTCATTTATTCCAATCCAAATTCCTTCTTGCACTTTCATCAACGCTTACATACATACTCGTCAATTTCGAGTACTTTAGACCTGGCTTTTTATGAAGAATTTTCACCGGAATTAAAAAAAAAAACTTTTATATATCCTAAACAAAATTCCACTATCAATTTTAATAGAATATTTAGCTGAACAAAATCATTTCCATTATCTTTATGGGTCGGAGAGTTCGATGCGGCGCTGAAAGGAAACGCGCTATCATTGTTTACGGAGAGTCATTCAATCAGATGGCACAAAGGGAGCATACCGTCCAGGTCGCCAGCTCTCGTTAATCTTAATCTATCTATTGTGCAGGTCACGATTGGCTCAGCGATTATCAGAATAAGTATTTGCCGACCTACAAGGTACTTGATGCTCTTTAGAATTTAATGTTGTAGTGTTTTCATTAGAGAATAAAAGTCTTTCTATAAGGCGACACCAATACATTAGTCCAGTCGGCCTATCACAATAGTCAAGCGTTTGTGCCATTAAATATGACTGAACCATTATAAAATAACAATATATAACAATGAAAGCCGACAACGCATCTGACACCTTCATGTCGTAGATGTCTATGGGCCGTGGTGATTGCTAACGATCAGGTAACCCACCTGCTCGGTTGTCTGCTCTGAAATAAAAAAAAAACTATTTTTTTGTATTTACAATCTTTTTTTTATGTTAGATATCAACAGACGAGCATGAGGTTCACTTGATGGTAGGTGATACACCAGCCACAGAACATCAGCCAATGATGCACTGTCGACCTACTTTTTTCTTCAAGCATTCGGAAATTCATAGATTGAGACCGAAACGCGCAATGTGCATCATATATGGGAAAATCGTGAAGTACATTACCCGGTCGGAAATTCGATATTCTTCCCACCCATTTAATGTCCGAAATGATAAGACGTGGCGAAGACATGCATATAGAAAATTATAAAAAAATATGTCATTCCGGCAGGATTCGAACTCGCGACCCATAGTTGCGCATGGTAGGTGTTTTACCAAACGCGCCAACGATCTATAAGTAATCTTAGAATAATATCAACTAGATTGTGGTTTGTTCAAAACTTGTAATCTATTCCATTAGAATTTAATCCCGCAAGAGTTGGAGCCTTTGAAATTCCAATGCACTCCAAGATAATTCTAAAGATTGTTCAAGAGCAAAAAGACTAGAAAGTTCTTACATCTCGTATAACGGATTGCTACATTGTATGAAGTACTATGTATGTATGTACGGAGTACTTTAGATATTAATCTATGTAATATCTACACATATAGTACATAGCTCAGGGTGTTCAGTGTACACTTTTAGTTTTATTCTCAGCTTGCATAATAGTTTGTATGCCAGATTACACTAGATATGGTTATGCAGTTTTACATGTTTTTTTTTTTATTTAACCGCGATTTACAATAGGCATATATATAGGTAGGTACATTACGATACGTGTGACTTAAGTTGTCTATTATTGCACGAAGTGAAGTAAGTGTTTTTTTTAGTTAGATATCGACAGACGAGCATGAGGTTTACTTGTTGGAAGGTGATACCTCAGCCACAGAATATCAGTCAATGATGCGCTGTCAACCTACTTTTTATTTCGAGCATTTGGAAATCCATAGACTGAAACCGAAACGCGCAATATGCACTTCACGGTTTTTCCATCTATGAATGGTGGTTCGTTATCCGGTAGGAATTTCGATATTTCTCTCACCCGATCAATGCCCGAAGTTAGCAGACGTGGGGAAAACATGCTTACAGAAAATTATAAACATGTGGTCCCGGTGGGATTCGAACCCATGACCCATCGATGCGCACGGCAGGTGTTCTACCGAACGCGCCAACGAGCCCGTCAGTGTCGCCGTAGTGTTCGAGCGTAGCTTGGGTGCTAAACGCCATTCATTAATAGAAACTTAAATCACGAGTATCATGTACTATTTTATATCAGGTGTGTGAAAATGGCCTATTTAGGTCACGGAAAAGCGTGCGTAAAATGCGTAAAATTTAGGTCACACAGTGCTATAAATCGTGTTTTAATCCGTTATAGAGTATTTTATTTAAATGAGGTATATTTTTATATGAAATATTTTATTGTAAAAATATATAGACGTATGCTTAGAATAAAGTCATCTATTTACCGACAATCGTTGAACAATCTGATCCAATCATATAAAAGCAATTTTTTGTATCGTATTTCAGATATTCTCTTAGGACTATTGGAATCCTTATCGAAATTGATATCCTGGTCACGAATAAATCGAATAGGATTTTTTACGTGTGTTTACTTACAATCGCTTCTTCAATATATATCTCAGAATGAGAATATTATTGCTAACAAGTGAAATATGACTGGTCACTTGGTTGGGGCGTATTACGAGTAAATACTTCAGTACATGATATTTAATTTCCTCCTTTATGTATTGATTTTCATATTGTTTAAATTTATATAAATACCTTTTGAGTTAGTGTAACTGGGTATTCAAATTATTATACAAACTGAGAAGAAAAGGTTAAGTACTAGTGAATACAGTGACAATGAGTGTTAGTGTACTATGACAATTTTGTTAAGAACACGAGTAGATGAATTTTAAATTAAGGAAAATACCAAGAAAATGAATATAAAATAGAACTGTTTATAAGCCTCTATTGGCTAAATTACAGTAATTCTAAAACTAATCTATTCATATTATATGTGTTAGACCGGTATGTGGCACTATCGCCCGCCACTCCAGTTTGTACTACCAGCTAGAGGAGGATATGGTTATAGAAAAATATAAATATGATTCGAACCCGCGACCCATCGGATCGCGAGGTAGGTGTTCTACTAAACGCACCAACGAGCCCGTCAAACTAACTATCAAAATTAATGCACAATTTTATATGAAACTAACAACGCGCCCCGGCTTCACACGGGTGCAATGTAGATGTACCTACTATATACAAAACATAGCCTATGTTATTCGCTGATAATGTAGCTTTCTATTGGCGAAAGAATTTTCAAAATCAGTCCAGTAGTTTTTGAGTTTATTCATAACATACAAAAATACAAAAATTGAAAAATACAAATATACAAATCTTTCCTCTTTATAATATTAGTATAGATTAGTATAGAAGTATAGACAAAGGAAATTTTATTTTTAATTTTTATTCTTCACGGAAAACCCACCATCAGTAAAACTGCAAATCCTATCTAGTCTTTTCGACAATTCATTACGTTTAAGAATAATTTATGACTATAATTGTTTATAATATACTAGTGACCTATCCCCCGGAGCTTAGATGCTATTGCAATCATAATTTCCAATAGAAATGTATGTGTAACAAAACCGAAGGGTTAACTAGAACTCAGCCGAGCAAACAAACCTCAATATGTCTATCTTAAACCTATCTGATCGAATGGTATTGTGCCGTTACAATAAATGATTCAATTTCCTCCACACAAGTATCGGATCCACTTAAGCATTATGAAAGTAATCAAAGAGGGAATAGTTTTCTTTGCTGACGCTCCTTTTACGATAATGACAGAAATGCGGTCCAATATCTATAAAGTATTACAACTTATGTCTAGAGCTCGACCTACTGGAATTAAAGATTGGAAGTTTCTAGATTTTGTCTGCTATACAGGATGTACCAATTTAATTCGTAGATATTGGAAGAGGAATTTCAAAGTCATTTTTTGACGCTTCTTTGGCGCATTTCGTAGAACACCTACTTTACGCTACGATGGGTTGTGGGTTCGCAATCCCCGGGACAACATGTTTATAATTTTCTCTAGGCATGTCTTCCCCACGTCTGGTCACTTCGGGCATTAATTGGATATGAGCAATATTGAAATCCCGACCGAGTAACGAACCACCGTTCGTAGATGGTATTTTGTTTTGATTTGAGATAAAAAAATCTACACGCTAAAATTTTAATAAACATGATTTTAAGCAATTTTTCTTAACTTAACTTAACATCTTATCGTCACATTTATACCTTTAATTTGGTATTTCCTCTTGGAACATGAAAATAAATTAAGTTGTGTTAAATATAATTCTTTAAATAAGATGTTTCGAAATCTCCTCACGAAGATAATTCCAATAATACTGTAACAGTATCTTTTGAAAACGTTGCAGAAAAGAAAAATCCTTCGTATTTAGGTATATTATGTTATATATATTCATCAGAGGAGCACTTTGCGAGGCTTTAGGAGACGCGTTAATGCTGGGATTAAGAAGAAAAAGTACTCCGTCCCTCGAACTGACAAAACTAGATTAGAACAAGATCCGATCATTAGTAAGCGATACACGTGATTAGGGCTAAGCCAGGAAACTAATACGTATATTTAAATAAAATACTGTATACCAGTACTGTATACCATATTTAAATAAAAGACTGCAGTCTCCCGCGACCACGGTTGCTGAAAAGCATCCGAAACGTCGGGATAAATAATTTAAACAATAAATCGCGTTTTAATCCGGTATACAGTATTTTATTTAAATGTGTGATACTCGCGTTAATAAAAGACAATATTAACTAATACGTATAATATATAATAGTATTTTTTTTTTATAACGCATCGGATAACCGAGCAGTTGGGCTACGTGATAGTAAGTAATCACTACCGCCCATGGGCATACGCGACTTAAAAGTATCAGATGCGTTGTCGGCCTTTGAAAAATGTATAGGTAGGTTCGCTTCTAAAACCAACGAGGTCGTAGTCAGATGGAAACTGAAGGCGGTAATTTATTCTATAGTTTGGTAGTGTGTGCAATGAAGTTGCAAGTGACCTTACCGTGCTCGACTTGCATTCATCGAGATGATGATGGTGAAAGTACTGTGTGTAACGTGTGGTGCGATGATGGAAGTTGGCAGCTGGAACGATGTCGAAAAAAGTCGTATGTATTTTTACAGACTTTCAAGATATTATATTTCTTTTCATTTCTGCAAAGACTCTGGTTTACAGATGTATATGGGCGCTGGTGATAAGATAACATCCGATGAGCCGACAGCCCGATTATCCTATTTTATATGAAAAAAACTAATATTTCGAATTTGATAGCGGTGCACTAAAACTACTCGTATTATAAGACGGTTGAAACTTTATAAGGTCATCAATATTACAGGGTCTCCTCTGAAAATAAGTTTCGCTGATGAGGGGTCCCATTTATCATCATTTTTATACTGCACTGCCGTGCCCCCAGATATAAAAATAAATGGCCAAGACACACATTTTGACTAAGGTGTAGGATTTGTAGAAAATGTAAGACTAGTATTCACGCAGAACACTATACACTATTTTATTATATTACGTCAATTTACGGGAGAGTCGGGAGTGGTCGACCTAGACGAACGTACCTCGATCAGATCGGGGACGTTCTGCTAAAGGGCCAGGTCAAAAGTACTCGTAACCGACGAGTGTGTATGAAAGCATTGATGAAAGTAGAAGAAGCGAAAGTGGTATGTAAGGATCGGAGCATATGGAATTCCGTGATCTCTGGCTACCCCAATGGGAAAAAGGAGTGATGTATATGTATGTATGCATGTACGTCAATTTAATACAAGACTCAATTATTATCATAATTGAACAGAAATGTCCAATAACATAATCCATAGTACATAAAAACTTTTAATCAATAAAATCTAATATGATTTTATAATTAAAGTGGTTTTGCAACTGCGTAAAAATTCAACAATAGATAAATTGAATTCTATGAATAAGCAAAATATTGGTTCATCCAATTCAAATCCACACAGTCAGCACTCCCAACACAAAAGTATATTCATTCTCATTATAGTTTCTATGATCAATTTGATTGAATATAAAATGAAATTACAGAGGTACTCCACCTCAGACGAACTCTGTCTTGGCTTATAAAATTTCAATTTGTAATATTTTACGAGATTGTTGAGTTGAATAATACAAATCGTTTGTCTCATTTTAAAGTTATATACTTATAGTTTATGGAAAAAATCTCAAAAGCTGCTCTAAACTATACTAATATTATAAAGAGAAAAGATTTGTTTTGTTGTATGTTTGTAACGAATAAATTCAAAAATTACTGGACCGATTTAAAAAAAAAATTCGAGTATAATATGAGTCTACGTAGCACACGTTTGAAGCCGAGGCGTGTCGCTACTAAGTTATATTTATATCAATTATATAATTCCATTAAAAGCACTATTTTTTCTTATATGGTTGCAATAATCAAGTCTTGTATGGTGGTCGCGTCACTGGAGAATGTTATAGGTTTAATAATTTATCTCGCTATTGATTTATAGAGAGACCGTCTGTTCATTTAATGATTCGTTTGTTTATGACCCTCGCTCAAGAAAAATACTTCAAAATTTCAAAATTCAAAAATCATTTATTCATTTAGGTAACACAATGTACACTTATGAACGTCAATAAAAAATACATATTAAATGCTTCTAGTTTTACATTTACTGCCAGTTCACAAATCAAGGGCGTAGAGCGGACGAGAAGAACTGGCAAGAAACTCGCCGCCACTCTTTTTTAATCGCCAAGTTTTTGTTTTACAAATGTTTTGTAAGGAGCTGCAACCATTACACCATGTTCCACATGACATCTTTAAGTAATTAACTATAATAATCGAAAAAATATACGAGTATATATAAACGAAAAAAATAAAAATAAATAAAAACAAAGATTTGTCCTCTATCAGCAGAATGTATGGTGAAGTAGGAGCACTCACTTACATCCTCGTGGGAACAACACGCAAATACATAGACGAAATAACTAATATCACCGCATACACGAATTCAAGTTCGACCAGTCACCACAAGTAGCACCCGTTCACGAGTATGACGCATGGCCAGCCATCGACCCCCTCGCCATATTTTAGGGAGAGAGACAACCCGACGCATGGACGCCGCCACAAGCAATGACATTTAAGCGAGCATGACGATCCTTGAAATGTGAACTTGGCTACATAAGAAAACAATAATAATATTAATTATTCTGAAATAAATTAGTACTACATGGATCACGGTTTGCTCCCACTTTACATTAAAAAAGTCGTGGATGTTGACGATCGCCCCCGAGTCTGGAATTGCAGCCGAGAGATTCAGTCGCGTTACCTCTATACTGGAGCAAATCATATCCAAGCACTAGGATCGTTTAAATATTCATTTATGTTATAATAGGCCTTAGCAAGTAGTTTTACTTTAACGTACGATTTAAATTTATTTATTGACAACACTTGTATCTCACTAGGGATTTTGTTGAAAAAACGTATACAATTGCCTTGGAAAGAATTACTCGTTTTATGCAGCCTTGTGGTTGGTGCACTAATTTTGTCTTTATTACGAGTACTATAATTGTGGAAGCTACTATTCTTTTGAAAGATATCTATATTTTTCCGCACATATAAAATATTCTCATAAATGTATTGACTTGCCAAAGTCAAAATATTTAATTCTTTAAACTTGCTTCGAACTGACTCCCGTGGGGATAATCCGCAGATCGCTCTTATAGCCCGCTTTTGCACTACAAATATCGATTTAATATCAGCTGCATTACCCCACAAAATAACACCATATGACATAATACTATGAAAATAGCTGAAATAAACGAGCTTTGCTGTATTCTCGTCAGTAAGATCACGTATCTTTTTCACTGCGAACGCTGCAGAACTTAGCCTATTCGAAAGACCTTCTATGTGTGGGCCCCACTGGAGTTTACTATCTAAAGTAATTCCCAAGAACACTGTATTATCAACAAAGTCTATTTCCTCATTTTTAATTATTATTTGACCATTGCTACTTTTTACATTTGTAGTTACAAATTTAATACATTTTGTCTTCTTTTCGTTTAGCTTAAGATTATTTGTATTAAACCAGTGAACTACACTGGAGATGGCACTGTTTACATTCTCAAGTAATGGATCTCGTCGTTTCACTTTAAATAAAAGCGAAGTGTCATCAGCAAACAGTACTATCTCGTGAAGCTCTTTTACAAGAAATGGTAGGTCATTTATATAGATGAGGAATAAGAAAGGTCCAAGTATGGAGCCTTGCGGTACACCCATAGTAACAGACGATCCCATTGAGGTTGTTCCATTTATATTTACCTTTTGAATTCTACCGCTCAGGTATGAATCCATTAGTTTTAGCGCTTTTTCGCCAATGCCATAGTGTTGAAGTTTTTTGATAAGGATTTCGTGATGGACACAGTCAAAAGCCTTTGATAAATCGCAAAAAACTCCAATGGCATCATGAGCATTTTCCCTTAATTTTTTTTTCCCTTAATTTTCACTTAAAGCTAGTAGTACTTAAGAGGATTAACTAGCGTTTGAACCTTTCTTTATTTAAACTGCTAATAAACAGGCGCAACCTTTGACGTTATTGAGTTTGCTGTGTTTTGATTAAAGTGAAGTATATATTATGTACAATGTGTAACATGCTATAGAGGATATAGGTATGAAATTAAAAGTGAAATTCAATTTTAAAAGTAAAAACGGACAAAATTATCTAAGATATACAAAGAATATTGTCGTAATTAATATTTGTGTTGTGATATATATTCTTTGTATATCCAAAAATATATACATTTTTAAAATTAACTAACAACTTAAAATTCCATACCCTTTGGGTTTTAGCCCTCGATATTATAATTTACTCTTAAAAGGCTAAAATATTTTTTTGTTTCCCTGGGAATCGAATTCTGGACCATTCCAGCTTCTATAATAACTGTAACACCACAAGTTCAGTTTGTCTTTAATTAAAGTATGTTGTAAATTTATATAATTTTTATATATATATATCATGCTGTTAAATCAACTTATGATGATTCAACTCAATCATTCCCGGATAGTTTTGACGGTGAAAAAAAGTAAATAAATAAATCCCGGCAGGATTCGAACCTGTCACATCGGAACGCAAGGTCAACGCCCGTCTCTATAGAACTAATTTTAAAGGACATTTTATATTATATATATGTTAACTTTGATAGCAACTTGTAAGCAAAAAAGAAGTAGAGTGCATTTTCCCTAATACACTGAAAGTTTCCTATAACTTAGTACGTATAAATAGGAAAACGAGGCTTGTTTAATCCCTTCATTTGGTTTAAAATCGCAACAGTTTGAAACCAAATCAATGGGAAAGCTTGCAAACGGCTCAGCTTACGTATCTTCTTTCAAAGTAACTGGACATTTTTGTTCGCTTATTCCCTGCAACGAGTATACCCGGCTTAAGGTATATCTCCGTTTTTCCGCAAATAATCCTTATTGATTTTGGATGTAGACTACATTGCTCTCTTAACGTAAAGGAATCGCTATATATTGACGGTTAAAAGGTAATAAGCGACATTTTGGTCGAAAATGACTTATGAATGCCATCCTACATGGCATGGCATGGTCTAGGACGACTTTTTGTCACTTATGCCCAAACAAAAAAACTACGTTTTCCAAGTGTCCTTTAAAACTGCTCTCTAATCAACTTAGAATAAATAAAATTATTTCACTCTAAATATGTATATTATGTTTGTTTGTGGTGTTATATAAAGAATTAAAAGGTTTTTTTTTAATTTTTTATAAAAACATATCTAAATAGAAAATTATGTAGATATCAGATTTGTCGGTATTCGAATTCGCGACTCATCCGATTTATAATATATTATAAATAATATAAAACAAGAGGACGGCAGGCAAGACAAGCGGCGGCTTTATCCTACTAATATTAAAAGAAAGTTTGTGAGAATATTTGTTACTCTTTCACGCAAGAACTACTAAACGGATTTTGATATACCTTATAGTATTATTGTTCATACATCAGAATAATTGGCCAAGTTATAACGACAAGTGTCAAGTAAATCGGGAAAATCCTGCTATCTGAGAACTATTTCACCCAGCGAAAGGGGTACGGTAAGTAAAAAATAAAAAAGGAAATAAACACATGTTATTACTTATAATATATTAAGCTAGATTACAACAACTACAGTTTACAAAATTGGAAGCATAGAGTTTAAATAAAATATTTTATATCGAATTATAACGTGATTTATTATTTATATTATATATGCCGACGTTTCGGATGCTTTTCAGCAACAGTGGTCACGGTTTAATCCGTTATAAAGTATTTTATTTAAATGTGTGATACTTGCGTTAACAAAATACAATATTAGCATAGAGTTTAAGCGTACAAAATGGAAGCACGACACATTTTAGCACTTATTATTAACACAAAAAGAAAGTTAGCAGATGTGCATTTTCAACTTATTTCCACGTGGCTCTAAAGAGAATATTGGATATGCTATGCAAATATTGCACTAATATTTGGGACTCATTAGGGTGCAGCTGATTTTACACATCTGTTTGGCTTGGGAGGTTAAAACTTAACTGCTTTTCTCTATGAAAATCATATAAATTTTCAGTAGGTATAGATGTAAGATATTATTTGTTATCAAAAAGTTACTTGTTTTTTTTCCGAATCACATAAGACTTTTTCCAAATGCTCGAAGTAAAAATTAGGTCGACAGCACATCATTAACTGATGTTCTGTGGCTGAGGTATCACCTTCCATCAAGTAAACCTCATGCTCGTCTATCGATATCTGACATTTCTCTTCATATGATCATACTTACATACAAGCAAGTACCTAGACGATCAGAATGAAATATTTTTTTTTGTTATAATATGAACTTAGAATATAACATGAGTGTATAGTCTAGTCTTCAGGGATTAACAATTAAAAAAAATCCTTGCGAATCGAATTTTGGACTATCCCTTCTAATCGGAACACCATTATTTCAGTCTATCTATCCTTAAAGTTTCTTTTAAATTTATATAGTTTTACTCGTTAATATCCTTTATTTATCATGCTGTTAAAGCTACGTCGATGATTCAACTCAAGCGTTCCCGAACAGTTTTTCATTAAATTTACCTTCCTCAGCCGTAAATCGGGGAAAAATTCAGTTAAGCAGAAGAGTTTTACGACCCCAACGCAATAAAACGTTAAGAAATAATTTTCATGTAGGTACGTTTAAAGCGAACCCGAAACTCGTATAACGCTCAGTCGAGACAAATAGGGTTCTCATACTCAATTTTAAATTTCCCTAATTCGTTCAGCTATTATTCGTATCTGAATATAAAGGCCTGCAACGTATCTGCAAGTACTTTGTTAATTGTTTATCCTGATATATAAAAATTACATTATTTACAGAAAAAAATCATCAAAAAGTAAAAAAGAAAATTGTAGTAATTTTGTTATTATATAATATATTATATACAACTCATTCGTGAGATAAAGAATTCCCCAACTTCGTAGTCGGGCATGGAGCAGACACATTTCTGTGTCCGATTCACTGATCATTTTTCTTTAAATGCAAGTTTCTGTCCCTTAGAATTATATTTAAACTTTTTTTTTAAAGGCCGACAACGCATCTGCAATATTTAAGTCACGGATGTACATATCCAGGTATCTTGCTCGGCTGTCTGTAATAAAAAACACTAGTTTTCCAGGATTTGAAATCGTGTTACTATCGTATCAAGCTTTCCTCAAATATTCTCAAAATCGGGGAATAAAAGTCATCGTTCTGGTAACACCGGAAACCAGCCAAAGCTACATTAACTAAATTGCACAAAACAAACATATCTGATAATTGCCCCAGCGGAGCGGGAACCGAGTGGGTACATCGAATCGCTCCAGTTTGTTGAATTATGCGACCGTCATAACTTTTTCAATCTCAACTTCGACAATTTACTTTTCGAAACATGGCCTATAATATTTCAATGGTTGAGGATTGGTTGATTTTGAAGTATGTTTTATGTTATTTGTGCTTTATCTTTCAATTGGACTGGTTATTTTAAAACAAAATATACTTAAATTAAAAATGGTAGATATAGAAATAATTTATTTGTAAAAACGTAGGTAGTATACAATTATAACATTAATGTAATAACTTATTAATTAGTTAATTACTTTTACAAATAGTAAGAGTAATATTATTTATAAGTCTAGGTACAGGAGTATAGCTATTTGACCGTTAAACCGTGAAGTGCATATTGCGCGTATCGGTTTGAGTTATGAATTTCTAAATGCTCGAAGTAAAAAGTAGGTTGACAGCGTATCATTGATCGATGTTCTGTGGCTAAGGTATCACCTACCATCAAGTGAACCTGATGGTCATCTGTCGATATCTAACATTAAAAAAAAAGATGATGATGTTATAAGACATATTTCGTTAGTAGTTTATCAATAAAATATAAGTAGCAAGGCTGGCTATCAGTAGACCTTGTAGTAACTTTCATATAAACCTTAATATGTACCTTCACATAAGTACCTAAATATTTCATACAGAGCTTATCTTAATCACATTTTTTTGTTCAATAGTGGACAAATAAGCAGGTGGCTTACGTGATTGTAAGTAATCACTGCCGCACATCCGCAACTCTGGAATTGCTTGCAGATACGTTGCAGACCTTTAAAAAAAATTAATGCATTTTTTTTACGACTTAAGTAATTGTCTTAGTGTTTTCTACTATTCATATCAATGGAACGCTTTTCACTTTTTCGAACTGTTTAAATTTTCTCTCAATTTTCCACCCTATAAGACGTCCAATAAATAGGTGAGGTAAAACCGTTTCTAAAGATTTTTGGGGCAAAATAGCGCCATCATTAATCTTCAAATTACACATTCATTCACTAAGAACTCACTCACTTGGATTAAGCAGAATTATAAATGAACTGTCACAAGAATGTTCACAAAAAGTGAATGGAAACCTCGGAATAAAGGGAGCTGTATCAGTTTTTAACGCGAAGAAAATAGGCTCGCATGAATTATTATAATCTCCACTATGACAGAACTTGGAAAGGATAATTAATTATAACTTAAAAATTATAATTAATTATCCTTTATTTATTTCTATTTACTTGTACGGTATTTTTTTTACTAGCAAAGCGGTTCCCAGCTTCATACGGGTGCAATATTGATGTACTATACACAAAAATCCTATGTTACTCGCTGATAATGTAGCTTTCTATTGGTGGAGGAATTTTTAAAATCGGTCCAATAGTTTTGGAGTTTATTCATAACATACAAAAATACAAATCTTTCCTCTTTGTAATATTAGTATAGATATAGATTTACAGTACGGTTATACTTATATTTCTGCCCAGACGAGTCGATACACTAACTGCGTCGTCCCTTGCTATTTCTATTGCATCCCACAATAACTAATCTGTCATTGTGGGATTACGGTACAGTATCTAATATCCGTAACGGACACTAATGGATAATCCGAAATGATTTCATATCTACCGTATCTGAACCGGTATGATATGATTATTTTATCAATATCCACATCCGAAATTTAATATTCTTAAAAAAAAATTACAATTAAAAACTAAAATATATCTAATATATAAAATTCTCGTGTCACAGTTTTCGTTGCCATACTCCTCCGAAACAGCTTGACCGATTTTTCATCCCCCTAAATGTTAAGGGTAATCCACCCCTAATTTTTTTTTTTTAATTTTTGGACGAACTTTTTTGTTTTTAGTTTTTTATAATGTGGCATTAAAAAATACATACAACCCCTGCTTTTTTTGTCAAAAAATCTAGACCCGTGTGAAGCCGGGGCGGGTCGCTAGTAATAAATATATATATTTACGAGTACATCACAACAATTTCATCTATGATTAGTGATTTGAAAATTGATATTATCGATTGTTTGTAATGAAATTGGACGCTGTTAAGCAATACTGTGTCAACCCACATAGTTGCCATTTTGAGAAAATTGAGTTTGAAGTTTTAATCAGTTTATATAAAATTTCTTTAAAAAAATAAGAGAAATGATAGATATTTTTGTAATTATTATAATTAGACTGAATATATATCGTTTTTCTTGGTAGCATTCAAAGTAATTGAATTTAGTGCATTATTGTTAAATATTTTAAACAATAAGGTTTTCATGCCCGCTAGTTTTTTCAATATTTTTGCTATTAAAACGATTTTAATGATGTAGGTATATTATCTCTTTTGAAATTTGTACTGCAGCTCATAAGGAAGCGATTGGTATCCAAAATTATTTTTTATAATTTTGTGGGTTGACACTGTATTGTTTAACAGCGTCCAATTAAGAACTATGTATTATATGTAGAAGTATCCATCGCGCCAGCGAACCATTAGAAAATAAATCTAAACTTGCATTTACAAATCCTTTTCTTCAAGGAAATTAAAAGAAAACAACTATAAAAAACCACTTTGTTAATATAAAAATACAAGCCTTTGTGAGTTAGTTCAAAAGCGTATTATCAGTGAGATCGGTCGCAAAAAGGGGAACGAAGTCTTTGTACTGGGACATGCTTGCAACCGCGTCTGACAGAGCCGTGATTTGTATGTAGATAAGTGATACGAACATCGATTTCTCTAGCCAGCTGGATCCTATATAGGGGATTTAACTAGACTTGAAACATCGGTACATTTTTATAATGTGTAATGCATTGTAACGAATACAAATCGTTGTATGTATTCGTACTTTTATTGTCAAAACGACCGCGACGTGTTCGTAGAACAACGTTACTTCTACATGACGCTCTACATTATTCTTTGGAGAAATTAACTTCATGAACAATTATTCACAGCTATCTTCAAAAAAATGTTCTGTTTTATTAAATTTTGATTTTACTAGTGAATTAGCTTTTTGTTTCGTCATTTTTACCCAAATACATATATATGTAGACATAGACATAGACATAGACATATATTTATTCACAACAAACACACGCACATACAAAAGTAGCTATGGACAAACATAAGAACAAGAAGGATTTAAATAATATATGCGCTTAGATTATTTAGTCAAAGTATATGCGTTAAAGTGAGTATTAGATGTGGTATTTATGGAAGGATATCAATAAGAGTTTTACGAAGCAATCTTAACTATAACAAGATAATAAAAAAAGGAAAATAATTTTGAAATATATACTAGCGACCCGCCCCTGCTTTGCACGGGTCTAGATTTTTTGACAAAAAAAGGCAGGGGTTGGTGATAAAAAAGTAAAATTTAGGGTTATATGTATTTTTAATGCCACATTATAAAAAAATAAAAAAACAAAAAATTTCGTCCAAAAATAATAAAAAAAATTAAGGGTGAACAACCCTTATCACTTAGGGGTATGAAAAATAGATAGTAGCCGATTCTCAAACCTACTGAATACGCATATAAAATTTGGTAAAAATTGGTAAAGCCGTTTCGGAGGAGTACGGTAACTAACATTGTGACATGGAAATTTTATATATAAGATAATATTTTTTAACTAGTTGTGAAATTAATAAACTACAATTATTATATTGGAATTATATATATAACAATAAAGAAAACAACAAAACAGAACAGTATTACTGTTTAAACCAGAGTCCAAGTCAAACACGAGTAATTCAATTCGAAACGAAACAAAGAAATCAGCCAATCAATGCATTTATACCAAAACCCAACATTTACTGTTCCCGCGAACAAGACACGAATAATTTATCAGGAAATTCGCGATCAAAGGGGAATGTGACATGCAAATGCAATACGAATACATAATGTTTTTGAAACGTATAAAAGTGGAAATAGGATAATTTCAATTCACATCTAACGAGAGCTACCAGGATAAAAAAGTATGCAAAAGCTGTCTGAACTACGCATCAGGCCTTTGATTCATTACAGTTTTCGATTAGCTGTGAGCACTGCAGGCTATAAAAAATATATCAGTTTTTGTGAAACATCCAAAGGTTTAGTTTGGGAATCGTGAATTTGAGAACGGTGCATTGACATGGTTTTTGAGTTTTAATAGAAATTCGTTTTAAACGACAATGACATTGAAAATATGACGGTAATTCTATTTTAATTTCACGCAACACACTTTGCAAGGTGTACAATTCACGTAAATGATCTCACTCTAAAACATATTATTTAAATTGTATATAAATATCAATTTATTTATATTCTACTTCTATCAATGCTAAGTGCAATCTGCAAGTGAAATAACAACAGATTAGATTTTCATTTATACATTTTAAGACGCATTTAAATAATTAGGAATAGCGAAATAATTAATCAAGCAAAAACGACTTGCAAGATAATTTTGTGTAAAAATAAAACTCAAAAAAAAGTAAAATTGAATTGAACTGATTGAATTGAGTTAATATGATTACTTTCTCGCAAGTTGTTCGTGCAATGCCCTCTGTTATGAAGTGATTAATTGTACTTTTAAATCTTTTAAATTAAGGTTCGCTTGATGGTATGTGATAACTCAGCCACAGAACATCAGTCAATTATGCGCTGTCGATCTACTTTTTAATTCAAACATTCGGTAGGTACATAGACTGAAACCGTTATAAATAATCTCTAAAACTGGACGGATTTTAAAAATCCTTTCACCAATAGAAAGCTACATTATCAGCGAATAACATAGGCTTATTTTTTGTGTAGTACATCTACATTGTACCCGTGTGAAGCCGGAGCGCGTTGCTAGTAAGTAATAAAAAAATAAAACAGATCTCTTGAGATTCCAGTTAAACGAGTTTCATTGTATATATTTACCATTACTTTGGTTATAAATTAACATAAATCACGACATAAGTAGTATTCATTTTTTATGGACTGACTATTAATTTATTCATACACGACCTCAAAACATCCTACTTCTTCGGTCGTTCAATTGAACAAGCCCTCACTGTATAGTTCTTGGATCGCCGGGTCTGCATAAGTCGCATTTGACAAGCCACCCTTTCCAATTTGTGTTCGAATAAATGGAAAGTCGAATCACATAAATGAAAACGCTGGAACAAATTGATTTCTCACTCAAATAGAACTGGTTGAGCGGTGCTATTTCTATAGACCTTACATAAATAACCTTTTGTATGGTTATTGATTATATACTACTCTTAAAATAGTCTTAGAAGTTTTTATTGTACAAAATTGTAAAGAAGCACGAGGACGATATTAATAGTTTGCGGAGAATCATCAAAATAAATAATCTCAAATAAATTCAAATATAAATCAGACAAGAGCGAGTCTGACTCACACATAGACGGTTCTGTATAAATTAAATAAATACAAACTAATACAATATAGGTATATTTTAGTTTGTTCTATAACTATAAATTAACAGTATTCGAATTTTTCTCTCTATAAAATGTTGGTCTGTTACTGATTTTTTTCCTAAAAGTTAAGCTTAGACACAAATATGATATAATTAATTAAATTAATTAATAATTCTCTCAATTTTTCGTAGCCAAGAATCTTCTATTAAGTGTTAACCCCGATCTATATCCATATCTATTTGACGGGCTCGTTGGCGCGTTCGGTAGAACACTTGCCGTGCGCACAGGTCGTGGATTCGAATCCCGCTGGGACGAAATATTTATAATTTTCTGTGAGCATGTCTTACCCACGTCTGTTTACTTCGGGTATTAAAGGGGTGCAGGAATATCTTAATTCTGACCGGGTAATGAACCACCGTTTATAGATAGAAAAACCATAAACTGCACATTGCGTGATCGGCTTCAGTCTATGGATTTCCGAATGTTCGAACTAAAAAGTAGCTCGATAAAAGTAAAAGAACTGGGGTTCCTACCATCAAGTGAAGTCATGCTTATCTGTCAAATTTTTTTTTGTTTTTTTTTATCTATTATATTTATCAATTTTCTTTTACCGTGTGTTATATAAAAATAAGGTTCGTACGTGATCGTCTGCCGGGAACAACGCACGACTCTCTCTTGCCCAGTGAAGCGGCGACAAACACCTAATTGAATTGCCATCTGTGTTGCCACTGTAGAAAAGATTTATAAACTTCAGCTCATATAGATTTTCTGATTCGAATCATTTTCCATTTTCGACATGACTGAAGCGTGCTTTCCCTTGAAACACGATGCTGTTATGAGAAAATGCTTGAATAACAATGTTGATACTGCTTATTTCTATTGAATATTTTATGGCACATTATTGAATTTTTGAATAATATTTAGGACGACCGTCTCCGTGGTTCATGTGTTTAGCGGAGGTTCTGGGTTCGAATCCCAGAGGAACAAGATTAAAAACAAATTTTGGTCGGGCAGGGTACAGAAGGTTGATTACCTACTTGTATGTAAAGATTAATTATTATCAGTGAAATAGACACTTAAATGGGGACTAGGGTGACTACACACAGAATGTAACTGAATACTGAGAGGAAATAAACTTATTTTTTTATTTAATGTGTTAAAAGTGAGAGTTCTGTGAATTTTGATTTTTATAATCCCTTTATTGTTTATTATTTATTATTTTATTAATATTATAAAGAGGAAAGATTTGTATTTTTGTATGTTATGAATAAACTCAAAAACTTCACCAATAGAAAGTTACATTATCAGCGAGTAACATAGGCTATGTTTTATGTATGGATGTGGCTGGTGTTGCAATATTCATGGGCGCCATGGCGATATCCAACAGGTGAAGATTTTTTTTTTGTTTTCTTCTGTACCGTAAAACAGGAAACTATACTGGAAAACAGGAATTCATATTGTTAGTTTGACCCTCTAACGTTTTAATACAGGCCTGGTCTATAGTCTACTGTACATTCTTATTGATGCCTTTATTATACTATGTATATTCATTAAATTCTGAGGCAATATATAATTCAATATAAAAACAAATAAGCAATACCGCCTAAATTGGAGAATAAAAAGGATAGAATTTGAATGATTACGAAATCTCATTCCAAATCTCCTTGAGTTTTTGAATTTGGAATTAATCAGACAAAAGGGAACGGGACGTCAATGACTCTAGACGGATCTTATTTTGTAAATCATAATAATGTCCGAGTTTCAAAAGGCTCGTCTCAACCGAGGAAGGGCCCTTCACTTAATTGAAAGAGATCGCCCGTCAAGGGGCTCGCGTCGAGTGAGTTCAAACTAACGTGATACCACTTACTTGGGAATTGTGTGTATTTCTGTACTAACCACGGTATGGTATAATAAAATAGGGTATGCCTCAACTACGATATTGTCAAATAATATAGGGTCTGCTGAAATCCAGGTGCCGATTGCAAGAGTCTTGGCTATATATTGCAGGAATTTTGGAAAGCTTAAAGTAAGAATACATTTTTATATTTATAATGAGGATGACTTAACGTCTAACTAAAAATTTATTAATTGTATTTTATTTCGGAGCTTTCACCTATCGCAGCTCTAGTTTTCAGCAAACCACGGACCTTATATTATTGTATCATGGTTCAAACGGCAGGATTAGTCGAACATTTCAGGGTAAAAGTAATGGACTTGTTTCCATTAAAAATAAATTGTAGTCTACAAGAGAGTATTATAGTCCATACTTCGATACGTATGGGATCATTTACTCAATGTATTAAGACGGACCGAAAAATGTCTGAAATTGAGCTTTAAGTACTTAGGAGTGAGGCGTATTTATCGTAACAGATATAAATCACATGGCAATAAACACACCGCCACTCTTTTTAATCGTCAAGTTTTTTGTTTTACAAAATTTTAGTAAGGATCTGCATCCATTAAATCTTGTTCTATATGACATCTTTAGGTAATTAACTATAATAATTAAAAAATAAAATATATATAAACGAAAAAACAAAGATTTGTCCTCTATCATCAGTAGGCATGGTGAAATAGGAGCACGCACTTACATTCTCGTGGGAACAACACGCAAGTAAGAAGTCTCGAGTAGGAGTAAGGCGTATTTATCGTAACAGATATTAATCACATGTTTTCAAAGATAACAGATAGCAGTTGTTCCTACGGTTGTGATATATCTGTTATTGAAAATATGATGGAATACTAAATAACAACTGTTCAACAAATACTATTAACAGCTAAGCTAGTACAAAACAACTGTGATGGTTACCTGTCTCAGTTAAACATCTAGTCGTGTCGTGCTAAAACTAGATGCACCTAGTATTTATTATCAAAAAAATACGATTGGACGTTTCACAGAAAGGAAACCATTTTGAAAGGTCATTCCTAAATTTGATCGATTTATCTGTAATTCCTTTTGTATCTAAATAACAGACTGTTATTATTGAGTAACAGTAACAGGTATAACACATAATGATTGACCTGTTATCACTCATATCTAGTCTCGAGGTCGATTTTGGTGAAAACTAAATCTGCTTCTTTGGATTTTGAAAAAGAAAATCACGCGCTGTATTATTACACTATTCGAGTGCTTTTTGTTTTTTTTTTTACCTGTCGATAGACAGTTGTTTGACTACTATCCCACCTGATGTTAAGTGGAGATTCAGTCAGGATGGTAAATCACAATTGTCTAGAAGATGCCTATTTACTCTTGCTTTGAAGAGACCCATGTTATAATTTTCGGGGAATACAGACGCAGGGAGAGTGTTTCAGATTTTTGCGGTTCGCATAATAAAAGATGAAGCGAAACGATTTGTGCGTAGTGCTGGTATGTCAACCAAGTACGGATGGAAACCCGCCGTGCGCCTGGATGTCCGAAGGTGGAAAGGAGATGGGGGAATCAAATTGTGAAGTTCAGTCGCACACTCACCGAAATGAAGCCGATAGAAAAGTGTCGCTAATAAGTAAAAATTCAGGGAAGTAATGATATACGGCAAACTATAGAAAAATGTTGCAATTATTCTCAACGCGCTGTACTGAAACTGCAGTACCTATTAAGTTCAACTTTCTTGCAGCTAAAGGTGTTAATATACAGCCAGCCGTACAATGGGTTTATATCATAAATAGCCAAGATTGTTGATAAGCTGAGTTACAAGGCTGGGAATTTTAGTACGTAGACGATACACTAGGAAATTAGTAGCGCACCGGTAGCGTTGTATACGAATACTAAAATAAATTTAGCTTTCGTAAGTTCACTCCGTTTTAATTGTATAAACGTGTGAAATACACGTTCGTAGCTTATGTTAGGTAATTAATTTCTGTTATAAAGTAATTAGTTTATAGATCGTCGTATGTCCTTTTCTTACTTATTTTTTAGACCAGGTTTTTTACTTATTTTTTAAATAATACAATGTTTTTTTAAATTATATGTAATTTATAAATATTATATAAAATTATAACTTTTTAGTTCTATGAATAAGAGCATCTACTTATTTTTTTTAATAATGGCAACTTCTATCAAGGACATTCTACTAATGAGTTTTGTTGGGAGTGAGGAGGTTAGACAATGATCTGTGCGTTGGTCCACCTGACAGCTGTCAAATGTCAATGTGAACAGACTATATTAGAACATTATCTAGGTAATATGCCATCTCTATCCTTCAGCTACGGCTTTTCCACGTTTATAATGTATCATTCCGCTACGTGTTTTGGTTGACTAGCCCGATGGAACTCGATATTTCTTTCATTTAGAGCGAAGGTCCTCAAACTTTATCCTCTTGTAGAGCACTTTGCTCTACTTTAATAATACTAACTATCTATCTATCACTATATTGTACACCTGATGATATTTTTTTTTACAAATTTGTCAACAGAAAATTTATTTATATTAGACATCTGGTATAATGCTGCTCACTTAGATATATTTACATTTCTTACTGTAGTATAAGATAAAGTAGAAGGGTCTTTGAAGACCCCGGGAGGGGAAGGGGGGAGGTGGTAGTGTCGATTATTATATACGTATGACAATTTTGTTATGAATAGTAAAAAATAAATAAAAATAAATAAATTATTTCACTTTTTTGTAAAATATCGGAAATCAATTATTATTAATCAGGACGATTGTATAAACTATTTGGTTATTCAATCGTACTCATATATCTGCTATAAATGTTTTGGTTTGCCTTTAATCTACACTATTATTATAAAGAGGAACGATTTGTATTTTTGTATGTTTTTAACGAATAAACTCAAAATCTACTGGACCTATTCTAAAAATTATTTCACTAATAGCTACATTATCAGCGAGTAACATGCTTTTTTATACATAATACATCTTTCATTTAATCCGTACGTAGCCGGGCGTATTGCTAGTACTATATATTTTAATACATAGTAGACGTATTTCCGAATTAATTCTCCTCTCATTAATTCCATTACTCGTATAAAACAATTTAAAAACTATCGGATCATGAGGGTTTAGTTGGAGCAGCGGACGTTAGGATACAAATTGGTTTTTCTCGGGAACATTAAGCAAATAACCAGTATTCCCCTCACGCAATCTGCTCCTAATGGCCCGTTAAGATGCGACTTAAGCAGCTCGATGACTTGTTACAAATTTCTAAACAGGATAGATAGTTAAGATCCTGTTGAATTACTTTTTTTTAAAACTAGCCTGGTTCAACTTTGTATGGTATAGTTGTCTAGTTTAATTCCAAATTCGAAAATCCTATTAAACATAATTTGATTTTTTTTTGAAGATTGTATGGCCTGGTAACGTGACCTTTAAGCCAAGTCTTCTTTTCGGGAACCATTTGCTTGTTTTTTTTTTATCGTGTGTAACATAATTTGAAATTGAAAAACAATGACAAATTTTTATAAGGACCATTTTGAACTTTAAAGTCTTGGGAGATAATTCAGAGAAAATTGATGTATGTGGTAAAAAAGAAAATAACTAGGTACGACCATATATTCATGTTTTCAACCCTTATGTTTAGGATGTTTTTGATCGATTAGTAAATAAATTAGAGAATTCCTCGTTTGATGTATAATGGGTGTTAAAAATTGAACGCTATTTTTTCATAAAATCTGTATAATAACAGTGGATAATGACAAATTTGCTTTTTTTTAATAAATGAAGTGCTAATTGAACATTTCCGAATGCTCTAAGAAATAAATAATTTATGAAGTAAACATAAAAAAAAGTTTTATTCAAGGTATTTCATTATTATTAACCTAAACCTTTCCCTTAATCACGAAATTAACAGAAGACGTACCGTAGCTTCCACCTTAATCACTTTATTATTTTGAAAGATAATCTTATTAATCGTAAGCAATGATCGGGATAATGGGGAATTAATGCACTTCATGGGCTTGCTAAATGGCGGGTTGAGTGTAAGTTATACCTGTGGTAATGTATCGTGTGTATGGCTACACCAATTAACACATTTACTTGATTTTACTAGTTGTAACATATATTTTGGAGAGCGACAGTTGTTTGTAGAGGCGCGCACTCTTCGTCTCTGATGTCTCATGTTCGGTATAGTACCACTATATAATTTTATGTCAGATATCGACAGACGAGCATGAGGTTCACTTGATATATTCGGTATAGTACCAATGTATTTTTTTTTATGTCAGATATCGACAGACGAGCATGAGGTTCAATTGATGGTAGGTGATACCTCAGCCACAGAACATCAGTCAATGATGCGCCGTCGACCTATTTATTACTTCGTGCTTATAAAATCTATAGACTGAAATCGAAACGCGCAATATGCACGTCACGATTTTTCCAACTATGAATGGTGGTTCATTACCCGGTCGGAATTTCGATATTCCTCCCACCCGATCAATGCCCGGAGTTACCAGACATGGGAAGACACAGAAAATTATGAACAGGTCGGTGGAATTCGAACCCACGACCCATCGATGCGCACGGCAGGTGTTCTACCGAACGCGCCAACGAGCCCGTCAAAATCTGAATTCTGAGTTAACTCAACAACATACTTAGGTCGATTCTGAGACATTGGATCAAGTAACATATCTCGGACTCGTAATGAGGACAACTGCTCGGACTCTGCTTTCAAGACATTATCATGCCACAAAATTTTATTCCATTTAAAAAATCTGCCGAAAATTATTTCGTTCAATGTTTTAACATTATTATTTTCCATATTACTTGTTCTTTTGTTGTGATGTTGTGGACTATATATTCATGAATAATGTAATCTATATTTTAATATTAATAAGATTATAAATTTTACAGTCGGTATTAATAAGATAGTAATAAATTAATAAATATACTTTTTTTCAAGGACCAGTCATTTTGAATTCAATTTGAATGCGATTTTCTAGTAATTACTAGGCATGTTTTTATGTCGTTATTTGATAATTATGTGCTTTTTATAAATCGAATTTTATCGTCAATTTCAAGTCCAAGGAAGTCTACAAGGCTTTTGGATAATTCGCCGGTTCCGGAGAACAAAATAATAATTGCCATATAATTGCAAAGCAGTTATCATTTTGTTCTCCGGAGCCGGCGAATTATTTGGATAGTTATCAACACCTCATATGTACAACTAATGCAATAAATATTATATATTAAGCTATACACATAAAACGTATATAAAAATAAACGAAACTCATAAAACGATATTAGCGTTATTGCAAGAAAATTGTCATATAAAGAATAATTTTGAAGAAGGACCCGAATTTTATTGTATACCGTAATAGGAAAAGGGATGTATCTCGCGTAGCTCTCTCGGGAATATTTGGAGATTGTAAAATGTATCCGAACGTAAAGGACTCGTCATCAATTTTCTGGATGGATAAATGGAAACCATAGGCATAACAATTGTGTTTGAAAACAATAGAACATTGTCAGAATATCATGTGGAGTTTGAGACAATGGCAATAAAAAGTATGTATTCCGCTCGGTCGCTCCTTTTGAAGATTTCTATTGTTTATATAGGTTTGATTATATTCTCATATTTGAAAATAGAAACAAAATTGTAGGAATATGTAACTAATGTTGCACACAACAGACAAACATAAACATTATTATATATAATCGAAGGGCTCGTTGGCACGTTTCGTAGAACATCTGTCGTTTCGGGTTCGATTCCTGTCGGAACGACATTTTTATTAGAATTTTCTATAAGCTTGTCTACCCTATGTTTGCCGGTCTAGCATGACAACCAGGACAAAATGTTGTCAACCCGTTTTCTCGTGTTTTATCGATTATATATTTATGTCTCCCCTGTCTAACATGACACTTAAAACTCGACTTCTAATGTCAAAAGTAGAGTAAGATTGTCAATCGAGATATCTTCTCTATCAAAGTTGTCGATGTGGAAATATAATATATTGAGATATCTTAATTTGTTTTGACTCGTTCGCGAGAGATATCTGGTCATGCTAGGCGGGCTGGTCACTTTAGGCATTAAACGGGTGGTTGGAATATCAAAATTCCAGTAAGCGGTTATATTGATCGGAGATCTTTGCTTTATATTGAATTAAGATACCTTTCTTGCTCTGCAGATGTGAACAGCAGACGCTCTTTTTATTACAACTTCTTTTCCATCCATAGAGGAAGCGTTGTACGAGGAAAACAATAAGAAAACAAAATAAAATACATATCTGAACATAAAATATTAAAATAAATCTTATCAAGTATCGTAATAACGCAAAATACTAAAATAGCGTAACCTACATCTTAAAGAGATGATCAAAGCAGGAAATTGTTTAAGGACTTAAACATCGGGGTAGATTAAACAGTAATGGAGAAGTAAACGAAATTAGAGGAGGACGTATACTCAGGGATATTATATATATACATATATATTGTTATATACACAAATAGTATATTTTATTTGCATATCCATCAATTCTACTAGATCAAATACAATATTATAAAATATCACAAAGGCAAAACATTGTTCTTATCAAAAGTTGAAAACGTATCTGAGATACCTTTATAATTTCGTCTTTTGCTCTAAAATTTACAATGTATTCAGTAGCGAAAGTACTAAACTAACTAAAACAGTTAAATAAAATACTTTATACCGGACTAAAACGCGACTTATTATTTATATTATTTATGCCGACGTTTTGTATGCTTTTCAGCAACCGTGGTCAGCAGACTGAAAGGTTACAGCTGTCTGATTTTATATATTATAGCAATATTGACTAACGGTGTCTTCTTGTTTTTTAGTATGTTTGACTTGGGGTTATAGCCGGGATAAAGTATTGTATTTAAATGTGTGATACTCGCGTTAATAAAAGACAATGTTAATGTTGTCAGCAACCGTGAGCAAAAAGCATCCGAAACGTCGTGATAAATAATTTAACCAATATAAATAATAAATCGCTTTTTAATCCGGTATACAGTATTTTATTTAAAAGTCAATATTATAAAACCGTTAGTATTTTAAATGAAACGTATTTAATTGAAGATAAAAAGTATACCAAGTTTAGTAATGACGATGTGTTATTTCTCAATTACATAGGCGAGACAAACCTGACTTCGGACCGAGATAATTGCACGGGTGTGCGATCCCAAGAGAGTTTTTAATACGACCCGAACTTTCAGAGACACATTAATGAGGAAATAACATCGAATTAGCCAAGCCTACGCTCAAGTAAAGTTAGATTGAATAAAAGGTTGTATTTGATCATTAGTGTCAGAACTTTATGATTTAATTTTATGGCGCTCACCTTGTTTTAATTACGATTTAGAAATGCTTTAAGGTTTTGTTGGATTTATGGTAACTCAAACAATATGAGGGTTACCTACTGTTACTTTAATTAAAGGTCGGAAAATTTTGAAATTTATTTCAGAAAAAAATATGTGTTCGTTTCACTGATAATTTTTCTTTACAGGTAAGTAGATGATCAGGCTTTTGTGCCAGGGATTTCAAACCAGAAGCTCCGGTTGTAAATGCAAGTTTGACGGGCTCGTTGGCGCGTTCGGTAGAACACCTGCCGTGCGCATCGAAGGGTCGTGGGTTCGAATCCCACCGGGATCACATGCTTATAATTTTCTGTAAGCATGTTTTCCCCATGTCTGGTAGCTTCAGGCATTGATCGGGTGGGAGGAATATCTAAATTCCGACCGGGTAACGAACCAGCGTTCATAGATGGAAAAACCGTGAAGTGCATATTGCGCGTTTCTGTTTCAGTCTATGGATTTCCGAATGCTCGAAGTAAAAATTAGGTCGACAGCGCATCATTGACTGATGTTCTGTGGCTGAGGTATCACTTACCATCAAGTCGTCTGTCGATATCTGACAAAAAAAAACGCATCCACCATTGAGCGCTGGCAGTCAAATGTCCAAAGCTGGTATGATGTTTTAAAAATATATTTTGAATTTGGAACATTTTTGTTGATGGAAATTCAGTTAAATAGCCATCGAGATGTTTCTGATAATCACGGAGTCAGTGTCAGAAAAAACCATTCAAAGCAAATCGTTTGTAATCCAAATGTATTTCTTTTGCAATTTGAATTCAAATTCAAAAATCATTTATTCATTTAGGTAACACAATATACACTTATGAACGTCAATAAAAAATACATATTAAATGCTTCTAATTTTACATTTACTGCCAGTTCTCAAATCAAGGGCGTAGAGCGGACGAGAAGAACTGGCAAGAAACTCGCCGCCACTCTTTTTAATCGCCAAGTTTATGTTTTACAATGTTTTTTAAGGAGCTGCAACCATTACACCATGTTCCATATGACATCTTTAAGTATTTAACTATAATAATCAAAAATATAAATAAACGAAAAAAATAAAAAGAAAGAAAGATTTGTCCTCTATCAGCAGTAAGTATGGTGAAATAGGAGCACTCACTTACGTTCTCGTGGGAACAACACGCAAATACATAGACGAAATAACTAATGTCACCGCTTATACGAATTCAAGTTCGACCTGTCATCAACAACCAATGTTTAGAATTCTACATTACTGTGATACTTTTAGAACATTTAATTTTCATTACACCTAATTATAAGCTATAACATAGCATGAAATCAGTGAAGAAACCTTGTTATAATATTTTCCATAATGCATTGAAAATACTGAAAATATAAATTATCTATATCTTTTCTTTTTAATTTCCATCCGATTCGCCTTTTTGGGGCTCACGGGATCGCTTAGCAACCGACGCTTTATGCTATCCATAAGTTTTTGTTATCAACCCTACGAGCCACCTGCACAGGCTTCAAACATCCACCAATTTCTCAAACTCTGATCGATAAATGCTTCAAAAATTGAAAAAACACTTAACAATCAACCTGGGAATCAAACCTGGGACGCATGGGTTAGCAGACGAACTCTCGACAACACTCGCAGTTAAATTATCTATACCTTAGCTGTCTCCATTTATCTGTAGATGTATACGGGCTGCATGGATGTATTGAGGGCTTAGCACGAACGACTATCGACAAAGTATTCGAATCGAAATCAATTGAAATTTCATACAAATGACAGTTCGACGATACGAATACTTTTTCGATAGTTGTTCGTGCTCGCCTCTGAATGCAACGATGAAAACGCTAAAACAATTTAAATTAATCCAAATCTACTTACCGATAGCAAATCCTATGATTTAACAAATCGTACGATTCGAAATAGCTATAACACCCGTATCTCCGTTTGCTAATGGTATTAAGATGAGTTATATTATGACTCTTTACGTAATAAGCAGCTTGTACAGTACGATTTTTTACGACATGTTCCAATCTTTACTACGTGTTCGAATTTTCCTATATGAAATATTTTTATAACGATTTTTTTAAATACCTTTATTTTTAGTTTTCTTGCTATGTCTGGAACTCCTGATATTCTAATTAATTTAAAAAAAAGTCTTATGGTTTTTTAACTTTAGGGAAGCAAGATTTAGAAAAGAAAATGTTTCTTATTACCTAATTCTGATTACGAGCCTAACAAAAATTACCCTATATTTCCATGCCTCACAAGTGGTCATGGAAATTAATTTATGAAATCATGATACGCAAGTAAATTGATACATAACCTTTGCACATAATATTTTGGATTGGTCAAAAAAGAAGTTTTTTAAGCAAATAAAAAATCCTCATTCTGTATAAGGATTGAACGAAGCCAATTTGTGTAGTGTTCGCTCGCCGGCTGTAATATACAGTTGATATTAAAACCGCGGGAGCTTCACGTGTCCCGTCGTAAACAGTTCAGGCATCCGCTGTGTTGCGAATTGGTGGAAACTTTGTTGCGCAAATTCGTCATTTTCTATAATAAATTACATATAAAATGTGTTGTCTCTGCACGTTTTATTTAGGATTCAAATTGTTGCGAAACTAATATCCCCTTAATAACCTAAAGTTGGTCATTAAGGGGATTATGACCTAGAATGTTTAAAAACCAGGACAACTTGATAAAGAGTGACCTGCGAGATTTACAAGCCGCAAATGCAAGCAAATGATGCAGAGAAATAACTAGTGGAATACACCTTGGCGCGTTCGGTAAACCACCAGCCGTGCGCATCAATGTATCATGGATTCGAATCCCACCGGGATAACATGTTTTACAATTTTCTATAAGCATGTCTGCCCCACGTCTGGTAACTTCGGGCATTGAACGGGTGGGAGGAATATCGAAGTTCTGAACGGGTAACGAATCACCGTTCATAGATGGAAAAACCGTGAAGCGCATAATGTTTCGCTTTCACGTTTCGGTTTCAGTCTATGTTCTGTGGCTGAGGTATCACCTACCATCAAGTGAACCTCACGCTCTTCTGCCGATATCTTACATATATTTTTTTTTTTCAAAAAAGCAGAAAATGAACGAGGTTAATAAAACTTAGTACCTAAGTGAAGAAAAATAATAGACTAAGATATGTCTCTGTGAAACATTTCGTCAGTCAAAAGTAAAAAGATGCAATCCTTCAACTATCAAAAAGATTAGACAATCTATACCTAAGTTTTATTAAGTATTATTATCTATTAGTACTATATATATTTTTTTCTGACTAGAAACTAACCGAGTTTGAATAAACCCCATATCGCCAGTGTCTCTTATGAGATGAAAACCGAAAGAAAGTTTGTTATTGAAATACTTGTGACATTTTTAAAATTTAGCTAAATAGTTGCAATTAATCGTGGACATGCATGAATAGACAAAAAGTTTTAATTAAATACAATGCTTTTTATTTCAAAACTAGCTACAGTTTAGAACAAAAACTAACTCCACAAGCATTGAACGCTGTTGGCATTATTCATACAAACTCTACACATTTAGCATCCAAAGTTTACTTTTGTTATATTGCGGTAAAACTGAGCTCCACCACGTACGATTATTACATCCCTATTGTGCACTTGATACTCAAAAAGCTGGGGTAACGTTATGCATAAACTGACCCGAGCTATGTTACCCAGGTGACCTGCTGTTGTGGTTTTAATTCAATCTAAATAAGCCCGTATTGCGGAGACTGTGAGATTATATTCGCCTGAAACAGGAGTGTCAAGACTTATTAACTTTGCTGGTAAGCTCCTTATCAGAGACTGTATGGTGAAGATAAAATGAACAACGCACCATTGGTCCTAGTGAAAAGCATTTTGTAATATCACGTGGGTTTTTTATCATTAGTACGTCCATTATAAAAGATATATATGTAGTATGTACTAGGAATGTAACGAAGGTTTTATCGGAACCGAATTCGGAATTAGAGTTTTAGGATTTGGTTTTTCGGAACCGGAATCGGAGGTTGAGGCAAAATAGAGATGTATAATAAAATAAAATTACAATCATTATGTGTACATTAAATAGAACACCGTTCTGGGTTTAAAAATAAAAATAAACCATTCTTATTTAATTTTAACAGTAGTAAATCAAATTGCGCTGACCGCGGCCACCGCTGCCGTTGTGCTTCGACCTCCGATTATAACCACCGATTCAAATTTATCGGAACCGAAATCAAAATCGGAAGTGCATAATCAATCGGAAGTTCCGACCTTTCGAAACCGGAGTTGAAGCTCTGTAACATCCCTAGTATGTATTATTACATATATTTTTTATGCATGCATGTATTACACTACTTTCCCGTTGATTTAATTTACAATTAATATGAATTTGTCGAAACTAACTATGTACATAAAATTATCTTCTATCTAAATACAACCTGTTTATCTTAATCGAGAATAATGTCATTTTATTACTGATAGAAAAAAAAAACAAATCGTTTAAATAGTTCCAGAGTTTATCTACTACAAACAAACTCTTTTTTCTTAATTGTTTTTATTTAATTTTGAACAAACTTCAAGAACGTAATAGTAATTGCTTATACACTCATTAAAATAAGGCTTTCACACAATTGGTCAAAAAAGATAATGTTTTCGTACAATATTATATAAAATAATAAATAAAAGCTGAACTACTCAACTTAGCCCAGTCGGTATAGTCGAGTCTAAATTAAATATAGCGGCCAAATTCAACCCCTGCATTAGCTGCCATCTTGATTTAAAGGTATTACCATTTTTCGTAAATAACTCGGTAATTTTCAACTTTTCAATCAAAATAATCAGAACTTAAATTGTTGTTCATGCGATTATCTATATTTGATTTTTATTTGGTAACCTTTAAATCAAGATGGAGTCTAACGCAGGGGTCGAATTTGGTCCCACTGCCCCCCTCTAAAGCGTAGTGTAATTACATTTCTACCTAGAATTAATGCAAGGTCAAATGCTTACCCGACTGGGCTAACTAAAAGAAAGTTACTTTCTATACATGGCTAGTCCCATATAGGCCCATAATATGTCTATATATACTCGTATGTACTGATCCACTCTGTAGCTGCTCATTTAGCCATCTTTTATCAGACTCACTTCAAATTAAAACCGTAATTGAGGCGGGCTTTTGAAATGAATAAAAATTTCGACGACATTTACTTTATTCTATTAGGGTTTCTAATTAAGAGCAATTGTTCCATTTAAAATTCTTATTCCTGTTGAGATAATGAAAGATTAAATATGTTT
Source organism: Anthocharis cardamines (assembly GCA_905404175.1). Classification (NCBI taxonomy): domain Eukaryota; kingdom Metazoa; phylum Arthropoda; class Insecta; order Lepidoptera; family Pieridae; genus Anthocharis; species Anthocharis cardamines. The sequence goes on along the minus strand of FR989950.1, from coordinate 3,473,151 downwards.
TATAAAATGTTTTCACTGTCGAATTACAGATGCGTATATATCAATGTGTCTTATAAATAATGGCCACAATACGAAATAACCTTTAAAGAGGCTCTGAATGATTAAATTTACAGATTTACTGAAATTCTATCTACATAGGCCACTACTGTGGATAAAAAATAGTGTTTCTATACCGAATTTACTTTTTTTTAATAGCTTACATGATTAATTATATCAATATCAAAAGTAGTTTTGATGGCCTCGTTGGCGCATTCTGAAGAACACCTGCCGTGAGCATCGATGGATCATGGGTTCGAATCCCACCGGGACATATTTATAATTTTCTATAAGCATGTTTTCCCCAGGTCTGGTTACTTCGGGCATTGAACGGGTGGGAGGAATATTGAAATTCCGACCGGGTCACGAACCACCGTTCATAGATGGAAAAACAGTGAAGTGCATATTGCGCGTTTCGGTTTCTGTCTATGGATTTCTGAATGCTCAAAGTAAAAAGTAATTCGACAGCGCATCAATGACCGATGTTCTGTGGCTGAGGTACCTGACCTACCATCAAGTGAACCTCATGCTCGTCTGTCGATATCTTACATAAAAAAAGGTTTCCTTTAATCAGCAAAATTATTATACGTTTTATTTAAATAACTATTCCTTTTAGAACAAAATACAATAAACATGTTTTATTGTTATTTTGGTTTAAGTTTTTGACAGAAAATATTTTTGCTATAATACCTGTGTATAAAAACTATCTTTCGCCTTAGAATACGTCTTTAAAGTATAATTAATATCCGTGTATTTCAATTACTTACCGCGATCTGGGAATATAGATTTATGAATATTCAGAGCAGGTAATCCCGTCGGGTAAATAAGATTAATTTGTGTCTTCCGCAGTAAAGCCTGCTACTTATATAGTTCATTAAGGGATTCGATTGAAAGAGAATATTTGAATTAGATATATTTGTTTGTTTTTCTTTGATGATCCTATACAAATACAAATATGTAATGTTGGTAATTTGAGCATTTTGTATCATTGTGACCTTGGTTATGAAGATGTTCTGGTTTAATGGGCTCATAAATGGGATAGCTTACATCTCCTCGTTTTTGTAGGTTATTTATATTAATTACTATAATACAAACAGATATAACTTAAAAAAAAGTTACGTTTCGATTATATAATATATTATAATCTAATATATAAAATTTCCATGTCACAATGTTAGTTACCGTACTCCTCCGAAACGGCTTTACCAATTTTTACCAAATTTTATATGCGTATTCAATAGGTCTGAGAATCGGTTACTATCTATTTTTCATAACCCTTAGTGATAAGGGTTGTTCACCCTTAATTTTTTTTTTTAATTTTTGGCCGAAACCTTTTGTTTTTATTTTTTTATAATGTGGCATTAAAAAATACATACAAATATGTACTCTTCTATTACCAACCCCTGCTTTTTTTTGTAAAAAAAATCTAGACCCGTACGAAACCGGGGCGGGTCGCTAGTATTATAATAAAATTGTTGCGAAATAAATTGTTCTCTAAGTATGTATATAATATTTTTAGTAATGCTCACGATGAATATCAAAATATGACTACAGCTGCTCGCGTAAACTAGTAAAAAATAAAAAAGGTCGACAGAGCATTATCCATTGATTTCCTGTGGTTAAGATATTAACCGACAATCAAGTCTCACACCACACACACCATAATCTTTCTTTCTTTCTTTCTTTCATAATATACAATGCGCGGCTTCACACGGGTGCAATTTAGTTGCACTGTACACAAAAATTAAATTAAAATTAAAATAGCCTATGTTACTCGCTGATAATTTAGCTTTCTATTGGTGAAATAATTTTTAAAATTGGTCCAGTATTTTTTGAGTTTATTCATAATATACAAAAATACAAATCTTACCTCTTTATAATATTACTAGCGACCCGCCCCGGCTTCGCACGGAAGCAATGCTGATAGGTACTAAATACACTACAGAAAATCTGTTTTTATTTTACATATAAACCTTCCTCTTCAATCACTCTATCTATTAAAAAAAACCGCATCAAAATCCGTTGCGTAGTTTTAAAGATTTAAGCATACAAAGGGACAGAGACAGCGACTTTGTTTTTATACTATGTAGTGATGATGTAGTGATATATTGTAGTATGATAGGGTTAGTGGATTAAACAGTTTAAGGTTGAACAAGTCGCGGGCTCGAACTCACTGGTGGGCGTCGCCAAAAAGCATGCTGTTCTCCCGCACCGCACCGGGGCAGTCATTATTAAGTGAGATGCACGATAATTCATAGTAAAAGGGGCGTCTAAAAAAATACGAAAAAGCCTTTGGAAAATCGAGTTTTATGAAAAAACCACTGCATAAATCAATTACAAATAAAAGTTATTGTATTCTTCGATAATCGTGCTTTGTTTGTAGCGACTTTGTTTTGAAAATTTGATACTTCTTTTATTACTAATTTAAGCCCAAAGTTGTGTTAAAAAATGGCAATAAAAACGAATCTTTGGTAGCTCGTAACTTTTTAATGGTTTTTTATTTTACCATTCTGTTTCTGCACAGACAATATTAATAATGAGACAAAACGATATCATGTATAACTTTGCATATACGGTGCTAAATAGTGGAGTAATACCCCCCCGAAATTTGTATGGAAAAAATGTCGACTAGTGTCACCTTAAGCTTTGCACGGATACAACGTAGATGTACATACTGTACACAAAAAAGCCCATGTTACTCGCTGATAATGTAGCTTTCTATGGGTAGAAGAATTAAAAATAGGTCCAGTAGTTTTTGAAATTATTTTTTACAAACATACAAAAATACAAATCTTTCCTTTTTATAATATTAGTGTAGATTACAATAGGGATTCACCTTTCAAGTCTTGTCTGGTCTCATCAGGGAGACCTGATAATGAGAATTATTCTTCACCAGGTCTCATTATTCTTCAAAATAAGTTTAATTTATGAATATCAGAAAAAAAACAAAAGCTAGTTACTCAAGCACATCACTTGGCAGAGGTTTATAAGACAAGACTTGGCTCAGTCATAACGCTCGGTTGCCTTGGACTGAAGCCAGCTCCATTCGTTAATCAATTTCATGTTCTTCAGGTGAAAGAAAACTTAATTCAGCACCTTGTTAAAGTTTTTCAGCTGTAACATTTCATAATTAGAACACAATAATGAAGTGATTTCTGTTTTTAACCAACTCAATTTTATTTCAAAAATTCATCAGAAAATACTTGACACTTTGTTGCCTTATGTAAAATAATGAGAAAATATTTGTTTATTTGTTTGTTACGATTTAACTCCAAAACTGCTGGATGGATACAAAATTCTTTCACCAATAGAACGCTACATAATCAGTGCATCCGCTATTTTTTGTGTATAGTACATTTACATTGCACCCGTGCGAAGCCGGCGTGTTACTAGTAAAAATAAGATTATACTTTTATACATGTAGTATATTCCTATATGTATATGTATATATAGATATGTTTGATATCACTCTTGTAAAAATCAATTTTTAGGTACCTACTTTTAAGAAGATAATACCTACTAGTTTTCTAAAATTATTTTTATATTATTTATATATTATTATTTTTTATACTATTTTTGTTATTACTTTTATTTTATTTTTTGCGTCTGAGGCGCAAACTATTGTGGTCTCTGGCAGAATGACCAGCGCTGTGGAATTCGTCTGCTTCACAGCATTATGCTGAGCCAGGGTCAATTACAACCACAGCACACACACATTTACACAATAAAAAAATGTACCTTGATTTTATGTTCTAAAATGTTTTGTTATTATTTTGTGATTCTGTGTGTGTGTTTCGTTCGTAATAAATGTTATGTCTATGTCTATGTCTATGTCTAAAAATTAACAAATACTAACTAAAACTATATAAACCACTATAATGTAAATGGATCCATTTTTTAGATTTTTCGATTCAAAATGTAACTTCATATGTCAGTTTTTACATTTTTGCTTAGGTGTACAGTATCACTATTTATTTCCTATTACATATATCTATATAGGATAATTTGTCATTTTGGTATCGTTACTCGACAGTAAGATTACTATAATACGTATGTACATATATTGTATATTATAGGTACTATTAAAAAGGTCCGCGGTTTTGTTTTAAGCTGTACTTTAAAAAAAAACTGGTTGTTACGGCAAGTTGCTGACAAGATTAACGATATATTACGAACGAAATATAATTTTCTCCCCTCACAATAAACTTGAAGAAAATCTCTTATCATTAAGACCTATTCAAACATATTTTCCTAGCTAAATCCTGAATAATTAAAATTCGAGAACGATAAAACGAAATTAAGGCGAATTGTACACAATAGAACATTAAAAATTAAGGGATTTCAACGAAAATTAAACTTTCTTTTGGTATTATGGACTCGGCTTAACCATAAACTTTTTCGAAGTTGCATAAGGAAACATTTGGAATCAGTACAAAAGGAACTTCATAAAAATGCCGCAGCTCCATTTTGTGTACTGTAATCATCTTGCGAGCCCAATTCCGAAACTTTTTTCATCTTTGTTCACATCTGTTTGGGCGCTTGGCGTTTTTCGATTTGAATTACTCTTAAGCTCAAAATGGATACTGCAGATTTCGGGATGTTCATTAAAAAGTTTCAAGGGGGTTCTAGATGAATAAATTTATTTAATTAATGGCAATGAGTGACGGAAATTAAATTTGGGTAAAAGATTTAAGTTTTTTTCGGATTAGATTAGCTGGCCATATCAAAATGATAAGATGTATGATTTTTCAAACTGTTAAGATATTTATAACATTTTACATAACAATAGTAAAATATTAGTGAAAAAGGAATTTTCAAATAATATTCTTTGTTATTTTTTCATAAAACAATTTATAAGGCTGTTAAATACATTAATCGTAATTTTACTAGTTACTATTTTAGAAAGTTTCACATATTCTACACATAAGGTATTTTATTCATTTGACGGACACATTGATCCTGCCCTGTATTAAAAAGAGATGAGGGTTCGATCTCCAGTCATTATATTTATAATTTTTGAAGCTTTTGATAGCTTAAACTGACAAAATAATACATAACTTTTCACTACTTTACGTTTTCAAAAAAAAACCAAATCAATGAATTTCTTTTTAGAAAAGATAAATCAATGATTACTTTTCTATCAACCAAATCCCTGTAAGAATATTGAGATAACAACCAATAATAAATGTATTACTTAGAGCCTTTTTAATAAAACCAACATACTTTAAGTAATAAATTATCATAATATAAGTGAATGCAGTTGGAATTTCAAATATAATTCTTAGAACAAGTAAGTAAATTTCACATCGAATTTATAGTATTCCCGTCTGCAACATTGTGATTGGTCGAACGGTGTTGCAAGTGTCTTGGTACGTGGTCAACACCTCAATGAGTTACGCTAGTGATGTACCAACACATGTATATATTTTATTTTTTAAATGTGTGATGTTACCAAAGTCACAGAATATTATGTAACTAAGAACAATGATAATTATGTTCATAATATTGTCTTTTATTAACGCGAGTATTAAACGCGCTGTCGACTTTCTTTTTACTTCGAGCATTCGGAAATCTATAGACTGAGACCGAAATGATTTTTCCATCAATATCGATATTCGTCCCACCCGTTATGTAGATATATAATATCAGTCCAAAGTCTATAAATATTTTTTTATCTAAGAGGGGGCAAACGGACAGGCGACCACGCCCTACCTTAACCAACTACCGCTGCTCATCGGCAACATCAGAGGTTTTGAGGATTAGTTACCGGCCTTTAATTTTTTTTATGTTAGATATCAACAGACGTGCATGAGGACTAATTTACTGGTAGGTGATACCCCAGCCACAGAACATTAGTCAATGATGCGCTGTCGACATCATCGGTAAGGTAAAAGAAAATGAATAAAAAAGAATTGTTTTATTATATTTTTAAACTATAAACAGGCTTATAATAGGGTGATGATATGATAAGATATTCTCTCGTGTAATGCGTGATATGTCATTTCCTATTACTTATATTACACAAGCTTAAGTTAACGAGGTAAGAGCTTGATGAAGTTGTGTACTATGGTTGCTTTAACGTTGGTTTTACGATATTTCTTGCTAAGCATATATCTAATAAAATTAACGGTTACTGTAAATTTAAGGAAGGAGCTATATAAAGAGAAATTGTAGTTTGTTGCTGGTGAAATAAAAGTTTTATATTTTCTTATAAAAATATTATAGGAAATATACTATTTGGTAAGTTCATTGGCAGCTGTGGTAGCAAAATAAACTGATAAATCAAGTGTTTGTATTTTTTTATGTTAGATATCGACAGACGAGCATGAGGTTCACTTGATGGTAGGTGATACCTCAGTCACATCAGTCAATGATGCGCCGTCGACCTACTTTTTACGTCAAACATTCGGAAATTCGCAGACTGAAACCGAAACACGCAATATGCACTTCGCAGTTTTTCCATCAATGAACGGTGGTTCGTTACCCTGTCGGAATTTCAATATTCCTTACCAGACGTGTGGAAAATAAGTTTACAGAAAACTATAAAATGAATGAATGAATGAAAAAAGTTTATTTCGAGGTTCACACAAAAACTTACATACTAAACAAACTATAAACATGTTGTCCCGGTGGGATTTGAACCAACGACCAATCGATGGGCACTGCAGGTGTTCTACCCAACGCGCCAACGAGCCCGTCCAAAATATGTAGATAATATATAATTTAATTCCATTCAATGAGACTGTATACACTTGAAAGTGTAGCTACATGCGTTCAACTTTTAAAGATTGATTCCCCTTCAAGCGATTTCATCTTCGTTAATGGATGGAACAACGAGTGTCAGGGCCCGGACGATGACTTCGCTTAATGTTATGAAAAACTTTTTAAGAATTCTCTAAGATTCTCTTGGAATTGTTTTTCGAAATGTTGTTGAAACGACTTGGTATCTAATGTACTGTAATAAATAAGATGAAGAGGGAGTTTGGACAGTGTTTATTTTTGGTTTTCCGGTATTTGAAAAAAGAATTCAAAATTTTATTCTAAAATTGTATTTGAATGTAAGGGTTTATTGTTGTTATTATAATTAATGTCTATTGTCATCAGCCTATTCATGCCTCTATAAGGACTCACATCAATACCTACTCACTGTGAAAGGGTTCTTCGGTCCCTTATTAAACAATTAAATTAGCACACAAGTGAAACGCACAAATTGATACCTTTTAGTTTTAGAATAACTGATTTTAGTTTTTCTTCTATACTTATATTATAAAGAGGAAATATTGTTTACAATGTAACTCAAAAACTACTAGATTTTACCAAATTTTAAAAATTATTTCACCAATAGAAAGCTACATTATCAGCGAGTAACATATATTGCATCCGTGCGAAGCCGGGGCGGATCGCTAGTATCGTATTTATATACGATCAAAATATATATATGTGACTAGTGGACCCCGCAGACGTTGTTCTGCCACAATTTTGGCTTCGAAATTATATAATTAAATTGACTCTAGAAAACGTTTGTATGGGAAATAGAAAAGGTCTATTTTTAGGGTTTTCCCGGAATTTATTAGATTTTTTCTCGCCTTTAAAAACCTTTCCTAGACCTCCACGAACATTTCAAGACTAAGATAAGATAAATCCGTTCAGCCGTTCTCGAGTTTTAGTGAGACTAACGAACAGCAATTCATTTTTATATATATAGTTAGATGATAAATTGTAATAATTTTGATAGCAATTGGTTTTCGATACAGATTCGAGCGAAGAGTGTGGGCTTTTTACCCCCAATTAGTGGACCGTAAGACGGTGACGAAGACATCTCCTATTAGCGGCTTGTTAACTTAGGGATCAGATTACGTAAATATAACCGGTTAAGAAAACTATGTACGAAACCGAATTTTTTTTTAAAAGTAATAAGACAGTTCTCGTAAATTTTTCTTTTTCTAAAACAGACAAGACACACCGGTCAGCCAGGAAGCTTCTGAAAATCAGTGTTAGAGTAAATGCCCCTAACTTAAACTGAGAAGCCTCCCTTTTCATGGCAGCGCATACATTGTTCTTTAGTTTAGAATATAGGATTAAGTTTATATACTTTAATTTGTTAATTGTACTTTTTAACTTACTTTAACTTGCATAATTTACTATGAAACCTATACCATTATAAAGGTTTTTGTTAATATTCTTTCGTTTTTATTCATATTTACTGAAAAAATTACTGTGGTAAGCTTAGTGTGTATACTTTTTAAAACAAATATCATGGTATCTCAGTCAGACACGTATTTTGGAATATAATTAATATTAACCGGTTTCAGTCCCTGCTTTTTAATATCCTTCTTGTTCTTTATATTTATCCATAGTTACTTTTGTATGTGCTTGTAAAAGTATTCTGAAACTTCAAAATGATACGATTCATTATTGATATTTTAGTTTTCATTATATTATATTTTTCCAATTCAAATAAATAATTATGATACAAAATACATAACGTCAAAGAAATATTCGGTGAAGGCCAAAATACTATTGAGTGGAGTGCTAAAAATAGTTGGCTCAAAATAGGTTTCTGATTGCAAGTAGAAACCGCGTAAATTGACAATTAACAAGTTCACCAGTTAGCGCAACCCACACTGCGCTCAAAAATGAATAAACTACGTTTTGATTGAGATATTTTTGTATGCTTCTGAAGTTCAAATTTACTTGAAAAGCTTTTTAGCGCTGGCTTTCAGATAGGTTATTAAAGAAATGTTGATATTTATTACTAAATTTTGACGGGCTCATTGGCGCGTTCGGTAGAACACCTGCCGTGCATATCGATGGGTATCATGTTTATAATTTTCTGTAAGCATGTCTTCCCAACATCTCGTAACTTTGGGCACTAAACGGGTGGGAGGAATATCGAAACTCCGACCGTGTAACGAAGCACCCTTCATAGATTGAGAATTTAGCGCGTTTCGATTTCAGTCTATGAATTTCCGAATGCTCGAAGTAAAAAGTAGGTATCATCAAGTGAACCTCATGCTCGCTTATCAATAGCAAACTTAAAAAATAAAAATCATTTACTTATGTTTTGTAGCTGAGGTATCACCTATCATCAAGTGAACCTCATGCTGATCTATCGATAGCTAAAATAAAAATTAAAAATCATTTACTTATGTTCTGTAACTGTGGTGAACCTGATGCTCGTCTATCGATAGCTAAAATAAAAATATACTAGAAGTATATCCATCGTCCAATCAAAATCTTTAAAAAATCATCTCTTTATTCCGATAGAGTCGTTCTAATTAGAAAAGGTACCCAGTGAAGCAATTGAATGCCCAAATCAAGTATTTTAATTAATACAGTCCTCATCGTCTTCGTTTCAATTAATTCGAGGGTTATTCGGACTTTACTTTGTCAAAGATTAGAACATAATTAAGTTCTAGAAAGAATAGATATAGTATTATTTATTAGCTTTGTTTCCGTTTTCTCAAGACCAGAGAAAAACGTTCTTTCTTTCTTCTTCGTTTTTTTTTTTCACGCAAGAATTAACTATTAGCTTTGGAGTAATTTAATTAAATGTTGGCAGATTGTATAGGTTTATTTATTAAAAGGAAATGAAATCGGGGATGTTCTTCAAAAGAGCCAGGTCAAAAGTACTCGAAAGTCGAAACCAACGAACATGTATTAATTGATTGCTTGAATGATGAAATTGGTATGCAAGGATTGGAGTGATCTCTGCCTATGCCAATGGGAAAGAGACGTGATATAAATGTATGTATAAAATAGAAATGTATCTTGAAAGAATTTGTATCTCACATAAAAAATAAAAGTGCTGTTAAGTAATTTTTAATCGACGTAAACCTCAAAGTCAAGGGGCCGATAGATAGTTCCCTGTGTCCGTTTCACTTATAATTTTTCTTTATGTCGAAGTATGTCGTCAGTCTTCTGTGACCAGTCCGATCCAAACAATTGTTTAAAACTTGTATAATGTATACATACACGAGATTCGAATTCGGAACCTTCTCTACTAAATGCAACGCACTTAACAATTAACCACGTTTGTTTTTCCAGGATTCGAACTGGGAACCTAGGGTTCGTAGATAAAATATAATTCGTAAATAAAAAAATCGTAGTGAATTCCTTAGTCCCCTAGTAGGGCATGGAGCAGACACATTTCTGGGTCTGTTTCACTGATAATTTTACTTTACAGGCAAGTAGGTGATCATCCTATTGTGCCATGCCCGACCGATTTTTTTTATTTTCTTACTCCGGGATTCGAACTCAGAATCTCGGTTGCAGAACATCGCGCTTACCACTGAGCCAGTGAAAAAGTAGCCAATATTAATATCAGATAAAATAATAACATAACTATAAATATTCTATTGTATCTATAATCTATATATTACTTCCAATGAAAATTCATATTTATTATGAAATCAGATTTGGTAAGTGCAGTTTTTAATATGTAATTGCATGCAATACTAGCCTAAAAACTTCTAATTAACATCTGTAATATGTAATATACTGACTCGTTATCGTAACTAATCAATTAATATATATCGGTTTTTATTTGAGATCCGTTTATTATTCGTTTACTTAGAGCATTCAGCAATCAATAGCTAGATTTTGATCCTACACCAAAGCACTGTAGATATTAATCCAGTGCATTGTACCAAGGCGCCAGACAAAAAAAAACTGTAAAGTGTGTTTCTGCGGATAGATTAGGTCTTTTACTCATTTCAAATCAAATTACCCTTAGTTATAGAGTTAGTGTACATCCAACTTTAAAGTCTTCATAAGAAGCTTAATTATACATTAGCGCTTAGTCATAAAACAAGTTCGCATCGTAACGACATTAATTACGTATTTTAAGGAGTAAAGCTGATATTAAAATAAACTAAGGGACGTCGCTTCTAGACTCGGGAAACGAGTCGGAAGATTATTAGAGCCAGGTGAGGCTTGTGTTGCGACGGAATATTTTAATACTAATGAGCGATGTGGACACTTCTATGAAAAGTTTAATAGTTTTAATGAAATGAGACTGTGATGCCTTCAAGAGCGAAGTGTTGTCTGCTCGGACGCTTAATTGGTGTTTTGGATGTCAAATGACCTTTTTAAGGTTCGTTTATTTTTTGTTAACGTTTTATGACATCGTTATGATTTCTGTCTGTTACTTATATGTATGTATATCGATGGCTACTATGTAAACTATGGTAACAAACAAAGTGCTTTACGTTTATTAATCTATACCGTTTGATATCGACAGACGAGCATGAGGTTCATTTTTTTTTTATTTCAGAGCAGACAACCGAACAGGTGGGTTTCACTTGATGGTAGGTGATACCTCAGCAATTCTATGGCTGAAGCATCAGTCAATGTTGCGCTGTCGTTGACTTACTTTTGTACTTTGAGCATTCGGAAATCAATAGACTGAAACCGAAATGCGCAATATGCACTTACCTATACATGTATGTTATAAACTTAAAAAAAAACAGTAACATTATTCCCAGCAAACCAATTAATTTATTGCTTTAGTTTAAAAAGTAATAAGATTATGTAGAAACTTCAGAAATGCTATAAAAACACGTGCTATAAATGTGTTTTTATCATTTCTGAAGTTACTGATAAAATTGGGAAGGCTTCTGTAACACAATTTTTACTATTTCAGGAGTCTGGGTTTAAATTGTTTTATGTTAAAATAGCAGTAATAAAGATTATTATTATTATTGAACGGTATCAATACTCTCCATAGCGTATCCATCTCGCTCCCAGAACAAACCACTACGCGATATTCATTTAGCCCGCGAGCTAAGTACCAATGACAGTTGCTAAGATTTATTATGTTCCGCAAGAAACAGGGAGCAAGTTCTGCTGCAGTTGGCTAACCGATAACTTGAGACTGAGGTCGTTATTTAAGAGCTTTTAATCTGTCCTGTGTCAGTGAAAACATTCCGACTTCAATGTAAATTATATTTATTCACTGGAATTTATGGCGAAAGTTTGGGACTGATGCGACGCTGCAAATGTACCTATTGTTAGTTACAAAACAGTTAAATCATAACTTCCTAGGTTTTGTGTTTGTCAAATGTTTTGGCCTCGTTGTTGAGGTTTTAAATAGTCTTGTTGGGAAGTAAGGTGTGTTATAATTAAAATAATTGTTGCTTAAAATATAAATGACATGTATTTTACCGACTTTACTACGATGTACGTTTTGTTTTATGTATATTTTTATTTAAGTTTGGGTGATACTGACCGCCTCCGTTGGTCAGTGGTCAGAGTGTTAAGCACCGGAAGTTCTGGCTTTGAGTCCCGGGGAAACATGATTAAAAAAGTTGTTTCGGTCGGGCAGCGCACAGAAAGCTGAGCACAAAGGCAGATTCGGAAATTCACTTTTGGATTATACATATTAAGTAAATAGAAAATATATAAGCATTAATTTTATGTTAGATATCGACAGACGAGCATGAGGTTTACTTGATGGTAGGTGATACCTCAGCCACAGAACATCGTTCAATGTCAGTCAGTTTACTTCGAGCATTTGTAAATCCATAGACTGAAACCGAAACGCGCAATGTGCACTTCACGGTTTTTCCATCTATGAACGGTGGTTCGTTACCCGGAATTTCGATATTGATCCCACCCAATGCTCGAAGTTACCAGACGTGGGGAAGACATGCTTACAGAAAATTATAAACATGTCGTCCCGGTGGGATTCGAACCTACGACCCATCGATGCGCACATCCGGTGTTCTACCGAACGCGCCAACGAGCATTCCTAAAGATTTTGTTCTAACTTGTTTCGGGATTCGAACCCGGCCCACCGGGGCTAAACTATTGAGCTACTTAGGCTGAGGTTATTGCGATTTTCCTTCTATATTTATAAAATTTACCACTTTACATGATTTCTATATATTCTATTTCATTCTAAATATATTACGTGTTTATACAAGTGTATACAAATATACAATTCAATTTACCCTTAATCCATTTCGAAGCAGTTGACCTATGAAACTGTGCCATTCCTGGGTATCATAATAGCTTGGACATTTTCCACTGACTTCCCTTTTACGATAATTGCAAGCCTTCTGTTGCCTTACGTTATCAAAGATTATGATTGTTGTTTACAAAACTCTCGGACCATCGTGTTTTCATAGCGTTTTGTTCAGTATTTCTCTTAAAATGCCTCAGTTTACTCTATTATATTCAGTATGATCTAAGTTTTTAACTGCTTAGTAAAATCCTTATTGTTTTAATCTTAAATTTCTTTTGATAAGCATATTTAATTAATCCTTAAAACTGAAAGAAGAATAAGAATAAGGAGAAAGTTGAAATGATTTTGGACATATCTAATATATAAAATTTCCATGTCACAATGTTAGTTACCGTACTCCTCCGAAACGGCTTTACCGATTTTTACCAAATTTTATATGCGTATTCAGTAGATCTGAGAATTGGCTACTATCTATTTTTCAACCCCTAAGTGATAAGGGTTGTTCACCCTTAAAATATCTTTTTTAATTTTTGGACGAAATTTTTTGTTTTTATTTTTTTATAATGTGGCATTAAAAAATACAAACAACCCTATATTTTTACTCTTCTATTACCAACCCCTGCTTTATTTTGTCAAAAAATCTAGACCCTTGCGAAGCCGGGGCGGGTCGCTAGTAGTTTCATATATTTTTAGAAATCTATAAAAATAAAAATCAATATATATTTGTTATATATACTAAACTATGTATGCATCCGATTATGGTGAGTTGTTTTGTATAATTTTTTACTTTACATGACTACAGCTAGTTGAATCAAAAAATTAATTACTTCGATTACTCGAATGAAGAAGAACCGAAATCGACTACGAACGAACTCGAACAAGAAACGAAAATCTTGATATATCCTGATTTTTATTTTAACATAATAATTATGTATGACAAACAAACATAAGACGGATATTTCGGTTTCTTTGAATAGCGCATTATGTCGAGACTAATCAAACGTTGTGCTTTGAGGAAAATCTGTAAAAAGCGAATACCATAACGTGGAAGGTTTGAAAGGAAATACGATTAAATTAAATTTCCTTCTGTAGGAAGTCTCAAAGGGCTCTCTAGCTGCTCTAACTTCAATATGTTCCGTATGTCTGTTTCCGTTAAGGTATTGTATAATAGTTTTTGTTCTTTATATAATTATATTAGCATGATAATTTTAATAACTAATGCACGTTATCTAAACTAATATTATAAAAAGGAAATATTTGTTTGTTTGTTTATTACGACTTAACAACTACTCGACCGATTCTAAAAATTCTTTCACCAATAGAAAGCTTTATTATCAGCGAGTAACATAGGCTTATGTGTACAGTACATCTACACTGCATCCGTGCGAAGAAGGGGCCGTCTTGCTAGTTATAAATATTCTTACAGGAAGGGAATGCATGTATGTATGAATAAGAAAGAAAGAATATGAATAAGAAATCTAAACATAAAAGGGGTGCCGTCAATTAATTTCATCTAAAACTAGGAAGTAAAAGGAATGTAATTTCGGGGGTTATTGACCTAGGAAGTAAGAATAAAATATTTTTATTTATGTTTCAAATGAAAAACGAATGCTAACGAATTAACTATCCATTAAAGTATCATGACTAAAAACGCTTGTGTATAATTTTAAAGCTTTTATTAGAATTTAAATGACTGAAAATGACTTTAATGAAAGGACACGTCTTGTTTGAGCTTTCCTTCAATTGAAGTAGTGTCACTTCAGTCGCAGTATATACGCCCACTCGTGATTGTTGAACTGTGTATTAGAACTCACCACTTAATTTTATCAAAATTATAACATACTAACTGCGGAATACTGAAACTATAATCAAAATTTATCTTATAATGTATCTGTCTTTCATTTTACCTTCGTAATGAAAGAGTTAGAGATACTTTTAAGTACACCTCAATGTTGATTAGCGTTCGATAATTCGGCCGTAAGTAAATAAAAAGCGATCTCTGTATAGGCAATGCTGGCGATGATATAATTATTAGATATTATTATGTGTATATTAAGGATAAACTATTTGCTGGAAAGCATTCGAAACGTCGCGTTCGCATTGTGATAAATAATATAAATAACTAGCAACGCGTCCCGGCTTCACACGGGCGCAATGTAGATATAATAAGCACAAAATGTAGCCTATGTTACTCGATGTAGGTTTCTATTGGCGAAAGATTTGTTAAAATCGATCCAGTAGTTTTTGAGTTTATTAGTAACATACAAAAATTTAAAAATACAAATCTTTCCTCTTTATAACAACCAATCTTTATTCACACCAATTTCATTTTGTTACATTTGGGGGCCAAAGTTGTAAAGTATGTAAGCGTTTCCATCTCGTTTAACATCCTTTTTTTGTTTTAGCCGTGATCCACCCAATGTATTCAAGAAAAAGCAAGAGTAGGAAGGAAAACATTTCTTTCACCAACCACATAACAGTAAAAAAACATACAAGAACAAAAATAATAAAAATTAACATTGATGGATTTCCCGTGCAGGATTCTCTGAATTCTCTTTTTTAAGGCACATATTTAATTCTAGAGATAGCATGGAATCTTCAAAGAAAAGTAAATGTGTTTAGTAGTAATTTGTTTCCTCTGATTCCATAAATCGCTAATAGAGAATAATATGTTTAGAGGTATTACATTCGATTAGCGTTGTTTAGTAATAAATAATATATAGGTAGATACAAAAGGGTTCGTAAATTATAACACTTATTGCAGTTACTTGCCATGTTCTATAATATATTATTTAAGTATGAAAGAATTAGACATAGACATAAACAATAATAAATGTAAAAACTAACGAAACACACACACAGAAATATAAGATACAAAATAATAATAATCAATAAGAGAAAAATAACAAAAAAATATGGAAAACAAAATGAAGTAAGAACATTTTAAGTGTGTAATGTGTGTGTTGTGGTTGTAATTGGCCTTTGGTTGGAATTACGTATGTACATAACGTTACGTACGTATGTAAGTTATCAAACTATTCAATAGAATATTAATCTATATTTACATATAATATTACAATGTTTCAATTCATAGTGATTCAGATCAAATGAGAATTTGTTACTGTATTATACACGAATGAATATATTATATACGAGGGTTATTTCCTCCATATAATTGCTGGAATATACCTCGAAGGCATTCATTGAATTGAATAGGAGTCTATAGAAACTGACCTACGGAAAGTGATTGATATCCAGAAATACGAACCCTTCCTTTATCAGATACCTTCAGTATAAATTATTCTGATTCTTCGGTTTGAAATTAAATCGACCACATGGCTTAGTGGTATGTGCGTTGCGCTTAGCACTGGAGGTCGCGAGTTTGAATCTCGGTGATAAAATATATAAATTTGATTCGGTCGGGCAGGAACAGATGACTAATCATCAATTTGCCTATAATATTGTTTTATTAAGGCGAGTGTCACTCAAGTCAAACACACTAAAAAAATATTGTTAGCTAATACAGAAAATTACTGCAAGTAGCTCCGTGGAAATAGATGGCGTTAGTATGGCAACTTTTTAAAAATTATAATAAAATTTATTCAGATGGTCAGTCTAATAAGAGAGTAATTTGATAAATATATTATGCAAACATTAAAAAAAGACTTAATTCTGTTCTTCTACGAAAATAATTCGTGTTTTATTTTATTCGGTTTGAACGTTGTTTAAGTGTATAAATAAATAAATAAATAATCAAAGCAATTATAATCGTAGGTATATACTTAACTAAACTAAATAAAGGAAGGGTCTTGATAAGCCCTCATTTCCGCCTCAGAATAAAGAAAAAATATGTCATACGATTTGATATTTGCTTTATGTATCATGAAAGTAGATTGTGCATGATATGAAAATATACTTAGAAGATAAAAAAAACTACAATGAATATTATCTGTAGGTAAAATTTTGGTCTGTGATTTTCGTTCAATATAATACATTTTCGGTAACATTTCAACTTTATTTTATACAGTGAATTTTACTTACCTTTATCATATTATATATAATGAAATAAATGAATTTATTTTATAATTAAATTATCGACCTCTGGAGGAAACTTTATCGAACATGTCGGCACACACCCTCAGTAAATTGGTTGGCTTTTAATGAAAAAACTTTTGTTTATTTCAATTAGGGACCGTAGCTGTAATTTTCGAACGTTAACGAGCTAAATTCTATCGAAAATTAATTGCGACGTCTTCATTGAAAAGTTTCCAATCCACTTTGATATCTGAAAATTTCTTTGGACAAACTTCAACAATGCAGTGTTTGGTTCAAAGTGACTTTTGATGTGAACTAGATATTAATGACTGTTTGAAGTAGAATCGTTGTACTGTGAATTTTGAATGGACTCTAACCTATGTTCTCTTAATATCTTTTTCTCTAGATGGGGTAAAGGGTAGCTATAGTGCTACTACAGCCCACTCTACGTTGTGCTTAACTTTGGCGAGACACAATTAATGATCAGATTGCTAACAAAGATTTAAGAATTATTGTAATCTCTATTTGTGACATACAAATTAATACGTGCAATTAAATTTAAGGTTACGCTCATTACTATACAACATTTTTCAAATTAAATCTATACTTCTCTATCAATACTAACATTAAAAAGAGGAAAGATTTGTATGAAATGAATAAACTCAAAAACAACTGGACTGATTTAAAAATTCTTTCACCAATAGAAAGCTACATTATCAGCGAGTAACATAGGCTACTACAGGTAGTTTTTTGTGTATAGCACATCTACATTGCACCCGTGTGAAGCCGGGACACAATAATAGCTTCTTCAGAATTAAATAAATTCTAATCCTATGAATTTTAACATAACAAACAGAGTTACATCTGGAATCCAGTAAGTATCTTAGAGTGCAAAGTGCAGTTAATTATTTTTGATACATATTCTGAATAATATATTATGTATACTTCATAGTTATCCTGTCTGGTTATTTGTTTTGCATTCAAATAAGTTGAAGACCGCAGTAGATGAATGCAAGCTATTGCAGAAGCAACGAGAAGCGACTATACTCAGTTCTGAAAAACCGACAGGGGAGATAGAAAGGGAAAGATAGGAGAGAGGATAGATATAGATTGAGCGGAGAGATAGAGACGATATCGACAGACGAGCATGAAGTTCACTTGTTGGTAGGTGATACCTCAGCCACAGAACATCAGTCAATGATGCGCTGTCGACCTAATTTTTACTTCGAGCATTTGGAAATCCATAGACTGAAACCGAAACGCGCAATATGCACTTCACGGTTTTTCCATCTATGAATGGTGGTTCGTTGCCCGGTCGGAATTTAGATATTCCTCCCACCCGATCAATGCCCGAAGTTACCAGACGTGGGGAAAACATGCTTATAGAGAATTATAAACATGTGGTCCCGGTGGGATAAGAACCCACGACCCATCGGTGCGCATGGCAGGTGTTCTACCGAACGCGCCAACGAGTCCGTCAAAGTATATTATATTTTGGTATGTGTGTTGTTTAAACGTTTTAATTTTAATCGAAATATTTTACTCGAAAAAGTATATAATTTTATAATTTCCAGTATATTTTAAAAGGTGTTCGAGTCACTGCACTGCCAGGTTACATTCGGTTCATTTTACGTCGGCTAACTTATTAAAGTCACTTTCAACACCTGCTCTCTAGATAGTAACTTGTTATACATATGGGATAGATATTAATATTTGAGACTCATTTCAGGCAAAGTAATTTCTAAGTTTGAAAGTATCAACGCTATGTAAAGTGTTAATTAGACTATAAATAAATTATTTCGAATCTTATGTAAGTTCAAATAAGTATTCTATGAAATTTATTAAAAAATATTGTCTTTTATTAACTTGAGTATTACACATTTAAATAAAATACTTTATACCGGATTACAACGTGGTCCCCCGCAGACGCAGCCTGCTCGTGACCACAATTGATGAAAAGCATCCGAAACTTTGGGATCAATAAAATAAATAATAAATCGCGTTTTAAACCGTTAAGAAAATATTTTTGAAATAAAAAAAAAAACTCAAAATTTATCAATCAATTTAAATATAATTTAGTAATAAGACATGTATTAGTATTCAAATAATGTTAAAACACAAAAGAAAGCTAACCTTCGTAATTTGAAACTTCTTGCACCCCAAAAATAATTTTAGACAAATTTGGCTTTCGTATTTGTTTTTCTCTTAGAGATGAACCAAATCTCTTAAATTCAAATCATCGTTAGGGATTACAAGTTTAAATCGCCTCGCTGTATAAGGGTATGTATACAAGCATTTATATGTGTGTGTAAAGCATCGACGTGTTTGTCATTTACAACCCGAAAAATGTTACTTTCCCGCTCCCTCTTATGGCCTTTTGGCGATCAGGGTGTCAGTGTGCGTGCGTAGGCACACTGTTACAGCTAACTTGGTTGTGTGCGCGATCCGGGTTTCGTAGCCCCCGCCAGTAGCCTGCCGGTCGTAGAAGTAGTGCGACGTGTCTACGCCGTAGCTATTCCCTATCGGACAATGAGCTTGCGTTCGTACATTTGTGTTACTTTTGTGTTTTGGTTATACCAAATATAATGGTATATTAGGTCTTCAAATATTGAATACGTTACGTTTCCGCGATGTCGTAGACTTTGCGATCAGTTTGCATTAATTTGTAAGTAGTAGTTTTAGGCGATTAGTGAAAGACAAATAGAGGGCTATAATAATATTCAGATGGATTATCCTAAAGCCTTGATGTGACGTTACAGTGTATGTGAAAATTAATTAATTTTGACTGCTTAAAGTGAGTGCTTATGGAATTACTATTATAGTAAGGTAAATAATATTCTTAGAACTTTCTTTATCTAGATATATATTCTTCTATTCAATGTTAGCTTTATCCTTCATATGTCTAATACTATTGTATTGTATTATTTATGTTATGTATTTAGAAGATTACTATCATAATTTTTTTGCTATTCTTTATATTTCAATATTCCTTGTATGCAACATTTGCACTGTGATAACGCATTTGTAGACATCACCCGTTGATAAAAAAATGACATATCTCCGATGATGAAATTTTATTCCTTTACAGAGATGAAATGAAATTGATGATTAAACTTAAGAGATCTATAATCTAAAAAAAATAGCTTGAAATAGAGTTTGTTAAAATTTATCTGAAATAATTTGAACGTGGGTCAAAAAATTAACTATATACTCGTATTGCTATTATATATTCTGTTATTGATTATTATAATTAGTAGATTTTGGATCATATAAAGTCTATTTTCTTTGCGCGAAGAAACTTAATTATTTTTAAATAATAATTTATATTATTCTAGACTGATATTCTATCGGAAATATTCTCATTTCATGAATTTTTAAGCTGTTATCTACATCTAGGATAATTATGTTTAGGATTGGATATTATTTTTTACAGCAGCAGCTATACAATCACTTATATATTTACAGGTGTAGTTTTTTATTAATTAAGTTAGCTTTAGCAAAATTATTACATTCAAGATGGCGCTGTCACAGCAGCTGACTATTAATGAGAGTTTTACAATCTCAATATCTGATAAATAATCTCATTGATTTTGATAGATTTTTTTTCAAAACTAATAAAATACCTTACAAATAAACATTTATTTTTATATTTTTCGATGTATAAATTGGAAAGAAATAGGCAATTTGAAAATTGAATCTAATTTTAATTTAAAATAAAAAAATATTCGTGTATATTATATGGATTTCGGAATGCTCGAAGTAAAAAGTAGTTAACTGATATTCTGTAGCTGAGGTATCACCTACCATCAAGTGAACCTCATGCTCGTCTGTCGATATCTGAGATATAAAAAGACTTAAAATTACTGCCTTTTAACCAACACAAGCCCATAAACAGTTATATATTTTAACCAAAAGATGTTAAAATTGTAATATTTATTTCTCTGTTGAAATTTAAATGAGAATAGGAGGACTACCAAAGACTAGCTTTTTCTCTGATTGTCATCTCAGAATGAGGTTTGAAGCAGGCACTTTGCCAGAACCCTGAAATCTTTTAACTTATAAACAACTTCCTCCATCGCATCTAAAGAAGTTAGTAAATAAGTTAAAGTTGGCAAATATTGTTTAAAAATGATTTTCTTTGAAACTTAAGAATATTTTTAAAATTCAATTTACTTGTTTTAAGTGACAAAATAAATGGCAAGATAATATTGTCCGAGGTAAAAAAACAGTGTTTGTTTTATTTGCTTTATTAGAAACAATATAGAATCATCAATTATAATATAACAGAAAAAATATTAATATAATATAATAAATAAAGACATTTTCTAATAATATTATAGCTTATATTTAAATAGTAAGTATACAATTACAGACGTTAAACAGTAAATTATAGTCACCTTAAAACATATTAGTTTTTGTCAAAATTCGGTTCAGCTGTTTGGTTGAAAAAGAAATACAGTTAAACGTTTTCAATTGTATATCTATATACCTATATAAAGAGGAAATAATTCTTTTTTTTATGTTAGATATCGACAGACGAGCATGAGGTTCACTTGATGGTAGGTGATAGGTACTTCAGCCACAGAACATCAGTTAATGATGCGCTGTCGACCTAATTTTTACTTCGAGCATTCGGTAATCCATATACTGAAACCGAAACGCGCAATATGCACTTCACGGTTTTTCCATCTATGAACGGTGGTACGTTACCCGGTCGGAATTTAGATATTCCTCTCACCCGATCAATGCCCGAAGTTACCAGACGTGGGGAAAACATGCTTACAAAAAATTATAAACATGTGGTCCCGGTGGGATTCGAACCCACGACCCATCGATGCGCATGGCAGGTGTTCTACCGAACGCGCCAACGAGCCCGTCAAAATTTGTTATTGGTAATTTGTTTGTTACCATTTACCTCAAAAACTACTCGACTGATTTTAAAAATTATTTCACCAATAGAAAGCTATATTATCAGCGAGTAACTATTTTTGTGTATATTTGCGAGGGTGTATCGCTAATAGATTATACATTTAAGGACACATTCAATACTTTTTTAAGTCTCAAAATAAAACAATATATTTTATAGATTTTATCTGAAAAGTTGAGCCCCAGGTACTTTATCAATATTCTTGAAGTATATTGTATGTTATCAGATGCATCAATACGACAACAAGAATGAGAATTAAAAATAAACTCGTAAGTATCATTTCATTTCTGTATTGTATCAAATCAAATCATGTATTTCAGACCACATTAAATCTATATACGTTTAATAATTTATTATTATATAACCTTATAAAATAATCATAAATTAAATTAAAAAAGGCACAAAATTAAAACAATAAATTTTTAAATTACACTCAGAATAATAATTATTGAACTAAATTAAAGTATCGAATATTATCAATACATATTATATCTATCAAGTATTTAATTTCAATAACGTCCCAATTCATTATTTGGAAGTGAGAACACAATTCAAATTTCAATAACAACAGAATAAACTTTTAAGTAGGTACTTTACCTGTGATGTATGTCGTAATAATGTGTTTATATACTATATTTATCATACGATTTTATAATTCATCGTGTACTTTAAAGGTACTTTCCTTCGCTTTAATATAATAATTTCAAAGTCAGAAATTAATTAGTGAATCAAAAGTTCGAAATAGTCTTGACTTATTATATAAATATCTGTTATTTATCGATCGTTTTTTGCTTTTATCGCATCGTCAATTAAGACTGGGAATTGCCAGTTGGATATAAGTATTTTGTTTCATTTTTATTTTATTGTACGCAGAATATAAATAGCTTATAAATAATATAGCGCAATATTAGAGGATGTTAAAGATTGAATCTATTCATTGTTTTCATTTTCAATTTAAACTTTTTTATACAAAAAAAAAATACCTACGAAAAACTGTAATGCAGGTTACCTAATATACGTAGATTTGGAAACTACTATTTAACATATTAAAACATGTGATTATCGATTGGTTTCAACACTTTTAATTTTTTATATTATTATTGAGCTTCTTCTTTTTGGTTTTTTTTTTATTGATTTTTCATGTTTTTTATTTTTATACTTGTTTGTACATTTTATATACATTTTTTTTGTAATTTTATTTAATATTAGATTATAGTTGTGTAATTGTTGTGTTGTGTAACTGGTTGTCAAATAAATGTATGCCATACGTTGCTGATAAATTCATACGTCTCATAATCTTATCGTTACGAAGCATGTGAAACTAGACTTGAACAGTGCGTTGTTTGTAGAACAAGCAATACCTCGATTGAGTGAAGTCATTGTTAAACGCAACTGTAACTCCATTGCTTCGATCAACAATGTCAATGCTCCATTGTGAACGTAAAATGTCATAGTCACCATGCAGAAATTGTATGCTTGCGAAACTACTTCACATTTTCAAAAATCCTTCAACAATACGTGTTCCGGTCCACATCCTACCTCATTATACAACTAATTATGACAACTAATTAGTATAAATTGCAATGCGGCCTTATTTTCCTTTCAAGCTTCAATAATATTCAAAAGACAATTAAATGCATATTAGTATAGAATGGTATTATTGTTTTTAATCAGAAATATCAATAAAAACATTTATTATGTTGAAAATAAGATACATATTCAAAGCGAAAGTAAACTTAGTCTTTATTTTACATTGACATAATACTATGAAATGGTATATTAGTTAAAATTTCATCGCTTAACCACTGCATTGATTTTGATGAATTTTGTTACGGTTAAAAATGATAGGATATATCAACATATCCCGGATAAACATAGCTGTTCTAAGCGAGTAAAAACAGAGTGCGGAAGCTCCGAGATTCACACGAGTAAAAAGGATACTTAGCTAAAACTCAATAAGTATGAAATGAAAAGTTGTAAGTTAGGTATATTCAATTTTTAAAGTTTAAGGACAAAATTAGCTAATATACAAATAATATATCACATCACAAATATTAATTACGACTATATACAATCTTTGGTAATTCTGTCCCAAAACTTTTCATACTGAATTATCTTAATTTCATATTTATTGGGTTTTAGCACTCTACTCTCGATTTTCTATATATTAAATTCGGAAAATAGGCTCAACCTCAATCGGTGGTATCTGAACTAATGACAAGTATTGAATTATTTTATTTTTGTTTGAGCAAATGTTAATAAAAGTGAAAAATGAAGTACATCCGATGAAAATTGTTCGTATCGCGGCAAAATTCAGTGAAACTGAAACGTCCTGTTTGCGAAGTGCCCATTTTGTTCCACTTTTGATCGGGTTTGTCGTGAACATATAAATTCTTTTATTTTCATCGACATACGTTTTATTTATTTGTTTATTTTTGGAGATTTATTTGTTATATTTTTGTGATTATTTATTTTCAACTACATTATTATATTATATTTACTACTAGGAACACGCCGCGCTAGCACGGGTGCAATATAGATGAAGAAAAATGCCTATATTACCCGCTGATGTAGCTTTCTATTGGTGAAATAATTTTTAAAATCAGTCGGGTAGTTTTTGAGTTAAATCGTATTACACAAAAAAACATATCTTTCCTCTTTATAATATTAATATAGATATTATTTTTCATCTTTGTAGTTAACCCGGGCTTTGGACTTCGGTGCTCGAGGCAGCGAACTTACCACTGAATCAAGGAGGCGTTATTTTGTGCAATTATATTTTACTTGCAATTATAAATGCAAAATGCGTTTATATCTTACATTTTCTCTCTCTTACAGATTCTCGGTTAGGAAACAGGATATATTTTACTTCGGGAAAAAATTCTCAACCTCAGATATGTAAAAACATTTTTAATCATTGGACATCTGTTATACCAGACGAAAGTGCATGCTGAGCTATAGACAGAGAAATATATGAACTTTAATTTTATATCATATCATTTGACCTGAGCCCAAGCGTGAACGAATTACGAGAGAGTATTGAGAATTTTTAAATTGCAAACAACTGACAGATTGACGATATAAATACTTTCTTGCAAGTTTTTCATTTATTTACAGTTATTTTTAAAGATTTATCTATTTTTTTAATTTAAGCTAAACTTTCCTTACTTTGAGTTTTTAGCGATCCCTAAAATTGTATAAACGTATTTACTTTTATATGTATTATATATAGCTCACTATCAGTCAGTTTCAAACAAATACACATACGTGCCAATTTTCTTGGTGATCTCTCACATGCCGTTGGAGTTTAGCGATTTCATATAATTACAATAATTAAAACAAATATCTTAAAAAATACTATTAAATTGTTCTGGTATTATTTTGTAAGGTATCATTCCACTATTAGGTAGTATCGGGTAGTCGACCATCGTTCATGAAAAACCGTGTAATGAATGAAAACTTTATTTGACAGAAACAACAACAACACAAACAAATAGCTTATTAAAATAACTTAATATTGTCTTTTATTAACGCGAGTATCACACATTTAAATAAAATACTGTATACCGGATTAAAACGCGATTTATTATTTATATTGCTTAAATCCCCCCGCGACCACGGTTGCTGTAAAGCATCCGAAACGTCGGGATAAATAATCTAAACAATATAAATAATAAATCGCGTTTTAATCCGGTATACAGTATTTCATTTAAAATAACTTAATCAAAATATAAATACAAAAAGATAATACTTAAAAAAATAAACAACACTTCTGTCAAAAAGAGGCCGCTCAGCATACGTTGTGCCGCCGTACGAAACGGACTCAACACTGATTTTCAGCGACTTCCTCAATATGCATATAAAAATGCATATTGCAGTTTCACTTTAATGATCACTGAATGCTTAAAGTAAAAAAGTCATTAAATTAATCTTAATTGACGTCTTATATCCGGGATAATCTGTTAAAAAAGTATCGAGTACCCTCGTGGGGCAGGAATTCTGTGCCCTTTACGACAGAAACATTTTTTTTAAATCTTTTTCCCCAATATTCGAAACCAGGACTGAAGGCAAAACTAATCGCGGTTAGCATTGAGATTTAGGCGGTTATACGAATAAAAAAACATTTTTCTTTATTGAGTACATTTTCTCATTATTTACATAAATCGTTTTCAGATTGACCTTAACAAAATGACTGTTATAAATTATGTTTGAGCAATTTCTTTGCTTTCATGTTGTGCGTGATCGCTCGATGTTTATAACTTTGAAGGTTTCGTTTGTTTAACTCGTTTATTACCTGAATACCGTTACTTTTGGTAGGGACGAACCCTTCCTTTTGACGGCATTATGTTATTACGGCTATTTGCATTTTTCATTTTTTACTTATCTATATCTACGTATATACTATATAGGTATAAAACAAACGTGTTAGTTACACCATTTATAACTCAAGATCGGATGCACTGAATTTATTTCTTATTGTTTAGGATTCGTCCCGAATAACAGAATAAACATTCAAATATCGGAAAATTTCAGGAAAATATTAATTTAGAAAATTACACACGTCACACGTTCATAGCTTTTTTGTAATAATTATAGCATATTCAAATATATATTTTTTTATTTTGAAGCCAATATTATGGCAACACAAAGTCTGTCGTGTCAAATATAATACCTGTCAATACTTCTGGGATCGAGTATAGAGGCAACAACTACTAATTAACCCAACAATTAAACATACAGGAACAATTTGAAAGAATTTGATCTTACTTTCCCTTCATCAGAATAGAGTCAGCACTCTATTTACAAATAAACCATTATTGACGATTCATACCGCGGCATGAGACAGACGGCTCGTCTACATCTTTTAATGGTATATTTTTAAATGTGTCTCCGCCAACTGTATGCATTCAAAATGTGAACGACAGCGAGACTGATAAGACTGATAAGTTTTTTATACATTTTCATAATTTTAGGTGTCTCAATGTTGCTGCCTCAACTCGAACATAGGACTAGTTGTTTTGAGTCAAGCTTGATTGAGTCATTAATTAATTTGTAACTGTAATGTATATGAAGTTTCGTATAAGGATACAGATATAGATAAAGGAATAATTCATATAATACCGGACCCTTTCTGAAATTATATTTCAGAGGATTCGGTTACGTTTTCAGATAGATTTTTATATCCGATATCCGATAGTTTTGGATACGGTTACGGAACTCCATAAAATCCCTGATTTGTAACATCACGTAATCTGGAACCCTGACTTGCGAATATAATGTTACATAAAAGAGGAAAAAGGTAGTGATTACGCAAGTTATTAAAATCTCGCGAATCGTGATAATACTGAAAATGTTCCTTCCTCTTGAAATTTTAACAGCTTTAAGGATATCTTTCATCATTTATAAGTTATTTTTAAATTTGGTTACTTATATTATGTTGTTTTTTTTACATATTGGTTTGTGCCTTAAATTATGTATTTGAAGGGAAACGCCAGGGACATTTTTAGCGTTTATACCTGGGTAGAAGTACCCTTATGAATTTTTATAGGGCCAGGGAATGTTTATGAGACACCGTCGAATATGCCCTGAGGCCGAATATTCCTCGGAACGTAAAACAATTTAGACTTTTCTATTTTTACCTACGTCACCTGTCTGCGTAATATTTTTCGGTCCGTCGAGAATAAATATTAAATACTTCGCGTGCTTATCAAAGGTTTTACCATTTATTTATTTCCTTCACTTTTATTTAAAAAAATCACGAAAATTTTATTTAGTCGAAATATTCGAATGGTTGGAAGAAATTATTATGCTACCAGAAACATTTTCATGTAAAGTAACGCCAAGACGAGTAGGTACATATTGCTTGCACTGTGAAAAAAGTTATCAGATCGTATGGAGAGCCAAGCTCCTAGCTTGCCCTAACCTAACACTCTCTCATCATAGCATATAGTGTTATACATGAATCCTAGTCTTCAGTTTTCTATAAATCCTACATCTTAGTCACAATTCCCCATGTTCCACTATGGGAATCGAGAATTTCCTTTTTTATACCAGTTAGCTACGAATAAGGTTAATTTGACTCACTATCAGTATACAAACTCGAACTAGAAATTAATGGGACCTCTGGGAGAGCACTTCTCGGAAGTACCATTATGTAGACGTAGGACTATTGACATTACTGATTACCTTCAGAACCTGTTCTTCCAAAAAGAAATCCTAATTTGATTTTTGGCGGCTTTGTTAGTGGAATCGATTCACCTGTCTTCGACGAGTATTGGTTTCGATTTTCACCGTTTTCACCGAATGTTTAAGTTTAATTTTCTTCATTAAGTATTTCTTATAATAGTATTGAACGACTGAAACACAATCAGGGTAAATAACCTTAGAACAGATACAATATCTAACTGGTTCAAATTGCGCGTAAGCTATTTTGGATTTGTATACTAAAAAAAAGTAGTCTAACAACCACTCTCCACAATAGTTGTCTTTTTGCCACTTTCGCCGGATGTTTGTCTGAAACTATATAACTTGGGAACCTTCAAGAAAGGAGCCTATTCTCACCTTAAAAACCAGCAACGCATCCTCAAAACCTCTGGTGTGGTGTGGGCGGCGGTAGTCAGTAACCATGAGGTGAGCCGCTTGTCCGTTTGCCTCCTGTAATATAAAAAAAAATTGTGGAGATCTGATGATGAAGGATATTCTGCTTGGAAACTTACATTAGTGTATATTAAACACTATTATTATAATTTTAAATTTTGTAAAGACCAAACTAGACGTATTTTAGCTCTGCTTATAAGTTCAACTACGGTCGTAGTACTTATAATGAAAATCTTGATATCTTAAAAAGATAAAACACTTGCTAGTCGTAATGTTCCCACATGTTTTCTTCATCTCATTTCTATACGACAAAATAATGAGGTAACTTTTTCAGCTCAGATAAACATTAATAACACCGAGAAACATTACTTTTTGCCAAAATTATTAATCTTTTCTACACAGATTAATCGAGAAACCGATTCCTTGCTGTATTTATTATGTTATTCGTAAGGCGTATTTAATATCTCTTTTATACTCCGAACATCAAACAGATGGACAGACTTGTAATAATGTAAGGAGACGAAATAGCTGGCAACTTCAGGAATGCCTGTGGGTTGTAGTTACTTCAGAGATGCGATTGTTTAATTTAGTATCTTAGTAACTCTGATAAATTTATTACAGCCATATTTCAAACGTCCTAGTGAGTTTTAATCCTTGAAAATTACTTTTCAAGTTGCACCTTGCTTTTAATTCACAATAATTTTTTCAAAAACTCTATTGGGATATTCTCTAAAATGAGATGAATGTGTTTAATTGTCTTTTATAAACACGTGTATCACACATTCCAATAAAATACTTGATAACGGATTAAAACTTTTATTTATATTATTTATGCTGACGTTTCGGATGCTTTTCAGCAATCTTGGTCGCGGCAGACTGAAAGATGACAGTTGTCTGATTTGAAATATCACAAAGTTGTCATATTAACGCCACTTAAGGAGTTTCCTACGGAGTTGATAGTTACTATTATTTTCTATATTCTGGCAATATTGATTAACGGTGTTCTCTTGTTTTTTAGTATGTTTGACTTGGCAAAGCATCTGAAACATCAGCATAAATAATAAATCGTATTTTAATCCGTTATAAAGTATTTTATTTACATGTATATGTTTTGTTTCTTTGTATGTCCCACTTTTGTTTTCGTCTTCGTCGTTTCAGTCTACCACTGGATAGGACGTCCAATGATGATCATAGGCCACCCCCAAAGACTACATCCAGCGGCTTCTTATCACCTACGTTTGATCTGGCCATATTTTGGTATGTCCATTTTATGGTACCTATGTCCTATTTCACAGTAATGTAAAGTGAAATAGTGTGAAACAGTAGAACCTCTTTCATAATAATAATAAAGGCTTCATTCTATTCCAGAAAAATGTTTCAATTCTTTGGTTACTTTGTAAAACATAAAACGCTTCGAGGGTATTTTTTGTTCATCATGAAATGGAAACGACTTAATTGCATTTCTAATAGAATAATGTTTGTTCTACTTGAAAAATATATATTTACTAGATTCCCAATATTTAATGTAATTTCGTAGCATTTCTACATATGAAGAATCATAATTATACTTGCCTGTTAACTTATATAATCATTATTTCTATGAATATTTTTGTTTTAAAACGTCGATAATAAGTGAATTCCTGGAAAATAATAAAATATATAAATGTATCTAATTTATGCTCCTGTGTACAAGAATTCATGAATACTCAGTGAAATACTTCTATCTAAAGTATTTTTTAGTCACACATACATATTTAGTCCCGGTTTTCCGGTTAAACCTTTTACAAAATAATTAGATTTAGAAATTTACATAAGAAGGGTTGAAGATGCAAATGTTTTTTTTACAAATCAACATTTACATCTGCCTAACATACTTAATTTTAATTTACATATGTATATAGAGGAAGAAAGGTGTCCAACCTAAAGGGAGGATCCTCGACCAGTCGAACCACTGACTGGCTGGCCCTAAGGCTCAACCTAATTCCCTTTCCTTCTTTCCCCCTACCCGATTCTTTATCAAGTATACATAATGTAAAACATACTAGAGTAAGACCATTTAAGGAAAACATTTCAGTATATTATAGGGACGTGAAGCGCCACAAGGGAACTATTTCGTTACTTCCTTGAAAGATATCGTAAGTCTTTGTAGCAAACTATTTTTTACCCGAATATCATATCTATAGTACTAGTAGTAGAGGTTTTTTTAGGCTGCGAAAACTTATATTGTGTCGAGTACTTTTCTTTCCTTTTTATATTGCATTTGTTTCTTTCGGGAGTCTTGAAATAAATATTATTATTTTTTTATTTCCCGTAAAAATATTTCACGTTCGGTAGATCATCGATGCGCTCATCATGTGCGCATCGATGGGTTGTGGGTTCAAATATCACCGATACGACACGATGGTAAATTTCTATTAGTATGTCTTCCCCAACTGTAACTTTGCTATTGAACAGATGGGAGGAATATTGAAATTCCGTCCGGGCAACGAAACACCGTTCACAGATGGAAAAACCGTGAGTTCATATTGCGCGTTTCGTGTTCAGTCTATGGATTTCTGAATGCTCGAAGTAAAAAGTAGGTTGATGGCGCATCATTGACTGATGTTCTGTGGCTGAGGTATCACCTACCATCAAGTGAACCTTATGCTCGTCTGTCGATATCTAACTTTAAAAAATTCTGGTATATCTACGTCATACACATACGTACATATGAAACGTGAGTGAAGACAATAGGTTCTTTAAAACATGTTGGCTGATTGATTTGCACATCTTCTCAAGACAGCAGACCGGCAATTGTTAACAGGACTTTATATAAATAATTATTATAATAGCAACATTGAATTGTCATGGTTTTCGCATCGTTTTATGTTTCTTGCTCGAGAGTCGGGAAACAATCGCTGCTATTCGTTTTTTTTCCGGAAAGAAAGACAAATAATATTGAAATAACTTAATTGCCATTTTATTTTATTTAGTCTCATTTTTTTATAACTATAGCCGTGCGAAGCCGGGTAAGGCAGCTAGTTTATTATATAATTAGTAAAGTCGCAAAGTGTCACTCGCTCCTGAAATAAAATTCATAAACAGTCTAATATAAAATATAGAAATCGGAAACACTTTTATAAATTCAATTAACAGAAATTGTTGTGGTTTATTACTTTCAAACAAGCTCAACCGTTGCCGCCGATAAAACCTCAAAATGCCGCATTTTCTTCTGGCTTCATATAAAATGATCGACCTGTAAACTAACATACATAACCAACAGCTCTAACTTTATGTTATACTAGTAACACGCCCCGGGTTTGCACGGGTGCAATGTAGATGAACTGTACCCAAACAATAGCCTGCTGACAATCAGTGGCGGGACTACCATACAAGCCCAAAAGTCCGGCTTGCCCTATTATTGCAACCATAAAAAGACAAATAATAATGTCCTTAACGTAATTATATAAGGCATATATATCTAATATAATTACGTAATTATATAAGTTATACATAAAGACGTATTTCGTTAAATTCGGAAAGAGCGCCACTGCTGACAATATACATTGGTGAAAAAAAAAATTAAATTCAGTCTAGTAGTTTTTGAGTTAAATTGTAACAAACAAACAAATTTGAACGTTTGTAATATTAGTAGTTAGTACCTATAGATTATAATTGTATTAAAATAATAGTTGAGAATTAATGCAATCAGTAATAATCTATCTATATATAATAGTATAATGAAAACCCATTAAAAATGCGCCACGTATATTTAAAATAGAGACTTATTATTCGGATCAGGCTGAACAGAGTACTTACAGTTAGCGTGATCCGGTTTAAGCCGGTACAAAGTGAGTGTAGCTAATACTAGCACCATTTTACGGAGATAATTGCTGGGCTTGAATAGAGGTTTGTGATACTACATGAATAGATTCCTGCCTTGGCTCGCGTCGGCATTCATACAAAAGTCAACGAGACCGTCAAAACTGTGATTGTAAAACCTACCACTAAACGAGAAACTCTTCCTATTTATTCGATATCTAAAATTAAAAAAAAAACTTATATATTTTTGCTTTCATTTCCTATTATATTAAAACGTGAGATACACAATAGAACGTAGAACTTCAATTATGTAAATATAACCCATAACATGGATATAGAATAGTTTGCAGAAAAATAAAAAAGTACTAACATTGAACGTATCCAGTATCCAATAAAGAGTTTATCTATAGGATATAGGACGTACGTACGCAACTTGCAATGGTTTTATTTCATAGATATTAGATGCATTTCAAAAATACATATTATGTTATGAATACCATCCGCCATACATTCTATAGCAAACTATTAACTCGGAAAATAACATTTGTAATATTTATTGATATCGACAGACGAGAATAAGGAGCGTAAGAAATGAGAATATTAGTAAATTATGCGCGAAAAGAACATTTATAATAAATTAAATATTGACAGACGAGAATAATGAGCATAATAAATGAGAAAATCAGTAAATTTTGCGCTGTTGACTCATTTACTTCAAGCATTTGGAAATCAATAGACTGACTCCGAAAATCACTTTTCCTGTGGTTGTCATTCAATTGGAATTTCGGTTTAATGCTCACTCATTTAATGCCTGAAGTGAGCAATTCAAATTAATTCCAGTGCACCATTGAAGATATTCGTAGTAGTATATTATATGTATTAATATACTAGCAACACGCTCCGGCTTCACACGGGTGCAACGTAGATGTACTATACACAAGAACTAGCCTATGTTACTCCCTGATAATGTAGCTGTCTATTGGTGAAATAATTTTTAAAATCAGTCCAGTAGTTTTTGAGTTTATTCATAACATACTAAAATTCAAAAATACAAATCTTTCCTCTTTATACTATAAGTATAGAAGTATAGATTAAAGTTTGAGTTTGAGTTTGGATATTATATATTCATAAAAAAACGCATCTTTGATTTCATATACTAGAATAACTTCATAACTATATCTAATGAAACAGATTCAGCATGAATATTGAATTCCTATTACGTTAACACGGTATTTGAAACTATTTCATGGAAGTTCAATCCTCACGGGCAAAAGAGAACAATTTAGTTTAGACAAATTCAAAATGTTCTACTAGCAACTATACTAGTAGTTGAATATTTGAAAAATCATTGTTGAATTTTGTAAGTTCAAATGTTATATCGTCGTTGATGTCTAAGCTAATATTGTATTATTATATGTAGTTCATCTATATCTATACTAATATTATAAACAGGAAATATTTGTATTTTTGTATGTAATACACTCAAAAACTACTTGACTGGAAAATTCTCACAACATCACTAAATTGTATTATTATTTGATAATACAATGTTACAATTATTATTATAGCTTAACACTACTTAAATAATCTCTGAAATTTTTTTCAGATTTTCAAAATCGTATATATATTGGTCAGTCTGTTTCTCCTATTATATCGTAATTGATTAGAGTTGCATATTATGGCAAATTAAGAGGTATTTACTATTGGTGGAGCAATTTTGGCTAAAGAGATTAATTCTATAAAGGATATTTTCCGGTCCAGCCATAAAATAATGTAAATTGTTGAAGCGTAAGATATTATACCGTCTTTCCGGTTGGTCGCGATATCGTATGATTATTTATATTTTTTTGTATTTTTTTACGGACGTTAATTTCGGATTTATAGGTGGAAAAAATGTAAAATGCATATTGCGCGTTTCGGTTGAAAGCCCATTATTTTCTGATATATCTTCGACCATCAAGTGAGTTTCACTGTTTTTGTGTCAGAATCTGACATAAAACTCAAGAAGCTTTAAAACAATGATGCTCTATATAAAATTATCCCTTTCGAATAGTTTGTTTCATAGTTTTCATCTATACTAATAGTATAAGGAGGAAATATTTGATTTGAAAATTATTTCACCAATAGAAAGCTACATTATCGGTAAGTAAAATAGGCTTTTTATACATATATAGCACATCAACATTGCACCCGTGTGAAGCCAGGGTCTGTTACTATCTATAATAAATTGAAACAAAATTCGATTCCTATCCACAACCCTCCTATTCAAATTAATTATATGAGGGACGAATGCAAAATACTAATAGAGATTTCAACATGCATCCCTAATTCATAGCGTTTGATGACTATTTTGATTACAAAGGGGTGCCACATTCTATTCACAGACCCCACACGGTCAGTTGAAAGATAATCATCGCCCTCTATACAACTCCAACTCAAATTATCGATCATACATTTTTGTATAAGTATATGAGAAGTAAAATACCAAATAAGCTATGACATTTTTATAAGAAAACTTATCATTTGCATACGAACTTTTTTATGTTAGATATCGACAAAAGTGCATGATGCGCCCTCGATAGTAATTGAAAACTCAGTCACAGGACATCAGTCAGCATTCGGAACAAACTTAAGCAATATATTATGTAGATGTTTTAAAAATACATTACTATCGTTCACTTTGTACGCATACATTATTTTTTATTTACTGAAATGATTAAAAATTAGATTGCATTATATACTACTAGCAACGCACCTCGGCTTCACAATGTAGATATACTATATACAAAAAAATAGCCTATGCTACTCGCTAATAATGTAGTTTTCAAAACAGTCCAGTAGTTTTTGAGTTAAATCGTAACAACCAAACAAACAAATCTTTCCTCTTTATAATATTAGTATCGATAAATCTCGTTTTAGTACGGTAAAGGTTATTTTATTTAAATTGTTATTACTATTTTAGTCAATTCAATTAAATCGAAGATTAAATCAGTCTTATTTTTAATCTCATTCTTTTTTGTTTCTTTCACTCCAATGATATAATGTATTAGAAGAAATGAGATAAAATGACCAGTAAACAAAGTGACAAAGCAAGGTAATAAATTATATCTGATCAAAACCAAATACAAAACATCTACGATATTTAATTTATCCGGCTTAGAACTAACGGCCTAGACTACGCAAATGGGGCTTATATATTTACATAATTTGAGAGTGGAGAGTATTTAAGAGCCGGCTTTAAGGGTCTTACAGGGTATGTTTTTACAACGCCACATGGCGTCGCGTCGGGACAAAACATGTGGAGTGAAGTCGTTCTGACGTAGAGCTATTGTTTTCAGCCTTTCAGTCACTGTTTTCTTTTCTAAGTGGTCTAGTTTTGTTTGCATTTGTTTTTTGTTCTGAGTACAACTTGCAAGATAGTACTCGTATCGTCCATCGGACATTTGTTTAGAACAGCCCACCTAGCTTGACCATCAAGAGATATCTCGCAAACGAACTCGAACGCAGGACGAGTGAAGACAAACTAAGATATAAGATATCGAGGTATATTATATCTCGACATCGACGACTTTGATAAACAAGATATCTAGATTATAAAACATCTATAGTTTTGACATTAGAAGTCGAGGTTTTAGATTAAGTTTCATGTTAGACCCGGAAGACATACAGAGATAATCGATTAAAACACAAGATAGCGGTCGACAAAATTTTGTCGTGATTGTCATGCTAGGCCGGCAGAGCTGTCCAAATCAATGCTTGAATTTATGCGGCCCGCAAATCTGTCATTTCGTATTTCTTTTTGTATTACAAATTTAAAAAAATTGCGTTTCTTATTTTTTTTTTGTAAATTGTAAATATTTTGCGGCCACCTATCTATTTAGCCATTTTTATTGGCCCTTGATCCCATCTAGTTTGGACAGCCATGGCTTAGAACATCGGAAAAAAATATATTCAGAATATTAATATTAAAATCCGATTATCCGCAATGGCGCCATCTTCCGCAATTGACAGCTCACGTCACGCACGCTTATAGCTTATTTGTAATAATTTATGCCCAAATCAGTGACATACTTGACATAATATAATAGAAAAGAGAAGTGGGAAAATAATACACATGTAGAAATATTTTTTTTTCTTTTGTAATATTTTTATATAAAATATTAAGACCTATAATTTACAGTCATACATTGTAACTACTCTTTACACATAATACGTATTTGTGTTGCTGTGAGATTTAATAAATAATAATAACATTCGAAATTCTTAGGAAAATGCTTATACTTTCTAATTAATTTATTGGGCGACGCTGAAAGCTAAGCTGGAATAAAGCCGGAGTTCCATTTTTAAAATACTGTTAGGAATCTTACAATATCTCTCTACATACAATGTATATGTATGCTATGTTATTCAATGAAACTGAAATGTGTTTGTAATAAAAAAAAAACATAAAAATATTAATTTTGTTCATATCTAAGAATTAATATAGAGTTTTTAAGCTGTAGTTATAAAAGGATTTTAGTGTAGTCTAAATAAAAATAAAGAAAGTAAATGTATGATGTAATATAAAAGTATATTTTTACCAGACGTGAGGAAGACATGCTTAAAGAAAATTATGGATGCGCAAAGTAGGTGTTATACAAAACGCGTCAATGAGCTCGTCAAAAATATATACAAGACATAGACAGGTTAACCTGATTCTCCGCTACCTTTAAAAACCTCTATTTTACCGGTTCTCCAACAAAACGTGTACTTCTATATACGATAACGGAAACCATCGGGGTTATGAAGGTAACGAATATGGTGCTAACGCGTGAAGTGCACAGTACGCTTTTACACTTCAGACTATGAATACCCCATTTAAATACAAAACATAGGTCGTCAGCGTCACTGATTGGTTTTGTATGGCTGAGACGTTTAATCAAAGAGTAAATTTCACGCCTGTCGTTATCTCTATTTATTTTTGTATGTTCGATTTTGATACATCAGCGTGAGCTACACTTAATGGTAGGTGATACCTGAACATCAGTCAATAATGTGTTATCGACCTACTTTTACTTCGAGCATTCGGAAATTCATAGACTGAGACTGAAATGGCCAAATGCACTTCACAGTTTTTTTTTCATCTATGGATGGTGGTTCGTTACCCGGTCGGAATTTCCATTTTTCTTTCACCTGTTTAATGTCCGAAGTGACCAGACGTAGGGAAGACATGTTTATAGAAAATTATAAACATGTCGTCTCGGCGGGATTCAAATCTGCGACCCATCGGAGCGCAAGGTGGGTGTTTTACCAAACGCGCCAATGATCCCGTCAGAAATAAAAAAAAACATTTAATTTTCCCTTATTAACCCATATAACATAATCAATCACTAACAATCGTTATTTGAGCTCTCTCTGTATACTAACCTCACTAATAAAAAAAAATATAATTAAGAAAACTGTAATGGAATAAATAAAGCTCATTCATTCATTCATCCGTAATCCAACTCAAAAATTATAGTAGCATACTGTATCAGTTACTCAAAGCACTTTTTCATATCCATTTTCGTAGCTCCAAATGAATAATTCCAGTTATTTGCGATAACAAAGTATAAAGTGATTTGGAGTCGTTGTTAAAACTTTTATTACGTTCGATATATCAACTCAGTACGGAGACTTCGATACAAAAACTGATACAATCGAGTAAAAAGCGGAGTCGTGACGCAACTTGGACCAATAAATATTCCTAACTGCCGTATAGTAAGGAAACAAATGCTCGAAAACACAATGATGGCTGCCAGGAATAATGGCGGGAAGAAGTGACGCATGTCTAACATATTTGAAGGAAAATTCTTTTA
Source organism: Anthocharis cardamines (assembly GCA_905404175.1). Lineage (NCBI taxonomy): Eukaryota > Metazoa > Arthropoda > Insecta > Lepidoptera > Pieridae > Anthocharis > Anthocharis cardamines. The sequence goes on along the minus strand of FR989950.1, from coordinate 3,434,951 downwards.
TATCGATACTGCTAGATTTTTTTATATTGTCAATGAAATCAGAGATACTTAATTTTAGTCCACTATTTTTGTAGGCATTTTTGAATCGTCAATTTTTTTATTGTAATTAATAAAGAAATAAAAGTTTATAATTGATGAAAACCGGTGGGTTCAGAGTGTAACTAAAACTCGATAGATACTCTTTTTAAAATTTTTCAATAATAATATCAATAGCATTCAATATGTACATACACACTCCTCTTTCCCATTGGGGTAGGCAGAGATCACGGAATACCATATGCCCCGATCCTTACATACCACTTTCGCTTCTTCCACTTTCACCAATGCTGACTAGCGAAGGTCAACTTATTTAGGTTAGGAGAGACTGACTAAACAAAAGAATGCTAACGCCATGTAACAACGAATCTTTAAAGCCATTATTGAACCTGTTATGTTGGATAAATACAAAATATAAAGACCAAAGGTGATTGATGCTGTATTATGTCTGAGTATTATAGTATTATTATAAAAAAAAATGTTTTACGAAAACAAGTTATTGTCTTTAGTTAGAGATTTGACTAGTATGTAAGGGATACAGGAGAAACTGCACTGCTTTTACTATATAATCGTACGCTGATAAATAAGTTGAACTTACACGAATGTAATGTAATACAACAATAGATTAATAAGTTGGATCCTTCATATTCAATCCAAGGCTCCATTTTTTATATTAATACTGTTACAACGGACGTCGATATGACCGTGTGAAAGTATAATGGTTGGGTTAAAATTATTGATTATATTAGGTTCTTTGCAGCTGCGCTTGGGTTTCAAAAGTTGTTATTTCCTAAGATAAAACATATTCTATTCAATAAAATGCTTAAGCTCTCTTCTTGTGTAAAGTAAAAGATAAAACATCGTTATACTTTCGTATAGGAATTATGGAAAGCTAACGAGATTTTTCCTTACTCACACTTACTATGGATCTTGTATAAACTATGAGTTTCTTATCTGTATCTTAAGACAGCTTCGACTTAATTCAATCCGTGATTTTATTTACTTTTTAATCTGTTTTGAGAAACAAAAAACGTACATAAATTTTATAAATTTACAGTATCTGATACAATATATTTATGAATGAATGAATTAATGACATAAAAACGTTTATTTAGCCACTATATTTAACAAACATACAATACAAATGAACTCTTATAACTAAAATAATTTAAATTAAACTCAACTAAAATTACCTAAGAAAAAATAAGTATTTATCGTAGATAATAATCAATATTAGAGTATCATTGATCATTAATTTTTCAATAATCTGCTTATCTAATACAAAACTTAACTACAAAATATTAATAAAAAAAATCTTTTCCAATTATTTCGATAAAAATACTTCACTTGCTGACTGTACCCTTTTTCCAATAACAAATTTTCAATCAAGAAACAAATCAGAATCTTCTTTATTAAGTCAAAACGAATGTTCTCGATATAACGAGAAGCAATTTTTTAAGCTATTATGCCGCTCGTAACTTGAATAAAAATGAGTTTATATAATATCGGTATGAATACATAACTGATATATGAATATAAATCAACCTTCGTAGATATGAAAATTATTTTCCGGTATCGGTTATTCATGTTATTGAATTTAACAAAGTGTCACTTGTCATTTTTTACCTTTTGAGGTCGATAAAATATTACGGTAACGAATTTTCACAAGAAATCCTGGCTTGAAGGTAAGTTTTTAAGTCTGGTTCGCCTCACTGGATGATTTGTATAACATATGTTTGATTACATAAAACAATATTATATTTTATTTAATACTAGCTGATGCCCGCGACTTCGTTCGCGTGGGGTTCACTTTAAGCTTAGCTCCATCCTCTGTACTTGGTGATTTCTTTTGGGAAAGAGCTATCAAATTAGTCATTGACGGTTGCATTTGCATCATATTATTATCGACACGTTTAATGGTGGTTGAGATTGGGGTTCGAAGTATGATTTGAAATTCAATAAAAATACCATTCTTGAATAAATGAACCTGACTTTAAAGAAAATTACTTATTTTTTTTATAAATTTAATTAGTGGTGAAGATACTGTATCCACCTCGATATTTATTTCATTTAATTGATCATTTCATTTTGAGACATTTTTTTTAAAATTCATTTTACCGGGATTCCTACTCGGGTTTCCGGTGCTAAATGCGGAAACCTCTAAGATACGAAGACAGTCCTTAAGAAGCAATAAAAGCAATGTCGAATAATCGTAATTCTGTAGAGAAAGGATGGATGAAAAGGTGAAATAAACGATCTCATAAGAAATACTTTTTCATATAATATTTCAATAATACATTTTCTATTGTTATAAATATAGTTCTTTAAAAAAATAAATATTTTTAAATAAATAAATAAATACAAAAAAAAAAAATTCCGTTCAACTTCAGATTCGAACTCGCATCTGAAGTTACGCAATGGGCCTGCATATCCACTATTCTACGATTACATATCGGAATTGGCGAAATAATCAAACTATTTCATTTACATATCAAACTGTGATTGACATCTGACAATTCGAAAAAGTTCAACGCGAGTCAGTTTGCATTGCAATTTGGTGATATGGTGCCTTTAAAATTATTTTTAAATGATGATAACTTTTCTTTCTGAGAACCGATTTCGATGAAACAAAGCCTATATGTTGCCCCGGGCTTTACTTAATATATTTGTGTAAATTGCATGAAAATCCGTTCAGTATCTTCGGAGATTAGCGTGAACAAACAGACAGACAGACAGACAGACGGACAGACAGACAGACAAGAATCTTAAAAATTGCATTTATGCATTCTGCTACCCTTCTTTTATCACCCCTCTTAATTTCTGGTAAAAATATTTAGTGAAGCGTAATTTCGATCCTACTCTTTTATTATATGTATAATAGAAGACAGATTTTTTAGTGGTCAGCCAGTTAACCACTAAAAATCTATCTATATAATATATAGAACAGATTTCCTAATCTCTATAAAATTTGTAGTGTTTCGGATGCTTTTCAGCAACCGTGGTCGCGGCAAAAATAATATAAATAATAAATCGCGTTTTAATCCGTTATAAAGTATTAGGATATTTAAATGTGTGATACTCGCGTTAATAAAAGACAATATTATGTTTTCTATTGTAGTTAAAATTAATTGTTAAATTCCCAATTTCCTACCTATATTGTTTTGCAACACCGCATCTTAAAATATATTTTTTTCATTTAAGTCCAGTCGCAGGCATATGATTTCAATCTCGCTTATTCCTACCCGGATAGACAATGAACCATATCATATCTCTTCTGCGCCTTAAGACAGTCTGGATAATGTCGTAATGTCGCAATCCCAAGTCCGTTACGACAATAAGGCTATTATAGTCATTTGTTATTTTTGACGGGCTCCTTAGCACATTTCAAAGGATTGTAGATCCGAATTCTAGTCTGGACTTGTCACTGCGGTCATGAAACTCAAGAAATATGGAAATTAAGAAAAAACTTAGGAATATTGTAAAGTGCAAAATGCGTTTCAGTTAAGTCTATGGATTTCCGAATGCTCGAAGTAAAAAAGATGTTGACAGCGCGTCATTAACTGTAATCCTGTATTACTTTCCGATAAATGAGCTTCACGCTCTAAGCACTTATTCTACTTTATATGGGCAGTAGAATAGTTTTTCTTGCATTTTCTTTTATTAGCTATCATATCACTACTCACACCTTCCATACACATATCATTCTTCACGCAATCTCTCTATATCTCCCTAAGTTTTCCTCTACATATATGCCCAAAACACTTCTCAGGACAATAAATAAATAAAAATAAATTCCCTCCTCATCAAATGACCTTACCACGCTAATCTATTCCATTTAATCTCCATCTTATTTATCACAGGCACTAAGTCTGACATAAAAAATCTGAATTTTTGGTACAGACTGATAATAATTTTAATTAAATTTATAAAATTAAAACGCTATTTAATATTTATCCCGACGTCGCGTCGTTTTAAATGTCTTTCAGCAAGCGTGGTCAGGGGCAAATTGAAAGGTCATCATTCATCGTCATCGTCAATTTTAATCGGGTAAAAGTGTTTTACACGACCTCCGAACGTCCGACAAGTATACATTAGTAAAAAACTTTTTGTTTGATATTTTCTTCGCTGTTTTACCTTTACCCTGTACTTATACAAACATAAAAATAATTTGGGGCTATGGGGCCTCCAATCTTTTGTTCCCCGAGTCCTCCACACCTCTAAGTCCGGCCCTGTAAATACTTGCAAAATATTTTTCCAAATACTTTTTATCTAAACTTGACTTGTATTGCCGGCTTGAAGCATCAATAATATCATCTCATAATAAAACATCGTCCATCCACAGAAACTTGGAATTGAGTAAATCCCTCACAAGAGTCATCAAGTCATTTGCCCAGATTGCAGTGCAGACGGGATTAAACTTGTGACGGCTGATAGCCCTCAGTTTACTCGCAGTTGGCGGCCGGTCCCAGGGGCATTTAGGAAATTTGCATGCCAATACTATTGGGACGGGAATAACGAAGAAAGTTTTAGCCGGCATCATTCTATAAGGGAGTGAATTGCTACTTACTCCGCTCAATTTAACTCTGCGTTTTCCTGTTGGTTTAGGGTCGTTTGGGGGAATAGTTTTCATGAACTCATTGTGGTCATTTCGGGAATTGAAAATTTTAAAGTTAATAAGAAACTTTGATATTTTAACTAAATTGTTAAATTTTACAAACACAAACAAATGGAACGCTATTTTTTTAAATATTAAAGAAACATACAAATTTTTAAATCAATCATTAAAATATAGTAAAAATATACATATTATCTTATGTTTTGTACATGACAACCCTTGCTGTGTTATAATCAATAACTCCTGTGAATTCCGCAAGTATTTTTCATTATAATAATAGGCCAACAAAATAATACAGCCCAACAAACCAATAAGCTAATTGGGAATATTAAGGAATTTAACTTTTTGGTAAATGTGAAATTATCCAATTACATGAAACAAGAAGAATACCGTTAGTATTAGTATTTTTTATGTGCTAGCTACGAGTCTCATCTGAGGTCTCTTTGAATAATAGTATACATTAATATACGGACGTTCCTCCGTCGGAGCTACTTTGTGTAAGAGGATAGAATTTAATGAATCTATAAAGACTTAAGAATTGTAGGAGTTGGACGTTAAGACATAAAATATCTTAATTATTTCAATTTATAGATTAATAGAAAATAGTTCTTTTTTCAAAAATGATTTATCTTAAAAAATGTTCTTTGTTTTAATTCATAGGTTAATGGAAATTGTTCTTTATTCAAAAATTATTTATATTCAAATAGTTGTTCTGCCGTCGTAATAAAGAACGCAGTATTTGACAAAATATGAATTTTCTTTTTTTTTTAATGTAAAAATAAGTGCGAATTGTACATACACATTATTTTAACTAAATCTAAATACAATTTCTTAAAAAATACAATAAATAAAAATAGTTGAAGTTAATAGTCCTTTTAAGTCCTTTTATCGTGCTTTACCAGAAACCGCCATTTTGCAAGTACTGCGTTTACCCGTACGACGACGGCAGTGTTAGTTGTTCCAATTCATAGGTTGATGTTCTTTATTCAAATTCATTTAAATTAGAAAATTTTATTTTGTTCTGCATTCCGGTTTTAGTCTGGATTTCCGATTACTTGAAAAAAAAACACAGGTCGACAGTGCATTGACTGATGTCCTGGTGCAAACGTATTATCTGTCATTACATTCGGTCAATATCTAACATAAAAAATAGAAATCAAAACTTTAATAAACGTTGATCGCTATACTTGAAGTTTAATTATAATAATTATTATTTGTTTTAGTTAATGTTGTACTGTAAATAAATAGGTAAAATACTTAATGATTAAAACATTTGTTCAATCTAGAATAGGAAATATTTCCCCAACTATAGTTCTTACACCGTAGGTCTCCAACATTTTTTCTATTCTGTTTTAAGTGAAACTATAATTTTTGACAAAAAAAATGCTATGATAACATCTAAAGACTTCTACTATATCAAATTTAATGTGTAGACATTTTAATAATTTAATACTTGCTAAGATATTTAAATAGTTAGTTTCATTACAGTTATAAGAATGAAAGTCTCAACGCTGGCCATGGAATGTTGCAAAGTATATTTATCCGGTATTACGCCTACGAGAACATTTTTCACAATTTTAAAACAATGCTACGTATGTCTCCTTTGTTCTCTGACAGGAAAAGTCAAGAAAATCTCGCGCTGCGACGGGCGTGATTTTTCATTTTCCGTACACAAAATGTTGGGAGAAAATTGCACCTTACAAGCTTATTATTAAAAATAAGGGTTTAAAATGTGTATTGTTTTATGCTATACAAAAACTGTACTGTTTTTTTTAATTAAAATATTCTGTGTTTTTACGGTAAATTAAGCTTTTTTTTAAGCGAGCGACAGCTATTTAAAGTGCGTGAGTCTCACTTCATGACATTTGGTAGGTACCAGCAACAGGACATAAATCAGAGATGCGCTATTTACCTATCCTATATATCAAATATTTGGAGATCTAGTGATTGGTATTGTCGCGCAATATTCACGGTCATTATAAGTTTAACTATCCGGTCTATGGTTTTGTTATCCGGTCGCAATTTTGATATTTCCTATAATGCTCTAAGGCAGGGGTCGGCAACCGGCGGCCCGCGGGCCGCATGCGGCCCGTGCTCTATCTCGTTGCGGCCCGCAAGCCTCAGGTCCTTAAGAAAAAAATACCAAAGCAATAGGCCATATTACTAGAATCACTAGAATTTATACGGCCATGCTGCTGGGCCATGAGAGTATTCTTGAAAGCTCGCTCCCACGCGGGGTGATAAAAATGTACCTATTTCGTTTTTTAAGAACTGTTATGTTATGTATTGTTTCTACCGAAAATAAATATTTGCTGTACTTATTCAATTCTTGGCAATTTTTTTTGCGTTTATACGCTGCACCTGGCCGTCGGTGGCGGGCGGCTCCTTTGAGACAATAGGCGGCGGCAGTCTTTGATTAGACGCAGGTGTGCGGCGGCGAAAAAATTCAAAGCGACCGACTTTAGTTAAAATCACAGCCGCGCGCAGCTATCGCCTCATTCGGTTGTGGAAATTCGCCGGATACTCACGTCTCATCTGGTTGCTGGCTACGCGTTTCGTTTCACCTTTCTTCCCTTCGATGATAGCTTCTCACGCACGACGTATGAGGTAAGTACGTTGTATGCACTCGCGAGCAATTTGTATTATTTTATTTACTGATTGTTTATGTGAACCTTCAGATTGATGGGTAAATGTTATAAGGACGTGGATAGTAGTTACATGACATGAAGTCAGTTACGAGTATGTCATGTTTTAATTATTTTTTGAATGTGGAGTTGAATTTGTAGGTGCTAACTGGAACATATAATTTTACAACGAATTTAATTTTTTTCATTATTGTTACAGAATATTTATATAAACATGGCTTCAAGAAAAAGGAAGATAGAAGAAGAAAAAAGAGTTTTTAACAAATTATGGACAGAATTATACTTTTTTATCGAGTTTAAAGGAAAACCGTTATGCTTGATTTGTCAAAAGAGTATTTCTGTAGTAAAGGAATATAACCTGAAGCGACATTACGACACTGAGCACAAAGCTAAATTTGACTGTCTTGAAGGAGAAATACGACAAAGGAAAATTTCCACTTTGAAATCGTCATTACAAAATCAACAAAACATATTTAAGGTTGTGGCAGACAACAGCGAATCGAATGTTCGTGCCAGTTACAGGGTAGCAGAGATTCTAGCAAAAAGTGGACGTCCGTTTACCGATAGTGAATTAGTAAAAGAGTGTGTCTTAGCTATCGCAGAAGAAATATGCCCAGAGCAAAAAAAAATGTTTGAAGACTTGGGTGCTAATTTGTGTGAACAACTCAGGGATAAGGCGCAGTCTTTTGACTGCTTCTCTTTAGCGATGGATGAAAGTACGGACGTGTCGGATACAGCACAGCTACTCATATTTGTACGCGGCATTGACGAAAACTTTACTGTTTACGAAGAGCTTGTGAAAATGTGCAGTTTGAAAGGTACAACTATGGGAGAAGATTTATTTCACCATGTGGAACAAGCTCTGGATTCATTGCAGTTAAGCTGGGAAAAGTTAACAAGTGTCACTACCGATGGAGGCAAGAACATGAGCGGTCAAAACAAAGGTGTTGTTGGGAGAATCATCAGCAAAGTGAAAGATTCTGGATCTACTGTGCCATTGATTTTTCACTGTATTGTCCATCAAGAGGCATTGTGCTCCAAGGTTATATCCTGGAAAGAAATAATGGATACTGTAACATCCACTGTTAATTTTATAAGAAGAAATGGGCTGACACACCGTCAGTTCCAAAAGTTTTTGGAAGATCTGGAAGCTGATCATGGTGACGTGGTTTACTACTGTGAAGTGAGGTGGCTCAGTCGAGGTGCCGTTTTGGAACGGTTTTTTGATTTGAGGAAAGAAATTGGCAACTTCATGGAGATGAAAGGAAAGCCAGTCGAAGAGCTTACTAACAAACAGTGGATTATCGATCTTGGTTTTTTGACTGATTTGACTAAGGAACTGAATCAGCTCAACAAACGCTTGCAGGGAAAAAATAAATTGATTTGCGATATGTATTCAGATGTTAAGTCATTTGAGATGAAACTGAAACTGTTTATCGAGCATATTGATGAAAAAAAGCTTGACCATTTTCCTAATTGCAAGAAAGCCGTGGAAGAAGCTGGAGATAATTTTGTGTGGCAAAATATTACAATGAGAAACGTGTTAACACAACTACAAACTGAGTTTGTAAATCGATTCACCGACTTTAAAAAGAGCTCCCTTAACCTGGAAATATTCCAAAACCCTTTTGCAATTGATATTAGTGAGGTACCAAGCAATTTGCAAATGAACATAGTAGATTTGCAAAGTAATAGCACACTTAAAACGGCATTTAAGGAAAGCACTGACTTGATACTGTTCTACGGAGGTTTGAGTTCTGAAAACTTCAAAGAATTGAAAAAGTTTGCTCAGCAGATAATAACTATGTTTGGTAGTACATATTTGTGTGAGCAGACTTTTTCAATTCTCAACTACCGCAAAAATAAGAATTGTTCGCGGTTAACGGATGAACATTTGGACGCGATTCTACGCGTGTCTACTACTAAAATGAAAGCAGACGTTAAAAAACTTGCAAGTCAAATGCAGCCGCAAAAATCTCACTAGTTCTTACTTTTATGTTAGTATAGTAATTCAATTAAAATAGACATGATTGTATTAATATATATGCGTTTTATTTCAAATATTAAAAATACATACCCGAACATATAAATATAAAAATAAGTGCGGCCCGCACTGATACTCTGGCAACATATGTGGCCCTGCTATAGCAAAAGGTTGCCGACCCCTGCTCTAAGGGATCAAAACTAAACTGAAAAAAAAACATGTTTATGGAAAATTATAAACATGTCAAAATAAGCTTGATTCGAACCTATGACCCATCAAAACGGAAGTCAACCCATTACAATCTAACGCCTCAACGAGTCAAACGCGTCAAAATATATTCCGACAGTATTGATTCCGACCGCGACGCGACGTAGCGAATGGTTTACGGCAAGCGTGTCCATAAGCTGAGTGGCAAATACTTGTAGAAGTAAATTAATAATTAAAAACGATAAATATAATTAATAAATCACGCTATATTTTATATCAAATATCGACAGATGAGCGTCATACCAATAAAGGTGTCGACCTATATTATGGACTTCGATAATTCTGAAATATGTAGACGGAAGCTTATGAACATAGTATATAAACAGGTATATAATATTATTTATGTATGACTTATTGATAAACTATAATATTAAGTAATGATGATAAAAAATTACTATAAAATTCATGACATAGTAACAAATTAACTATTAAATTCGAATTTCAATTTATTGCCATATCAAACTCAAATTCCGCTACCATTTTTCTTGTTTTTATTTAACACTAGCGACGCGCCCGGCTTCACGCAGGTGCAATGCTGATAATGTTGCTTTCTATAGGTGACAGAATTTTCAAAATCGGTCCAGTTTTTGAATTTATTCATAACATACAAAAATACAAATCTTTCCTATTTATAATATTAGTAAAAGTATAGATATAGATATTATGTGTATTCCTATAACGTTTTATTAAGATTAAACTGAAAAATTAAGTTAATTTCCCAATAGAAAATCTTACCCTTAAAATAGGTACCTATTGTCATAAATCCAGTCTATCCTATGAGAAAAATTTGCGTAAAACGGAAAACTAAGAAACAATCTGTCATATTTATAATATTAGTTGGGATTTCTGTATCTAAGCAAGCCACTAGTACAGGTGCGCATTATTTATGACGTGCACACATGTTGGCAAGGGCTGAATGAATTGTCCCACTTACGAGGGTCGAAGGCTCCGTGCCGCTTATGTTTGCCTAGTACCTAGTAGTATTACCGGGATTTGTTAGTTTATGCCTCCTATAATATAATAGTATTGACTGCGAAGTTTTACCTTGGAATATTATAAGTATAGAGAGGAAATGCAAAATGTATTGCTGAGGTTTAAGTCATTTATTTCTCAAAAAACAATACATATTCACTTACTATGAGATTTTTTTTTTAATAATAAAATTTTATTCTTAATTCGAAAACATATGAACTATAAACCATCACTAATCACTACAGAAATATTCATAATACATCACTAATCTCAAAGATAGGTACTTTGTTTCAAAAAAATATTTTTTTGCTGAACATAGAAGATTTATCGGTTCTACGAAATTTTCTATCTACACTATAATAATATTATAGAGGATTTTTTTTTTGTAACGAATAAACTCAAAAACTATTAGAATGATTATATAAATTATTTCACTGATAGAAAGTTACATTATCAGTGAGTAACAAAGGCTATTTTTTGTGCATAGTAGGTACATCTCCATTGCATACGTGCGAAGTCGGGGCGCATTGCTTGTTAGTAATAATTAAGTTAAACGTGACAGTCTTCAGCTACATTTTACTAATGACATTAAAAAAATGCTGCACTTTTTTGTATAGAGTTATATTATTAAAGAAAATACCTAAGTAAATGAATGGGGTATGAAGCAGACACATTTTTGAGTCTGTTTTGCTGATAGTTTACAGATAATTAGGCAATCTCTTTTCTATGCCGTGACGGAAACAATTTGTTTTGATTTTGTGTTAAATATTGTGTTGCCCCCTATACTATAAAAAAGTGGGCAAAGTACTTTATCTGTAATCGTAGAACACATTTTAATAGTAGGTATTTGAATTAAGAATATGTTTTAGTATCTTGATCTTCTAAGTCCTTACAATGTTTATTCCATTTCAACGTGGTACCAGTATAACAAAACGTAATACTATTATCTTCATAGCCGTGACATCCAACGTAAGAAAATACGTTTTCGTTAATATTTCCGTCTTTCTTTTTTATGTTTGTGACGGTGAATTGTTTTATTTTCTTTCTTTATATAACGCAAATAAAGGTGACAATTATATTACATGGTAATCATTTTATTTTTTTTATTTTTTTATTTAGTGGTATTATTTATTTACTCCATTGGACTTTTCATAGACCCTCTTTTCATAGAAGATATGCAATAATCTATACTAATATTATAAAGAGGAAATATGTGTTTGTTTATTTGTTATGATTTATCGTAAAAACTACTCCACCGATTTTAAAAAAAATCACCTATGTAATTCTAAATTATCAGCGAGTAACGAGAACTATTTTTTGGTGTATAGTACATCTACATTGCAGCCGTGCGAAGCCGGGGCGTCTAACTAGTAACGAATAAACTCAAAAACTACTGGACCGATTTCAATTAATTTTTTTCACCATTAGAATGCTACATTATCAGCGAGTAACATTGGTTATTTTTAGTGTATACTACATCTGCGATGCCGGGGCATGATGCTAGTAGTAATATATTTACAATAATTAGTTTAATATAGATGTAGAAGCAAGGACTGAATACCGGTTAATTTACTATGGGAGTATACCGGTATAAAAAAGGTTTTTGTTAATATTCTTTCGTTTTTATTCATATTTACTGAAAAAAATTATTGTGGTAAGTTAAGTATGTATTACTCTTTAAAACTAATCTCAATCAGACACGTATTTTGGAAAATAAAAATTAACCGGCTTCAGTCCCTGTGCAGAAGTACATCCATGCCTGTGGATTTATCGAGAAGCAAACCAGTATCGATCCTTAAGTACAATATCAGTTTGCTTATTAGCTAATCCAGAACTGCGGAATACTATGATAATATATAGCTTTGAAACAATTCGGAAATCGCCGCAACTGCGACACAGCATGCAAATGACCGTAAAAGCAAATTTGTGTTTCCGAATCCGAAATGCTTACAAAGGGTTTAAATTTGCAATTCTATCATAAAACCGTTGCAAACCGTCGCATTGCATCTGAGTGACGTAGGTTTGGAAGCTACTTCGGTTATTGGGAATCGGGATGACATTCGGCAGACTTTTTTATTTTGGCACAGTAATTCAATCAAATATTATTTCAACAATCTTATTTTACATACAGACCTATAGTGCCCAAAAAAGTAAAGGTATTAATAAGAGCCGATAATTTGGACTCAAAAGAACTAAAGATGATAGTCATGTTAAATCTATACGCAAGTAAAAAAATAAAAATCAATGTAAATAAGTTTGTCCTCTATACGCTCCTAAACTATTCATCCGATTATAATGAAAATTTGGTTATTCTCCATGCGTCCGCGAAGGTTCAGTTCAGGTGCATTTACAACCAAAGATCAATTAGTGATATTTGGTTGTAAATAGTGGTACCTAATAAGCAATTAAGAAAGTGGAAGATACGAAAGTGGTATGTAAGGATCGGAGCATATGTAATTCCGTGATCTCTGCCTACCCCAATGGGACAGAGGCGTGATGTACTCGTATATTATGTATGTAGATACTTTTTTGAATGTTGAGCTAGTTTGTTCCTAGATAGCGCTGAGTATATGGTTAATCGCGTTATAAAAAATAGAACTTATATATCTCTTTGGTTTTCCGCTAAACATATCTACAGATTTTGCCGTTGCATATAAATTTAATGCAAATTCTCACACTTTTTGGCTGCATTTATGAACAGGGAATCGTTAAGAGCTGTTAGTTATGTACGGGATTAATTACCGCGGCGCGACACAATTTTAATTTCGGTGCTGCTGTTTTTGGAACGTTGCCTGGGTTTAATGACAAGCGGTGCTAATAATAGTAGGTAATTACATGATAGTAATTTAGTTATTGTTACTTACTTATTATTTGCGTTTGTGTGCTTTTTGATTGGGTCGTGAAAAAGAACGATGGGGCTGGTAGCACGAATTCTATAGGCAGTATTAGGGATGTTATGGATATGAAATTATTTCGGATTATCTAACTACTTTCGGTAATGGATATTAGATATTATAACGTAATTCCACAATAATTGACTAGTTATGATTTAGCAAAGTAGTGCATCAGCTCGGCTGGGCAAAACTATCTGACGGGCTCATTGGCACGTTCGGTAGAACACCTGCCGTGCACATTGATGGGTCGTGGGTTCGAATCTCGCCGGGACAATATGTTTATAAATTTCTGTAAACATGTCTTCCCCACGTCTGGTAACATCGGGCATTGAACGGGTGGGAGGAATATCAAAATGCCGATTGGGTAACAAACCACTGTTCATAGATGGAAAAACCGTGAAGTGCATATTGCGCATTTCGGTTTCAGTCTGTAGTAAAAAGTAGATCGACAGCGCATCATGGTCTGATGTTCTGTGGCTGAGGTATCAAGTGAACCTCATGCTCTCTGTCGATATCTAACATAAAAAAAAGATTTCCCGATGTGCGTCTAGATGTATGTGATGTAAATAAACTTTATCGCTTCATTTGTATTACAAAATGATTCACGTTTATTAATATTTATACCAAAAAATGATTCTGTAACATTTTAATAAGATTTCCATTTTATTTTCTGTGCCCATTGACTTCCGTTCTAATTTTGGTCATTATTGAGTTAGCGTGAGGGCAGGCGAAGTAACGACGATAATTTTGTTCGAGCCAATGATCCGACACAATTTCGTCAAAAGAGGCTTAAGATATACTTAAAAGTTCTTTGCTTTCAATTATCATACAATATAAAAATATTATTTATTTCACAAAAAAATCGCTTTAAATCTGTAATTGTTAGGTAATGTTTAAAGATTTGTGTTTTATTGACTTTTATTTATTCATGTAATTGTTTGATGGACGATCGCAAAATTACTAAAATTAGGTCCTTTTTAACGTTAAAAGAACTGTCATAGAATGAAACTATAATGTTTTCTATGGTTTAGTATTTATCTATGTTTTTTCATGTATTGAATTAAAAATATATGTATGTAAACTTAAATAAGAGAAATAACAAGAAATATCCTGATATCTGTGCATATTTGAATAGTAAATTAATTTTAAAATAAATACTTTCGGAACTCCGGCATCTTTTGCAATTGACAGCTCACGTAACACACGCTTATATCTTTTTTGTAATAATTGATGTCCACTGCAAATCAGTGATATATTATACTAGACATTATATAATAGTAGAAGAATGATCATATTCAAATCTAGAAATATATTTTTTAATTTTGCAGTTAATTCTGGCAGGACGTCTGTCCGGTTCGCTAGTTATTAATAATTATAGTCGATTCAATGGTTTCATCTATATAATAATTTGTTCTTCTTCTTCAGCCTGTATTATTTATCCACTGCTGGACGTAGGAGAGCCTAAAGTGCGCCATTTTCCTCTGTCCCCTGATCTTCGCATCCATTGTCTTCCCGCCTCTTTTCGAAGATCGTCACTCCACCGTGCAGGCGGCTCCACACTGCGGCTACCAAGACGGTGCCTCCACTGTATGATACTTCGACTCCATCTGTTTTCAGCATTTCGGGCAATATGCCCAGCCCACTGCCACTTCAGTCTACTCACTTTGAAAGCCACGTCGGTGACTTTAGTTCTCTCAGGGATAAGATTGGAAATAATATTAGAAACCCCGAGCATGGCTCTCTCCATAGCGCGCTGGGCTATAATATAATGGAAGCCAATTAATACTAATATATACACAGAGTTCCATAATTCTGTTTTTATTTACATTACATATAATATATAAATTATAATTTATTCATTATAATTAAATAAATAAATAAAATAAAATTTCAAATTTAATTAAATTTTATTGTATATGACCATGTTGTTAGAAGTCATCATTTTGATAACGTGAACATATAGGCTGTCTCTTATATATTTGAACAGAGTAATGTAAAACAGAGATAATAATAAATACAATTTGGTAAATCTCCATAAGCCAACATAAGTCGAACCGCGATACAGTATCGAAAACGCACGGCGCTAATGGAAAAGTTAATTTTAAACGAGGCAATTTCACAACGTAGCCTCTGATTAATTTATATTAATTGCTTGTTCACTTTCTATTGCATATTTTGGCATTATTTTATTAAATAATGGGTGAAATATCTATGTATACTGTCGGATGATATATTATATTTTTTAACATTCTATGTCTTTAGACAAACTTCGTAAGAGAGAGGAGTTTATACCAGACGCCAAGCTATTGAAATAAAAAAAACTCAACTTCAATAGAAAATGGTTTGAGACTTTCTCACACGATAAGGAGACGGCTCCGATAATAAAGAATCTTAAAGAATATCAAACCTAATAAACAAGTGGACTCTGTTAATCAATATTGATTGCCGTAATACAAAAAAATATAGCAAGCATCAACTCTGTAGGTATAGATTGCGTTAGAATGGTGAATTTGTGTTATTCCAAATCAGACAGCTGTCATCTTTCAGTCTGTCCGTGACCAATTTTGCTGAAAAGCATTCGGTACGACGATACGAACGTTAAATAATATAATTCATAAATTTCGTTTTAATCCCATAAAAAGTTAATTTATTTCAAAATTAATACCTGTGGATTGATGTTTTATATTTTTATAATTGTTTGTTTCTCTTGAATCAAGTGGTACATTAATTGTAAGTTTGCAATTAACACTGGAATTAAATTTATTCAAAGTTGTCTTACTTGTTATGGTAAACTGTTGTTAGTAGGTTGATAGGAACAAAGTAATTATTAAGTTTGGAAACCGAGTTATAATCATCTGTCTTTGCGCTTTTAATAACAAGAAATAGTTAAAACCACTGTGGGAAAATCGCAAAGTAGATTTCACCAGGAAGTAAGATGATATAGAAGTCCGCCATATTTAAAATTTTCGAAGAACAATCAGATGAAGGCATAAAAAAGCTAGTTGATAATAAATAAAATAAGTAAGTTTTTATTTCTGTACATAAAATAAATATAGATTAATGATGTTCGAGAGAGAAAAAGCATAGCGAGCGCAGAAATATAAATAATGCTTTTGTTTACGAGCTTCTGTGAATTTTATAATTTTTCGCGCGCTTAATTTTCACACCCTGCTATATTTCAAAGGCTTTTTTTGTTTGATGAAGAGCAAGTTTCATTACAGGTTTATGAAAAATTCCATTCTGTCTACAGATGAGATTCTGCAGCGTTTTTGACGTCAGTTTTCACACGTTCAGTAAAGGCATAACGAGTTAAAATTGTTTTTATACTCGAGCTGTTTTTTTCACATAAGTAATTAATATTTGTATTTCTGTTTTGTTTTTTTATCATAAGCTATAGCATTTATGTAATAAGATAAGATAAGACAAAAAAAAGGTACTTTTTTCTACAAGTTTGTTGGTTTTTTGTTTGAATAAAAGTCTATATTTATGTAGTATAAAAATATAGTAAAATATTTTTTCTATATTGCCTTTGCACAGATATGTAGTAGACAAAATTATTTTATACCAATCGAATATTATGGAACTATATTAATGTGTCTTTCGTTATTTAATTTAATATAATGTCCTATCTCATATCTTACCACTCTTTTGTTTCAGGTACTTCAAAATCGCAAGCCATGTTGTGACAATAACAAACCAAACAAAATGTACTTCGTAAAGTATTTCTACATTCTAAATAATAGAACTATTTTGTTTATAATCGTATTGTTATCACTCAAACTGTGCAGTCCACAGGACTTAAGTGAAGTTTTTAGTGAGGACAGTGATGAACCTATATCTCAAATGAGTGTTGCTAGGAAAGTAAAGTTACCTAGAAACCTAGGATCTGCCAGTCCGTGTAGACTTAGTGAATTACTTTGTGATACGGGCCAGTGTATATCCTTAGATAAATACTGCAATGGAGAAGACGATTGTGGAGATAAGAGCGACGAGCCGAAGGCTTGCACCCGTAAGTAATTAGTTACCTCTGTGTCTGTTGTTAGTCTGTAGCACTTTGTTGAAGTAAATTTAATTGAATAAAATATACGTTTGTTCCTGTAAAACCCCGTATACATAAAAGTTTAAAGTAGATTAGAAGTTTAAAAAATTTTTAATGCCAATTGCCACGCCCATTTTCACCCATTATGTCTTTTTTAAAGTTAGTGGTCCATCACCGGACATCGAGGCGCACGGCGGGTTTCCACCCTTACCTGGTAGACATACCGCAAGTACGTACAGGGCGCTTTGCGTCCTCTTTTATAATCCGTACAGCTAAGGAGTGGAATTCTCTCCCTGCGTCTGTCTTTCCGGACCAATATAACATGGATCTTTTCAAGAAAAGAATTAATAGGCATCTCATAGGTAGACGTGATTCACCATCGTAGCCCGCATCTGCACTTTCCACCAGGTGGGATAGCGGGCAAACGCCTTCCTATTATTCATAAAAAAAAAAAAAATAGTGGTAGTTACGTTTTATGTTCATATTGTTACATAACATGTTTAATGATTAATAGCATAAACTTTATGCTCAGGCAATGCCGCAATGTAAATGCAATCAATGGTCTTATAGGGTCCTTGATTTGTCTCGTAAACTGAGAAAGGGATGCAAGGTCCTAAGCTAAATATTTACTTAGTCTACATTTTCTTTCGTTCCGTTTTTTTGAATTGGGGGTCCGAGTGGAAAAATCCTCGCTTCCGACTTACGTAGCACTCCTTTTCTATAAAGGAATGCTACGTGAGTCGTATGTTATAAAACAAATATTAACTTATGATATTGACAGAAAACTAAGTTAAATAATTATCACATAACATTTTTTACAATTTAATAAAATATAACAAAACTTTCATCAAAAAAGTATATATCCAAAATTAGACGAAATATAAAACTCTAAGTAATTTTCCCGGGAGGATATAAGCTTGTACTCGACCAAATTTTGAGAAGCGTGACCAGAATGTGAAACCCCTTATCCTTTACGTGTCCATGAGAATGTTCTCTAGGTGTTTCTTCGATTTCATTACGTTTTATTTTACAAAAAAGGACTTTC
This sequence comes from Anthocharis cardamines, assembly GCA_905404175.1. NCBI lineage: Eukaryota > Metazoa > Arthropoda > Insecta > Lepidoptera > Pieridae > Anthocharis > Anthocharis cardamines. The sequence continues at coordinate 3,416,454 of FR989950.1, read as the reverse complement.
GGAGGTAAAAAAGTGATTTCCCGAATCCCCTAGTGGGGCATGGCGCAGACATTTCTGTGCCCTGCCTGTCCGTGCCCTATTTCTCCGGGATTCAAACACAGGACCTCCGGTGCTAAACCCATCGCGCTTATCGCTGAGCCACGGAGGCGGACACTAGAATATAAAGTGACAGTTAATTAAATAATGTATAATATACAATAACGAGAGTAGCTTTTAATTTGATTAAAATTCGTGGATTTTCAATTTTCCATAAAATAACTACGAAGATTGGTCGTTAAATTCAATTATGATAAATAAATAATGATATGATATTATTTTGTTAGCATTCGAATGGAAATTTAATAAACCAACCGCAGTTATAGTGATGGGTGAAATAATTTTAAGAGACGTAATTTACTTCCAAAAAGGATATTCTCAATTCATCATTCATTCGTTTGATTTTAAATATCGCAACTTTAGAATTATATTATTTTGAAAAGCTCGTTGGTGAAAAAAAAAATTCACTCCTTTGCAGTGTTATGACGGCCATTGGGAACTGTCGGAAAAGTATGGCAAGGTGATTTCCGTGAATGGCTACTCGACGATGATTAGCTATCTATATATCTATATTGCACCCGTCCGAAGCCGGGGCGGATCGCTATTGATCTCATAAAATCACAATACCACGTTATTTCCGTAATATTGAGCATATTTTGTAAGGCGCTCGAGGGTTATTAAAGAGGTGCTTTTAGTTCGTTCTCATTCATATTGGAATTTTACAATTTCGCTGACGCTTATTAACAAAAAAGGTAAGATGCCAGAATGGCAGCCGAGTGGCTGTGTCAGATATTGTGAATTGGCTTCCTTTTATATTGTGATATTAATTCTTTGGTAGAATAATATATTATGGTATGCTTGGAGTTGCGTTCATAGCTTAATAGGACGTGGCGGAAGACACGGATACAACTCCCTGAAAACAAATAAAATGTTTAATGTTGGAACAGATTATTAGCCCTACTTGGGGAAACTGGATTTTTTTTATATACTAGCAACGCACCCTTGCTTCACACGGGTGCAATTTAGATAAACTATACACAAAAATAGCATATGGTATTTGCTGATAATGTAGCTTACTATTGGTGAAAGAATTTTTAAAATCAAAAATAAAAATCTTTCCTCTATATAACATTAGTTAAGATCCTAGTCCTAGTAATACTGATCGTGAAAAGTAAAGATATAGACTAGTTCTAGTAATACTGATCGTGAAAAGAGCATTTAAAGTGGATGAGAGAACAAAGATAAGAATTTCTGTTGAAATAATAACTTTAGAACACACTAGAATTCGAAAAATCAATTCACAATCAAATAGCTTTCTCTTTGTAAATGTAACCGAGATTCTTGAATCTCGTTATAGATGCTTGCATCTATAGTAAAATTTTATCAAAATTAGTTTATAGATTTAACATCCAATACATATCAGAGTGCAGAGGCATTTGTATTCTTATGGAAGTAAAGATATTATTCCGCCAGTGTATCTGAATGGAAAGCGGGTTCGGGCTGTCAAGTCTTTCAAGTATTTGGGACACATTTTGTCGGAGGATCTGAGAGACGACTTGGATCTAGAACGCGAGCGTAGAGCCTTGGCTATACGTTGCAACATGCTTGCACGTCGCTTCGGTAGATGCTCTGAGGATGTTAAGAGGACACTCTTTACAGCTTATTGCATCAACTTTTACACAGGGCAGCTGTGGATTAATTACACCAAACGGTCCTATAACATTCTCAGAGTACAATATAACGATGCGTTACGTATTATCCTAAGAAGACCACGATACTGCAGCGCATCAGCGATGTTTGCGGAGGTCGCTGTTCCAGACTTTTACGCGGCGCTTCGTTGTAGAATCGCCAGTTTTTGGGAAACTGTACGGAGCTCAGAGAACGAATTGGTCCGAGTCGTCGCTCAGATATGTCCCGACAACGTGTTCTTTAAGCACTGGATGGGGGTGCATCGGTCTCGGAATGTAAAATAAATTAACCTAGATTTATTATAATGTCTCTGTCATATTTTTATCATTTTGTCACTTTTCAATATTGTATGACTATGGGTTTATACCTGAATAAATAAATATTATTATTATTATTATTATTATTATTAATGTTTTGTAAGACAACTACTTTTACATTATGATCGGATGCATACCGAATCGCTCTCTCATAATTAACCACTTGCGTAGCTTAGTAGCGAACGTATTGCTTTTAGTTTCTTGGTTCGAATCTCCAGAAAAAAAAAACAAGAAATATTTCGATAAAGCAAAGTATTTAAAAACAATATCAGTGAAACAGCCACAGAAATGCGTCTGTCCCATGCCCGACTCACTCAAAATATAAAAAATTGGCTTTCTGCATACCCTTGTTTAGTCTACCATGTTTTGTCCCACTGAGATATGCATAGTCAGCCAAAACATATTAGGTTTATTGTTTGCGGATTTGCGTAACCAACATGGTCTTAATTTAATATTGTCTTTTATTAACGCGAGTATCACACATTTAAATAAAATACTGTATACCGGATTAAAACGCGATTTATTGTTTAAATTATTTATCCCGACGTTTCGGATGCTTTTCAGCAACCGTGGTCGCGGGAGACTGAAAGATGACAGTTGTCTTATATTTGAAATGTCACAAAGTTGCCATATTTAATTCAATTAAATTAAAAAATAATCTATTAATTTAGGTAACACAATGTACATCTATGAACGTCAATAAAAAATACTACATATTAAATTACTAATATTGAATGCTTCTAATTTTACATTTACTACCAGTTCACAAATCAAGGGCGTAGAGCGGACGAGAAGAACTGGCAAGAAACTCGCCGCCACTCTTTTTAATCGCCAAGTTTTTGTTTTACAATTATTATATCTTAACGCCATCTATTCCTACGGAGTTGATATTTACTGTAATTTTCTATATTATGTCATATATCTTAACGCCATCTATTCCTACGGAGTTGATATTTACTGTAATTTTCTATATTATGTCATAATATAGAAAATTACAGTAAATATCAACTCCGTAGGAATAGATGGCGTTAAGATATAATAATTGTAAAACAAAAACTTGGCGATTAAAAAGAGTGGCGGCGAGTTTCTTGCCAGTTCTTCTCGTCCGCTCTACGCCCTTGATTTGTGAACTGGTAGTAAATGTAAAATTAGAAGCATTCAATATTAGTAATTTAATATGTAGTATTTTTTATTGACGTTCATAGATGTACATTGTGTTACCTAAATTAATAGATTATTTTTTAATTTAATTGAATTAAATATGGCAACTTTGTGACATTTCAAATATAAGACAACTGTCATCTTTCAGTCTCCCGCGACCACGGTTGCTGAAAAGCATCCGAAACGTCGGGATAAATAATTTAAACAATAAATCGCGTTTTAATCCGGTATACAGTATTTTATTTAAATGGTCTTAATTTACCCACTGTTATTAAAATTCAAATATATGTAATTCATGTCATATTTGTACGCATTTTTCTTGCTTCTTTTGCGGTAAATTAAACATGTTTACCTGCATTTTAAGACACAGCCGTAACATAGATTATTTGATATCCGTCAGATAAGCCGCATACTCATTTGCTATTCCTAAAATATATGCCCATATTCCTAAACTATATAAAAATTAATAAGAATTACTATACTCAGGGTTTCTCAGAAAACCTGTAACTAATCTAAAGAATGTTTATTAACTAATCTAATGTATAAATCAAACGCAACTAAAAAATTTTTGACAGGTTCGTTGGTGGGTTCGGTAGAACACCTGCCGTGCGTATTGATGGGTCGTGGGTTCGAATCCCACCGAGACGACATGTCTTCCCCACGTCTAGTAACTGCGGGCATTAAACGGGTGGGAATAATAGGAGGCTTCAGTCTATGGATTTCCGAATGCTCGAAGTAAAAAGTAGTTTGACAGCGCACAATTGACTGATGTTCTGTGGCTGAGGTTTCACCTACTATCAAGTGAATCTCATGCTCGTCTGTCGATAACTAATATAAAATCCATATTCAATGCATTAAATATCTAAAGTAGAAAAATAATTCTTTTCATTTCCTAGGCAGCTCAGATATTTCCCGAGCATATTAAACACCTAATTAAACGCGAACCGTGCCTCAGTTTCTTGCTTTGAAATACGTTTTAACGCTAGAGATGCCCGGATATAATTATTGTCTTACACAAAAGACTCTACAAAGAAGATTGAAAGAGCTAGATTACTCTCGGTTCCCACAATTCAGCATTTCCTTTGGGAGTATTTTTCCGTCGGATTGCAAGGTGATGATATCTTCATTTCGGAACATTGTTCAACTCAACGCAATTTTTCTGTATATAATACGAAAGATTTCGGCGTAATTCGATTTTTATTAGATTTCTGTTGAATCTTTTAATATTTAATGCCTGTCGAAATTCTTGAATGCTAAACGAACGATTTTCATGTTTGGAAGTAAAACCGTAGACAAGGATGGTTTATTATTTTAGTTTTTCGTTGTCTTTGTTACGAAAATTACAATTTTATGGATGCAGACATTTACTTTTTTATTAAATAAGTAGCAAACCGCCACCCATAGAAACCAAAAGGTACGTTTCTGACCTTTAAAATGCTTATTACTCAATTACGCTTAAATAGCACAACCGATTCAGACAAAGTTATTCATAGTGAAAAATCATCATAAAAAATGACATGTATTATTTCTTAATAATATACCTAGTGCCAAATATGGTGGTAAGATTTAAACCACGGAATAACATAGATTTTTAGGGCATAATAAAAGCTGCTGGTAATAAATGTATAATAATAATTTATAAATTTCCAAATACGCAGAGTATAACTGTATTTTTATGGATTTCTAAATGTAGAAAAATTTTACGGCAAAAAAGAGCAACAGAACGAGATAATCTTTTGCACAGACATAGTCGGAAGATGAATAGTGACAAAAGATCTCAGTTCTTATCTCTGAACAAAATCGCTGGTAAAACCTAGTGTAACATAAACGTTAATTTCATTATTAATTGAAAATTACCACGCTAATTTTCTAAGCAATATTCAAAATGTGAGGTATAAAACGTTGTTTAATTACAAAGGTTGTTGAAGCCTTTCACATTTATCGTTCCTCGTACGTAGCGTTAACCGGAAATATAGCTGCAATTAACAAAAAACCCACGAACCATTAAATAGGGTGTTAAGTTTACCGTACTTTTTTAGCAAATTGCTTGTAATTTATAACGATAGCCATGTTAGAGCATGTACGGTGTTTTAAGAAAAGATATAGTTAAGTTATAAGCGATTAGCCCGTACAAACAGACAGAGAAACAAAAAAAATAAAAAAATCTGGGTTTGTTCTATTTCTCTTCTTATCCCCCTGACTGGGTTTTTAGCATATTTTGTTTGCTGTACAGACAGTTGTATGTACAGACATTTGACCTCTACAGTTTTATTATATGTATAGATATCACTGGCTACAGCCTTCATGACTTGTGTTGTGTTGTGTTTAGAACCGGAGGTTGTTTCGGTCGAGAAGGGCACAGAAGATATGTTTTCTTTACATGCTTGTAAAGAAAATTATCAGCAAAATGGATATAGAAAAGTGTCTATCCCATGCACCACTTGGGGACTCAGAAATTCATTGTAAACAGTCGAATAGATTGAAATATAAATATTATAATTCTATAAAATATAACGAGTTCTGAGTCAGGTCAAGAAATCAGAGAAAAAGACATAGAAAAGAGTTTGACTCATGTCCACTTGTTAACTCGGGGATTCACTTCACTAGTTTGTTATATGAGTAAATTCTAAAAACATAACGAGGTCTGGTTTGTGAAGTGTAAAGCAATGAAACGCTAGTTTCAGCAGACGACAGTGTAATACATCACAGATGTCATTTCTCTATCTCTCTCGCTCTCATTAGGATTTGGACGTCCCCTTACTTTATGATGTAGAAAATGACACATAGTTAAAAGACAGCATGTCATTTGTCACCTCCCGAGAACCGTCTGAGCCGGAGGAGAAGAGTGACTGTTAATTTTTAAAGAGACTGTAAAAGATTCTTGGGGTTTCACAATGCAATATAATGTCACCTCTTGTTTTCTTTTAGATATAGTGTCCTTTACCTGAGAACCTATGTGTCAATCTATCCGTCGCATGATAAATCAATTGTAGTCATACAAATAACAGATTGACGATACAAATCAATTCACGCAAGTTGTTTGTGGCAGGCGCTCTGAAGTAATAATTATTTACTTATATTACATATTACATCGTGTCAAAAACACCACGCGTACCATCTCTATAAAACTACGTGATTCCAGAGACACTTCCTGTCTCGCACAATCATTCTGTGCAACCAGCTGTCGCAAGTGGTTTTTCAGAACCGATACGATTTGGGAACCTTCAAGAAACGAGCCTACTTTCCTTAAAAGTCGGAAAGCACCTGTAAGCTCTCTGGTGTAGCGGATGTCTATGAGCGGTAGTGATCACTCACCATCACTTGAGCCTCCTACCTGTTTGACCCTATTTCTATCATATATAAAAAAATATTCTTCTTTGAACGTTTCGAAAAATATACACTAAAGACGAAACGCAAAAATTTACTCTTAACACGACTAACAATTCTAAATAAGAAGAGCTGCTTTTCCAGCTCTTCTTATTTAAAACAACGAGTCAGAGTCTATAATCTGTATAATTAACTAAATAATTCTGTTAAACCCAATGACGTGTGACCTATCACCATTAAAATTAGCATATGCATTTTTTCATGAATAGGTTTTTGTATGCTTCCCGCTTTGTTGTAACTCGCCACCAGTTAGCAAGTTATAATATAAAAGTGAATGTTGGTTGTTATTTTTTGCACAATTAAAAGATTCTGGACTTCAAAGGCTGCTTATTATTTCTGTAAAATATGTAAATTTATCCACGTAAAGCCACGAAAATTAAATTAAAAATATGACGAAAATAATGAGAGCATTTTTGAAACTGGAAAATTACTGTGCTGTAATAGCAATTTAGATGTTCCAACAAGGAATTAAAAAGAACAATAATGTTCGTGGCGTAAGGTAACACTCCTTGTTATGTACTTAATGCGGCTGTCAGTGGACAAAAGGCTTTTTAAAAGGCTGTAAAAACATGACTCGTTCCTATTGTCCTCGATGCTTTAATTCTTTCTCCTTTCATTTCCTTATTTTTGTGAAAGGATTACAGGTACTCGAATTTTTCCTTAGTTGTGCTTATATACTTAAGATATTCTCGGTCTGTACTGTACTGTACATTATTTATCTAGAAATGGGCGTGAGTCTTACTTGATGGTGATACCTCAGTTATAAAATTTTAGTAAATAATGCGCTGTCGATTTATTATTTACTTTGAGTATTCGAAAATCCGTAGACTGAAACCAAAACGCACAGTAATGTTTTCCCTATTGTGTTAATGGGCGTGTGATGTGTCATAATGAAAGATATAATTCAAATTAGGTGTATTTTTTGGAATTTTTAATCTGTTAATTACATATTTTTAAAGTGTGTTTAAGTAAATTATATGATCCTAGTTTATGTCAATCTTTTAAATATATACCTTCAGTGGAAAATCAGAACTGATTATGTGCCAAAAGGATACTATTGGGAAATTATATTTATACGTATAGTTTGTTTTTTTTAAAAGAAACATAAGTTATATTTTTCATCTGGTTTATTTATTTAAAAATAATAAAGTTATAAAATGATGTTCTAGCTCTGCAAATGAAATAAAGTATTTCTCAATTTTGGAAAACTTGGCGCTTCTGCAGTTCTGCCTTTCCACTGACGATATGTAATGTGAAATATAATATAATTTTTAATATTAATATGCATTCTGAAAAAAATATATATTTTTTTGTTTTTTGTAAACAATTTCTCTCTTTATAATAATTACTACGTAAGTTAACTATATTTTGTGATTTTAGCTTGCAACAGAACGTATATGGGTGACGTCGGTCGGACTTACGAGATGGAAGTGAGAAGACCGAGGGAAGATCACCTCCCCTTCATATGTTACCTTAACTTCACCGCTAATGGCGGTAACTATGGAGATATCATACAAGTAAGTAGGGAAACGAAAAAAATATGAATATGGTGTGAGTGGATGAGCATGTATGAAAGGATTGACGAAAGTGGAAGAAGTGAGAGTGGTATGTAAAGATCGGAGCATATGGAATTCCGTGATCTCTGCTACTCCAATGGGAAAGAGGCATGATGTTCGTATGTATTTATATCGAACAGGTATTAAGAATGATAACTTATATTTAAATAAAATAACTTTTACTGGATTAAAACGCGATATAAGCAGAGAGCCTATTCCTGCCTAAAGAACCGGTAACGTATCTGTACATCATCTGTTGTTGATGTCAATTGTTGTGCCCCCCTATATACTAATATTATAAAGAGAAAATATTTAAGATAGGCTATTTAGTTTTTTTCTGCTGCCTGTGCATTTCTTGACTAAACTAATAATTTTGTTTCAGTTAACTTTCGACACGTTCACAGTGGGTAAATTCGTGTCGTTTACATCAGATGGGTGTCCTGATGGACATATGACAATCGTGGAGAGCAGTCCGTCTCCCCCCACGGGGCAATGGTGCGGGTCCGCGTGGGGCTATACCGTGTACTTCAGCGAATCGAATTCTATCAATATGACCCTAAGATTGGATAGACTGAGTCAACAGGTATGTACATTTTATGTCTCAAAATCACTTTGAGAATCTATTTAATCAGACTTCTATGAAATAATTTGACGGGCTCATTAACGCATTGGGAAGATTTCGATGGGCCGCGGGTTCGAATCTTGTTAGGATCACATTTTTGTTGTTTTATGTGAACATGTCTCCCCTGTATCTGATCAGTTCGGACACTAAGCGGATGGGAATATAAATATTTCGACCGGATTACGAACCACCGTTCATAAACGGAACATGTTCATGGTCGGCTCCGTGGTTGATTGGAAGAAATCACCAATAAGCTATAAAACCGAACTTTGTACAGTATTTTATTGTATTTGTATGCAATAAAGAGTTTTTATTATTTTCAGCGACTTCCTCATTTGATACTTGATGCAACTGTTTTAGAGTGACCAAAATGATATTAATATTTGCTAGGTCCCATTAATTTGTTTAATGAACTCTTTACAACAATCGCCAATTTGTTTACGAGGGTCTGACGGGTTTGCGTGGGTTCTATTAATTTATTCCGAACATTCTATATAACTAACTCTTGTTTTACTAAGGATCATCGCACACGTGGTAACTTTTAGGAGGATATTTCATTGAAATCAGACCCTTGTGTCTAGTAAATCAAAAATATAACTAATGTAAGTCATATCGGGAATGTTAGTTCTAAGCAATTTCTCTCTAATTTGAAAGAAAATAAACAAATAATGATATTTCAAATTTGTTTTATTGAAGATTTTCGCACACATGATACTTTTAGGAGTAAATTACATTTGAAGCCAATTTCGCTAAAAAATAGGCTATTCCGTCTATAGCTGACACAATTTTAAAGGTATGATAGCTATGAATAGCTTTACTACGTAACGATGCATAAAAGAATTGCACACATTTAGAGTTAAAAAAATTAGAATATTTTTTTTCACGCTTTCTTTAATGTGATCAAATTTAAATCTAATTAAATAGATTTTTATTTATTATTCAATTAAGCCTCAATATTAGACCGCATCTGTCATAAACTCATAACTTACTTATTGCATTTTACGGACGGTAGTAATTCTAATCATAACTAACAAAAAGTCAAAGCTATGATTTCTCATAAATTTATCGTTGATTTAGCTGAAAAAAGAACAAAAATATGAAATTGTTAAGCCAATATTGATAAACAAAAATATTTCCTTAAAGTATCGTGTTCTCGGTGGGCCTAACGTCATACGTTAGCATCGACACGGAACGTTAATTAACAGTTTCAGCACATTGCAAAGTTAATCCATATAAATGAACAACGTTATTTATCTTCATTAAGAGCCTTACTAAGCAACCCCTTGTTTCAATGACATGACGTAACTAACTATGCTCACGCTTGAAATACAGAATTATAGCAACAGTAGGGACGGTCTGAATAAACGCGTAAAGTAGACGTATGGAACTATGTCCATAGCTGCCAATTAAAATATTACAAATGTAGCTATAAGGTTGTAAAATTAAATAAAAAATAACAATTTAAACTATGCTATGTGCATGATGCTAGGCTTTTCCATGCCATCATATTTATTTTTCATTAATAAATATCTAAACTATAATATTAAGTTACCTTCTAACAAAACAAAGGTTTTTTAAAGTTTTTCAAATTCAAATTCAAAAATCATTTATTCATTTAGGTAACACAATGTACACTTATGAACGTCAATAAAAAATACATATTAAATGCTATTAAAGTATATATACACTTTACTGTACTATATAAAAGAAAAATATGATTTATGCTATATGACTGTCACTCGTATGTTTGTTTTTCGACTGCCCACTGTTATAATAATGTACATATTATTTCTCATAAGTGATATTTTTGTAATTTTTAGAAATTATTAGCTCTTAAAAATAATACAAAAATACATGTAAATATTTGCAAAATAATGTTACATTGTATAACAAACACGCGTTTATTCAGAGTATCACTACTGTTGTTAATTATTCTGTGCTTGTTACTTGACTAATATTTCACATCAGCCTAATTTTACCGGCTCACTGGTCCCCTTTATCTTATTTTAGCTATTATGTGTAGCGATCAATTAATTAAGAGATTATTAGATGTTCTCCTGGGATAGCCTAATCTAATCAGGGATTATCACTAAATCCATGAAATATGGTGTTAATTGGGCATGGGCATGGGGTAGATTATTTGAATAGTATAGAAAATAACTTTGAAATTTTGTAGGACATAACCCAAGCCCATATTCATATTTTTTGGAATATGGCAATATATAGAAAATCATAACTTATTTTAAAGATAGTCTATCTTCTACCCTCAAGTTTGTTTTATTGTTTTACAAAATGTTTGCGAGGAGCTGCAACCATTACAGCATATTCCACATGGTATTTTGAATTAATTAATAATATTAATAAAAAACAAAGGTTTTTCCTCTCTCAGCATTAGGCATGGTGAAATAGGAGCACGCACTTCCATTATCATGGGAACAACACGCAAATACATAGTCGAAATATCTAATATCTACTACTATTTTCATGTATGTTTTCAAAACGTCTTCTAATATAATTATTTTCAATAAAATTATTGATACTGGCAGCCCTAATCTTCTTTAATTACGCAAATGAATATTAGATACAATAATTTAATAATGGCGATTTAATTCGAAATTCGGAATCCGTTTAAATCCTTAGAGGTTTGAAATATTTCAACTGATTAAATTTCGTCATTTCAAGCATTACATAGGAAGTAATTCCGCTTTGAATTTAGACAAGTAATAACTTGACTCGAATAATTTGTTTTTGTTTTACGTTGATTTAATATAATGTATTGTTCTATGTTATCTATTGTATATCTATACTAATACTAGCTGACCCGGCAATCGTTGTTTTGCCATGTTAATAATTTCTAAAAAGCAGTGGTTGGTGATAGAAAAGTAAAAATTTAGGGTTGTATGTATTTTTTAATGGCACATTATAAAAAAATAAAAACAAAAAATTTCGTCAAAAATTAAAAAAAAAATTAGGGGTGGATTACCCTTAACATTTAGGGGGATGAAAAATAGATGTTGTCCGATTCTCATACCTACCCAATATGCACACAAAATTTCATGAGAATCGGTCGAGCCGTTTCGGAGGAGTTCAAGTTCGAACCCCGTGACACGAGAATTTTATATATTAGATTATAAAGAAGAAAGATTTGCCTTTTTGTATGTTATGAATAAACTCAAAAACTACTGGACCGATTTTAAAAATTATTTCACCAATTAGAAAGCTACATTATCAGCGAGTAACATAGGCTATTTTTTGTGTATAATTCATCTACAATGCGCCCGTGTAAAGCCGGGGCGCGTTGCTAGTAGGTTATAATTAAAAACAAATTGCTTAATGCTGTTTTATACCAAGCTGTCCATAGCAGTATTAGTAGGTGCTATATATGTAGTACTAATAATATGTTTGATGGGCTCGCGCTCCGATGGGTCGTCGGTTTGAATCCCATCTGCACGACATGCTTATAATTTCCTGTAAAAATATCTTCCCCATGTCTGGTATCTTCGGGCATTGATCACGGTTGGGAGGAATATCGGAATTCCGAACGGGTAACGAACCACCGTTCATAGATGGAAACCTGTGAAATGCACATAGCGCGATTAAAATTAATCCGTTATAAAGTATTTTATTTAAATATTTAGTAGTTAGTTCTATACATTTTTTATAATTTATTAAAATATTATTTCCAGTTTCAAAATTAATAATTTATTTCACCATCACTAAATAGAGATAAATGTTCCCTTTTATATATATTAGTTGTGTAGTGTAAGAAATTTGAAAATAGGAGCAAAGTTCAATATTATGATATGGTGTGGTAGTCAACTTCACCGACAAAAGAATTGAGATCGAAATGGGTGCCAAGTTTAGTAGACAATCCTGAAATTTATTTAAAATAGCGTATAATATTCTTAAGTAAAATTAAAACAATATTTCTTGATTTTTACTTCAACAACGATATAGATGTAATATACACACTATGTTACTCGCTGATAATATAGCTTTCTATTGGCGAAATAATTTTTATGCAAAACATACAAAAATCCCAAACGGAAATACAAATCTTTTCTCTTTATAATATTAGTATAGATGAACAGTAGTACTATTTACTTATCTTATAATCTATTAACCTATTACCTAAATTTGGCTGCAGAATATTATTTCGCAAACAATAAAGATCGTCTACTACGTCACTACGAACATTTCTAACCATACAATATGAAGTCTATCTCGAGTTGAAATTGCACGTCACGACTCGACACTTATGACAATTGAAATTACTCAAATGTGATGCTTCAGTAATTAGAAGTGCTATTTCTAGGGCGTTGGATACAATTTCGACTTCAAGTTGGCTTACAAGTTTCTAAGACGGAGCGAAGCAAGACTGCGCTTCGGAAACATGACGATGGGGGCTTGGAGGGGCGAGAGGGTGTCGGGGACCTACTGCGATCGCATACTGAGTGACTGCGAACTGCGGGCTTGCAGGATACAGTCGCCGAACTTCCCTGGAGTATATCCTAGGAACGCGACGTGCACCTATCGCATTGAGCATACTAAGGTGAGAATTAAGAACTGAAAATTTAAAAGACGAGTGAAGACAAACTGAGATATATTATATCTCAACATCGATAACTTTGATAGATAAGATATCTTGTTCGACAAATATCTCTACTTTTGATATAAGAAGTCGAGTTTTAAGTGTAAGTGTCATGTTAGAACCGGAAGACATACAGAGATAATCGATTAAAACATGAAAAAACGGTTGACAAGATTTTGTCGTGGTTATCACGCTATTGCGGCTGGTCTGTCCTGTCCTGGGTTTGTATACCGGGTAAGAAATATAAAAAAGTTGTTTCAGTCGGGCAGGGAACATAAGGCTTATTACTCGCTTGCAAAGAAAAATGATCAGTGAAACAGACAGAAATGGGTATGCCCCACACGAAAACACGGGGATTCACTTTTATATATTGTCGAGAAAGGAGTTATTTTAATACTTTCATTGTAACTTTCAGAATCCCCTATTTAAAATGTTTTTACCCCATTGCCCAATTTTATAAAATTGTTTGACGTTACATTAATGATTGCTTATTCTAGATATTTATTAAACATCAATGTAAAATTTTCAAAAATGCTTTCTAATTACATCTCCTATACTCTACGGTATAAAATGTAAACTTTTGTTCATATTTCCAGCAGTTAAGGCACTAATAGATAGTGGTCCCATTAGTATTTAGATCTGGGCCACATCTCTGTGATATTAGTATAATCATTTTTTAAAAATATTTTCACCAACAAGAGGTGATCAGGCGTCTGTGCCCTACCTGACAGAAATATTTTCTCCGGAATTTGAATAGGATATTTTTTTTATAAATAGAAATAAAATTATTACTAACTATCTATTCTATGTATCTATAGTGTATTACTCAAATAAAATTGCTTTTTCTTCAACAAAATAAAAACATTTTTCTTTTTCATATCTACTTTTCCGCCGGTAATATTGGAGTGACAATTTGAATTTCCCGCTATATATTAAATATCGAATGTCAAATGTCAATTGTCACTCTGACGTCAACTCATTCAAATATTAGTTTTTAAAAAAAATACACATTTAGTAAATAAGGTTCTAACACTTATTCAATGTTAAATTACATTGGGTCATAATAAGTTATGAAAGCTTAATTGTAAGGAACAATTTTCGTAGACGAAACTTCTCACATATCGATCAAAAGATACATGAAACTCACACACTTACATCAGTTAATAACTGGTACATGAAGTTTGTTCGTGATCAAATTAGTTTGTTAATAATTACTTATTAATTTATTATCATCATAACTGTCCAGGACCAAGACTGACACGGTTCTTGTAATAAAAAAAAATTGTGTGTGGGTACCAGAATACACAGGTAAGAAGTGAAACTTCTTTACGACATATCATTTTTGTACTATTTGCAACTTCACGAAAATGGGGTAGATAAGGCTTACCTAAGCCTTAAGAAAAACATTTTGTTCCGTATTAAATTAAAGCTATTTTATTATTATAGACATGCATACAATTAATGAGTAATTTATTTTATCATTGTTCTTAATATTACATTAAATTCTTTACGTCACTATACTAAACTTTGATAAAAAAGCAACATGGCGCGTAACCGAAAAACGTGACGATTTTTTTTTACACTGCTACAAAATTTCTCCCATACGTCGATAAAGAAGTTTCACTTCATAATATATTGTTAAACATAATACAATCAACATTCAAAAATATAATATTAAAATAGTTTCTAAAAATGAGGTTTTACGTTGTAAACTTTAATTAAATCTATAAAATATCAAACATTATGAAAAATGGTGAAATTAAAGTAAAAAAAAGCTTCCTTTACTACTTATATATGCATTTAGGTATCATTGTTTATAATTTGATATGAATTAACGATTTTTTAAACGAATGTTTTAGGGGATCAGAAAGGTAAGCTACCTTGTTAAACCCGAATTATTAGCATTAGACGGTGTGGTCCGTCTAATAATAAACTATATATAAAAATAAACTTAAAAAATGGTAGGATAATAAATATAAATATTAAGGAATGCAAAACATCTATAAAAATGAAATTAAAACAGCACAAACATGAAACGAATACACTCCCAGCTATAAATATTCGACGACGTATAATTGACTCGGTAATAAAAAACAAATCATCATAATTCGAATGTGCCATAGAACTGGGTTGAATTCGTTACGAATTCACAGGGAACCGGCGACCCGACAATCGGTCGTGTGGTTGATGCGGCTGTTTGTATTAATATTTAATTTAAAATTCACACCAGAGTTCGCTACGATACATATAACGCACATAATATATTACCGTGTTTGCTCTCGACATTCAAACGTGCGTGTATCGTGAACCGGAGAGTTTATACGTGCCATTTTGATACGTGTTTCTTTATTGTTCATTTGTTTTTTTTTGTAATATAAAATGAACTAGCTAGGTGTATATTTTAAGAGATAAAATTGCGCTTTACTAACAAAATATATTTAATGTATTTTATGTCTCGAAAGCACTCATAGCGAAACATAGCGAACAATAATACAACGAATTACTTAGTTTTAATTCATTGAAAGATTTTTATTTAAATGTGAGTTTTTAGCGTTCAATTCGATTCGAACTGTGCTTAATATGCAAATTGTAAACATATACACATATTATGTGTAATAGATTTGAGTATAAATCTAAAAAAAATCTTTTTTTCAGATACCAACAGATAAGCATGTGCTGTTGGCGGTCAGACAAACAAACAGTCATAAAATACATATCAAGGACCAAATAGTAAAATACGATAGAAGTCAACGTGTTCTCAAGTAAGTTTTTATTATGATTTAAAAATGTTTCAACTTATTTTAAGAAAATACACTTTTTATGATATTTAATATAATAAAAATCTCTAAAAGTTTTAGGGATCAACTAATAAAATGGCTATACATATGACTTTAATCATTTAAAATAGTTTTATATCATTAAATTAAGACTCTGGCTCTCTGACTCTGGAGTAAGAAGGCTTATTACTGTTCTTAATGCATATTAATGTTACCATGTACCATGTTTTTGCATTTTCGAATGCTCGAAGTAAAAAGTAAGGCGACAGCGCATCATTGATTGATGTTCTGTGGCTGAGGTATCACCCACCATCAAGTGAACCTCATGTTCGTCTGTCGATATCTAACAAAAAAGAATATACTTCTAACTTTACGGTAATATGAGACAGTCGTGCGCATAACAGAAAAGTGAATTTTTAGTACATATTTCTAAAAGAAGATTATTTCCACAGAATTTGGGATCAGTGCAACGTAGTGCAAGACTACTTAACCGTATGGGATGGTCCGACAAGAGACTCACCAGTGCTAGTGCGTCTTTGTGGAGGTGATGCCGTACCAGATATCATTAGCAGAGGTCCCAATATGCTACTGGAATTTCATACATCACCGTATGATAACCCATTTCATCCTGTTCCATTGAGCTATTTACCTGGATTCGAATTGGAAGTACAGGTAAGCTGTAAGGCATCTAATTTTAGGAACGGAAAACTAGCGCTTTACTTTTCAGCTTGAGACAATTAGTTTTGTTTTTTCTGAAAGGAAGTATCTTGTAATGCTTGTCAAAAAGCCTTGGTAGATACAAGTCTATTCACTGCAATTTTGTGACCAATGATTTTATTTATTAACTACTACACGCCCCGGCTTCACACGTATCTAATAAGTTCGCAATGTAAATCTTATCTATATCTATATTACGAGTAATTTTATAAAGAGGAAATATTTGTATTTTGGATTTTTTGTATTTTTGAATGTTATAAATAAACTCAAAAACTACCGGTACCAATAGTATTTCTTTTTATTGGTGAAAGAATTTTTAAAATCGGTCGAGTAGTTTTTGAGTGAAATCGAAACAAACAAACAAGCAGTTTTACCTCTTTATAATATTAGTATAGATTATTCTAATGACATTCTTAAAAATATCACCAGTACTATACAAATATTACCCATATAAGTTTATCAAATATTAATTTACGTTCGAATATATTTCCGTTATTCATCTTAATTGATTACGTGTTCAAGTGTGCGTGAGACAGCGAACCTTTGTTCGTAGTTTAGTTCAGAACAAGCTTTATGACGCGTATATCTCTAGACACCTCTCACGTACAATTCCAATAGAATCAGAACATTGAATAGGTGCTGTATGTGGACAAAGATTCCCACTCGTACGTGAGTTCGGACGGGCGATGCCGTTTCGTGCTACGTTCTTCTGACAAGACGAGTGGCGTGCTACGCAACCCCCGACACTCGTTGCCTCCCAACACGTCTTGTGTTTATTATTTTCAGGTAAGCTTATTATATAATAATAATTAATCTTATACCGTGGTTTCTTTGATTGACATAATTCCGGCGTAAAAAGTAATAAAATGGTTATTATACTATTCAAATTTCTATCTTTGGGTGCGTTGTTAAATATCTTGTTTAAAATGTGGAAATTAATAGAATCATATTACCTTAACCACCTTAAAATTAATTTTCTTATTTTTAATGAAAATTCTTATTTGTATATAATTTTAGCACAGTCCAGTGGTTATGAAAGCGTCTGTGGAAAGTGAGAGGGTTTTACTTTAAAAAAATCCAACAATATTTCAAATAGGGTTTTTTTTACAATAGCAACACCTTTCACAGTAACACCTAACTCTACGTGACAAAGGTTAATGTAATGCCTTGTTGTTCAAGTTTCTAATAATTAATATTATATTTTGAATTATACACAGCGTGTGAAGTTGTTCGAAATCAGTAATAATTTTGACCGACAACAATTTTAGCTTAATTAGCATTTCGAACCAATGATGTAAATAAATTCATTTACAATAGCACTATGAAAATAATGACTGAGAAATATGACTATACAATTAAAAGTTTCACAAAATTAATATGCTATTGTAATTCAAAAACTATATCAATTAAAAATATTTAAAAAAGAATGCAGTTATTCCTCGTGTTGATAAGTCAGCCAGTATTGTCATACTTAATATAGAAAGTAAGTATAGATATACTATCTCACGAAGTCCGTTTGGCTATGGATGTTGTCAAGCGTGCACATATACACCGTTCTAGTGTGCGTAATCTCGTGAGCGTACGCTAAACATTACGCACACTAAACCAATCTATATGTGTTCGCCTGACAACATTCATAGCCAAGCGGACAGATACAACATCTATATAACAAGTCCGTAGTAATATATTGTGGCGTAGTGTAGCAACTTTGAAAAACATTTTATACAACCATCACATCGTTATTTAAATAAAATAACTTTCACCAAATTAAAATGAGATATATTAATTATTCAAATTCAAAATAATTTATTCATTTAGGTAATATAATGTACACTTATGAACGTCAATAAAAAAATACATATTAAATGCTTCTAATTTTACATTTACTGCCAGTTCTCAAATCAAGGGCGTAGAACGGACGAGAAGAACTGGCAATAAACTCGTCGTCACTCATTTTAATCGCCAAGTTTTTCATTTTACAATTTTTTTGTATGGAGCTAACCATTACACCATGTTCCACATGACATCTTTAAGTAATTAACTATAATAATTAAAAATATAAACGAAAAAATAAAAATAAAAAACAAAGATTTATACTATTATTTATCCCGACGTTTATTCAAATGTGTGATGTTTATCCGGTAAAATATACTTTTATTGATTTTTATTAATTAATAGAATTTCTTATACATATTAGTGCTTTAGGTTACTTCAAGTGCTAAGATGGGAATTACCTAATAACTATCTACCTAATACTTGTAAGCAATATACCAGTTTCAATACACGTCTACAAATGTAATAAAATCTAGGAATTTCAACGTCAAATTGAATCCAAAGTCCATAAAACGTAATTTCCTTATTTTGTAAGCGTTCTAAGGATACTTAAACTTTACTTCGAAAATACAGCTACATTTTATATGTAAATTCTTCTCGTTTTTAATACGGCATAATCCAAGTCTTAAGATGAATAGTACCCATTCAGAGTAACGCGACTCAGAATTACCTTTCTGAAACAGACGTTGTATTTGTTTCTTGGTTTATTTTAATCCGAGAACTCTACAATATATCTTGATTTATCTACCTTGAATGTCTTGAATTATTTTTATGAACGCTAAAAAAGATAGTCTCGTTACAAAGAGAATTGAAAGCAATTCACATTATTATAGTCAACTAGTATGAGTTGATTTAATATGTTGCCGTTATACTTTGCTTTGTGTAAAAATAACTAATCAACATTTATTGATCCATTTTGTGGGGTATTTTCCATAGAATAACGCTGGGAAATAAAGTACTGTCCGTATTATGCCCATGCATGACCTCATTGAGTCAGTTGTCTTTGATGATTTTTTTTTGGACTGGGGGAACTTCAAGAACACAGACTATTCCTACATCAAAGGCCGACAACGCATCTACCAATTCTGTGGTGTTACTTAAATTAAATTCAAATAATTTATGCATTTATTCATTAGCTTTCCATTAGGTGAATATGCGATTCGTTTACCTATTAAACAAAAAGTCTAAACAAGAACGTTTCCATAGGGTCGTCAAAATGAAGTAGTGTGGGTGTCGTTTGTGAAGTACCACGCGGCGGGAACTGAACCTGCAGGCTTCGATCAGCAAAAAGACTGCTCTTCGCAACTAACCATTTGGGATGGAGCGGCACCAGATGCTGATCTTGATAGAAAGGTAGGATAATTTTTATACAAAAAATATTACAGTATCGTGAACGCAGTATAAAACAATTTGTGTGTGTGTGTATATTGTCTATGTGTGAATTGTAAACAGTGTCAAGACCACCATACAAGCCCAAAAGCCTTTTTTGCTGGCTTTAAGGTAATACGTGTTTATTTATCTATATATATGAATTGCTGTTCGTTAGTCTCACTAATACTGGAGATGGGCTGAACGGATTTATCTTATCTTAGTCTTGAAATGTTCGTGGAGGTCCAGGGAAGGTTTAAAAGGTGAGAAAAAATCGAATAATTTCCGGGAAAACCCTAAAAACAGCCCTTTTCAATTTCCCATACAAACGTTTTCCAGACTCCGCCATCTTGACAGCTCACGTCATGCATTCTTAGCTTTTTTGGAATAACAGATGTCCACTGTAAATCAGTGACATTTTAGACAATTAAAGTGGGTAAATGGCACGGAACAGAAGAAGTAAGTAGAAGTGCGATGTGTCATAATTTGTACCGGATCGAGTGTCGCCAAATTCACACAAATGAATGGAGTATTTAATACTGCACACAGTTGCAATTTTTCTTCGATTGGTTGTTTTTATTTAACTTACAACTACATAAATCACACTGGTCCTACAATTGATAATATATCTTAGTACTTCGCGATAACGGTTACTTTGTAATATTGAAACAAACTAATAAATAATTCCTCTACTCCATAATAGATGTCGTTATTCTTCATGCACGCAATAATGATTTTAATAATCACTTCAAAAAGTCGAAAACTGTGTCATAATTTGTCATAAATTTAATAATTTCGTCATTTCCGGCTAGTGTAGGACACGTTTAAAAACATTATCGATGTTTGATACATTATTTTTGTTTACGATTTAAGTGCTATGTTGTATGATTATCAAATTATACCGCAGTATAGCGCCGTTTTAAACTGGTGTTAAACCAAATAATAAGGTATTTTATTTTTGATACAATTTTTATTTATTTTTTCAAATCAAATTGTAGGATCCGCCTTTGCGAGAAGGTATAAGTTAGGTTTAGAATGAATTGAAAAAGTACTTGTAGGTATAATATTCTTTTTTAATTTTCAGTTCTGTATTACTAATAGTCTGAATCATAAATCACATTTGTATAAATCACTTAATGAAAACACGATTGCTAGTTAAGAAGCTATATTAATATTCTATTTTATTAACGCGAGTATCACACATTTAAATAAAATACTTTATAAGGGTTAAAATGCGATTCATTATTTATAAATATTATTTATCCCGACGTTTTTTCAGCAAATGTGGTCACGGGCAGACTGAAAGCTATGACAGTTGTCTGATGAAATATCACAAAGTTGCCATATTAACGCTATCTATTCCAACGGAGTTACTGGTATTTACTGTAATTCTCTATATCGTGGCAATATTGACATGCCATGTTCCCTTGTTTTTAAGTATGTTTGACTTGGGGTTTTAGATTTTTAATTATCAGATCCCAGGTGTTGGAAAGTTTCAAACCATCTTCTCTGTTGAAGTTAAGGTGTTTTTTAATTTTAATCGCCTCGTGTACTAGTCTGGGAAAGGGTCTACTTTCTCTTGCAAGGAAGAGAAGTAGTTTTTCTTCAAAAATTTCGGTCATTCCGTTGGTTAATTTCAACTCGAAGAACGGGCAAACAAGAAATAAAAACACTTTCGATTTTTTTAATAATTTATTAATTAAGGTATTTAGGACTGCGATTTAACTATCGTGCTATTAAAAATAAAAATGATAAATTTTAATATTTTATAAAATTATTACTGACGCGTTGTATATCGATAAAAACATTCGACCTAACACATCACTACTAAGTGAGTAGCGATAGAACATTCGAGAATAGCGTTGACACTTGATATGACAAACGATCTAAACTGAACTTTATATGAAAGGTATAAAGATGATTTTAGCTTTTTTTTCTATTAAATTTATGGTCAATTAAAATTTTAAGATTTATTGAAAAAATATATAAATTTGTACTAAGTGATGGTTAGAAACACCTCCGTTACTAAGACTTTTCCTTCTGCTATCATTCTTACACTCTAAAATAGAACAGTACGGCATATTTACGAAAAAAAGTAATTTTATGACACGACCGACTCATCGCAGTGTTATGACACGACTGTGATGGGTTAAGGAAAATATCACTCAATAGTGACACGCATACCACGCCTACTTAGCAATTCTACTTATTTTTCCCTGTTCTGTGGTAAATGGGCATATTCAAATTTAAGAAATTTTTTATAATTTCCAAAGAAGCCAAAATTGTGGCAGAACAACGTCTGCGGGGTCAACTAGTAACATATAAATACGTGACCATATAAGAATATATGACATACTATATATGACATGTAATTACGTTATGTGCATTACTATTTTTCTTTTTATGGTTGCATTAATACAAGCCGGGCTTTTGGGCTTATATGATGGTCCTGTCACTGATTTTAAAGTGTCGTGTGTGTTAATTTTTCGTGGATAAATTGAAGATGTCAAAACCAGGAAAAAAATAAATTTCTAAAACTTCTCAAGCGCAACTACTTACCAACAGTATAAGACCTAACTGAAGAAACTTCTTTTTAAAATGTGTAATGTATGTGTTATTTATGTTGCATCGCCACAGGAACACGAAGCTCACTATGCATTAGTTAGTCATAGGATACTAATCTATGATGCCCAATGGACCTATAAATGACCTATATTCGAAAATTCATATTATTATACTGAAACCGAAACGCCAAAATATGTTATATGCACTCTAAAGTTTTAACAGATATGATCTTTATTTAAATACTCGGTCAGAATTTTGAGTCTTCCCACTCGTTTCATTATTTACATATGTATGTGGTCAGGTGGTGAGAACATGTTTTCATAAAATCGTAAACATGTCCAATACGGCGGGATACGAATATTGATAAAGAAAATGAAAAATACATTAAAAGTGTATCACTTTCGACCAACTTATTTTATTTTTACTCCGGATATTCGGAAATCTATTAAAGACTAACAAAGATCTTATCCATAAACGAAATAAGGTTGAAATGGTTAAAGTGTGTTTTGTCTCGCTCTATCGAATATAAAAAGTCTACAATATGAAAGAAACATAACATACTTTACCAATATCAATCTTCTATACATACATATAATAAAAGAGTAGGATCGAAATTACGCTTCACTCAATATTTTTACCAGAAATTAAAAGGGGTGATAAAAGAAGGGTAGCAGAATG
The DNA here is from genome assembly GCA_905404175.1 of Anthocharis cardamines. Classification (NCBI taxonomy): domain Eukaryota; kingdom Metazoa; phylum Arthropoda; class Insecta; order Lepidoptera; family Pieridae; genus Anthocharis; species Anthocharis cardamines. Next base: position 3,393,157 of record FR989950.1, on the reverse strand, counting down.
CATAAATGCAATTTTTAAGATTCTTGTCTTTCTGTCTGTCTGTCCGTCTGTCTGTCTGTCTGTCTGTTTGTTCACGCTAATCTCCGAAGATACTGAACGGATTTTCATGCAATTTACACAAATATATTAAGTAAAGTCCGGGGCAACATATAGGCTTTGTTTCATCGAAATCGGTTCTCAGAAAGAAAAGTTATCATCATTTAAATATAATTTTAAAGGCACCATATCACCAAATTGCAATGCAAACTGACTCGCGTTGAACTTTTTCGAATTGTCAGATGTCAATCACAGTTTGATATGTAAATGAAATACTTTGATTATTTCGCCATTTTCGATATGTAATCGTAGAATAGTGGATATGCAGGCCCATTGCGTAACTTCAGATGCGAGTTCGAATCTGAAGTTGAACGGAAATATTTTTTTTTGTATTTATTTATTTATTTTTTTAAAGAACTATATTATAACAATAGAAAATGTATTATTGAAATATTATATGAAAAAGTATTTCTTATGAGATCGTTTATTTCACCTTTTCATACATCCTTTCTCTACAGATTTAATTAATCGACATTGCTTTTATTGCTTCTTAAGGACTGTCTTCGTATCTTACTTCGTCAATAATTAAATTTATAAAAAAAATAAGTAATTTTCTTTAAAGTCAGGTTCATTTTTTCAACAATGGTATTTTTATTGAATTTCAAGTCATACTTCGAACCCCAATCTGAACCACCATTAAACGTGTCGATAATATGATGCAAAAGCAACCGTCAATGACTAATTTGATAGCTCTTTCCCAAAAGAAATCACCAAGTACAGAGGATGGAGGATATGTCATTTGAAGAAAGCTTGCTCAAAAGCTAAGCTTAAAGTGAACCCCACGCGAACGAAGTCGCGGGCATCAGCTAGTATTATACTAAGTACGTTTATGAATAAGACTAAACTAAGTAACTAACCCTTTTTAAGTGCACATAAAATATTCAAATCTGTATACCAGAATAGAGGAAAAACCATGACAACGAATAAGACGAATGACTAAAAATCGATAGTAGTAGGTTTGACGGGCTTCCGTGGGTCGTAGGTTTGAATCCCACCGAGACATCATGTTTATAATTTTCTGTAAGCATGTCTTCCCCACGTCTGGTAACTTCGGCCATTGATAACGAAGAGGAATAACGAAATTCCGACTGGGTTATGAACCACCGTTCATAGATGGAAAATCCGTGAAGTGCATATTGTGCGTTTCGGTTTCAGTCTATGGATCTCCGAATGCTCGAAGTAAAAACTAGGTCAACAGCGCATTATTGACTGATGTTCTATGGCTGAGGTATCACCGATCATCAAGTGACCTCATGCTCGTCTGTCGATATCTAACTGAAAAAAGTGTAGTCTATGGGAGATATAGACAAGGAATGATATAAAATTGTGTAGTACTAACCGCCTTCATTCGTACCATTTCACTTTGCCAACTATCTAGTACCACCCACTTGACGTTGGAGCCAAACATTAATTTTCTTTAATGTGTCTGAACACTCTTTCCTACTTTGCACTGCAGTGCGGTGTTTTCATTCATCGACATTCCTATTGCATTGAGTTCGGATGAGCACAAGTTTTTGTTGGCACTTTAATCTAAAGTTTTTCTGTGTCAAGATTGAAATACCTGGGAGAGTAACTTGTAAAGTTCTTCGAGCTACGCTGTGTACCTTACGGATGGGTGGAAGGGAATAGTCCGAGAGATGAGGTTTTTTACTATTTTTTTATGTTAGATAGCGACCGACGCATACGAAAATAAGTAATTAAAAACACATCAAGAATATGTCATCTTCCTTTCTCATTTCTCTCGGTATGTTCCTTTCAAGGACTTTATATATATAACATAAAGTCCTTGGTTCCTTTACATGACAGTTTTTGACATATAATAGTGACGAAGAAGATTATGTTTTGAAGTTTATGAAGCATCATATACAGAATAAAAATACAATATTATGTATTAATATAAAGAAAACACAACAATACATACTTAAGCCGATATGGATATGTGCAAATTGCGCGTTTCGGTTTCAGTCTATGAATTTCCGAATGCTCGAAGTAAAAAGTCGTTTGTCTGCGCATCATTGATTGATTTTCCGTGGACCACCAAGTGAACCTCATGCTCGTCTGTCGACATCTAACATAAGAAAAGAAGTTTGCTCTAGAACCTCACTAATGAATTAGATAAAATTGAAATAACCTGACTCTGACATTACCTAAAATTATATTAAAAACTAGCAGTACTGGACATGCATTCCAAAAATATGTGAAGAGAAAAAATTGTTTGGTTATATACCAAAATTTTTTTTTTGCCCAGGAACATCACATTGAATAGTTTACTGAGTACAAAGATATATTGTAAAGATAAGAAAAAAATTGCTAAATTAACAAAAAAATAAAAAGTATCGCCGCTGCAGTGATATTTTCTATCAAAATCAATATATCAAATATCCAAAACAATTTTACTAATCTCTAGTAACAGTCAGAATAAATAACTCTTCAGTTTGTATTTGTAAGTAGGTTACGTATTCAGCATTATACCGTATGTAACAGCCAACAGGGATAAAGTTAAACAATGAAAATGTTAGATATGAGCTGTTATGACTAGCCGGAGTGAACTAAATCGATACTTCTACAATATCCAACGGCTGTTTCAATGTATAATTTCAATATTATTTTCAAATAGAGACAGTTTCTATTAAGCTGAGTATAGTGCTAACGTAGTTATTATGTGTTAGGGTGTGTTTTGCTTGCTTGTGATTGTATGTAACAAGTCAATGTTACATGTTTTCTGAGCCTATTATTTGTTTTATATTATTACTAGCTTCTACCCGAGACTTTGTCCTCACAAACTTCTATTATTATCTGTGTTTGAGCGTTTTCTATTTACCGTAATGCACTCCTATCCCACCTTATATTTTTTATTTTTCAAATATTAGGAAAACTATTAGGATTAACTGTGTAAATCAGAATATATACAGAAGGTCATTTTTCAAATATTAGGAAAACTATTAGGATTAACTGTGTAAATCAGAATACATCACAAGTTTTTACATATAAATACAGTATGGAATAAGATAGGCACATAAGAAAGTTAAGCACAGATAGGCGTAATATATGAATTACAATAAAAGCCTGTCCATTCATTTTTAATTTTCTTGTAACTCTAACAGTTTAGGCATCGCACGCTGACAAAGCTATCGTTACATTTTCGCCAATTAGCTCAATATCGTTGCATACATACATACATATGTATACATCACGCCTCTTTCCCATTGGGGTAGGCAGAGATCACGGAATTCCATATGCTCCGATCCTTACATACCACTTTCGCTTCTTCTACTTTCATCAATGCTTTCATACACACTCGTCGGTTACGAGTACTTTTGATCTGGCCCTTTTGAAGAACGTCCCCGATCTGATCGAAGTACGTTCGCCTAGGTCGACCACTTCCGACTCTACCGTTGTAAATTATAATATACATGTTATTTCAATGTATATAAAATAATACTGTAAAGTTTTATTAAAATCCGTTTATTAATTTTTGCGCACACAGTTACAAACATCTATATATCGTATTAAATATTTAACCTGATGTGAGGGGTGATGCGATCTAAGGATCACGTCAGTCTAGGAGATGCCTGTTCACTCTGGCGTTCAAGAGACTCAAGTTTAGTCCGGAAAAACAAAAAAAGAGATTCCAATATTTCGCAGTTTTTATAGGATTGTAGGTATTTTATAGTAACTGTTTATGGAATAAAAAATTACTTAAAAATACCTACAAGTGATTTGTTTGAAGATTTTTTCAGTTTTTTGTGGAACATGTTGAAAATGGTTTCGTTCAAATGATTAAAATGGGAATAAAGCTGAACATTTATATACATCTCATTTTTGGTATTGTTAATTACTGACTGACTGTAGTCCACCAGCATCTGAAGAATAACCAAAAACAATGTTTTTTAATTCAAGTATTTTTTCTTCCTATCCATTATAATATACCTATACTTACTAGCTGACCCGGCAAACGTTGATTTGCCATTTAAATAGTTTCTAAAAAGCAGGGGTTGGTGATAAAAAAGTAAACATTTAGGTTTGTATGTATTTTTTAATGCCACATTATAAAAAAATAAAAACAAAAAATTTCGTCCAACAATTTAAAAAAAAAAATTATAAGGCTGAACAACCCTTATTACTTAGGGGTATGAAAAATAGATAGTAGCTGATTCTCAGACCTACTGAATACGCATAGAAAATTTGGTAAAAATCGGTAAAGCCGTTTCGGAGGAGTAAGGTAACTAACATTGTGACATGGAAATTTTATATATAAGATGATGATAAAATTTGCATCACTAATAAAAGCATTTCCTTCAGTTGGAGATGACCGACAAGAAATCACTCCTGGGCTCATTCTGCCGCGAAGAGTCCCCTCGTCTGTGCGACCACGCCCTTCTCTCAAACGCCACGAGAGCTACCAGGCCGTGCGCACCCTCTGAGAGTTACATCACAACTGGACCGGCTCTTACCATACTTCAGGTAAGCTGCTTAAGATGACGGGTATGTCAATATTTTCTCCAAAGAGACTACTGCAGCTGATATTACGACCACAGATAATTAATTAACCCCTAATATACAAGGTGTTTCGTAGGTAATCACATTAAATTTTTCTACGTGTAGAGAACATTGACCTTAGATAATTTGCAAAATTTCACGTAATTACAATGAGCCGTTTGGCCACAGGAATTATTTTTCACTTTTAAAAATTATAACACCATGTTTGTTCTTAGATGCTTTCATTGATAATTTTTACGCGTAACCTTGTAATTTCGTAATACGATAGTGTGCGAAAAGGAAAAAAGATCTATTCGTTCTCTTGAAGTATAAACAAAGTGCGGCGCGGCACAGTAAAGATATCTAACAGTAATGCGACTCGGCCCTGTCCTTGAAATAATTACCTATGACCGCAAGGTACGTAAACACGCAATAAGGCCTTCAGTATTTTAATTTAATCTAGGATTACCTACTTGAGTTTTTTTCTCGTTTTGTGATTGTAAACATTATATTAAAAAAAAAAAATTAGTTGTGAATGAAATAAGAAGTGTACATTAAAAATACATGTTGTGTTCTTTGATTAGTAGATTTCAATATTTACAAAACACACCCTTACTGCTTACAAAACCGACGTTCAATCGCCATTGCGGCGCATTCGCAACTGTTCTAATATTACTGTGGTCCGGAAGGTCGTTGACTCGGGACGCTTATCGCTTTTTAGATTGAATGATTTCGCCAGGGTGTAAAATTTTGTGACTATTTTTACTTTAATTATTTTGTATGAAAACATCGGGTTTCTTATTTATTTAGATATTGACTTTATTTTTATGGGGTCTTGTGTATTTCCACCCATACTATTATGTGTTTGAAGAAATGTGATAAGGTACAAAACACGTTGTATAATTTTATTGGTTCCTTGTACGCCTCATGATTCGAAAACAAATTTAATGTCGAGCTTACTTTGAAGTACCTCATCTTATACATTTCATAAAGGCCTATTTGCAAAAACATAATAAATATACAGAATTAATTTTTCAAGCCAAATTCGAAACTATGAGGAATAGCGAAAAGCACAAGGAATCTCGAGGCTGATTGTGATGAAAGCTAAAACTGCATCGTTTAATTTTTAAAAATCAATATTCCTAGCCAAGAATCCAGCCCCTCGATTGAGAAAAAAAAACTCATTCGATAGTGTTGCTAATCAGGAACAGGGAAGTGATGACGCATCACGCTATATCTATATATTATCAGAGGTCCTGGGTTCGAATTCCGGGCAAAAACGAAAAGTTTCATTCGGACAGGGCACAGAAGGCTGATCACCTACTTGCCTGTGAAGAAAAATGACCAGTGAAACAGACACAGAAATAGGTCTGCCCCGTACCCACTAGGGTACTCGGAAATTCACTTCGACACATTTTTACTAGTCTTTATTATATGATAAATACATCATCTATGACCAAATCTTACAAAACGGGACTGATAAACAACTATCACAACAAATTGTTCAAATATATAAAACAAATCTTATCCCAATCTCATCGAATCTACAATTGCTCGAACAGGACTACGGTATTTCGCTGGAATCGTAAAGCAAACACGTAAGATGCATTTGCGGTAACACTCGCTCGCTGTATCAATCATGTAGGCGTCATCCAGCCGTGCTGGCAACAATTAATGTTGCGAAACATATGCTAACTTGAAATTAATTAATTTGCGAGAATTCATAATTAATTGTCGGTTTTGCTGATTCCAAATTTGATAAGTCTCGCCCTAGTTACGAATAGTTTAATATTTAATGTTTACCCTGAGTTTTAGATAGCTTAATTGATTGTCAATGTAGTTGCTATCGTAAATTTCTTCGCTTTTCAAATAAATAATAACTCATAATTTTGATGACTGCCTCAATAGCTCAATGATATGTTTGCATTTATACCGAACTATCCAGGTTCAAATCCCGGGGAAGCGAAATATTTTTTCAGTAGCATACTTATTTGTCTGTAAAGGAAGACGATCTGTGAAATAGACAGAATTGCTTCTGCCCCATGACCCACTAAGGGAATAAATTAACTTTTTTAATTTACTTTTATTAATATTTTTTTATTGTAGAATATTCTTTATCCTACACAGAAACTATGTTGAAAACAAATATAATATTTTACTCAATAAAAAATATACTATTTCAAGTAGCTGCTCTTTTTGAGCGTCTGCTGTTACTGTAATAAGAATAAACTAAGATGAAAAATACTACAGAGCATTAATAAAATATTGCAGCAACATTATGAAAATTTCAATACACAATAAAGACTACAATAAAGCGAGAGTGCAGCTGAAACACGGCGAGCGTATCTTATAAATGTGGCTAAAGAAAACGGCTTTTGTTAGCGCCATTCATTAGGTATTGCAGTCAACATTGTGCTTCCATTTCGGTCCGCTCAACTATGCATAGAGTTGCTGTATGACGCTCGCAATCCCACTGAAAAATGTAACGCACAAACAGGTCTGGAAGTCATTAGTTTACAACCAGACTCTAAACATGGGATGGGATGCTTTTTATTCACAGACAGGACTGAAACATATCTATCTATATAATATATAAAATAAAGTCATGATAGTTATACCATTTATAACTCAAGAACATCTGCCCCGATTTTAATGATATCTTTATTGTTGGATTCGACTATGTCCCGAATAATAGAATAACTATTAATATATCGGAAAATTCAGGAAATAAGTATGTTGTAAATTAATTTGAATTTTCTTCCGCAACTGACTGCAAATTAGTGTTATACTAGACATATAGAGTAGCAGTGGTAAAATAGCATATTAAAATCTAGATTTTTTCGTCGCCAACATTCTGACAGGACAACGTCTGTCGGGTCCGCTAGTTTAGAATATAATATATTGTTATATTTACTTGTATGTTCAATACAATCCATCTTTGACGATATCAAGACTGTGCTACTTTGTTTCTTCGTATTGGATTGTATGAAATCGTTTGACATCCACGTTTCGTCGTATATCAACAGAACGACACACGACAAATCGCTGAGACAGATTCTACGTTTGATACGTGACGATCGTCTTAAGTGCTTTATAGTAATATTCTGAGGGGGACTAAACATTTTGAGGAATCGAATCGATAGCTTTTGTTTTTTTATGTTAGCAACCCGCCCGGCTTCTCCGGGGCGCAATGTATATGCCTTTGTTACTCGCTGAAAATGTAGCTTTCTATTGGTGACAGATTTTTTGAAATCGGTCCAGTAGTTTTTGAGTTTACTCGTAACATACAAAAATTCAAAAATACAAATATTTCCTCTTTATAATATTATTAAGTATAGAAGTATAGATATCGATAGATGTTCATAAGGTTTACTTGATGGTAGGTAATACTTCGGTCATAGAACACCACCAGCCAATGATGCGCTGTCTTTTTTTTATTTCGAGCATTGGGAAATCCATAGACTGATCGATACGCGCAATATGCACTTCACGGATTTTCCATGTATGAATGGTGGTTCATTACCCGGTTAGAATTTCGATATTCCCACCCGTTTAATGTCCGAAGTGGCCAGACGTGGGGAAGACATGCTTAAACATGTCGTCCCGGCGGGATTCGAACTCGCCACCCATCGGAGTGCAAGGTTGTCCAAACGCGCAAACAAGCACATTTATTATAATTATCTATAACAATAATCTTTACTATGTTGTAGAGGATGGGGTAGAGTATTTTTTTTACGTTTTTAACGATTAGTTTTTAGATTTAGTTACCACTTTACAACTTTTCAAAAAAGTTTTGAAAACTTTTTCAGTGTTATGTGTGTTGACTTAACTTTCAGTGTGTGACTATAATATATTTTTCTCTAAAAAACTAGTAAAACGCCGTCTTTGCACGGGTTCAATGTATGAGATGTAGGTACAATACAAAAAAGCTTTTATTGCTCGCTGATAATGTAGTTTTCTACTGGCGAAATATTTTATTAAAATCGGTCCAGTAATTTTTGAGTTTGTTGGTTACAAATAATAAAATATACTAAACAAAATCCTCTTTATATTATAGTGTAGATATATTCCTTCCATTGAATAGAATAGTATCATTTTAGAAGTAACTATAATAGTAGTATAAATAAGCGTATAATTTTTGATAAAATACTGGCACATCATGTATTCTTATTGAAGTGTATTTGCGCACACAAAAATGGCGACAATTTTATGAGATGCGTTGCTTCTCAGTCGTACAGAGGCCTATAAGTACGCATTCATATACTCAGTTCACAGAGTCGCAAGAGATAAGTCACGTTGCAGTTGCCATAGTGAATAATGCATCGAGCACGTTTACACTTCACGATGCCTTACTTGTTACTATGGATAAGGGCGAGTCCGCAATGACAGCGGAAGTAAGACTTAGGTAAAAATCAACGGTCTAATTCATAAGCGTTGTAAGGGTTTGAAATAGTTAAAACTAAATGAATTTAAAATGAATGAAACAAACTAGAGTTTGACTCTTCCATAATTATACCTCGATTTAATATACCTATTCTTAGTTTATTGTATCAAATGCCAAAAAAATATATATAGCTATAACTAGGCTATAGTCCTTTTATGTCAATACTATAGTATGTGTATAGTGTCCTATAGAACAGTTCACAAAACTACACAGTAGGCTACAAATGAATGGGTTTTGTTGTTAATATAGTCCTTTATTACGTCGGAATAAAATGTGGTATATAAATTACGTTTTAGTTCGGTAACACATATTTTATTTAAATACCATATAAAGAGAAACAGTTAAAAACACACCTTGATATACAGGTTGTTGTTGAATTATAAAAAATGTCAGAAAATATTTTTATACATAAACATCCAAACATACCAAATGGAAAGTCTAAAATCAGCGTGGACCAAGTCCAAAGTAAGACAAGGCAAGTGTTTAGGGGTGCGCTGATTCAAAGGGATGCGTGACGAGTGTGCAACTGCAAACATTTTCAATAAGTAAGTTAGCTGTTCTCCTTTGTATCCTGCGAAGTTCTCCTCTTTACGCTTAAGGAAGCAGGCTTTAGATCGTGAAGTTTGTATTAACTGGTTTTTTAATAAATAATAGCTCTATCATATTGATATATTAAACGTGATGGTAACTATTTTATATATTTTTAAAAATGTTGATTTTGATGAAATACTGTATACCGGAAAAAAACGCGATTTATTAGCGCGGAGAGTCTCCCCGCGACCACGGTTGCTGAAAAGCATCCGAAACGTCGGGATAAATAATTTAAACAATATAAATAATAAATCGCGTTTTAATCCGGTATACAGTATTTTATTTAAATGATTTTGATGAAATTGAGTATAGATGTAACTTGATTCTTAAGGAATGATGATATAGGGAGGATGTACTATGGAGATAGTCTTCATTCGAGGATTCGATGTATATTATACTAGCAACGCGCTCCGGCTTCGCACGGGTGCAGTGTAGATGTACAATACATAAAGTAGCCTATGTTACTCTCTGATAATTTAGCTTTCTATTGGTGAAATAATATTTAAAATCGGTCCAGTAGTTTTTGAGTTTATTATAACATACAAAAATACAAATCTTTCCTCTTTATTATATTAGTTTAGATTACAATTAAAACACCTTAATCACCTAGCGGTATAAAATACTTTACGACCTATTCTCATACCTACCAAATATATAAAAAAATCATTAAAATCGGTCGAGTCGTTTCGGAGGAGTGCGAACCCAAACACATCTCCCACAAATTATAAGCGTTACGGTTATAACATCTGACTTGATAATTGCTTCTCTAACCCAATATAATTACTTTAATAATAATAATAATCGGGCAAATTTGCAAAATTTTAATAAAACGGCTTACAAAGCTCAAACCGAATCATTGTGGTGTAACTAATTATGGTACAGAGTTTAATAATTTTACGTGAAAATTATAACACGGTGAAGCAGTCTAGAATATAGGTAGAAATGCAAACAAATAGTTGTCGGACTTTAATTGTGGTTCGCATTAAATTTTGTGTGGTGATAAATAAATTCGTATTAACATTTTCAAATATATCTTAATTTTAGTGAAAACTAGTGGACCCCGCAGACGTTGTTCTGCCACAATTTTGGCTTCTAAATTATATAATTATTCTTAAATTTGAATATGCCCATTTACCCACTATAATAGTCTAATATGTCACTGATTTGCAGTGGACATCTGTTATTCCAAAAATGCTAAGAATGCATGACGTGAGCTGTCAAGATGGCGGAGATTTGAATCTAATTTATTTTATAATTAATTTTATGCATATATTTTTTTCCTGATTTTTTTCAATATTTTAATAGCCAATGTCTTATTCCCGACATAGAGGAATCCAACAAATAAGATATCGTTAAAATCGGTACAGCCGTTCTTGAGTTTTAAACGGTGTAACTAACACAACTTTCTTTTATATATATAGATTAATATATTGTATAACTTTATTTTTCAATAACGCTCACTTTATTTTCATATTTGACTTCACTTGAAGCAACTAATACAATAATAAAATAACGAGCATGGATGCAATGTACTTTGATGTAGGTACCTACTATAAACAAAACAATCTGTGTTATAATGTAGCTTTCTATTAGCGAAAGCATTATTAAAATCAGGACAATACAAAAATCCAAATCTTTCCTTTTTAAGACAGAATTTTCGATGAAAGCTCTCAGTCGGCTTGATTTCTTCCGGCATCTTGAAAAATTATCGTCAAACTTGAACAAATTAACACAAAACAATATTAAACCAACCAACAGAAGTGCTAACTTTTAAGAATTACACGATTTTATAACCTTACTATGAATTTCAATGGTGAATCTCACCAGATTTGACTTGTACCTAGACAACATTTTGCACCAGGGACTGAATACCGGTTAATTTACTATGGGAGTTTAACCGAAATAATAAAGGTTTTTGTTGATATTCTTTCGCTTTTAGTAATATTTACTAAAAAAATTGAGTGGAAGTTGAGTGTGTATTACTCTTTAAAATTAATATCATGGTATCTCTGTCAGACAAGTATTTTGGAAAATAAAAATTAACCGGTTCCAATCCCTGATTTGCACTAGATTTAAGGCCTATGTGTTAATATTTTTCCTTCTAAGCAAGGGGTTATGTCTATAATATGATAAAGCTGGTTTTGAGCAAGTTGTCCAACTTACAAACTACTTTGTTATTCAATATGAAGTATGGAAGAGGAGCTGTACCAACTTTCCTAACTAAATATTTGAACTTGTACAGTGGTAGTAAGCGTTAAAGCTAAACCAAGCTTATGGGGCTATTAATTTTTATAGAGTAATGAATTTTTAAGCAACACTTTTAAAGGTTTTAATGAAATAAAATAATTTTATATTTTAAATATGACGAGAGTCCGGATAAAGCAGAATTAAATATAATGAATCGCGTTTTAATATTGCAATTTTTATTGGATAAATGCGATATGCGTATAAACAAAATTGTAAATTAGATTTGATTTTGATAAATAGTATCACACACTTAAAGAAATGTATGTAATATTAATTTGACTTTGAAACATTTTTTATATACGTAGCTATATTAAATAGAATATATTCATAGCGTTATGGTGTTATTGAGTAAATCATATCTTCTATTAATAAAATATATTTCCAGACAGAAAATATATAAATATTACAGGTTAGTTATATGTTTTCTTATATAACTATACCGATATTTAGTTAAATTTTTTTGGAACATTAATAGATGCATTCAATTAGTAATGTAACTGCTTTCGAATCCAGATGAAAAAAGATTTTAAACAAATGTTTCGTACGGGCAGGGCACTGAAGGCTGATTGATTAACTGCTTGCCTGTAACGAAAAGTGATTAACTTAAACAGACACAGAATGTGTCTGCCCTACTAGGGAACTTGACAATTAACTCTATCTTAAATTCAACAGGAACTACGCCAAGGCTCCGCGTTATACCCTGTATCGTTCCTTCTCCGTTACGAGTTCGTGGACGTCAGTGAACAGGGACAACCGTTGTTGGACTCCAAATCCGCTTGTGATAGAGTTTTCAAATCTGCACAGACGTACTCTGGAAGGTTCCAAGCGCCTAGGGCAATATTTTACTATGGACGGGGTGGCGCACAAAATCTTACGTGCATATTGAGGTTTGTTACATTCTGTATAGACGTAGATCGTCAATTAATATTTATTTATTATTTATAAGGATATACTTACCAGGCGTGTATAGGATGATAAGTCGACTTTCAAAAATACATAAACTTTCACGCCTGGTACGGATATATTGTACTGGTATTTTAAGTATCTGGTTAAGTTCTATAACTTTTGCTGATGGTTTATCCGATTCGATACGTCTTAGGAACCTTTAAGAACTAATCCATTCCTATAAGATCAGCAACGTAGATGCTTGTCTTCAGGTGTTTGAGATATCGATAAGTAATCTTACCATCAGTTGAGCCATTCGCCCGTTTGCCGGTTTGTCGGCTCTACAAATATAAACTTATTAATACCTACTTTAAATAGAGAGTTTTCTTGATATCTTATTCAAAATTAATTGAAATTTCATACACTTAATGTAATATGATCGCTTCATTTCATTAAAATTACTTGTATACTTGGAATCTTAAGGGTTTTCTTTAATTTAGTAATTTTCTTATAAAATACCTCTAATTTTTTTGACTAAATTAAGAGCAAATAATATCATTAACTTGTCTTACAGGTTTGAAGCCAAATATGGCGAACGGGTTCAATTAATTTTTAGTAACAATAATTTTGGCAATAAGCATTGCAGTACTCATAAAGACTCGAGAACCAACCGCTGGATATGCAATAGGCCTCTCAAGAGAACCATAGGAGGGGAAGGCCTCGCTCAGATAATTATCACTGAATACCCTTGGGAAGGAGTTCCCATAAAAAGAGATTGCCTTTGTAGTAACCGCTCCGAGCCACTCAACATTCATACGTTAACAGCTCCCGTGGTAGAGGTCAACTTTACAGTTACTATGATGAATATTACTGAAGATTATGACGATTTTAGTTTTGAAGGTGAATATAAATTCATTCCAACTGGGCCTGGTGATGAGACAGTTTGTTCTACCGGCTGGGGTGAGAGACGACTAAGAGGTAGTAGTGGAGAAATACGACTATTTGATAAAAGAGAAATGCCAGTTGTACCAGAAGTAGTCGGGGATAGGCATGTTATATCCGAAAGTGTAAAAGCTGAAGTTGCTTGTGTTCATAGACCATGGCTAATTGAACCTGGAGGTGACGATGTTACTCCAATGCAGGGAAGATATCTATACCTAAAGGTTCCTGGGTATGAAATAACTAAATCTTCTCTATTTTGCACAACTCCTAATCGTTTATTTATTTATGAAGCTTATGATACAAATCGATCAAGAGAAATTTGTCCCGATACATCTAGTTTCTTGGAATTATATTCTCCGGGTTGGGACTCAGCTCAAACGTCATTAGAATCTTCACTGAAACCTCATGCAAGAAGCTTTGTTATAGACTTTTTACAGCATGAACAAGCAGATTATTCTATAAAATGGATTGAAATTATGAAGAAACCATCAATTGATAATGATCCAGAAAGTAATGTGTTGCCATCATCTGTTCTACTTGACTGCCGATATCAGTAAGTATATAATTTATAACATAGTATTATTTCTTTAAAATAGTAGCAAAAATGATACAAATCAATGTCAAGGTATAGGAATTTTACACTTCTAAATCTATATATATAAAAGAGATTTCCACCTATATAGTCACTCATCACGATATCTCTGGAACCATAAGGCGTAGCGACTTGAAATATGGTAGGAATATTCCTTTCGCCGAGTAGAGGTCAGCTAAGAACGGATTTTACGAAATTCAACCCACAAGGGCGGTTGCGGGGGCAATTGCTAGTCTTATATAAATGAAATTGATTAGGCAGATGTTTTATTTGTAATTTTGTTACAGTTGCCCAGAACTAAATGCTTGCATTCCACTTACACTGTGGTGTGACGGCAGCGCTCATTGCCCATCCGGGTACGATGAAGATGACTCTAATTGTTCGTTTCGCATATCGTTACCTCCACCATACGTAGCAGCAGCGGCTGGTATTGGATTATTAATATGTGCAATAGCGATAGCCCTTTGTGCATGTAAACGACGAAGAAAAAAAGACAAAGAATTCAAAGCCCGATTAGATGGCGCATTACAAGCGGAAGAAAGGCCATACGATAGAGCGAAAGCAAATGGTATCCCAGAAAGTGGCAGACAATACGCCACAGTACAAAAATATGCAACCATAGACAAATATAGCCTTAGCCAAAAATATAGCGCAGGTCTTAACGATGCGAGATACTACGATGAGGTGGCACAGCGAGATAAATTGAGTGATGCAAGATACGCTAGCTTAGGTCGTGGAAGAAGTAGTCGCACGGATAATCGAGGTTCTAGAAAAGCCTTACCCGATTTAGGTTATCCAGACTTAAAGGATGGCTTTTGTTGACAATCTCCGGACCTTCTAGAGACTACCGTGTGAACGTTAGTAAATTTGTGTTTTATATTGAAAAGACTGAAATGGCAAAAGTGCCTCCATGCAATTATAGTCAATACATGGATGTGTGTACTGTATGTTGTTAATATGTTTGGACACTGTAGATATATCGTATATGTGTAATCACGCTTAATTATAGTTATTTATATCACGCTGGGTTCTGTTCTTTAGATTTAAATAAATGTTAAATTGAAATCAACATTATACATACATTAGAAAATATGTCATATTGAGTTAATTCGTTTTTATTTTAAACTCTTTTAATCAAATAACATATCTTTAATGTACATAAATCGCTTGACAATATTAATATACAAAATAAACCACATTAATGGTGTGATTATAAAATATAATTATGGAGTGTATTCGGTTAATACGGCTATATAAAATACTAACGGTCATTAACGTATTATAAGCTTAATATATATAGTTAAATATGTTTTGTCTCGCTCTATCCAATATAAAATCGACTCCAGAACGAATGAAACAAAACATATTTTAACTGTATCAGGCTTATACGTTATGAATAAGGCCGTAAATGTTAAGTGAATAAGACGGATTTTATATATGAACAAGATTATATGGCCCTAAAAAAAAAAACTTCTGTCTGGTAAGATGCTGGTATTTTTGATTTGTATGTAAAAAGGCGTTCCGTCTCTTCCTATCTACCTTCTAGACGTATAAAGAAGATACAAAAGTACAGTACCACCGCTAAAGTTTGTTTGAATCCGGAAGGATTTAGATTAGACTAAACAATTTTCGGTATGTTATGATAAAATTTTGTACACAATGTAATTTATCCTGTATTCTATAAGGTAAATTTGGTATAAACGTGTTGTATTCATAATAATCTAGATAAAAATGAAATGTGATATAGGTTGTAAAAATACCACGTAAGTTGTGACTTTTTTTAAGTATATCGATATCATTGTGTGGTTTTAAAAGTATGACGAGTCACGAGAAGAAAAAAAATCAACATAAAAGAGATCCTTGTTTATGCAGAATCTGTTTTCAACTATATATTTAACAGCTCTATAAATGATGTACATATTAATGAAGGATAATATTTTTTATATATTACTAGCTTCGCACGGGTCTAGATTTTTTGACAAACAATCGTGTCTGCTAAAATATATATTTTTTACCCTCCGTAACTTTTAAAATAAAAAGTATCGTATGTCCTTTCTAATACCTCTAAGAATATGTGTACAAAGTTTCATGATAATCGGTTGAGTAGTTTTGGCGTGAAAACTATTTATTAATATGTGTATTGTGCTTCGAAATATGAATCGCATTCTTAAGTCATGTCTAAATTGCGGATTTTTTTACTTACGATTTCTTTTTCCTACATCAATAAACCACCAATGTATCAATAGTATTCAAAGTGTGTAATATACGATGTAATTTATAATAAGTACCAATAATCAAAATGTAAATACTATAAGTTAGGATTTTTAATATATATAAGTGATTTCCAGGTAAAGGAAAATTAAAGTCATTTATAAAATTAAAACAGGTTTTATTTAAAAAATATCCTAAAGTTGTATTAACTCTAAATAAAAAAGTTAAGAATATTTCCCGGAAAACAACGTGTTCATTTCCTAATAACCTGTTTCAAAGAGTGCAGTGTCACCCAGGGCTTATAGAACAAAGTTATGTGTGTTACAATACTGTGCGTATAGACGTTAGGTATTTTGAATTGATACAATAATGCGGGTTCCATTCCTGTCTGGCCACTTTTAACATATTAGTTCTGTGTAACGCCCCGCTTCCCGAAATGGAATATCCGCTAAATGCAGATTAAAGCTATGTAATTATATCTATATGATTTATAGAGTACAAAAAAGATCAACAACATATATTACTTATATTTGATTATATCATGGGTATATCATGGACTAACCATCATAACCACTGAATTTTAACTGACATCAAAATGTCAAAAAATCGTGATGGAAAAAGATAGTGGAAAATTTACTAATTCCAAATATATGAGGTAATATATAAAAAAAACATGTTATTTCATCTATTAAAACGCATAGTCTATTGATTTCCGAATGCATCAAATTAAAACAAAGACGGCAACATATCTCTGATTGATGTCTTATATTTGGGGAATTATTACGTACTTAAAACGTGAGTCTTAACTTTTGTCGAATCCTACAAAAAAAAATCAACTTGTATTCAACCAGGGTATGAAATCAATAGTTCATAGATGGAAAGACCGAATTGATGGATTTCCGAATGTTCGAAGTAACAAGTAGGTCGACAGCGCATCATTGACTGATGTTCTGTGGCTGGGGTATCACCTACCATCAAATGAACTTCATGCTCGCCTGGCGATATCTAATATAAAAAAAATCTCATAAAACAAACTAAATCTATGTTCTAGTATAGTAGTAAATAATATAACACATTCTTTAGAATACACATCTCATAGAAACTGAACCAAGTCGCAGGGAACCAGTAAGTAAATATTACAAAGCATTTTCATTAAGGAAATTGCAATTAAACAGTTCTTACTAAAATGAAAATTACTAACCATAAATACAATAGTTGCTATGGAGTTTAAATGACGTTGAAATTGAGGTCTCTACAATGGTAAGTCACTAATTACAATTTAAATGTAATAATTGAGCGCTTCTGAATGTAGGCTTCGTGGGTGTTCTACATTTAAAACTTCATATTCATCCATCGTTAGTGCTATTTAAAAAGTTTCTATTTGATTCAACTTCGGGTACGCGGTCTATATTTGCTGAGTTTATTTTAAAATATAAATGGAGCTGGCAACTTATACAAAGCATTCTAGAGCTTGGCTCGAGCAAGAGAAATACCATATCCTCGAATAAGTTATACATGTAGGCGAGGATTTAAGTTAAATTCATTCCTTCAGTAATACCAGGCCATAAAATTTTAAATAAAAAATGTATTCCTTCAGGAGACATTCTTAATTTGATGAATAATTACAATATTTACAATTTCAAATTAAGAATTTTAAAAGGAATTATTATATTTAAATAAAATACTGTATACCGGATTAAAACGCGATTTATTATTTAAATTATTTATCCCGACGTTTCGGATCTTTCAGTCTCCCGCGACCACGGTTGCTGAAAAGCATCCGAAACGTCGGGATAAATAATTTAAATAATAAATCGCGTTTTAATCCGGTATACAGTATTTTATTTAAATGTGTGATACTCGCGTTAATAAAAGACAATATTAATTATTATATTATTTTTAAAATATATAGAATCACTAAATATTGATTTACCTAAACGTTTGGTATATATACGCTTTGAGTTCTTCTATCGTCTTTTAACCGTTAATCCTTACAACTAGTTTCGCGTGCTAGTTAGTTTATTGGTGCATTGGATAGAACAAACCTAGGTATAGGTGGTGGGTTCGAATCCCGCCGAGATATACAATTTTCATTAAAATTGAGGGCACGAGAGCCAGAGTGGCCTAACTGTATTTTTTTCATTACTGATTTTATTTAATAAAACTACTGAAAACGATTAATTCGTAGCGTCAAAATGGCAATGTACAAATAAATAAATAATTATTATTTTTCATAAAAGTTAAAATTATTTGAATTTATGGCCTCTTTTTTTCCATATTACTTTAAAATATTGTTTAATTAGTTAGGCCGCTCTGGCTCTCATGGCCTCAATTATCCCCCTACGTATGATCACTTCGGGTATGAGAAATATTGAAATTCGAATTATATATTTCGAATATCTCTCGTTCTCGTTTTCAGTTGTTAGAATTCCAAATGCTCGAAGTAAGAATAATAATAAAATAAAGAATAGGTCGACAGCGTATAATTGACAGGTGTTCCACAGAATAGGATATTACCATCAAACGAGCTGAACGCGCGTCAATATCTACCATAAAACATGATAGGGTAGAAAAGCAATTTCGGTTTTAGTTCCAAAAAATCACTTATTCTTGCGTGCAAAACTCGATGTAATATACATTGACCTTCAATTACTAGCAGAAAATGCGCTATACCATACATAGCCAGCAGTAGATAATCAATATTAATTAGACTCACCTCCGTGTAACGAATTTTGCGACAAAAATTTATCAAAGTTCATGCAGCAGATACCAACATCATTAATTCGTATTTGTCTCGTCTGATAATTAAATTATAGGCTCAAACTACAGCCTGTCCACTTCGTTGAAATAACGAGCGCTCGACAAAGTAAATTATCCAGCACATTCACTTTTATGGAGCCTTCGGTAAAGGGTTAGATAAGATTCGCTAGGCATTAGACCTTACATAATACTTCAGTGTACGAGTATTTCTCTTAAGATTGTATATGGAACCTCTTTTGATAGTGTGTAATATACCCTAATTACTAATAATATTTGACGGGCACGAGACAGAACACCTCCCTTGCGCACCGATGGGTCGCAGATTCGAATACTGCCGGGACGATATAAATTTCTATAAGCTTCTTCCCCACGTCTGGTCACTTCGGGCATTCAACGAGTGGAAATAATATCGAAATTGTGACCGTTCATAGATGGAAAAACCGTGAAGTGCATATTTCGCATTTCGGTCTCAGTCTATGGATTTGCGAGTGCTTGAAGTAAAATTTTCTTTGACTGGGGTATCACCTACCATGAAGAGAACCTCATGTTCGTCTGTTGATATCTAATATAAAAAAATATAGATTAATTTTTAATAATATATTCTCTAAAGTATTTGCTAATCTGAGAATATGTATACAAATTTATATTTTTATTAGAATATATATAAAAGGTAATATTATGAGACACTTCATTGTCAAATATGAGGGTCACTAGATGCATATATATTATATATATCTAAATTTTGCATTAACCTTTTGACCGCTTGTGCCGCATTTACGCGACAAGTATTTCCGTGCTCCTACCGGCCATTTCGTATTTCTGCGAAATAGAACATGCATATTTTTTACTAAAATAATTATTTAATCGTACTTACTTCGTAGTCGGCGCTAGAAGTACGGTAATTGATAACAGTCAAGCGGTTAAAAGGTTAAATGCAATTAAAAACAAAGGACAATATTTAAAAGAAACACTAAGGAGGAGAAAACTGCATGAACTACTTCTTCTGTTCTGTGGCATGAACAATTACATCACGTTCCAAGAACTCTATAGTCTATACTTCTATACTAATATTGTAAAGAGGAAAGATTTGTATTTTTGTATGTATCGAATAAACTTAGAAACTACTGGACCGATTTCAAAAATTCTTGAAAGCTATATTATCAGCGAGTAATATAGGCTTTGCTCTTTTTTTATCTACATTGCACCCGTGCGAAGCCGGGGCGTTTTGTTAGTCTAAAATATAATAATAGGAGTAAACTTTGAGATTCGTACTAACGTCCCCTGGGCAGTTCGAACTGTAAAATCGATAAAAATTCTACATACAAGAGGGAATGGAATATTTTTATCATACCTAGCTCGCGGTGTCGTGCTCATAGCTTGAATTTCCATATCTAAATGGAAAGCTGCCCTACAATCAATTTTGTCCCCGCATCCCATTCGAAACTGCACCTGGACCTACTGAAGATATGGATTTTTTGCTTTTGTGGAAATTGGAATTGAAAGTTACAATCTATCGTCGATTCGCGGGACAATAACGAAATGGTGTGGTACAAAAACTTTAGTACTATTATTTAGTTTTTTTTAATACTGACAGACTAGTATGAGGTTCACTTGATGATAGGTGACACCAGCCACTGAACATCAGTCAATGATGCGATCTCGACATACTTTTTATTTCGAGCATTCGGAAATCCATAGACTGAAACCGAAACGCGCAATATGCACTTCACGGTTTTTCCATCTCTGAACGATGGTTCGTTACCCGGTCGGAATTTCGATATTCCTCCCACCCGATCAATGCCCGAAGTTACCAGACGTGGGGAAAACATGTTACAGAAATAAAAACTACTCACAAACTTTCACATTAATAATATTAGTAGGATAGGATTGCCCATCATCAAAAATTAAAGTAATAAAAAACAAGATCCTAGACAATTATATTTATAATATTCTACAAGCACTCTTCGTGTTATTTTATAAAGGAACTAGCAACGCGCCTCGGCTTCACACGGGTGCAATACAGATGTACTATACACAAAAAAACGGAATTTTGAAAATCGGTCCAGTAGTTTTTGAGTTAATTATTGTCTTTTATTAACGCGAGTATCACACATTTAAATAAAATACTGTATACCGGATTAAAACGCGATTTATTATTTATATTGTTTAAATTATTGATCCCGACTTTTTATTATTTATATTGTTTAAATTATTTATCCGACGTTTCGGTTTCTGTAAAGCATCCGAAACGTCGGGATAAATAATTTAAACAGTTTTTGAGTTTATTCATAACATACAAAAATCCCAAAATACAAAGATTTCCTCTTTATAATATACCCCTCTACAAAATCCATAACCCCAATATGTAAATAGAGCAATTTATTTCCTTTAAACAAAAGAATGTAAAATTATTTTTCTTGAAAAAGTTAAATATTGAGTCTGAAGCTTCGCAAGATGTTTCTTGAATAATAATCAAGAGAGTTCAATACAGACATTTCCTTATTCGATGAATACCAAATTATATTTACACCTAAGTCGGAAATTATAATTAAAAAAAAATACAATATACTTTGTGGTTATACTTGTTAGGTTTTATGGATAAAAGGAGATACAATTGTAGTTTTAATCAAATAAAATTGTATCAGAAGAAACATAGTACACATTTTGACTGTCAGTAAAATAATAATAAAAGAGTAGCGTGTAAAAAACAAAAGAACATGATACTTATAAAAATATTATGCTAAGTTTATATACAACCATATAAACTTAGGATAATATTTTTAGAAGTTCAACACTGGCCCTTAAACTAAAAAGGTATGTGTGTACTTATGTATACGCGTTAGAAGTTATACTTCTTTGGCGTCTGAAGAAAAATTTTAAAAAACAAAACTGCAGTAAATATCGAAGCAAAATGTTAAAATCAATCAAATTCTATTCTGTAGCCAACTTCATCATGTCATCAGATGCGCGCGCATCTTAAAATTTCACTCTCATAATTTTTTCATAACGCGCCTAAAGAAGTATAACTTCAATAATATTTTACTATCATTGATATATTAATCAGTACTAAAGACATGTTAAACTTAATTCCTTTACAAAATAATCATGCCTTTCATTTATAATAATGCATTTTAAATAAAATACTTTATACCGGATGAAAACGCGATTTATTATTTATATTGTTTATCCCGACGTATCGGATGCTTTTCAGCAACCGTGGTCACGGGCAGACAATATTATAATTAGGGCTCGTGTTTTTGTTCGAACTATCCGACTACTCGGATATGTATGATACCGGGTATCCGTGAGACTGAAACTTCAAATCCGGATAGTTCGGGTATCCGTTTAGTTCGCGTACCCGAGTAGTTCGGATAGCCGGATAGCTCGGGTGCTCGAGTAGTTCGGATATCTCGATGCAGTCCAAAACATGCCAAAATGTCTAACGTAATTGACCACTTAATTCCCAGGATATCTTGAAAATATCATCTCAAGCTTTCGTATGTACTTTTATTTAGATACCTAACTGCTAAGATTAAATAAAAACTGTATTAAGTCTGAGTCTTACTGTTTCGTATTGATTCTTTAAGCCGTTCGAAAAATACAAAGAACTATCTATGTACATAAACTGTTAATTAGCTACCAAATAGCTTCAAAATCTCCCGTACCTATTAATCGTAGGTTCATATTCAAAATGCAGTCTACTACGTACTTCAAAAATAACAACAAATATCCGTATTTTTGCGTATGGCACTGCGATCGCCTCATAATTAATTTATGAAATATAATTTAAATTGAAAATACTTGTAATATTTTAGAAATAAGGAGCACAATCGTATTTGCAAAAAATATTTGCATAGAAAAACGAACTGTAAACTCATACAAATAATCAGCACAATCGAATAAGCAAAAAATAATCTTTAAGTTATAAAATACTCGCATAGGAAAACGATCCGCAATTTCTTAGAAATAAGGAGCACAATCGTATTTACAAAAAAAATCTTTAAAGTAAAAAATACTTGCATAGGAAATGGAACCGTAATAATTTAAAAATAAGGTGTATTTTATACTTTAAAGTATTTTCAGTTAATGCCGCCGTCGACCGTTATGATGTCCTTGTAACGATACTGTTGACAAAAATATAATAGAATAGAGAAAAATAAAATAATCTAAAAAATTAATAGCTTTATTTTACCGTCTGAACAATCGAAAAATTTGTTTAAAATTAGTTATTTAGTAACCGACTTCTTTGGGCGCGATTTTGACCCACTTTAAACGGCCAGATTTCGTTCAAACTTTGTAGATTTATCGAGGACCGATGACAATACACTAATTTGATAAAATTATTCCATTTTTTCAATTTGCAAATTATGATTTTTGTTAATTTATCTGCAGACGCGATGCCATCTATGCGACGATACGCGCTACTAGATGGCGCTGTGACTAGAAATTGATATTAAGCTGCATTTAAAACACTGCGTTGTATAAACTATCGGTCACGCCACGCGCATTCTGGCTACTGTCACAAGGTGGCGCTGTACTTAATACTATATTATTCCATAAACTTAATTTTAATTTTAATAGTTTTAAATTAAAAAAACAAGCTATTATAAATAAACCATACTAAAAAGTAGAAAATAAATAATAGTTTAAAAAAAACTAAAAAACCGAACTAATAAGCTAATAAAATATTTATAACTATTGACGCCATGCACTCCACGCTTTTTTTTAAATAAAATATATTTTAAATTTAAATTTATTTTCTATTTTTTAGTTCGGTTTTTTATAAAAAGCGTGTTTTTTAGTTTTTTTTAAATTTTCATCAATCTCCTTACTATTTCAATATTCTGATCGCGGCTATATTCATCTCTCATCATTTACATATTAATCTCTCAGTGGTAGTAGAGTTAGGTATTAGACTGTAAATACGGTATATGGTATACGGTAATTTTATTTTTATTTTATTTTATTTTATTTTACAAATATTTGGAAAACTTACAGCTAAACAGAAAAAAAAAAGTTAAACAGAATATATAGGTACAGAAGGCCATTTACAAGTTTTCACATATAAATACAGTATAGAAAAAGACAAGCACACAAGAAAGTTAAGCACAGATTAAACGTAACACAAATTATAAGAGTTGTTTAATGCTGCCTGAACAAGAAGAACCTGTCATTCAACAGCTTCCTAATATAAGATGCTGAATTATTAAATAGGTCGAGATCTAGAGTGTTATTACACTTATTATAGCACATGCACGTTCGAATGAAGAATGTGTTTTGCCTATACCTAGACTTCCCCAAAGGGACAAAGAGAAGGTTAGCCTTCCTCTGCGAAGAAGTCGTAGTCAATAGGCCAATGTGTCTAAGGAGTTCAGCACAGTCAATCCTACCATTTGCTATATTGATTAAGTAAGTAATGTCTGCCACATACCTTCTTTCCTGCAAGGGCAATAAATGAAATTTTCTACATCTAACGGTATAATTAGGCAAGAACTCCCTTGCGCGAAACTGTAGAGAGCGTAAAAAACGTTTTTGTATTGCCTCTATGCGGGCAATATATAAGTCATAACAAGGGTTCCATACTTGCGATGCATACTCCAACTGGCTACGTACGTATGAACAATAAAGAATTTTCAACGTCTTAAGAGCAGTAAAGTCGGTAGACATTCTTAAAATGAACCCCAAGTTTCTATTAGCTTTCTTAACAATGCTATTTACGTGTTCATTGAAAAGAAGTTTGGAATCGAAAATAACTCCTAGATCTTTTATAGAACAAACCCTTAAAAGAGCTTTACCAGAAATAGTGTAGCTAGCCAGGATGGGTAACGGCTTACGAGTATATGAACAAACATAACATTTAGATACATTGAGGTCCATCCTATTAACGTAACAATAATCCTCAAAGTTCTTTAAGTCTCTCTGCAGACGAACTGTATCATCCTGACTTTTGATTGGACAGAGTATCTTCATGTCGTCTGCGTAAAGAATAATCTTTGAGTGTAAAAAGCATGAAGGAATATCGTTTACGAAAATGTTAAAGAGGAGAGGTCCCAATAAAGATCCCTGAGGAATTCCTGAGGGAATTGTCATGGTGGCCGATGTGAAGCCATTAAGAACCACAGTTTGGCATCGATTGTGGACGTAAGAGGAAAACCATCTGAATAGGTTCCCATGGATTCCCACTCTATAGAGTTTGTCAAGCAGGATACTGTGATCTAATCTATCAAATGCTTTGCGGAAATCCGTGTAAATAACATCAACCTGAGATGGTTCGGACATATATTTTGTTAGGAATTCACTACATAATAAAAGGTTCGATGAAGTGGATCTTCCTTTAAGAAAGCCGTGTTGATGTTCGCTAAGTGTATGTTTTAGTGCAGAATAAAGCTGTGAATATACAAGTTTTTCTAGTACCTTGGAGAAAACACACAACTTGGAAATAGGCCTATAATTTTCAACACAATCTTTCGGTCCATTCTTATGAACAGGTGTAATAAATGCCGTTTTCCATATTGTAGGAACATGGCCTTCTTTCAAAGAACGATTGTATAAGAGTGTCAGAGGGACTGCTAAACTGCGAGCGCAGCTAATAATTAGAACAGGTGGTATATTGTCAGGCCCAGCTGACTTATTAGGGTCTAAAGATTTGAAGAGGTTCAGTACCTCAGATTCCACGATTTTAATAGATGAAATAGGAGTTCTAGCATCATCAATTGAGTGAGGTAAGCAGCTCCCTTCAGAGGTAGAGGGTTTAATGAAATTTGAATGGAAAAAATCACTAAACATATTACAAATTCCTTCTCCATTGCTGGAAGAAAGTTGACCAAACTTTACAACTGCGGGGTAAGTACTCGAACCCTTTTTTGACTTCACATATGACCAGAAAGCTCTAGGATTTTTAGCTATGTTATTCTCGATATTTATCATATAAGCCTCGAACATCTCACGCTCCATGACAATGGCGCGTTCCCTGAGGACATTAAAAGTATGGTAGTCACTTAGGTTACCATACCTTTTGTATTTTTTGTGATATTTGAATTTCTCTTTTAAATTTTTTATTAGAGGAGATTTATACCACTGCGGATATTTATTCTTAGAGACGACCAATTTAGAAGGTATGTAATTTTCCCTGAGATCATTCAGAGTATCGTAGAAAAAACTTATAGCGTCGCTGAAAGTCCTATTGCACATGTTATAATCCCAATCTACTGAGTCTAACTTCGCGCAAATGGATTCATAATCACCCGCGCGGTACTGGTATCGCAGATAAGGTCTATTCTCTAAACTATGTAATTGCGTAAAATCAGCGGAGATTACAAGAGATTTATGATGCGGGTCTTCTGGTGTCAGTGGATGTTTGGGATTATCAACTGAAACTCTCTCATTAGAAAGGACAAGATCCAATAATCTATTGTTGGAGTTAAGAAAAGAGTTATATTGAAGCAAGCTACAAAGACTAAAACAATCAATCAGGTTGAATTGATGTGTACCCTGAATATTTGAAGCTTGGAAGGAGTAGCCATCATCCGAGTTTTCCCATATCAAGTTCGGTAAATTAAAATCCCCTAGAACTATGAATTTATCAAGAGGATTACTTATCACTATATCTGCAAGATTAGAGGAAAATAATTCCGTTTGTACGGCAAATGAATTTCCTAAATTTTGTTGACACATGTAAGCAACACAAATATGCATTTTGTAAGTGATGTTGGGTTTATGGCGACGTATCGATACAGTGACCCATAAGTCCTCCGCGGAGGAACACCAATCATTATTACTTGTGGCTGCTAGCTCGCGACGCACAGCTACAAGTACTCCCCCTCCAAGGGTCTGAGCGGTCTCCCTATAGTTACGATCACGCCGCCAAACAAGATACCGATCATCAAATAACTCGCTACTACATATACCATCTGCCAGCCAGGTTTCCGTAAGACATATAATGTCGTAGTTGTTTAATAAAACGTTTCTATAGAATTGTGAAGTTTTAGTCCTCAGCCCGCGGACATTCTGGTAAAATATTGTTAGGAGGCCTGTGTACTACAATTCAATACTAGAGTAGCGTAAAAGTATATAACATAGAAGACAGAGTACTCATGACGTAATACAACAGGATTATAAATAAAATAGTTGCCTATGTTCATAAATGTACGAATATTTAACATTATTATTTTAATTAAATAAATAAGAATAAAATTAAGCATTATCTCAAGATGGTTAATTACTTTAAAGTATGTATATAACAAAGTATAACTTATCCATGTACCTATGCCCATACACAGTACAATATTAAGTATTTTTTTAATGAAGTTAAGTTGCCTTAGAGTATTCAGCAGTCCACCATGTTGAGTATACTTAATCAAATGTAAAATGATTAAAAATGTATGGCGTGAAGATAACGTAATGATGTATTCTAATGTTAGTAGCACTAGAAAATTAATTATATTCGTAATACTACATTTTAGTGAGAAAACAAAACTATTAGTACGTAATTTCCAAAAACCTGTATCAGAATATATTATAAATAAATATTCTAAGTTGTACAAAACACTAAGTAATAATCGAATAATATATAGATTATTTAATCTCGATTTAAAATGCAACATATTTAAAGCGCAAAATCCAATAATGTTGAATAAAGTATTTGTTTCAAAGAAAACATCAACAATAGTAGGTAACCCTAATAAATTATTACGCAATGAATCCGTTTTATCCTTGAGTGCTATTCTAATAATGAATATACGATAGAGTATACCGAAGTTTATAATCATTAAGATAAACAACATTCTTTTATCTAGTAAAATATTGCAAGAAAAGTAATATTTTAATGGTAATAGTATAATGTAAGAAAATAAACAGGGCCTTATAATTATTTTTATGATCATAATATTTACTATAGCTACATACTTCGCCGGCAAATATATAAAGCATAGGCTAAGTAAATATACAAAATATTTACAGTATAAAATAAATGTTGAAATAAGCAAATGAAATAGCAATAACAGGAACATCACCAAGCAACAAGCAATATTGACGGTAGGCAAGCAAAACACGAATGGCGAATCGCGCGCAGCGCTCGATAGGCGACGCGGACGTCTAAGCAAGCGTAAGATTCTCAAACTGTGCAGCACTATAACATCAAGTATCATAATAACACTCATAGCGAATATAAATAAAATAATAAAATTTATAGATACCTTAAGTGAATGCAAATTCTTCAAGCAGTACACATAATATACAATAATCAGTAAAACAAAAAATACCGAGAGATAGGAGAGAATACTTGGAATTAGTGGACTCATAGTTTCTTCAAGTCTGCTTCCGACTTTATCGTTAATGCCGGGGAGGCAGGGCTTTTTCTTAAGAAAATCTTGCATCCTTTCACCCATGTAAAAGAATAATGTCTTTCCTTGGCTAACACTTTGACCTTATTCAGTAATAGTTTATTTTCCAATGTTAAATGATCATTTACGTATATCCGATTATTACCTTGCAGGCCCAGATCTATAGGAGTAATGGAGTGTTTTTTTGAGGCAGCAACGAAGTCCTCTTTGAGGTACCTGTTATGTACAGCAATTACAATAGTTTTATTCTTCTTATCGTTTCGCATTGGCACTCTAGCTACGTAGTTAATCTGCTCTTTTGTCAATGGACAATTGATGAGATCACCAATCCTAGTGACAAGTGAAAAAAGATTTTCACTATTTGTAATAGGCACTCCCTTTATCTCTATGTTGTTCATCCGTAGTCTTTGCTCCTGTTCCCGAATGGTATATTGAAGTTGCTCCATCTGTCTCTGCATGTGACTTACATCTTCCTTAGTTTTGAGAAGCCCTTGGACTTGCTGATCGATGACAGTTATTTTATTGGTAAGTGTATCCACGGAGTTGTGCATAAACGTTAGGGAATCCTTCAGACCCACCATGTCTGTCTTCACAGTTTTTAGTTCAGAAATATCCGCTTGGATTGACTTAATGCTGGCCATCAGAGTAGGAAGGGAAGAAATCTGTTCTGTTAGCCGTTTCAGATCTTGTGCAAGACTCTCCAAGTCAACAGGTGATGGGGATTTCGGGGCACTTGAGGTTAAACTTCCAGAACTTTTACATACGGTACATTTCCAATTATTTCGTCGGTCTCCAAGCTTCCGGTATCCAGCTTCCGTTATTCCGGCACAGCCAAAATCAAAATGTCCTTGACAAATAGTACATTGTGCTCCATCTCTAAACTCTGCATTGCAACGCGTGCATTGATACATGCTTAAATATTTAAATTGGGTGAAATTAAAAAGTTTGAGAAACAGTGCCGGAGCTATGAATGACAGAACGGCACGGAACCGGTTTACGTTAAGCGAGTGCGTTCGATTGCGTTGTCCGAACTAGACTCATTACTCAGTAATGGTTGTTAAATTAATTTAAATTAAAATAAATCTTAAATAAACGAAATCACCTCTAATTAATCTGATTGATCGAAAATGCAGAAACACGTCGTTATAATTTGGCCAATTTTATAGCTTAAATAATATTCTGATGAATACAAAATAATACTGTAAAGTTTCATCAAATTCCGTTCAGAAGTTTTTGCGTGAAAGATTAACAAACACACATTCTCACAAAGTTTCACATTTATAATATAATATTATTATATTATCTTTTAGGATAAATACACATAATATATACAATAATACACATACAAACTACTGTGATTAACTGTAAATTGCTTATTTTAATACATTTTTATAAACTACGTTTTTTGTTTCTAAAACTACCACCATCCCTCTCATGATACCCTGGTTACTTTGAAATCTTTGACTGTACGGGATTTTTTTTCTAATCATATGTAAATGATTCCAATAAATATACGTATAGTAAATATATTAATAGATTTGGTTGGACTTCCTTGCGAACTTTCACCCCTTATTTCATCCCCACATAGTTGGAAACTTCAAAAATGCAAGAACATATATTTATTTATATCTTATCAAGTGCCTAAATACAACGTTTCATGGTATCATCTTCGATATTTAACGAACTTCCATACAATTTTTCATCCCCTATTTCAACCCCTCCAAGCCTATATTCGCGATAAAAAGTCTATGTCTTTTCCCAACCTCTAGTCTACTTCTGTACCAAATTTCAACAAAATCGGCTCAGTGGTTTAGGCGTGAAAGCGTAACAGACAGACAGACAGACTGAGTTATTTTCGCATTTATAATATTATATTAGTAGGGAAGTAGGTATATCTCTTTATTTACAAAAATGTAGGAACGACTACAAAATTCAAAACAAACGATACTATTGAAAAAGGCTAAAAAACAATATACACCGCTCGCTATGGATGCGCATAATCAAAGTAACGCGCGATCATTGTCCGCAATGGATAGCCTCACTGCGAAACACACTGCCACAGTTCTTTCATTGCTTTGCGGTGATTCACTTTTGTATATTCTAATAGTGTTGTGCTCGATAGGACAATTATTTTTTGTGTAATAATGTGATTGAACACTTTCTTTGGCTTATATAAAGTTTCTATACAGGTTCATTTTAAAAATAAGAAAAAATCAATTTTATATAATATTATTACCTTAAAATATCTCGTGCATGATTTGGTAATCTCAAAAAGATACTTTTAGGTTTCCCAAACAACCACGGCTACTAAATTCAAATTCACGCGTTTAAGTCACGTAGTGTCATTATTCATATTCATAAAACTAAATAAAAAAAATTTTTTTAGAATAATTATGATTTATAATATACCATTTTGATTTTGCATTTTAGTGAGACTTACTTGTTTATAAAAAAAATGTTGCAATTAAATAAATAATACACCGTTCTTAAAAGAAAACAAATTACTTAAATAATAAATTGGTACTGCATATTTTAATTTTGTTATAACATTTACTTAAAAATTCACTTACCACGTATGTTACATTAATTATTTAAGTTTTATTTTATTTTTAAATTTATTCCATTTATAAAATTTGTTTTTCATAACTGTAAATAAACAAATATTACATAAATTTATTTTAATACGCGGATACAAATTATCGACAAAAATATCGATAACATTTATTCATACCACCACTACGTACGTGTTTTATTTGCTTTTGTACAGCACACACGCGACGCGGACGCTACTTATCTATGTGTGGACCAATGACAGGACTGCGTAAGAGGTTGCGTATGTGTGCAAATGCTTGTGTTTATTTGATATGCGCGTGTAGTAAAATCATCAAGAAAGGGAGAGTGGCGACACTGGTTCTCATACGAATAATGCGTGATGGTCATTCTAACATTTTTATCTGTTCTGTGGTTTTTTCCGTATTATAGGTGTCAAAAAGGTTTACAATAATTCGCCTTAATAAGCAATTTGTGTGTGCATATTTATTTATCATTTTAATTAATGTTATTTTTTTAAATAGACTTGTTTTAGACAGATTTTTAAAGACAAAAAATATGGAATATATTTTATTGAACGATGAATAAACTTTAATTCATAGAAGAGGTTTTTATAAAAAAATTAAAGAGAGCGCAAACAGTTTGATTGTTTATTGCTAAAAATAACTATGGTTTTAGATAAATAAAATACAATCCCTTTTATGTAAGTAATGTAATGTTAGCAAAAGTATAACTTATCGATATCCATAACTATCGACAGGTATTTTCACATCCCTATGGTATGGCCTTCACGGCCGCTCGCGGCGTCCTTTGTGTTGACGCGGTATGTTTTGATAATTTTCACGCGCGAAGTCGGTTTAATACAAAGGTGATATTATATCAAATGTATCAATGTCGGTTGCCTTAGTCAATTGCTTGTTTGCCGCGCTTGCATATGACGCTGCGCTCTCTCCGTATTATACCGGTACGCGTCTCGAGAATTAAGTTAGATAAGTGTTTTGTTAATAGTTTTAATTTAGTATCTAGTTGTCAAATTTTAGTTTTTTTATGACCGCACTGGATTTTTTTCTGTGGGGTTATGGTATTTGACCGTGAATGTGATAGTGACGAGGAAATAAAAAAGAAGATTGTTAATGCATTTAACAAGCTACATACCTACGCACGAATTGTATTACAGAATAGAAAGAAGTTAGTCAGGTTAGGCAACGTCAGTATTTTATCGTAGTATTTCGTATTTCTGTTGGAATTAATTTTAAGGTGAATCTTAACGCAATACCTACGTATTTTCTACGTGTATGTATGAAACTAGTATGTTTCATACATACATAAAAATATATAATTACTCGAACTGTTTGAAGAGCTCGGGGAGTTCGGGTAATTCGTAAATTTAGGTACTCGGGTACGCGAACTGTTCGAACAGTTCGGGCGGCCGGGCTTGAAGTGTCGAATGAGACGGGTCCGAGCAGTCCGGGTAGGTCGAACAGGCGAAAAAGTGGTAGCTCTACTTAAAATTAATTCCAACAGAAATACGAAATACTACGATAAAATACTGACGTTGCCTAACCTGACTAACTTCTTTCTATTCTGTAATACAATTCGTGCGTAGGTATGTAGCTTGTTAAATGCATTAACAATCTTCTTTTTTATTTCCTCGTCACTATCACATTCACGGTCAAATACCATAACCCCACAGAAAAAAATCCAGTGCGGTCATAAAAAAACTAAAATTTGACAACTAGATACTAAATTAAAACTATTAACAAAACACTTATCTAACTTAATTCTCGAGACGCGTACCGGTATAATACGGAGAGAGCGCAGCGTCATATGCAAGCGCGGCAAACAAGCAATTGACTAAGGCAACCGACATTGATACATTTGATATAATATCACCTTTGTATTAAACCGACTTCGCGCGTGAAAATTATCAAAACATACCGCGTCAACACAAAGGACGCCGCGAGCGGCCGTGAAGGCCATACCATAGGGATGTGAAAATACCTGTCGATAGTTATGGATATCGATAAGTTATACTTTTGCTAACATTACATTACTTACATAAAAGGGATTGTATTTTATTTATCTAAAACCATAGTTATTTTTAGCAATAAACAATCAAACTGTTTGCGCTCTCTTTAATTTTTTTATAAAAACCTCTTCTATGAATTAAAGTTTATTCATCGTTCAATAAAATATATTCCATATTTTTTGTCTTTAAAAATCTGTCTAAAACAAGTCTATTTAAAAAAATAACATTAATTAAAATGATAAATAAATATGCACACACAAATTGCTTATTAAGGCGAATTATTGTAAACCTTTTTGACACCTATAATACGGAAAAAACCACAGAACAGATAAAAATGTTAGAATGACCATCACGCATTATTCGTATGAGAACCAGTGTCGCCACTCTCCCTTTCTTGATGATTTTACTACACGCGCATATCAAATAAACACAAGCATTTGCACACATACGCAACCTCTTACGCAGTCCTGTCATTGGTCCACACATAGATAAGTAGCGTCCGCGTCGCGTGTGTGCTGTACAAAAGCAAATAAAACACGTACGTAGTGGTGGTATGAATAAATGTTATCGATATTTTTGTCGATAATTTGTATCCGCGTATTAAAATAAATTTATGTAATATTTGTTTATTTACAGTTATGAAAAACAAATTTTATAAATGGAATAAATTTAAAAATAAAATAAAACTTAAATAATTAATGTAACATACGTGGTAAGTGAATTTTTAAGTAAATGTTATAACAAAATTAAAATATGCAGTACCAATTTATTATTTAAGTAATTTGTTTTCTTTTAAGAACGGTGTATTATTTATTTAATTGCAACATTTTTTTTATAAACAAGTAAGTCTCACTAAAATGCAAAATCAAAATGGTATATTATAAATCATAATTATTCTAAAAAAATTTTTTTTATTTAGTTTTATGAATATGAATAATGACACTACGTGACTTAAACGCGTGAATTTGAATTTAGTAGCCGTGGTTGTTTGGGAAACCTAAAAGTATCTTTTTGAGATTACCAAATCATGCACGAGATATTTTAAGGTAATAATATTATATAAAATTGATTTTTTCTTATTTTTAAAATGAACCTGTATAGAAACTTTATATAAGCCAAAGAAAGTGTTCAATCACATTATTACACAAAAAATAATTGTCCTATCGAGCACAACACTATTAGAATATACAAAAGTGAATCACCGCAAAGCAATGAAAGAACTGTGGCAGTGTGTTTCGCAGTGAGGCTATCCATTGCGGACAATGATCGCGCGTTACTTTGATTATGCGCATCCATA
This sequence comes from Anthocharis cardamines, assembly GCA_905404175.1. NCBI lineage: Eukaryota > Metazoa > Arthropoda > Insecta > Lepidoptera > Pieridae > Anthocharis > Anthocharis cardamines. Next base: position 3,358,693 of record FR989950.1, on the reverse strand, counting down.
GCGAGCGGTGTATATTGTTTTTTAGCCTTTTTCAATAGTATCGTTTGTTTTGAATTTTGTAGTCGTTCCTACATTTTTGTAAATAAAGAGATATACCTACTTCCCTACTAATATAATATTATAAATGCGAAAATAACTCAGTCTGTCTGTCTGTCTGTTACGCTTTCACGCCTAAACCACTGAGCCGATTTTGTTGAAATTTGGTACAGAAGTAGACTAGAGGTTGGGAAAAGACATAGACTTTTTATCGCGAATATAGGCTTGGAGGGGTTGAAATAGGGGATGAAAAATTGTATGGAAGTTCGTTAAATATCGAAGATGATACCATGAAACGTTGTATTTAGGCACTTGATAAGATATAAATAAATATATGTTCTTGCATTTTTGAAGTTTCCAACTATGTGGGGATGAAATAAGGGGTGAAAGTTCGCAAGGAAGTCCAACCAAATCTATTAATATATTTACTATACGTATATTTATTGGAATCATTTACATATGATTAGAAAAAAAATCCCGTACAGTCAAAGATTTCAAAGTAACCAGGGTATCATGAGAGGGATGGTGGTAGTTTTAGAAACAAAAAACGTAGTTTATAAAAATGTATTAAAATAAGCAATTTACAGTTAATCACAGTAGTTTGTATGTGTATTATTGTATATATTATGTGTATTTATCCTAAAAGATAATATAATAATATTATATTATAAATGTGAAACTTTGTGAGAATGTGTGTTTGTTAATCTTTCACGCAAAAACTTCTGAACGGAATTTGATGAAACTTTACAGTATTATTTTGTATTCATCAGAATATTATTTAAGCTATAAAATTGGCCAAATTATAACGACGTGTTTCTGCATTTTCGATCAATCAGATTAATTAGAGGTGATTTCGTTTATTTAAGATTTATTTTAATTTAAATTAATTTAACAACCATTACTGAGTAATGAGTCTAGTTCGGACAACGCAATCGAACGCACTCGCTTAACGTAAACCGGTTCCGTGCCGTTCTGTCATTCATAGCTCCGGCACTGTTTCTCAAACTTTTTAATTTCACCCAATTTAAATATTTAAGCATGTATCAATGCACGCGTTGCAATGCAGAGTTTAGAGATGGAGCACAATGTACTATTTGTCAAGGACATTTTGATTTTGGCTGTGCCGGAATAACGGAAGCTGGATACCGGAAGCTTGGAGACCGACGAAATAATTGGAAATGTACCGTATGTAAAAGTTCTGGAAGTTTAACCTCAAGTGCCCCGAAATCCCCATCACCTGTTGACTTGGAGAGTCTTGCACAAGATCTGAAACGGCTAACAGAACAGATTTCTTCCCTTCCTACTCTGATGGCCAGCATTAAGTCAATCCAAGCGGATATTTCTGAACTAAAAACTGTGAAGACAGACATGGTGGGTCTGAAGGATTCCCTAACGTTTATGCACAACTCCGTGGATACACTTACCAATAAAATAACTGTCATCGATCAGCAAGTCCAAGGGCTTCTCAAAACTAAGGAAGATGTAAGTCACATGCAGAGACAGATGGAGCAACTTCAATATACCATTCGGGAACAGGAGCAAAGACTACGGATGAACAACATAGAGATAAAGGGAGTGCCTATTACAAATAGTGAAAATCTTTTTTCACTTGTCACTAGGATTGGTGATCTCATCAATTGTCCATTGACAAAAGAGCAGATTAACTACGTAGCTAGAGTGCCAATGCGAAACGATAAGAAGAATAAAACTATTGTAATTGCTGTACATAACAGGTACCTCAAAGAGGACTTCGTTGCTGCCTCAAAAAAACACTCCATTACTCCTATAGATCTGGGCCTGCAAGGTAATAATCGGATATACGTAAATGATCATTTAACATTGGAAAATAAACTATTACTGAATAAGGTCAAAGTGTTAGCCAAGGAAAGACATTATTCTTTTACATGGGTGAAAGGATGCAAGATTTTCTTAAGAAAAAGCCCTGCCTCCCCGGCATTAACGATAAAGTCGGAAGCAGACTTGAAGAAACTATGAGTCCACTAATTCCAAGTATTCTCTCCTATCTCTCGGTATTTTTTGTTTTACTGATTATTGTATATTATGTGTACTGCTTGAAGAATTTGCATTCACTTAAGGTATCTATAAATTTTATTATTTTATTTATATTCGCTATGAGTGTTATTATGATACTTGATGTTATAGTGCTGCACAGTTTGAGAATCTTACGCTTGCTTAGACGTCCGCGTCGCCTATCGAGCGCTGCGCGCGATTCGCCATTCGTGTTTTGCTTGCCTACCGTCAATATTGCTTGTTGCTTGGTGATGTTCCTGTTATTGCTATTTCATTTGCTTATTTCAACATTTATTTTATACTGTAAATATTTTGTATATTTACTTAGCCTATGCTTTATATATTTGCCGGCGAAGTATGTAGCTATAGTAAATATTATGATCATAAAAATAATTATAAGGCCCTGTTTATTTTCTTACATTATACTATTACCATTAAAATATTACTTTTCTTGCAATATTTTACTAGATAAAAGAATGTTGTTTATCTTAATGATTATAAACTTCGGTATACTCTATCGTATATTCATTATTAGAATAGCACTCAAGGATAAAACGGATTCATTGCGTAATAATTTATTAGGGTTACCTACTATTGTTGATGTTTTCTTTGAAACAAATACTTTATTCAACATTATTGGATTTTGCGCTTTAAATATGTTGCATTTTAAATCGAGATTAAATAATCTATATATTATTCGATTATTACTTAGTGTTTTGTACAACTTAGAATATTTATTTATAATATATTCTGATACAGGTTTTTGGAAATTACGTACTAATAGTTTTGTTTTCTCACTAAAATGTAGTATTACGAATATAATTAATTTTCTAGTGCTACTAACATTAGAATACATCATTACGTTATCTTCACGCCATACATTTTTAATCATTTTACATTTGATTAAGTATACTCAACATGGTGGACTGCTGAATACTCTAAGGCAACTTAACTTCATTAAAAAAATACTTAATATTGTACTGTGTATGGGCATAGGTACATGGATAAGTTATACTTTGTTATATACATACTTTAAAGTAATTAACCATCTTGAGATAATGCTTAATTTTATTCTTATTTATTTAATTAAAATAATAATGTTAAATATTCGTACATTTATGAACATAGGCAACTATTTTATTTATAATCCTGTTGTATTACGTCATGAGTACTCTGTCTTCTATGTTATATACTTTTACGCTACTCTAGTATTGAATTGTAGTACACAGGCCTCCTAACAATATTTTACCAGAATGTCCGCGGGCTGAGGACTAAAACTTCACAATTCTATAGAAACGTTTTATTAAACAACTACGACATTATATGTCTTACGGAAACCTGGCTGGCAGATGGTATATGTAGTAGCGAGTTATTTGATGATCGGTATCTTGTTTGGCGGCGTGATCGTAACTATAGGGAGACCGCTCAGACCCTTGGAGGGGGAGTACTTGTAGCTGTGCGTCGCGAGCTAGCAGCCACAAGTAATAATGATTGGTGTTCCTCCGCGGAGGACTTATGGGTCACTGTATCGATACGTCGCCATAAACCCAACATCACTTACAAAATGCATATTTGTGTTGCTTACATGTGTCAACAAAATTTAGGAAATTCATTTGCCGTACAAACGGAATTATTTTCCTCTAATCTTGCAGATATAGTGATAAGTAATCCTCTTGATAAATTCATAGTTCTAGGGGATTTTAATTTACCGAACTTGATATGGGAAAACTCGGATGATGGCTACTCCTTCCAAGCTTCAAATATTCAGGGTACACATCAATTCAACCTGATTGATTGTTTTAGTCTTTGTAGCTTGCTTCAATATAACTCTTTTCTTAACTCCAACAATAGATTATTGGATCTTGTCCTTTCTAATGAGAGAGTTTCAGTTGATAATCCCAAACATCCACTGACACCAGAAGACCCGCATCATAAATCTCTTGTAATCTCCGCTGATTTTACGCAATTACATAGTTTAGAGAATAGACCTTATCTGCGATACCAGTACCGCGCGGGTGATTATGAATCCATTTGCGCGAAGTTAGACTCAGTAGATTGGGATTATAACATGTGCAATAGGACTTTCAGCGACGCTATAAGTTTTTTCTACGATACTCTGAATGATCTCAGGGAAAATTACATACCTTCTAAATTGGTCGTCTCTAAGAATAAATATCCGCAGTGGTATAAATCTCCTCTAATAAAAAATTTAAAAGAGAAATTCAAATATCACAAAAAATACAAAAGGTATGGTAACCTAAGTGACTACCATACTTTTAATGTCCTCAGGGAACGCGCCATTGTCATGGAGCGTGAGATGTTCGAGGCTTATATGATAAATATCGAGAATAACATAGCTAAAAATCCTAGAGCTTTCTGGTCATATGTGAAGTCAAAAAAGGGTTCGAGTACTTACCCCGCAGTTGTAAAGTTTGGTCAACTTTCTTCCAGCAATGGAGAAGGAATTTGTAATATGTTTAGTGATTTTTTCCATTCAAATTTCATTAAACCCTCTACCTCTGAAGGGAGCTGCTTACCTCACTCAATTGATGATGCTAGAACTCCTATTTCATCTATTAAAATCGTGGAATCTGAGGTACTGAACCTCTTCAAATCTTTAGACCCTAATAAGTCAGCTGGGCCTGACAATATACCACCTGTTCTAATTATTAGCTGCGCTCGCAGTTTAGCAGTCCCTCTGACACTCTTATACAATCGTTCTTTGAAAGAAGGCCATGTTCCTACAATATGGAAAACGGCATTTATTACACCTGTTCATAAGAATGGACCGAAAGATTGTGTTGAAAATTATAGGCCTATTTCCAAGTTGTGTGTTTTCTCCAAGGTACTAGAAAAACTTGTATATTCACAGCTTTATTCTGCACTAAAACATACACTTAGCGAACATCAACACGGCTTTCTTAAAGGAAGATCCACTTCATCGAACCTTTTATTATGTAGTGAATTCCTAACAAAATATATGTCCGAACCATCTCAGGTTGATGTTATTTACACGGATTTCCGCAAAGCATTTGATAGATTAGATCACAGTATCCTGCTTGACAAACTCTATAGAGTGGGAATCCATGGGAACCTATTCAGATGGTTTTCCTCTTACGTCCACAATCGATGCCAAACTGTGGTTCTTAATGGCTTCACATCGGCCACCATGACAATTCCCTCAGGAATTCCTCAGGGATCTTTATTGGGACCTCTCCTCTTTAACATTTTCGTAAACGATATTCCTTCATGCTTTTTACACTCAAAGATTATTCTTTACGCAGACGACATGAAGATACTCTGTCCAATCAAAAGTCAGGATGATACAGTTCGTCTGCAGAGAGACTTAAAGAACTTTGAGGATTATTGTTACGTTAATAGGATGGACCTCAATGTATCTAAATGTTATGTTTGTTCATATACTCGTAAGCCGTTACCCATCCTGGCTAGCTACACTATTTCTGGTAAAGCTCTTTTAAGGGTTTGTTCTATAAAAGATCTAGGAGTTATTTTCGATTCCAAACTTCTTTTCAATGAACACGTAAATAGCATTGTTAAGAAAGCTAATAGAAACTTGGGGTTCATTTTAAGAATGTCTACCGACTTTACTGCTCTTAAGACGTTGAAAATTCTTTATTGTTCATACGTACGTAGCCAGTTGGAGTATGCATCGCAAGTATGGAACCCTTGTTATGACTTATATATTGCCCGCATAGAGGCAATACAAAAACGTTTTTTACGCTCTCTACAGTTTCGCGCAAGGGAGTTCTTGCCTAATTATACCGTTAGATGTAGAAAATTTCATTTATTGCCCTTGCAGGAAAGAAGGTATGTGGCAGACATTACTTACTTAATCAATATAGCAAATGGTAGGATTGACTGTGCTGAACTCCTTAGACACATTGGCCTATTGACTACGACTTCTTCGCAGAGGAAGGCTAACCTTCTCTTTGTCCCTTTGGGGAAGTCTAGGTATAGGCAAAACACATTCTTCATTCGAACGTGCATGTGCTATAATAAGTGTAATAACACTCTAGATCTCGACCTATTTAATAATTCAGCATCTTATATTAGGAAGCTGTTGAATGACAGGTTCTTCTTGTTCAGGCAGCATTAAACAACTCTTATAATTTGTGTTACGTTTAATCTGTGCTTAACTTTCTTGTGTGCTTGTCTTTTTCTATACTGTATTTATATGTGAAAACTTGTAAATGGCCTTCTGTACCTATATATTCTGTTTAACTTTTTTTTTTCTGTTTAGCTGTAAGTTTTCCAAATATTTGTAAAATAAAATAAAATAAAATAAAAATAAAATTACCGTATACCATATACCGTATTTACAGTCTAATACCTAACTCTACTACCACTGAGAGATTAATATGTAAATGATGAGAGATGAATATAGCCGCGATCAGAATATTGAAATAGTAAGGAGATTGATGAAAATTTAAAAAAAACTAAAAAACACGCTTTTTATAAAAAACCGAACTAAAAAATAGAAAATAAATTTAAATTTAAAATATATTTTATTTAAAAAAAAGCGTGGAGTGCATGGCGTCAATAGTTATAAATATTTTATTAGCTTATTAGTTCGGTTTTTTAGTTTTTTTTAAACTATTATTTATTTTCTACTTTTTAGTATGGTTTATTTATAATAGCTTGTTTTTTTAATTTAAAACTATTAAAATTAAAATTAAGTTTATGGAATAATATAGTATTAAGTACAGCGCCACCTTGTGACAGTAGCCAGAATGCGCGTGGCGTGACCGATAGTTTATACAACGCAGTGTTTTAAATGCAGCTTAATATCAATTTCTAGTCACAGCGCCATCTAGTAGCGCGTATCGTCGCATAGATGGCATCGCGTCTGCAGATAAATTAACAAAAATCATAATTTGCAAATTGAAAAAATGGAATAATTTTATCAAATTAGTGTATTGTCATCGGTCCTCGATAAATCTACAAAGTTTGAACGAAATCTGGCCGTTTAAAGTGGGTCAAAATCGCGCCCAAAGAAGTCGGTTACTAAATAACTAATTTTAAACAAATTTTTCGATTGTTCAGACGGTAAAATAAAGCTATTAATTTTTTAGATTATTTTATTTTTCTCTATTCTATTATATTTTTGTCAACAGTATCGTTACAAGGACATCATAACGGTCGACGGCGGCATTAACTGAAAATACTTTAAAGTATAAAATACACCTTATTTTTAAATTATTACGGTTCCATTTCCTATGCAAGTATTTTTTACTTTAAAGATTTTTTTTGTAAATACGATTGTGCTCCTTATTTCTAAGAAATTGCGGATCGTTTTCCTATGCGAGTATTTTATAACTTAAAGATTATTTTTTGCTTATTCGATTGTGCTGATTATTTGTATGAGTTTACAGTTCGTTTTTCTATGCAAATATTTTTTGCAAATACGATTGTGCTCCTTATTTCTAAAATATTACAAGTATTTTCAATTTAAATTATATTTCATAAATTAATTATGAGGCGATCGCAGTGCCATACGCAAAAATACGGATATTTGTTGTTATTTTTGAAGTACGTAGTAGACTGCATTTTGAATATGAACCTACGATTAATAGGTACGGGAGATTTTGAAGCTATTTGGTAGCTAATTAACAGTTTATGTACATAGATAGTTCTTTGTATTTTTCGAACGGCTTAAAGAATCAATACGAAACAGTAAGACTCAGACTTAATACAGTTTTTATTTAATCTTAGCAGTTAGGTATCTAAATAAAAGTACATACGAAAGCTTGAGATGATATTTTCAAGATATCCTGGGAATTAAGTGGTCAATTACGTTAGACATTTTGGCATGTTTTGGACTGCATCGAGATATCCGAACTACTCGAGCACCCGAGCTATCCGGCTATCCGAACTACTCGGGTACGCGAACTAAACGGATACCCGAACTATCCGGATTTGAAGTTTCAGTCTCACGGATACCCGGTATCATACATATCCGAGTAGTCGGATAGTTCGAACAAAAACACGAGCCCTAATTTTAAGGTGAATCTTAACGCAATACCTACGTATTTTCTACGTGTATGTATGAAACTAGTATGTTTCATACATACATAAAAATATATAATTACTCGAACTGTTTGAAGAGCTCGGGGAGTTCGGGTAATTCGTAAATTTAGGTACTCGGGTACGCGAACTGTTCGAACAGTTCGGGCGGCCGGGCTTGAAGTGTCGAATGAGACGGGTCCGAGCAGTCCGGGTAGGTCGAACAGGCGAAAAAGTGGTAGCTCTAATTATAATGTCTTTTAATAACGCGAATACCACACATTTAAATAAAATAATCTTTACCGGAATAAGACCCGATTTATTATTTATCCCAACAAACATATACAGAACAGAATATTTATTTTTCTACAGTCTGTCCGTGACCACGTTTGCTGGAAAGCATTCGAAACATCGGGATAAACTATTATTTCTTACTACAAATTTCTTACAAGATTAAAAAAAAACTATTATTTCTGTTATTTTTATTTTAGTTTTTATTCAAATTTATTTTTTATTTTTTTCATGGGATTTCAAAGGGGAGATACTATAATTAATTAATATTTAAAAATATATCTTGAATAGTTAGCAATGTAGACAATTTTACAATGAATCTGTGATCCTCTGCTGAAGGTGTTCTGTTTCCATCAGGTAAAATTACATAAAATGTTCAATCCAGCTTACAAAAATGGTATATGGCCTGAGGTATAAAATGGTATACTCCCTGTGTCATGCGGATGAGTGATTTTGTATGTATAATTACGATGTCTGATAGGTCAATTTGAATAAAAGCAAATATTCGTAACACAGTTTTAAATAAAAATTTAAAGCGCTCTATCAATAGGCTTAATATTTACCTGAGCCACAGATAATGTGAACAGTTGGTCCAGTTTACAAAGACACGCAGGGCTCATCTGATGATAAAATCGCCCGACTGACGTTGTGGAAAAACTTATGAATTTATATTTTATGTATCCCATATACGATAAAATATACGAGCTCGTTGGCGTGTTCGGTGGCGTGGGAGGAATATCGAAATTCCGACCGGGTAACGAACCACCGTTCAGAGATGGAAAAACCGTGAAGTGCATATTGGGCGTTTCAGTCTATGAATTTCCGAATGCTCGAAGTAAAAAGTAGGTCGACAGCGCATCACTGACTGATGCGCCTATCAACGTGAACCTCATGCTCTTCTGTCGATATTTAACATTTTAAAAAAAAACTATTTTTTACATCCTATTTAAGAATTTTCAAATCTTTGGTTTTTTTCATATAATTTTTTATATACAAAATATACCTACTCCATTATTTTTATTGTTTACGGCATATTCTTTGACACTTATTGCCTACTTTTAAAGTATACAAGTTCTTAGAGTTTGAGAAATGACATATATTTGGAAAACTGTAATATACTAGCAGAACATAGCTTGCAATTTTATTTGTCCTCAATATCCCAACTGTTCTTTACAGTCTGTGCCAGTGCTTAATATTGATTGGCACACACGACACCTAAAAGCCATTTCACGTACGGATATTATGTTTTTATTAACAATCTCCGCTATAAATTGTAATAATATAACTATCACTCGCTACAATGAGCAATATTTTACTCCGATGTGTTTAATGAAATTGCACTCTCCATAATATTACTTCGCTAATTATACACATTATGGAACTCCATTCCGTCCAATAAATATACGCTCATTGGCACGTTTGACTGTGATTATGATTGGCAATCATACAAACAAATAAAAAATATATTTAAATTATTACAAGGCATAATGTTTGAACCCTGAAGATGAATTGATTGTATGAAGAATTATATGGTTTTGGGGTGGGATTCAAACCCACGACCCATCGATGCGCATAGTCGAACGTGCCAATGAGCGTATATTTATTGGACGGAATGGAGTTAATATTGTCTTTTATTAACGCGAGTATCACACATTTAAATAAAATACTGTATACCGGATTAAAACGCGATTTATTATTTAAATTATTTATCCCCACGTTTCGGATGCTTTTCAGCAACCGTGGTCGCGGGAGACTGAAAGATGACAGTTGTCTTATATTTGAAATGTCACAAAGTTGCCATATTTAATTCAATTAAATTAAAAAAAAACGTCGGGATAAATAATTTAAATAATAAATCGCGTTTTAATCCGGTATACAGTATTTTATTTAAACGGAATGGAGTTCCATAATGTGTATAATTAGCGAAGTACAATAAAGTGTTTTCTATTCCATTCTATTAAATTGAGTAACCTTTATCCTCATCCTGTCTCTGCTTGAATCTAGCATCTCAGTATATAGACTGTGAACTAGCAACCAGTCCTATGTAAAATTTTTGAAGATTTGACTTTTTTTATTAAAAAATTGTATAAAATAGTGATATCTTCAATAAATAGAATAGAAAGATAGATTTCAATGAAGAAAGCTTTCTTTTTAGGTATTTTTACGAATATGCTTTAAGATTATCTTACCTCTACATTAATGCCTTATATAAATACAATAATACCCCGGACTTACGGAATTTGCGTAAGTCGGGGTACAATTTTGCATATAAATACATACAAAACATGTTTAATTGGGACTGGAGACTAAATAAAACAATAATTTAGAAAATAATTAGTGTCTATTTAAAAATTTGTTTAGCTTGAAAGCACACCGTGTTCTGATCAATAGGGCAATTTTTCACACTTACTTGATTATCACACCATAATTTTAACAATGTTTCCATCTCAGCAATAATACCATGCCGTTTACGAATGATGCTTGAATTCAAAGACTGAGCGTTTTTCACAGCTTCGAGAATTTTTTCCTTACTTTTCGTAATTGATCTGACTGTCGATTCCGGTAGATCATACTTCTTCGCTAAATCACAAATTTTTATTTTTGCATCGTAGTCTTTAATAATGTTAAGTTTACACTCCAAAGATAATGTTTTTCTCTTCTTGTTTAAAGCAAAAGAGTCGGTTCTACTTCGTCTGGGTGCCATAGTACTTAGTAAATATCAAAATTAAATCGCGTAACTCCGAATTCGCGTAAGTCGAGGTAGCGTAAGTCAAGTAAATCTATAAATGAATTTATGTATTCAACTATTTTAATTTGCAGTTTTTTTACGAATTGAAAGTCTTTTGTTGCCTGCCCCATATTTATTTGAAAGTTAAAGCTTATCGGATGCGGGATTTACTTTAGAAACTTCGCTTTAGAAAGTGCGTGAAGACAAAATAGTTCGATCCCTTCAAGGGGAATTATTCAAGCGTAACATGAACTTTCGACTAAATGTAGCATGTGTTTAACCACGTCCATAATTCTCAGGTAACGACCCTCTACGTAAGATAAGTACAAGATTTCGACAGCGGAAGTAGCTACTTGCTGCTTTATCGTAGGCGTGGTGGAGAAATTTTAAAGATACTTTGGTAATTAAGGCTTTATTGCCGTTCGGTTAGATGTTTATGACGAGTGTAAAACGAGGGTTTGTTTTTCTTTTACATGGAAAAGAGTGATTTGCAGCATGTGTGGTCACAGATTCGTTTTTCTTGTTTATCCCAGTTAGTAAAAATAATTTCTTATCTTCTGAACTAATTTGATTATATTCGGATTTTTTTTAATTAGACTTATTTGATTATGATAATATTAAGTTTTTAATTTTAATACGTGAAAATAAAGTCGGAATAACATTAATTTATGACTTTTTCATCGTACGCTTACGTTGAAGTGATGGATGACAAATATATTATTTTTAAGTATCTACTTATGTTCACGAAAACTTCATTTGTGGAAGTGAACGGGCCAGAGAGGGGCAGGCGGCGCGGGCAAGGCAAGGAGGAGGAGAGTATACCGGATTAAAACGCGATTTATTATTTATATTGTTTAAATTATTTATCCCGACGTTTCGGATGCTTTACAGCAACCGTCTTCCCGCGACCTGTGTGACCTGCGAAATGTGTGATACTCGCGTTAATAAAAGACAATATTATCTTATATAAATTTTGTAATAATAGACAATATAAGTTTCTGTATAAACTTTCTTTTAATTTAAAGTATCCATCTAATATTGGAACAACTTATATAAATAATTAGTTTTTATATAGATCTATATAGTTATATGTACAAAACCTAATTAACGCGCGGAAGAGGAAGATTAATATTTTATCATCCAGGTGGGATTCGAACCAGCGACCCATTGCAAAACAAATTAAGTATATCACCAAATGCGCCAATGAACTCGTCAATGTGACAACTAGTTAGCTGAGCACTTATCCGAATTACATATTAGCAATTTAAGGACTTCCCCTAAGTTGATAGAACGCGTAAAGCGCATCAGATGCAATAAATAATGCATAAGCGTAAGTGGTTAAGTAGCTGTGGAACATTTCCCCCTCAGTTCTAAGACAGGCCCTTATGTACTTTCGAAATGTATTGCAAATATTTTACAGTGCGATAACTGAGATGTAGCATGTTTCATTATTTTAAGTGGCGTTTCGCTTAAACTTTTTTTCGTTATTTTTTGATTAGTAAGGCCTGAAGAAATAAAGGAAAAAATAAAATTGAGTTTTGTTTAGTTGTTGTTGTCTAAATAAGTGGCGTGTAGTAATAAAGTGGGCGTATGGCTAAATGCCTTATGTCATTACTTCCAAAAATTCGTTCTTGCTGGCGACACTATCGAATGGTGTAATTACAGAGTATGTATTAATAGTTTTTTCAAAATTAACGAGTACATCTACTAGCAAAACGCCCCGGCTTCGCACGGGTGCATTGTTGCTAAAATAATTTTTTTACCCTCCGAAAAAAAAGTATCCTATGTCCTTTTTAATACCTCTAAGAAAATGTGTACAAAGTTTCATGATAATCGGTAGAGTAGTTTTGGCGTGAAAGCACAATATTCACATTATAATATTTCTATTTTTTTATAGTTCATTTACATTGCACCCGTTTGAAGCCAGGGCGCGTTGCTAGAGACTTATAAATGATTAAAAAAAATTAAAGTATAAAAAAACACGTTATTCAACCTCATTAAACAGTTCTCATTGTACCCTGAACGCGGTAGTATTATCACGTAATTGAATGTAATCGGGCAGCAAATGATATGTCATATCAAGAGAGTCGACTCAATGAGATTTCTAAGACACGTGCTTGGATACGCAATTATGTAATGTAAGTGGACCCCTGAGGATTAACTAGAGTAAAGGGAGAAGTGTAGCTTAGCTCAAATGTTGAGGTCGGTAAATAACTAAAAATTTATATGTTCAAATTGGTTTGAAGTGAATAACGTTAAGAAATTTAGTTCATGGAATCAGTGTAATTAAGTAAACGAAGAAAAGTTAGTGAGTTCAGATTTGTGGACATTGCAAATGCTAATTGCCGTTCATAAGTGTACATTATGTTACCTAAATGGATAAATGATTTGAATTTGAATTGCTGATTGAAAGTAAAGATATTGTACCATATAAACTAAACTTCTGAGGAGGTCTTTTTAATCTATATAAATAAAAATAAATGTATATTTGTTCTCTATGCACTCCTAAACTATTCATCCCATCATGATGAAACTTTGGTGAGTTGTTCTTCGTACGCGATTTCTGGTTATTTTTAAGTTTACGTGGCATTGCAACTACGTTCTAAATAAAATGATTCAGTTTTGAAGGATGCCTAATGATTTATATTGGGAAGAAATTATTGAATAAATAGTTTTTTTTTAACGTACGTAACTGTAGATATTTTTTTAATAGATTACATAATATTATGTACTTAATTATGTCATCAATTAGCACTACACCGACTTTTTTTACTCTGACTACATATGTAGTAAGGGACCGGTACATAGATTTGTTCTTTTCATACACTTGACATTCCAAGAGGGGACGTCAAACGAATTGTACGGTTCTGGGGAACATTTGTGTGGCCGCATTAACGGTATAATTGAATATTGGGGTGACGATAGGCGTAAGGCATTTTAAAATATAGCATTACTAATGTTTTTTAGGCATTTGGCATAACTAATGAAGCAAACATACAATGAAGAAGCATTTTTTATTTTGTCCTACGCTGTGAAATATGTGTTTGAGTTGTGTGACTGATGATATAACGAGTAAAAGAAACGAATGGTTATAGAAAATATGCTCACAATGAGAATGAGAAGAAGGAGAAGAGTCCCATAGACTGTATATAGCATATAACTTCTGTGCTTAATGTGGTTTAAATGGTCAAGTTATAACTTATTCATTATTTCTTAAAAAATAGTTATAGCAGAAGCGTAGCGGCAAGGGCGTAGTGGTAGTAGCGTAGCAGCACAAACATAGCGGCACAAGCACACTGACACAAGCGTAGCGGCACAAGCGTAGCGGTACAAGCGTAGCTGATCAAGCGTAGCGACAGAAGCGTAGCAGATCAAGGGTAGCGGCAGAAACGTAGCAATAAGCATAGCCGCAGTGTCGAAGCAAAATCGTTGACACTATAAGTGGTGACTGAAGTGGGTTGCGATTCTAGATTCGATTCAAGATAATATGTTTGTAATTTTCAACAAATATTGTTCCCGCTCATCTAATTTCGATTATTTATTAAAAGAGGATATCGAAATTCTGTCCAGTATACGGAAAAGCCTATCGATACTAATGCTTGAAGAAAATTGAAAAATATAAGGCGGCGTATAATTGTTTATTACTAATGTCATGTGGCTGAAATATAATGTAATCAAGTTTAATTCACAATTATTGTCCTTCGACATTTTAGAATAAGAAAAGTATTGTTGTTTTTAAAAGATTTTAAGACTACATCAAAAGATTTACGACATTTTAATTGTAAATTGATGAAACCTCAAATTTTGCGGTACTATCAATTTAAATTTCAATTAATCAATGAGATATCAATCCTTACCACAATTTAATCTATTAATTGGTTATTGGAAAACGACCGTGCACAAATAAGCTTTTCTTGGCAACTCCAATTAATAGAGACCTTTTACTTAAGAACTTGAGGGCTACTAGATGAGAAAGTTTTAAGCGTTTTAGATGAATCAATTTAATTTATGAAACCACTAGCCCGCGATTTGGTACATACATAGATCTGGGATACGATCCATATTATACATTCTTATTGGTATATTTTTTATTGAAGCAAATTACATTTCTTTAAATATCTAATTAAAGAAGATTGGCAAAACCCCATGTACTTTGAGTATCGCAATATACCTACTTCGCGTACATTAGTAAAAACACCCGAAAGAGATGGAACTAAGGATTACATTACATGGAAATAACATAAACATTTTTTTGAAATGGAATTTTGACAGAAAATCGTTTTAAAAATTTACTATATGTAGGTGAGGTGTGTTGTGAAACGTGTATTGTTCCCCTCAGATTAATACTTTTTTATTTAATCTGAGATGTTCCCTATATATTTATTATTTATTACCACACAGATACGTATATTTATTTATCATTTTTTTCTTTTCCCACAAAATAAAAAAATCTTTAACTGAGAAAATAAACTACTGTACTCGATCTATAAAATGCACATAATTTAGTTTAGGCTCGTTTACTTTCATCAAACTACGATAAACTTCATCTTTTTATATTATAGCTGTGACTAAACCCTGTAGCAATTTCTCACAAAAAAAAATGTATTATGAAAATTGATAACGTTTTATTGGAAAGTAGGTAGGTCTACCAATCACCGTAATATCCTAAAAATAACGAAAAAGAATTATACAAATGAGGAAGGTAGAAAATGGAATGATAAAATACATTATGTTGATTAGATTGCCTCTTCCATTATTGAAAATAGACACAATAGCTCATAATCACGCCCTCTGTAGTACTTTCATCATTTTAACATATTATCTTTACATCCTTAGGGTTAGTAATACGGGGATTATATGTATATCCTTAGCTCAGCGCGCTATGGAGAGAGCCATGATAGAGGTTTCTCTCAGGGATAAGATTAGAAACGGTAATATCCGTGTGAGAGCTAAAGTCACTGACATAATTTTCAAAGTGAGCACACCGAAGGGGCAGTCGGCTATTCATATTGCCCGAAATGCTCGAAGTAGGTCGACAGGTTGATTGACTGATGTTCTGTGGCTGAGGTATCACCTACCATCAAGTGAACCTTATGCTTGCCTGTCGATATGTAACATAAAAAGGTAGCTCTATTTGAAAAAATGTTTATTAACATAAGTGAGAAATTAATTTTTAAATGCCGGCAACACATTGGGTCACAAAAATTGCGCACTGGTGGTAATGGCGACATTACTTATTTGATACTGATAGATCTCTAACAGGTCAAGCTTCCTAGTTTCTTGGAGTGAAAAAGCAAGTAATTAATTTCATATCAGTTCAGAGTATTAAAGTATGAATTATTCCACAATTTAAACGATGAATGGTAAATATAATATCGTATTTTCCATGTTTGAACGGAACTTAATGAGAAATTAACTACAGTAAGCCAAGATTACTGTCGCGGTACTTAATGAGCTTATTGCGTGATAGTAATTTACCTACTCTAAGATATATCGATACAAAAAAATTCACCCTCATTTCCAAATATTATGACAATACCTTAAAATAAAAAGGAAGTTTTAATCGTTATCAGGGACATATTTAATACTATGTCAATGGTAATTATTTGGTAATTATAATAATTTTTAATATCGGATGACGAAGCGCGTTTTTGATTAGCGCGTCCTCTGCGCGTTATTAACAAGTTTTAGCAGATTTTACACGTTTGTATCGATCGTTTGATTCAAATGTAGCACGAAGGCTAGCGTAAGCAGAGTTGTCTCGAGCGTCGCCATCGTAATACTGTGGTTCCAAATGGTGGCAAATTCTGCGCGATATAAGTATCAGCGCGTTTTAAATAGCGACACAAACGCAAGGTTCAGTCATGCGTTTACTGAGGGCCTAGCACGAACGACTATCAAGAAAGTATTCGAATCGTCAATCTGTCAGTTGTATGAGAAATCATTTTAAATTTCATACAAATGACAGTTCGACGATACGAATACTTTTTCGAAAGTTGTTCGTGCTCACTCCCCTGAAAGATTGACTGTGTGAAGAATGATGTGTTAGAGAAGTGTGACTGATATGGCGAGTGAAAGAAGAGAATAGAAACAGAATATACTGCGCCGACCGCAAATAAAATAAAAGGGGAACAGGGCAGAAAGAAGAAGATACAATAACAATAAAAACCTCAAAAATAAAAAAAAATTTTCATTATGTACATATAAAAACTGCAATAGACAGCAAACAATACATGTCAGAACCAGTAAAAACTATTTTAAAAATAAACAAGGTGATATTCGGGAGTAAATTGAAATTGTAGCAGTCATTAATTTTTACTGTGGCGTTTTGTTCAATTTCTCGCGTCAACATTTAAAACATTGTCGCTACGTGGTTGCGGTATGTCGGCTTTTCAAAATATTATATTATTAAAGCTTCCGATTGTGCACGGATTGTGACGGGAACAGAAAATCTGTGCAAATTCTATTTTAAGGGGCATACAACAGATACTTAATATGATTTTTTTTATGTTAGATATCGATAGACGAGCACGAAGATCACTTGATGGTAGGTAATACCTCAGCCACAGAACATCAGTCAATGATGCGCTACCGACCTACTTTTTACTTCAATTTTCTGTCTGTTAACGATATTACGTTAACCGGTCCCAATTTCGATATTCCTTCCACCCGTTTAATGCCCAAACTTACCAGACGTGGGGAAGACATATTTACAGAAAATTATAAACATGTGACGTTGGGATTCGAACCTCCGACCCATCGGAGCATTAGATAGTTTTAGCAAGGCGCCGACGAGCCTGTCAACTCAAAAACAGAGCCTATTCATTTCTTAAACGTCCTCAACGCACTTTCAGGCGCTTTGGTGTTAAATACTGGAGAAAGAAATGGAATGAATATAACATAAAATGGATCAGTTAAACCACTGGTGAAAGTTCTACATTTTTATTTATTATTATTAAATCAAATCAATTTAGTAGCATAAACAGCGCCTAATAAATTTTGTTGTTTTGTAATCAACATCCACTATTATCTAACTGCTAACTTCTAGTCTCTAATAAAATACTTACTTATCCTATTTTATTTAGTAAAATAATACCCTTTTTTGCTAAGTCGGCTTATTATTCAGTACGCTGAGTTTGAAATGCCACTTCAACAGAGTAAAATATTTAGTAGGTCAGATTCACTCACTTATAAAACCCAGAGCTGCCGTTCCTACAAAGTTCACGCTTGCGGTCGAGCTGTGCGTTCAACTTGGAGGATATATTTTATGCCACAGACTGTCACATGGCTAGCCCCACAGTGTACTAAAAACATAGAGATATTTAAATTAATATAATAAACATTTTAGGTATTAAAGTACTAGCAACGCGCCCGGCTTCACACGGGTGAAATGGCTATACATGTAGCTTTCTATTGCTGAAAGAATTTTTAAAATTGGTCCAGTTTTTTTTGAGTTTATTCATATTATACAAACATACAAATCTCCTCTCCTCTTTATAATATTAGTATAGATAGAGAGGCAAAAAGTGAATGCCATTGACATTTTAATACTATGTCAATGTGGGTCGCCCATAAGCAACCGCTTCATCAATAGGCGCGAGCACAGAACAGGGCGCGAGTGTTTACGGCCTTTTGGTCGGAGTCAGCTTCTTGAAAATTACCAAGTAATATTGCCTTTTATAAATGTGAGTATCATATTACATTAAAATAAAATGCTTTAGAATGGATTAAAACTATAACCCTGAGTCAAATATACTAAAAAAACAAGATAACACTGTTAGTCAATATTGCCATAAGTTATATAGAAAATTACATACTTATATACCTATTAAAAACTCTGTTATTTTATTTATGTAATAACTTTATTGCATCTTAACTATACAAAGGGCTTTTAACATCATAATTTAAACTGCAAAAGATAGTTATTTCTAATACCATTTCCATGTCACAATGTTAGTTACCGTACTCCTCCGAAACGGCTTTACCGATTTTTACCAAATTTTATATGCGTATTCAGTAGGTCTGAGAATCGGCTACTATCTATTCTTCATACCCTTAAGTGATAAGAGTTGTTCACCCTTAATTTTTTTTTTAAATTTTTCGATGAATTTTTTTGTTTTTATTTTTTTATAATGTGGTATTAAAAAATACATACAACCCTATATTTTCACTCTTCTATTATCAACCCCTACTTTTTTTTGTCAAAAAATCTAGACCTGTGCGAAGCCAGGGCGGGTCGCTAGTTATTTTATAGTTTATCAGAAATACCTAGAAAGAATTCTTTTCATAGAATCAATATTCTACATTTTATCGAGAAAAATTGAAAGAAATAATTATGTTGAGGCAAGTGATTCTTTATTTTTAGCTAAGTTCAAGAATTTTCTGTCGCAACTCGGCAAGAAGTCCTACTACTGTTCAAACTTCAAGGGAAAAATGTGTTAATAAGAACCATGACGTTTTCTTAGCTCCGATATGTTTTTTTTATGTCAGATATCGACAGACGAGCATATGGTTCACTTGATGATAGGTGATACCTCATCCACAGAACATCAGTCAATAATGAGCTGTCGACCTAATTTTTACTTCGAACATTCGGAAAATCCATAGACTGAAACCGAAACGCGCAATATGCTGGAAGTCCACAACTGCGCGATTCCTGAGACACTTCTTACCTCGCACAACCACTCTGTGGAATCAGCTTTCGCCGGCGGTTTTTCCGAACCGATACGACATGGAAACCTTCAAGAAGCGAGCCTACATCTTTCTTGAAGGCCGGCAACGCACCCGCAAGCCCTCTGGTGTTGCGGATGTCTATGGGCGGCGGTGATCACTTGCCATCACGTGGGCCGCCTGCCCGTTTGCCCACTATACTATAAAAAAAAAAAAAGCGTTTTGCGTTTGAATTTCGATATTCCTCCCACCCGATCGATGCTCGAAGTTACCAGACGTGGGGAAGACATGCTTACAGATAATTATAAACATGTCATCCCGGTGGGATTCGAACCCACTCCCCATCGATGCGCACGGCAGATGTTTTACCGAACGCGCCAACGAGCCCGTCAAGAAACGTCTTAGAAACCTTCAAGAAAAAAGCCCTAGAATTCCTTAACTGCCGGCATCAACCTCCAGGCCTTTTGTCATATCATCACTTCCAACAGGCAATTCACACAGTGGCGGGACTACCTTACAAGCCCAAAAGCCCGTTTTGCCCTATAAATGCAACCATACAAAAGAATAATAATAATTTTCTTAACATAATTATATAAGTCTTTAATAAATTACATGATTACGTAATTATATAAGTTATATATAAACGCGTATTACGTTAAAGTTGGCGCCCAGGCTTTTGAGCTTGTATGGACGTCCCGCCACTGAATTCACATACCCGTTTTCTTTTTTTTCTATAAAACTATGAACACAGATACAATGTAGTTGTTACTATACACAAAAGTAGTCCCGCCACTGTCAGTCACACCTCTCAAACACATTATTCAAACAGTCAACACATATTTTTTGGACTTCCTCTTTCCTTATACTTTCATATTCATAACTTTTTAGAGACATGCTTTTCATTTCTCATAATATTCTCATACGAAGCCAAACGATTGCCTTTGTCCGTTGTTGTATCATTGGTATTATTTATTTATTTAAGGCTTACCAACTATTATAGATACATAATTTTACTTACTATTTAACTTAATATTAATACTTTTGACTATTTATGTATCTAACTTATAGTTAGGCACAACATTACTAATTCTAAAGTACAAAATAATCGAAAGGAAAAGAAACTAATCTTATCTAAAATAATAAACACTTGTTATTTAAAATCCTTAAATCTAACAAAATTATCAAAAGTATTATCTAATTAGAAAAGTATATTAAATAAAATTAAACAAAGTTGCAGGGGGGGAGTTCAGACCATATTGTTTCTTAAACATTTTATGTGGAGGGGGTGTAAGTGCTAAGTCTTAGGCTATAAATGTGTTTTGCCCATTTTCTAATGAGAGACACGGCAATTCACTTTAATACAAGTCCACTAAAGAACAATACGCACATAGAATTCAAACCAGTCCCTCGCTCCAGTCTTGATGAGGTTTTGATGTCACCCACCCCTGTCAACTGTTATTGCAGTTTTATTGATTTTTTTGTCTACATTTGGGAAAATAGTATTTTTATATGGATGCGGTTGGTGGTTGGTAAATGGGTACACAATAGTTGCTTTCTAGCTGCGTTGAATGACTATTTCTAATTCATTCCAATTTCAAATAAATGTTTGGTTTTCTATTTTCAAAAGTGACGGACTTGTTCGCGCGTTACAGTACATCAAGTAGGTTCTGATAAGTCGCGGGTACACAATTTATATGGTAACGTAGGGCATTGGAAATAATATCGAAATTCAAATCGGATTATAAACCATCGTTCATAGATGAAACAACCGTAAAGTGCATTTTTCGTTTTGCAATAGGTCAACTGTGCATCATTGACTGATGGCTAACGTATCACCTTCAAGTGAGCCTCAAGCTAATCTGTCGTCATCTAATATAAATAAAAATATACTATGACATAGTATAACAATTTGTTTGAGATTTTAAAAAACTTTAAAAATAATATAGCTACGTTATTCACATTCGAAATTTGAACTTGACCAGCACTATAAGTGATTAATAATTAGGTATAAGAAAATATAATTCGGAACGGATATGTTTATTTTTTTTTTGGTAACAAAACATACTTTAACTATTTTAAGCGTATACTACGCTTATGAGAGCGCTAGTCTTCCAAGTAAATAAATAGGCCATCCAAAACCCACTTAAGTGTTTAGTGTTTACCCCGAAATTTTATATTATCAACTATTAAAATATAATTATAACTAATCCATTGGGAACACTGTAATGTTCACACCTAATTGCTTAATATCTAAATGGATGAAACGGGCTCATTAACACAAACTGAAGTGTCACTTAAGAAGTCGTTCTGCCATTGACATTAGATAGTTGTCGAGGTAAATTCGCAGTTAAGAGGATTTTCCGCGCTGGAAGTGTATAATAAAAGGATGAGATACAAAATTACTTATATTCCAAGTACTTAATATTTAGCTTTTATTAACGCGAGTATCACACACATAATATTGTCTTTTAATGTCGCGATTTAATCCTTTAATAAAAAATGTAATATAATATGCCAATATGATTTCTATTAATCGATTTTCATACATTACATAAATACATAAATATTGGGGTAGGCAGAGATCGTGGATTTCAACATACTCTGAACTTTGAATACCACTTTCATCAAAGCTTTAATACATGTCGATTTCAACTACTTTTGACCTAGTCATTTCGGTTTCTTAATCTTAATACGCATCGCATCCTACTAGATATTTGAGCATCTCATTATGAGGTGCCTTCTAATTACTTTAAATAAAATAATAATAAATGTATTATCAAAATTGAAGCTTATAAACACATTTTACAATATTATATTGATCGCATTCGTGGCTCAGTGTTAAGTTTAGCATACGAGGTCTTGGGTTCGAATCCCGGGGAAACAAGATTAAATCGTTTCGGTTAGGTGGAGTACAAAAAGTTACTTGCCTTTAAAGAAACAATGATCAGTGAAAAAAGTCCTAACCTTAAGGTAAGGTAATTAAAAAATGGATATTCGACCTTGTCGTTAAGAAATTAATTAATTTTCGTTTGTTTGTTTTTTAATAATTTCATCGAAAGTGAACGTGTCAAAATGCACGCAAACAAATTAACGCTCAAAAACTAGTCACGCATATTAAAGGTATAATACAGTTATTTTTAAACGTTATTCTAAACGCTAAAGCAGTTCGGGTAATATAATTCAGCTGGCCGCAGTTCAGTTGAATTATTAGGCAATTTAAATGTCATATATCTACCTCATATATCTATTGCAGTTTTAAATAATGTTCATGGCCTCAAAAATATAATAATATACCCAGATTTTACGAATCGTATACGTCGTAATACGTATTAAACCGGATATCATTTAACAGCCTTATGCTCATTTTATGGTACCTCACTTGATCACAAGTCACCGATGCGTTGTTGACCTATTTTTACTTCAAGCATTTGGAAATCCGTACATTGATTGCGAAAAGCACTGACTTTTGGCAAGTGTATGGATGTACATTGGTGCGTTACCCGGTAACAATTTTGACATTCCAACAGTTTCATTAGTATACCTATGTATCCTCCACAAAGAAAACCGTTTTCATAGATGGAAAAACCGTGAAGTGCACATTGCGCATTTCGGTTTCAGTCTATGGATTTCGAAGTAAAAAAATTAGGTTGACAGCGCATCATTGACTGATGTTCTGTGGCTGAGGTATCGCCTACCATCAAGTGAGCCTCATGCTCGTCTGTCAATATCTGACATAAAAAAAAACAAATATTGGCTCAATACAAAAAAAATATGTACAATAATATAAAGAATTTTCAATATGTTTCTCTATATAAAGGTGTAAAACTCATATTTTTCACTTTCTCTTACTTACTTACATGTAATTGATTCAATTACTGGCTATTAATTTAGCTTTAAAAACAGTTTGTATAGCTATGTTACATCCCATTTACCGACCTTTTTTTTATGTCAGAAAAAAACCTGTTTATTATAGAGGATAAAAACTAAATATATATAAAGAAGAAATATAATCAAGATTGGCTTTCGTTCGTCTTTACGCTCTAATGATAAATACAACGCGATTTAAGCAAGTATTTGCATGCTGCTCGAGTACGAAGACAATATAAATTTAATATCACAGTTGACCGTTTCAGCAGAGTAAAGGTAGGGTTTTAACTTAGCTTGGAATTTTTAAGACAACGTGGATGCAGTTTATATAGATTCAAGATTAAATTGGAAATGTTTTCGGTTGATGTTTCGAGATTACCTTTGGTCTTTTATGAGATTTTTGTATTTTATCAAATATATGTTAAAAAAATATAGAATATAAACGCAAATTATTAATTAATGCTATTAAACTTGAAACGTTGATGAAATTGGAAGAAGCGAAAGTAGAAGGCAAGGATAGAAAAATATGGAAATTCATGATATTTGCCTACCCCAATGGGCAAGATGTGTCATGAAACAAAAGCAGCAACAAAATATTATACAATCACAAAATAAATACCTAATATCACTTTTTAATCACACAGCGATTCAGCTTAGGGAATGTACAATTAGTAATGTATGTCAAAAATGAGGTGTCCGGACTCAATAATCAGTAGACATTTTCATATACATAATATATTGGTGAAGTCCGGCAGAGTAGACTTGGCTGGCTGTTTTGACTCCAGTGAACTGAGCTTCACTTCTGTTCTTACTCAGATACTTTCATATAAGTTTACGTACATGTTATAGGAATGTCCGGTAAATACCCCGAGAGCACGTTACATTTTCATTGCACTGGAAAATTTCAAGTTTACAAAGAGCGTCTGTTGAGAATAGCAATGGCAACGAATTCTTACGTTATTATAATACAGGTAAAATATAAAATTACAAAGGTTTCTCTACGGCTTCGCTCGTGTGGTAGGCTTAAAATATTATTCTAGGATCGTATAGATCTTAGCTTCAGGCCTTCGAAGCCAGGCCTTTAACCACTGCTTTTTTAATATGTTAAATATCGACAGACGAGTATGAAGGTATAGTTCACAAGATGGTAGGTCTCAGGCATACACCATTACTCAGTGGTACACAGTGGACCTACTTTTTACTTCGAGCATTCGGAAATCCATAGACTGAAACCGAAACGTGCATTATGCAATTCATGGTTGTTCATCCTATGAACGGTGGTTCCTTACCCGGTCAGAATTTCGATATTCCTCCTACCCATATCTATATCTATACTAATATTATGAAGAGGAAAACATTGAATTTTTGTATAATATTATGAAGAAACTCAAGAACTACTGGACCGATGTTAAAAATTCTTTCACCAATAGAAAGCTACAATATCAGTGAATAACATAGGCTATTTTTTGTGTATTACTATAATATACGTACTCATCTACATTGCACTCGTGTGAAGCCGCGGCGCGTTGCTAGTATTGTATAATGCCTGAAATGACTGGACGTAAGAAAAATATATACGTATATTTATAGAAAATTATGAACACGTCAATCCCAATGAATCGCAAGGTGTGTATTAATCAACCGTCCAATGAAAATCCGTGACTCAAATGTCTCAGATGCGTTGTTGGCCTTTTAAAAATGAATAGGCTCATTTCTTTAAACCAACGAGGTCATAATCAGTTGGAAACACTGAATTCGTTGCTTCAATTCATGATGAATGGATAAAAATAAATCGCAGTTTGTCCATTCATACTAACCTGTTCTTTATGCACTCAAGCGTCTGTCCAAGTTAGTCTATTTTTTGATACAAATTACGTCCTCGGACTGTTGAATGGATAATGAGCACTGTATATATTCAAGCTTATTGTTAAATGATCGATTCTTGCTGAATGATGTAAGGAACTAGAATGCGCTGTGAAATTCAAATCAATCTTTGAATATTCTGAAGCGATTTACGTAAATCGTATCCACGATATATGGTTGTCGGGAATTTCAGCGCTTGGTGACAGAATCGAAGCTATTTCATGTGGCCTGACTACACAATACTTCAGAGATAGTTTAGTATAGAAATTGTCTATTTAAATTTGGTCTTTTGTTGTTCAAGACGCACTTATATACATATGTATGTATATTGTATATATATATATACTGTTGCTCTTTGGCATTTAAAACTAAGATTTTCACAAAATATAAATGTCTAAAAAATATTTGGAAAACACTCTTATAGTCTTCCAGTACTTAGAACATATTTAGATCATGATTTATAGATGGATTAACCGTAAAGAGCTTACGTTTTTTGGTTTTAGTTTATTCCGAATGTCAAAGTAAAAATAGTTCGATATTGAGATGACCTGCGGCTGATACCTTACCTACCACCAATTGATCGCCTCTCGCTCATGTATCGATAATAAGATAAATGATAATATAAAAAAAAATCCAGAACAATCGTTGATACCAAATATTTACAACAGCACAGCTCGCAATTCTGTACACGCCTTTCGCTTTTATCGAATTTACACATTTCAAAAATCCAATCGGTGTTC
This sequence comes from Anthocharis cardamines, assembly GCA_905404175.1. Classification (NCBI taxonomy): domain Eukaryota; kingdom Metazoa; phylum Arthropoda; class Insecta; order Lepidoptera; family Pieridae; genus Anthocharis; species Anthocharis cardamines. Next base: position 3,332,443 of record FR989950.1, on the reverse strand, counting down.
GTGAACGAAAAATGTCACTGCAAAATAGGACTTTATCATACCAGAGGAACGTGGTCGGGCAATATGCTGACGGTACACTTCCCTCGAACTCAATTTTCAGGTCTGCGAAATAAGTACTCGCGGTCCATTCAAGGTTTTTGCGAACTTTAAAGTTTCCTTTGTTTGCGGTCTATCGGTTATTGCTTTTCGTAATTGCCGACTACCATTTTAGACGATTGCTGTAGTTAGATATTTTGCTTCGTCAGTCAAACCAATAGCTCATATTGCTTACAACTTCTTAAGTTCGGTTGTACTTAGACTTAGGGGAGAGTCAAACTTGGGAATCATAGATTCCCATCACTTTTATATTTATTGTAGGGCAGGGTCCCCTCAATAAATATTTAAAGCGGCAAAACGCTTCTCGTTTTTATTATTGAGAAATTTCAACTCAAAGTTCTATAATTATGTAACTTAAGTAGAAGCAGTGGCGGGACCACCATACAAGCCCAAACGCCTGTTTTGCCTTATTAATGCATTAAAAAGAAATATAATCATGTCATTAGTCATATATAACTTATACGATTACGTAATTATATAAATTATATAAATATATATAAACACGCACTATATTAAAATCGGCAAGACGGGATTTTGGGCTTGTATGGTGGTCTCGCCACTAAGTAGAAGGAACCTTTTTACCGGTTGCAGCAATGGTTCCGGGGCGTAGTGGTAACGCTCTTGGAAGCATGCAATTACTGGGAAATGTATCAATTATTTTTAATTGTGTTCATAATAACCGCAGGATAAAAACATCGAAACGCATAGTCAATATCAAAATGAGGTGTCGTATTGTCTTAGTGATAGATATCGACAGAGATTGAGTGAAGTATGAATAATAAACAGCTCTTCGTGATTTCAAGTAATTTCTCATGTATCAACATCGTAAAATACGAAATCGTTTTTCTTAATATTCTATCACCGTCTTTTAACTATGAGTTATCAAGAATATCCAGATATTATTGTTTGTATAAAGTATGGCTTTATTTATACATGTTTTATGTTACCCCAGCCAAAGAACATCAAACAATAATGCGCTATCGACCTACTTTCACTTCGAGCATTCGTCTTCGGAAATCGGACAACCGGATAAGACGAAGACCTAAACGCGCAACGTGCACTTCACGGTTTTTCATCTATGAATGGTGATTCACTACCCGGTCGATATTCCTTCCACCCGTTTAATGCCCAAAGTGACCAGACGTGGGGAAGATACGCTTATAGAACATTGTTATACATCCTTAAAAAGTAATATTACACAAATATTCAGTAGTTGCTACCTAACATTGTCTTTTATTAACGCGAGTATCACACATTTAAATAAAATACTGTATAATATGTTCCTGTCTCCCCGCGACCACGGTTGCTGAAAAGCATCCGAAACGTCGGGATAAATAATTTAAACAATATAAATAATAAATCGCGTTTTAATCCGGTATACAGTATTTTATTTAAAAGATGCTACCTATTTATATATTACTAGCGACGGGACGGTGCAATGTAGATGTAGGTACTTTTTAAAATCGGTCGAATAGTTTTTGAGTTAAATTGTAATAAACAAACAAATCTTTCCTTTTTATAATATTAGTATAGATATAAATACATAGTATTTCAAACATCAATTTTTGTTCATAATTCAAAATAAAATGGAAACGTAACACAAGATCAGTCTTCGAAATAAATCGTATTTACGTAAAAATAACTTCCAATATACCGACTGGTCCATTGTGCATTGTCATAAATTACCCCCCGGACACGCAAACAATTGTATGGTCGTAAAAAGAGCAATTCTATAAAAGTCCTGTCAATAACTTACATAAAATTATGTCAAACACGAATCGGGTCTTGCAAAATCGGGTTCTCTAGTATTTTTATAAATGACCAGCCTCTGCCCGCGACTTCGTTTGCGTAAAATTATTACTACGGCTAGCTTATTTAGTATCTAAGCTGTTTTTTCATCAATCTCCTTACTATTAAAATATTCTAATCGCGGCTAGATAATATGTATCTACTACATATTAATCTCTCAATGGTAAGTATAGATTGGCTGTAGACCACTTTCGCTACATTTATATGTTCCTCGGTTTCCAGTACTTTTGACGAAGCCCTTTTTTTGGAATATGGATGAACTATACACAAAAAAAAATGCTTATGTTACTGGCTGATAATGAGCTGGTGAGAGAATTTTTAAATCGGTTGAGTCTTTTTTGAGTTAAATAATAAAAAACTAACCTTTCCTCTTTATAATACTAGTATAGATGGATAAAAATAAACGAAGTTTTGTTTGGATCTCTAAAAACTGAAGTATGAACAACAGCTCTTTTATTATTCTGTTACAGATAGTCTTTTGTTTTCGAGAAAAAATTCCAGTTATAAAACAAAATTATCGTATTTAAAATTTTATGTTTGGAATAAATGTGTTCGTATATTGCTTTAAAATTATTCCAAGTAAGAAGAAATATAAAATTTTAAATAATATTGTAAAATATGCTTGTGGGATAGCTCATCATATTACAAGCAAACAAGTATTCCAATTGCTTTTTAATTTTAAATAATATATCTATTAATTGAATTAAAACACGATTTAAATTTATCCCAACGTTTCGAATGCTTTTCAGCAAGCACAACCTGGCAGAATGAAAGATGACAGTCTGATTTAAAGTAACAAAATTGCAATAAATTAACGTTTTTCTATATTGTTCTTTTCGACTGGTAATTCAACTATATATTTCGAACATGTTTGTTTATATGAAGAAATATCCTATTAGGTTTTAGGTTTTAACGATACCTAGCTAACGGATTTTTGACAACTATAGTAGGCACTAAATAAGTTTCTCTTGAACTCAACGGTTCAGTTCATTTAGATTATAGTTGTCAAACTATGAATTTTCATCTGAATTCAAGTATAAATATATTTTTTTTACAAGTACATTATTTTGAACTAAAATATTCCTTCTTCTTCTCTCTCTCTCTATTTATTACTAGCGAGTCAATGTAGATATACTTGTACCCGTGTGAAGCGATAAAAATAGCCTATGTTACTCGCTGAAAGAATTTTTAAAATCAGTCCAGTACTTTTTGAGTTAAATCTTTGCTCTTTATAATATTAGTAAAGAAAAAAACTCCTATTGTTAAATAATAAATAAGAGTTATTTGTCAAAAATAAAGCTTAACTAGTATTATATTTCTGGATGAATTCAGCAAACAAATTCAGTTGTTCCAGATATAGTTTCACATTTCTTATACCGATACCTCCCACGTAAGTTGTACTAACCACCATAGTTAGTGCTTTACTTTTTTTAAACTATACCACCGGATTTCATTTATTTTCTATTTTCGCAATAAAATAGTAAATACTTATTTGTCTTTTTTATATCCTTAAAGAAGTATAGCAAAGTATATATATATGTGTATTCTATACTAGCGACCCGCGCCAGCTACGTAGTAGAGCATATTATGCCTAGGTACCTACATGTTTTGTCTGCCGTAGCCTTCGATCAACAATATACTATGTCAAAGGCCGTACGTAGCGTTGCATTTGCGCGCGTTAAAAAATTTCCGATACTTCCTAAGATATTAATTTAATTTTTATGGTGTAAAAGATTATAATAATGTACATAATGTACATGTTATTTAAATTGATAAGGAGTAACACTGTATTCGTCTAAATAGCATTCAAATTACCGCATTATACGTGACCATTTTTTTATAAAATAGAATGGGTAAGCTATCTTTAGAAGAAGCAGAATTATTTGTTTGTAATGTTACCTATCGAAGGTAACATTACAAACAAATAAATTCTGCGTCTTTATTACATTAGTGTAGATACGAAGACCCGGATAAATACACGCACGTTACGAGGCCATTAGCGGCTTTTATTTTATTTACACGTCTTAAGCATTCTCAAATAGGCGTATTAAGTGTGGGAAATACCATTCGTATGTTTAGAACAACGATAAATAAAGCCTTCTTCACACTTGCGACGTCTCTTTTCCTTTGGGGTCCCAGGAATTGTAAAATTTTATAAGGTTTCCAGATATTTTTATACATGTTAAGTTTTTTTTTTGCAGGTGAACTTAGGGCTATTATTTTATTTGTCAGCAAGTTACGTTTAATTGTTTAATTTAAAAAAATGAATACAATTATTTACAGACAACCGAGCTGGTTACCTTATGGTAATTCATCACCACCACCAATGCACAACCGTGACTTAAGAATCTCAGATGCGTCATCGGCCGTTTAAAAATAAAATTAATTAATTAATATACGTAATATAACATTACATTTTATTAATATTATAACTTCGCCGTATATATATAAAAAAAAACAAATTTAAAAAACACAAAACAAAATTTTTGTTTTAATTAAACAATCTATAATCCCTGTCATATATTCGATATAAGATTACTATTTATTTTAGAAATTATTTATTAGATTCGAAAATCATTTCATCATTCAATTTGTTCAAATCTTCAAAGTTCTAATAAACAGTTAATGTTTTGAGGTAAATAATAAATCCATTTGACTCGCAAAATTAAGAAAAGTTAGATTTAAAATCGACTCGCGCCCTCTTGAAAATCAAATTATCTTCCTCCATGAAAAATGAGAAAACATTTTCCTCATCGACATAAAAACAGGTCGCTCCCAATATCTTAGACAAATATCAATATAACGTAATTACTTGTTAAACGAATTATTTTGGTCTTCGTTAAATATAACGAATCCAAGATGAATGCATATTCTACCGGTAAGCTTTCAGCAATTTACGGTTTAACTAAAGTATGTATATAAGCAAGTTACCATAGCTTCAATATTATTTGTAGCGACATCTATAATCAGTGCAAAGACGTCAAATTCAAAATCTTTTTTTGCAAGAATGTAGTGGCTACAGATGTACAATGTACATACTTGGGTTCATTAGTTAACATACTGACCGTAGATTTGGTGTACAAAAATAATATTAATGTACGACTTACAACATTATTATTTAACAATTACAGATAAACGTCGAATTCAAAATCAATTTACAGATAAATTGTCAATATTTCCAAAGTCAATTGTATACGTGTCCTGAATTAATGCTGAATCGCGCTATCAAAGTTTCTTCGAGCGGTAATTTTATATAGAATACCTCAATATCGACCACTGGGCCCTATTATGAGCACACTTCCATCACAATGTCATAAGAATAAACAATAATTAAAAAAAAGAGAGGAACAGATTTCGAAACTGTTTCCAAATACCGATATCAGTACTACAGTTTGCAAACTGACGTCATTAACCATGCAAATTCTGACAGGTGTATCACCGCTCATAGATAGAAAAACCATGAAGTCTGTAAGGATTTTCGAATGCTCGAAGTAAAAATAGGTCGACAGCCCATCATTGACTGATATTCAGCAATCGTTAAGTGATGATTTCAATATCTAACAAAAAATAAAACTTGGTCCTAAAAATGCACCACCTCTCTAAATCATTAGGCCAAGTACCAGGCAATAAGCAATATGTAAGAGACTTTGATTGAGAGTATGATATTGTAAGACAATAGTCTCAGTATTTCATCGCAAAAGATGGTTATTAAATGTAAGTACCTGATAAAGCCAATGTTTCAAGTTAAAACCGATACACAAATAAGTTTAAACATCGTTTGCTCTGTAAACATTGATTTATATACTTGTAGTATTTTGCGCTATTGCAGTAGTTTGGCGAGTTTCCACTTTGTAGCAAATACATTAAGTACCGAAGTTTACTTCAAACACTGAAGATCATTAGTATTTTGGACTTGAAGAGGATTACCCTACTAACATAGTTAGACGATGTTAGGGTTTTCTTGAAATGATAAAATTATTTTGAGATAAAGCTGTATTTTTTTATTAATGATCCATAAAATACAATTTAATATGGTTTATGATTATTTATTTTCTCTAAAAGAAATATGTACACTTAACGAGAAAATGTTGTTTAAACTTAAATAGATGGAAAAACCGTGAAGTGCATATTGCGCGTTTCGGTTTCAGTCTATGGATTTCCGAATGCTCGAAGTAAAAATTAGGTCGACAGCACATCATTGACTGATGTTCTGCGGCTGAGGTATCACCTACCATCAAGTGAACCTCATGCTCGTCTGTCGATATCTGACATAAAAAAGAAAAAAGTAATAATAACAAGCACACTTTATAATATATTACTTACATAGCTAAAAGACGAGAAAAAGCCAACAAACACTAAAAACACACACTAAGAACCCACACTTAAATTAAATTTTACTTAAAAATACATATTAAAGTAATAAATCAAATAAATCCTTAAGTATACATAAAAAACAGATTCCTCTTAATTTAATAAGTTTTGAGTTTTTGAGCTGGTAACAGTGGAGAGCCGATACATTTGTGTCTGTTTCACTGATCATATTTTTTCTTCAATGTTAAGTAGGTTGTCAGTTTATAATACTGATACCGAGTTTCCCGGGACTTAACCCTACTGAGCTGAGCACTTGCTTAAGAAAACAGGCAAATATTTCTGTGTAATTTATTTCAAACTAGCAAAACGCCCCGACTTCGCACTGTGCAATGTAGATGTACTATACACAAAAAATAGCTTAAATATGTTACTCGCTGAAAATGTAACTTTCTAAAGTTTGTGAAATAATTTTTAAAATCGGTTAAGTAGTTTTTGAGTTAAATCGTAACAAACACACAAAAAAGAGGAAAGCTTTACAATATTAGTATTTAGTATAGATCAGCTGTTAAATTGAAATGTAAGTACATAATATGTATATTATTTTTTCCTCGAAAATTTTATTCCAAATCTTTGTACTAAATGTACTGCATTCTGACTCCCGAAGTCCTAATGTTAAGTAAACAAATAGAAAATAATAATAAATTCATATTACATTGAAACAAGCTATTACATGTACTTTTTACTTTAAGTATGCCTAAGCATTTACTAATAAAACGATAAAATCTTAGGGTGTTTAGTTCGAAGGAAACATGTAGTGGCGTGATTCAGCTTAGATCGTGTGATCGTGTCCCAGATTCATGTTCTAGAGGTAGCCATTTTCCTCGGGTCACTGAAGCCACGCGACTTCGATATTTGCATATTTATTCGTAATCGTAGAAGTATTTCTCGTACATTTTTACGGCTATGCATTATTAACGTGCTAAAATGACTTCATGTTAGGTAGGAATTTTTTCAATATGATGGATGGTTTTTTTTAGGAAATTTGAAAATATAGAGAATACTGTATTTCTACTATGCATCACTCTGCAAAGTAGTATTTTATTCAATTACTGTACAGTAGGTACTTGTAATTGTGTGTGCAAGAAATTATTGTGTTTTTTTTTATTTAACCCCGTCAAGAGCCATCTTGAAAGACGGGCTCGTTGGCGTGTCGTGTGAACACCTGCCGTACGCACCGATGGGTCGTGGGTTCGAATCCCACCCGGATGACATGTTTATTTTCTGTAAACATGTCTTCCACACGTCTGGTAATTTCGGGCACTGAACGGGTGGGAGGAATATCGAAATTCCGACCGGGTAATGAACCATTGTTCGTTGATAGAAAACCAGTGAAGTGCATATTGCACGTTTCGGTTTCAGTCTATGGATTTCCGAATGCTCGAAGTAAAATGTAGGGTGACAGCGCATCATTGACGATTATATTCTGTGTCTGAGGTATCTCCTACTATCAAGTGAACCTCATGATCGTCTGTCGATATCTAACAAAAATAGCTACCAGAGCACAATATCAACGATAATTAATCACTATTAATTCTTTACAATCAGTGTGAGCTCTGTTAGCAAATATATTTTGTTCTTAAATATTATCGAAGAGTATTTTAAATTTATATCATCAATATACTGACTTACATTATACCGAGTATCAAAATGAATTGTGATGATGTCCTGCTCCTTCATCTATACTAATATTATAAAAAGGAAAGATTCGTTTCTTACGATTTAACTCAAAAACTACTCTACTGCTTTTAAAAATTCATTCACCAATAGGAAACTACTTTATCAGCGAGTAACATAGGTTAAACTGCACCCAAAGCCGGGGCGTTTTACTAGTATTTATTAAAACATTACGCACCGTTATACCCTTACAACAAAGGGAACTGAATACTCATATTTTTAAAGCATTTACATAATTAAAGTTATTTAAACGTCGACAGTCAAGAACTGTGCATACGGGAATGTTGCAATGAGCGGGACGGAACAAAGGCATAGTAAATATATGTCAAGAAGAGTGGGTAATGAGAATAATGGAAAACTTTATTGTACGGCTGTGTATGAATTTAGGTTTTAATGCATCAAAGGACTTTCATTTGTTTTTTTTATATATATTATATACTCTTTATTTATTTCAATATAATTTAATTTTCATGTAATTCTCGATTTAAATTATCATATTTTCATTGAATACTATGTCAATGTATTCTCATATATTTGATTGTGAAAATATACAATGGTAACATTGCTTTTTATTGATTGTTCTCCCAAAGTCTATTATAATACCTATATCCTATATACATAAATTTCCTATCTTATTAATATTTAATCTATACTAATACTATAAAGAGGAAAGGCTTGTCTGTTTCGATTCTCAAAATAGATTGCTCAAAAACTACTCGACCGATTTTAAAATTTTTTTCACCAATAGAAAGCTACATTATCAGCCAGTTACATTAAATATGTATAAGTATATATATTTTTTTAGTACATCTATATTGCACCCGTGCGAAGCCGTAGTAGATCGCTAGTTCATTATATTACCCATTCCGGTATTACTAGAGCTTAAAAGCAAGTGTGGTCTCGGGTAGACTGGAAGGCAGATGTCTGATTTAAAATATCACTTTGCTTCACTAACACGATTTTTTTACTTGCTGTAAATCTCTAAATAGCTAAGGGTATTTATTCACTATCAGATATGTAAATAAATCAATAGATATTGTGTGTGTGTGTGTGTGTGGAACTGCATAACCTTTCATCTAATATAATAAATCTCTCATATTTTCATTTTTGGACACCCAGACGCACGCTCTGTCATCATCCGTTAAGGTTTGGAACTCCCTCCCTGCGTCTGTCTTCCCCGAACAATATAACTTGGACCACTTTAAAACGAGAGTAAATAGGCACCAACTAGGCAATTGTGATTAAACACATTAACCGTATCACCATATACCATCATCAACGATTGCAAAAATACCTATGCCAAAACAAGTAAATAAAAAGAAAAGAAGGGGAATATGATTAAAAATGATCATTAAATGAGCCGATAATAACATGAGGAAATAATTGAATTCAACTGATGCGAAATAATTTGTAAAACCTATTTGAATGACATGTTATAGAGTACAGACAGCTACGTGATTCGATATAGTCCAATTGTATACGTCAGGTTGAAATCATTTACTAGCGAATAGGGTTGCCAGGTACAGGTTGAAAATGACGAGACATACACTGATTTCAGTTTATATCTTTCTAATAAAAATAATGTTTTTTTTTTAACAGACCGAGTACAGGCTAAGTTAAGCTAACAGGCACAGCTCTAAGTGTCAAATCAGTTAGGGAAGCCGAAGAAAAACAGTGTTGTGTTCGATTTCTACGGTGCAACCCTTTCTGAATAGCCTTCTTTTCTGACGGAAGTATTGATTTCAGTTTATATATTGGATATTCATATGATACTTCATTTAATATTATATAAATAAATATTACTTCATTCTAAAATTCTGTATGAATAAAGTTTTCAACTCGGATTTATTCATTTATTCTATCAAAATATTTTAAATTTTTTCACCAATGATAATTAATGTCGGTACCTATAAATAATATAAATGGTTGTTAGGTTAGCTAATTACGTAATAACTTAAGATAGAAGGATCCTTAAGTAGAGACTGAATAAATTGACCGACTTGGACCGATTGACCGACCGATAAGAACTGAGTTGCAAGTCTTGGTTTTTTTTACAATTTATGATTTGTTGGCAAATGACATATACGTTACGTTAATGCCATTATTATTCTATTTTTATGGTTACATTCATAGGGTAAGCCGGGTTTTGGGCTTATATGCTGGTCTAAAAACTGTCTTAAATAAGATGAAAGTATGGCCATTTAAAATCAATAATTTTACATGGTAAACTTGAAAGCTACAACCCTAACACATGCAAGTTTAATTTAGTCTGTAAAAAGGTGTAAATTGTATGCCATTTTACGGGCTCTCTACTTGTGTTAATATGTAAATACTCTTTCGATTGTGTTAATAATGTATTAAGTCTGAAAGTTGTAAAAGGGAATAGTTACTAAAGTCAATAGCAAGCTCTTTGGCACAGACTGCGCTCAGACATGTCATTAAAGAATTAGCGAGTGTTAAAATAATGTTTCGTATTTCATGATTTAAGGAATTCTTTTCAGCGTGCTAAGTTGCTACTACCTATTGTACCTCTTATTTTTGAAAATGTAGTTTTATATTTGTATTTCTGTTGTATGTAATAAAGTTGTAAATAAATAATTTAAGCGTAAATTAGCGGTTAGTTAGCTGTAATAGAGTTAAGAAAAAAATTCTTATTAGTTTTGGAATAATTTTCTTAGAAATATTTTTTTTAAATAAAATATATTATGTTTATATAGGATAAAAATGCTATAAATAATGTATCTTGTTTCACCGTTCAGCCAGGAAGCTACTGAAAATCAGTGTTAGAGTAATACTCCCTAACTTAAACTGAGTAGCCTTCCTTTTCATGGCAGCACACTGCCGCATAGATTGTTTGATTGTAGAAAATAGGATTTAGTTCTTAATTTATTTTTAAGTTTCCCTTTTGTCCTTGATGTTTGTACATAGTTGTTATATTTTATGTGCGTATGTTTGCTGTTAATAAATGTCTATCTATCTATCTAAAAGATATTTTATTTAAATATGCGATACTCGCATTAATAAAAGAAAATTTCATACATTTTTATTTTTATAACAAATGATATATGTTTTATTTGGTCGCCGTATATCACCGAATTAGACACACGCTCTATTTAAAAATAGTCTCACTGTCAAATGCCGATTAAGTTGCATCTAATGGCCGAGCGAGTGGATTTGGAAGCCAATTTTCTTTCTGACTAGATAAGTAGGTAAATAGGTAATTTCATGCCACATTACTCTGCATGCAAATCACAGCCAGCTTTCAACAGGTACATAGTATTTTACTTCAGTTTTTGATGCTTAATATATTTGATCTTATAGCAGATGTTGTTGTAATAGTATTAAAGTGTGAAAACAAAAGCAATAGAAGTAAGCAGTGGCGTAGTATCTAGCACTAGCAACAGACGCGAACCCAAATTTGCTTTATTTATGATTTAATATCATAAATAATAGTTATTGAGAAGCCTTGCATCACCAATGCATAGGATATTGTACATGCATATATGGATACAACAAGCAACAAATACGAAAACAAATTGTTGAAGGAAATCTTTTTTTTTACCGCGACCTATGAAATGCCACCCCTGCAGAGTGCCGCCCTGGGCGGACCGCACTCTCCACTGCTTTTAACTGTTTTGATTTTACAAAAGCCTTCAACTGTCTGTCGTGCAGTAATTGGACTGTTCAATTAAAGTAAGCTTACGTATTTTCACACATTTTTGTGTATCTAATGTCATGTCATTGAAGAATCGTCAAAGTAGTTGTTAAAAGGTTATGTTCATACTCAATTACTCTTTATGCATTACTCACGGTTGTGAATAGAATGGAGTGCTACAAATTAGACTCATTAGGTATATATCGTTACAAAACTTTCATCACCAATAAGACAAATGAATGTATAGCCATTTTTGGTGAACTAAAAACGCGCTTGCTTTTTAACCGACTTACTACTTCTTTTTTACTATTTTAATTACTTCAAAGCATTATTTATTAACAGTTATTTTTGGAGTCGGTGCCAGCCAAGAAGGACAGTTTAATCCTGCTTTTGCAACAAATTTTCGAACTGGATGGAGCGGCACCGATTTCAAAAATAACTGTTAATAAATAATGCTTTGAAGTAATTAAAATATTATTTTTTACTTTTTAGTGCAAGTTTGTACATACTATATGTAGTTGTAGTTTTGAAGTCGGTTTTTGTTTTTTGCTAAAAAAAAATCCTAAAGTAAAATATATTTAGTTAATATTAAATATAATAATTTCTGAAAATTAATGGTGTTTATTTCACAATATTGAAGGCAGGTAAAATCCAAAAGCTCTACTTATAAATTATTTTATATAAAATTGAGGCTAATATAAACAATCATTTACCGAGTAAACAAAATTTCTTCGCATAAAAAATTAGTAGTCACTGAAGGTTTATGGAGGGTTCATAAATTACAGTGATTCTCTCCCCTCAGAACAGTCCGATGCCATAAATTATGCTCATCAATAATAAAGGCACGACTGTGTCAACAACACTCTAGTCCTGGATTTGTTGGTTTCTTTGGTTTTAAGATTTTTATTAAATTTGCCGTGAAAATAATGAGGTATTTTTCTGTGATAAAAAAGCTATGGCTCGTTGGCGCATTCGGTAGAACGCCGGCCCTGCGCATCGATGGATCGTGGGTTCGAATCCCACCGGGAGAACATGATTATAATTTTCTGTAAGCATGTTTTCCCCACGTCTGGTAACTTCGGGCATTGATCAGGTGGGAGGAATATCGAAATTCATTTTATATTTTATGAAATTATGAACGGTGGTTCGTTACATCGTTACGGTTGGATGGAAAAACCATAAAGTGCACATTGCGCGTTTTGGTTTCAATCTATGAATTTCCGAATGCTCGAAGTAAAAAGTAGGTCGATAGCGCATCATTGATTGACGTTCTGTGGCTGAGGTATCACCTACCATCTGTGAACTTCATGCTTAAAAAAATGCAAAAAAAAAACTTCTAAATCTCCAATTACATATTTTGAAACCCGATTTTCATTCATTTTGCCGTGAGTGTTATGTTAGGTAGAGACAAAATATCAGCGCTGTTTTGTAACGTCGGCAGCACAGCATATTATGTGTATGTATAATTATGTCGCCGCCTGTTTAAGCTGCCACACAATTAGTATGTAAGTTAATTTAATAGGTATAGCTCATGTGTGCAGCTTAAATAAAGATATTTGTTTGTTTATCGACGCACGATAGTGAAGCTGAAGACGATAGTGTTACCAGTCAAACGACCACCCGTTTGACTGTCTAACTGAAATTCCCCCACCTTCAAATGAGAGCAACTAATTTTTCTTTTGTATCGTTATTGGCTGATCACCTCTGTGGATTAATGGTTCGCACGATGCGCTTAGCACCAGAAGTCCTGGGTTCAAATCCCGGGGAAACAAGAAATAAATATATATGTTTCGGTCAGGCAGGGTACAGGAGGCTGATCACCTACTTGCCTGTAAAGAATAATGATCAGTGAAACAGATACAGAAATAGGTATACCCCTTGCCCTATTAAGGGATTCGGGAATTCACTTATTGGTTGCCTATAAATAAATTATTAAGAAATTATATTCAATCATAGAACCTTCTCCAGGCCAGGCACAAAATCACTAGTCTGGAGTGATAAGACGTAAGAAAGATATGTTTGCAGAAAACTTTAAACCTACCTAGTGGGATTGGAACCCATGACTCATAGATGTAGAATATATAAAAAATAAAAACTTTCACATTACTTAATAAATAATCTTCAAGGACATTTGTTTTATATCTCGTTCATGTAAGACTTGAATAATTTGTTTAAAAGCTTGAAATTCAAGACAAAAATTGATAAATCAAGTACATATACCAAACCATGAGATTGAAAAAGATTAGTAGTTAAAATTATTAAAAATAAATAACTATCCGTCTAATATTGGTTCTAATCTTCTTTTACAAAACGAAAGTTTCATAGAAAATAAATCTAATATCTGAATTCGTAACAGAACCATTTTGAAATTATATAAAATTATGAGGATAAAAACTCCTTATAATTTTAATGAACAAACAGTTTACGGCGTATATTAAAACGCGTTTTATTACGTCTCTTATTGAGGCATTTTCCCCTGAAACTTTAGCACTTTAAGTTGGCTACATCCTTTTACTTTTTAATAAGCGTATTTTCCTGTTACACCTTTAAAGGAACTAGGGGTTTGTTGTAACAGCCTTTGTAATATAATTTCTTAATTATTAAACTACATATCGATAAAAATACATACATATCGAAATTGCGTATGAGCAATTAATGGTCTTAAGGTCCTAAAAATAACGGGTAACTAGGTAGAAGTGGTTAGAGACCGAAAAAATGGCAGAAATTGGATGAGCCTATCATAATAATTAAGAATTGTACTCTTAATATTTTTAAGGTGTAAAAATTTGAGGTTTTGGTTAAAGAGGCTTAGTAAATAATAAATACATAAATAACTTAGGCTTAAGCACGTACAATTACCGAAAGAGAAAGTTGAAATTGCATACAAACACATTGACGATATGAATTATCTCTCGCAAGTAGTTCATGTTAGGGTTTAAAGAGTATTCTATGACGTAGTCGGATATATCGATAGCTCTTACGTTATTTATGGTAACCATCAGTGTTCACATTTTTTAAATTATACCATTTATTTTCTGTATTGGCAATAAAAAAAATTATCAAAATTAATAATATTTTTAGATACTTTCAAGACGTTTAAGGTTGTATCATTATAAAATATAGATGAAAATGTACAGAACGTAGAAAACTAACTTTGTTGGATATCATAATTTACATAAGAAGCAAGAATAATATATTATAAACTTTGTTCAGCTTTTTCTTATATAGTAGGTCAAGTTGTTATAATAAATAGCAAATAATGATGTTACATAATATCATTACTTGATGATATAATATTATGAGGTTATATCTTTACTATAATTATTGTGTATTTACCGTTATTATTTTTTATTATGTTCTTTGTACGAATTCAAATTAACTTTTGTTATCTTTTAATTCTCTCCCTCGTTTATGTGTTTGGTATGCATTACATTAATATTTCTAGACCTACCAAAAAATGCTTGTAATACTTTTATTACAGTATTTTAATTAATTTTATATTTTTAAAAGTATAGGTAATTTTAATATAAAATTGGTAATCTCTTAAGTGGCCCCTCGCTCCCTATACCGCTTTGAAAATTCGGAATAGGCAGGTGAGTGGGGTTCAATCGGAATAACCACAAACATTTCGATCCGATTTCCTATTCTCGTCACATGACCTCCATTACCTTTCACGTAGGTTTGGGCGAAAGCACTCGTGCTCGGCGAATATGAAAAATCATTGGCGGGAATTTGTTTTGATTTAATGTTTTATCTGCTTTCCGCTATTTTATTTTATCTATACTAATACTTATTACTAATCTATATATATAAAAATGAATTGCTGTTCGTTAGTCTCACTAAAACTCGAGAACGGCTGAACGGATTTATCTTATCTTAGTCTTGAAATGTTCGTGGAGGTCTAGGGAAGGTTTAAAAGGCGAGAAAAAATCGAATAATTTCCGGGAAAACCCTAAAAACAGCCCTTTTCTATTTCGCATACAAACGTTTTCTAGAGTCAATTTAATTATATAATTTCGAAGCCAAAATTGTGGCAGAACAACGTCTGCGGGGTCCACTAATAGTAATATTATAAAGAGGAAAGATTTGTATTTTTGTATGTTTTGAATAAACTCAAAAACTACTGGACCGATTTTGAAAATTGTTTCACCAATAGAAAGCTACATTACCAGCGAGTAACATAGGCTATGTTTTGTGTATAGTACTTCTATATTGTACCCGTGTGAAGCGGGGGCGCGTTGCTAGTAATATATGTTTATGTACTAATAAGTGAACCCGACAGATGCGGTCATAATTATATGCTCTAAAAAATAAAATAAAAATCGGAGAACTCTTGTTGAACTCTCCAACTTTCGCATCCAATTTTGACTAAGAAGTAAGAAACAATCTTGATGATTGAAGACACAGAAAATGTTCATCATACACGGTCCAGCTGTTTGGGAGCTCAGTGACATACACACTTACAGATGATTTATATATATGAACATTTACTACGATATAATTTCTTTATAATAAATAATTTAATTTATACAATATTTTTAATAAAATATATTAAGACATTTTCAATGATAAATATGATCTAAAAACGTTTTCGCCAGAAAATGTATGTTTTAAATTGGGTTGACATAACGTCCATAGTACATATAAATATGCAATAAATAAACTGATATCCCGATAAATAATCTCAATAAATAAAAAATAGGTCAAATTTTAAAAAGCAATGCTCTATTAGCGATATTATCAATCCCACTTAGCAATTAGCAATACTCCGGCATTGCTTTTTATTCAAGGTATATTTTTAATGCTACCTACTTTAGATTACTTTCACTAAAAATTTAAAACATCTCTTAAATTTGCATGCTCGTTGGTGCGTTTGGTAGAACTACCTTGCGTTTCAATGGGTCGCGGGTTCGAATTCCGCCGCGATTATTAATAGAAATAGAAACAGAAAACATTGATTTCTCAGGGTAAACACAATACAAAAATAACACACGATAAAAATACAGTAACAATCAAATATATATGAGATAGTCTTTTTATTTCTGTATTCAGCATCAGGAAAAAGGTTACTGACTCAGCATTTTGTCGTAGCCGGAGCTGCGACGCTGTTATTCTGTCAGGACCTTGTACTGAGAGGTGTGGCTGCAAGGGTTATAATTATGAAGGAGAATGTGTGAAGTTGTTTATAATTTTTTGTGAGCATGTCTTCCTCACGTTTAGTTACTTAAAGTATTAGACGGGTGGGAGGAATATCGAATTTCCGACCGGGTAATGAGCCACCCTTCGTAAATGGAATAACCGTGAAGTGCATATTGCTTATTTCTCGAAGTAAAAAGTAGGTAGATAACGCATCATCGACTGATATTCTGTAACTGAAGTATCACCTATCACCTAGTGAGCATTATGCTAATCTGTCGATACCAAACACAAAAACTGACGAGCTTTTGGCACGGTCGGTAGATCACCTGCCGTGCGCATCGATGGGTCATGGGTTCCAATCCTACCGGGACGACATGTTTATAACTTTCTGTAAGTGTATCTTTCCCACGTCTGGTAAATGCCCGCATTGATTGGGTGGGAGGAATATCGAAATTCCGATCGGGTAACGAACTACCGTTCATAGATGGAAAAACCGTGAAGTGCATATTTCGCGATTCGGTTTCAGTATATGGATTATCCGAATGCTCGAAGTAAAATTGGGTCGACAGCGCATCATTGACTGATGTTCTGTGGCTTGGGTGTCACCTACCATCAAGTGAACCTCATGCTCCTCTGTCGATATCAAACATAAAAAAAATCACAAAAATATTATAAAATTAAAAACACGTACTATTTACGTAATTTCACTAAAGTTTCAAATTAATTGGTCCCATTTCAATGACTAGCAACACAGCGAAATAAAATATATTTTATTTATAAAGTACCCTCAGCGGTACATCACAGTATAGTAATTGAACGCAGTATGTTTATGCAATGCACTCCGCTAAATATTTAAGTGGCGCAGAGAGCACTCCGGCCTCTTTACACATATCTCACAGCAACGCCGCTTTCATGAATCCCGAAGTTATTTGCCAAACTTGCTATTTTATACATTTTATTTTTAAATATTAGTTACTGTATGTATAGATGATTTTATATATCACGCCTCTTTGCCTTGCATGCTTATACAAAAACCTATCAGAACTTCAGCCGGCCTAGCATGACAACCGCGACAAAATGTTCTCGACCGTTTTCTCGTGTTTTAATCGATTATCTCTTTATTTCTTCCGAGTCTAACATGACAATTACACTTAAAACTCTACTTTTAATATCAAAAATAGATATATTTTACGATTGAGATATCTTTTCTATCAAAATTGCCGATGTCGAGATACATATAATATATCGAGATATCTTACATCTTAGTTTGTGTTCTCTCTAGTTTGGAGTAGAATCTGTGACTTTTTGCTAACAGAATAGTGTATTAACTTTTAGCAAGACGGTTTTGAAAAAAAATATTAGTGATATATCCTAGAGCAGTACTCATAACTTACTACCAGGTTACCCCAATCGTTTGGTTTCCTTTTCAAAATATAAAAAACTAGTAACACGCCCCGGCTTCACACAGGTGCAATGTTGATGTACGAACTATACACAAAAAATAGCCTATATTACTAGCTGATAATGTAGCGTTCTATTAGCCTACGCACAGACTAGAGCCACCGGTGGCCGCCACTAGAAGCGGCCTCTAGACGCGGCCACCCGTGGCCGCGTTTCAGCCACTGTAAAATGTATGAAATATCGCTCCCGCGCGTTGTGGCGGCCACCGGTGGCTAGAAGCTCGGTGTCGGCCACTCGAGCGCCGTGTTTGCGCGGACGGCCTAAAATGTATGAAATATTACGCCCGTAGCTTGTGGCGGCCACCGGTGGCTATGCTGTGGTCGCCACTAGTGGCTCTAGTCTGCGCGTAGGCTTAGGGTAAGATTTTTTAAAATCGGTTCAGTAGTTTTTTTTAATTAAATCGTAGCAAACAAATCTTTCCTCTTTTGTAATATTATAGTTTAAAAGAATCCTCAATAAATAAAACTAGTGAACTGAGTTATGTATATCTAAACTAATCTATATCTAAACTACTAATCTATACTAATATTATAAAGAGGAAAGATTTGTATTTTATGAATATACTCTTAACACTACTAGACCGATTATAAAAATTCTTTCAATTTGTATTTTTGTATGTTATGAATAAACTCAAAAACTACCAGACCAATTTTTTCACCAATAGAATAAGCTACATTATCAGCAAGTAACATATTATGCTATATTTCGTGTATAGTACATCTACATTGCACCCGTCTGAAGCCGGGGCATGTTGATTTATTTACTATATTCTGAGGGATTACCATGAATTTAGATTAAATCTGGTGGTTTTTTTTTTATTCATCAAAATATTGTATGATGTATGTATGAATTCCCGATTCCCGGAGTGGGGGGTATGGGGCAGACCCATTTCTGTGTCTGTTTCACTGATCATTTTTTTACAGGCAGGTAGATGATCAGCCTTCCATGAAGAAATATTTTTTTAAATATTTTTTCCCCAGGATTCGAACCAAGTACCCACGGTATTAATCATTGCGCTTACCTCTGAGCCACGAAGGCAGTTAAAAAGCAATATAGTGTAAAAATAAAACACAAACAAATCATTCTTAAAAGTGTATCAGATAAATTTTATAAAACTTTTTGCTTAAGATAAGAAGTGCTCACAGTAAAATATGGCGATAATAAATCTAAATTATCTTCATAAATATCTTTTGACCCCCTGCAGGAGGGTAAATCGATTCTACGTGATATGGAATGCGAAGAACCGATCAGATTTTATATAAGCACGTGGAAGCTGTGAAGTACAAAAACTATTAAGACTTAATTCTATTAGAAATAATAGAAAAATGCTATGCAAACTCGTAGATTGAAAATAGGGATGTTCAAATAAAATAACTTTTAGCAGATACAAACACGTTAATACTCGTAAAATACAATATTAGTAAATTTCGGATGTGGATACAGATATAAAATTATTTCGGATTATCCATAGTTTCGGTTACGGATATCAAATATTAAAATCCCACAGTGACTAAGTTATAGAAATAATAATTCAAGGGACTAGCACTAGTCTATCGGCTCGGCTGGATTCGGTTACAGTTACGCATAGATTTTTATATCGGATATCCGATAGTTTTGGATACGGTTGCGAAACTCCATAACTTACCTGAATTGAAACAAGTTAGCTATCGCCGTAGCGTTCTCGTAGAATCATCGTAGCATCTAGTGTAGCCGACTACAGGTGATTTTAAAATCACTGTTTTTTTCTACTGGAGATATAATAATATCAGGTTACTTAGTTGATAGTTCCTTAGGGCGTAAGTACACCAAACAGCGTATGTAGCCTTGCGGTCGCACGTTCATCCGTAAGAACATACGTCCTGGGTTCGATTCCCGGGTGTTATTCGCTTTTAAAAGTGTTATAATAAATTGTGATCAATGTTTGAAAAACTTGAGGGATGTTTGAAGCCCGGAAAGGTGAATAACATAAATTGTGGTGGAAGTTTGAAATCTGGGCAGACGGCTAATAGGTGGATAACTAACATGAGTGGTGTCAATAAGTTTAACTAAACTTTTTTATTTAACTGCGTGTGTAGCCTTGCGGTCGCACGTTCATCCGTAAGAGCATACGTCCCGGGTTCGATTCCCAGGTTGTTCATTAAGTATTTCTCGCTTTGAAAAGTGTGGGAATTATTGGTGATCAGAGTTTGAGAACTTGAGGGATGTTTGACACCCGGAAGGGTTGATAACATAAAAACTGGTGGAAGTTTGAAACCTGTGTAGAGGGCACGTAAGGCGGAAAACTCTCACTAGTGGTGAGTCAACAAGTTTGACAAAAAATCCGTCCCGTGGACTCCTCCCATGTTGAGCATGGGAAGGATGCACAAGCGGGACGAGGAGGGGGGCCGTTTGGACTGACCGTCGGGTGCTCGCGGCAGTATGCTATCGCGATCTCGTGGGCCCCATTATGGCGGCTTGAGGGGTGAGGGGATTTTTTTTTTAGGGCGTAAGTACGCCAATCTTTTTTTAATGACAATAATAATAGTTCTAGGCAAAGGCCTTAATTAGCAGACTTACTTTTAGTTTATTCATTCATCATATTTATCTGCCAGATGCAATCATAATATCATTGAAAATTCATCACAGCCGTCAATAAAGTTTCATTCTCACAAATGTATTTATTCTACAGTTTCCACCATAACATTATAGAAGTTCTTACTTGCTAACTTCCTTCAAGACTTAAACAATATTTTTCTACTTCCGTTCCTAGTTTTTTACAGTATTTCTATAAAGTTTTTTGTTTGTTCAGATTTTATCTGAAAAAGATCCCTGAGAGGGATAAGGCACCCTATTTTTAATATATCTACATTTGAGCCACCTGCCCGTTTGCTATTCTGTAAAAAAAAAATATTTTACAAAAAGTAATGCCAAACAAAATTATTTTTTAGAGATAAGTTATTACTTATATGCGGTTAGACATCCTTTCAAAGCATTTTAACAAATAACAGGCATATAATTTGGCAGTAGCTATATTATTGTATATTTCACCTTCAAGTGCGGATGAATGACTCTGTAATGATAAGTTATAGGTAGTTGTAAACCCTCAACACGGCTTCGAGTCCCATATGTTACTAAGTCGTCAACAAAACTCAAACGTGGAAGACAAGTGAACACCATTATTTCCATTGCAAAAAATATATCACGAACAAAACGCTCTCAGCAATGTGTAGCGGTAATGTACGTCGGCCCCTTGAATTTTTCATTCCCTTGTGGCTCGACAACTAAGCATTACCGAAATTGCTTCATATTTCTTTTCTGAACACATTTCTACGGTGAGTAGTTAGGGAATTGCTATTTTACCAAGTGTTTGTTCTCGCGGTTGGAGCGATAATTATTTATAGCTTCAACTATTTGGCTAAAATATTTGAGTCGTATAGAATCAAGGCGGCTATCTGACTTATGGCTGATTGTTAGCAATTTAAAAAAGGAAACGTTTTTCTCCTTTATTTTTGTATTAGGTATCATTCATTGCATGTTTAAGGTATCTATGAATATTAACAATTCAAGATAAAACCAAATATATAAAAAAACATAAGTCTAAACGACAAGAACTTATTTTATTTTTGTAGATTGCCGGACCAAAAATGTCAAATAGCCGCCATTGATTCTATATGACTCATATATTAAAATACTAAATAGTGTCCGCGTTTATAACGGCTTCATCCAAGCAAACTATTTAAATGAAGATAACTTCAATTCCCAACATCCGCTTTCGAGCAAATAAAATGTTCAATCTATATGAGCTACATGAAAATTAGTTCATTATTTTCTGTGATAAGCGTTAACAAACAAACAGACAAAAACGTGCAAAATGATTTTTATGTATACACTATACAGTTTATTGTTCTTTCTCCATTTCAGGTATTTTTTTTCAATGTACAGAAATGTTGATGCTACTGTTGTACCGTTATGTACCATAATACGGTCTTTTGTTTTAACTATACAATATTATTAAAGTAATAACTTCGAACTGTCAAAAAGGATTGATATCAAATTTTCTTCTAAAATGTATAAAAGTTACGATAACACAGCTAGATCTTTGAAGAGTCCTGTTATTACTTCGAAGGTTAATTACGTACGTTACAATACGTCGAACCTAAATCAAACGAAAACTGATTAAATAAAGAAATATTATTTTTCTTTATACCAAAATAAGTTATTGTCTAAATCGCCCGCAATATCAAAGATAATAAACTCATGACCGTCACCTACAGACGCCTTTCAACTTGACCTAAGTTCTCGTATATTGCTAAAATCAACTTCATATTCTTCTATTGCCCTAGTGTTAGAACTATATTTAATTTCTTGAATATAGCATTATTAAGTTTGTATATTTTGTGAATTCTACTTTGACATTTCTTTCATTTCAGTCATTATTTTTTGGTTAAAGCAATTTAAATTTTATTACATGAAAATAGAAGAATCTCCGATATATCTATTGAGTTCCGAATACTTAAAGTGAAATAAAATAGGTCTTTTTGTATTCGTTTTGGAGGGCACAGAAGTATGATTAGTTGCCAGTAAAGAAAAATGATCAAAGAAACAAACACAAAAAGTTTATCACATACCTAACTAAATAAGCCATAATATTAAAATTTATTTATTTGATAATTAAAACGGTTGATCAAGCCAATTACATTAGTTGTTATTTATACTACACATAAATGTTCATTATACATATTTCAATTATGTCAATGGACCACTCCTGTCTTCAAGTATTTAATATTAAATTTAAGTGGCTACTTAAAACACACATTATTTTATGAGAGGAATAAATTGTTTTCCATTCAAATTTCCCCAAAAATAATCTTGGGAAAAAAGGGAGTTTATACAAATTTAGTGTAAACATTGCTCTAGGATTAAGTTAAATGTCCCGTGTGATTACCCCAATTTCCAAGCCAATTCGTTTGCCAAATTTTACAGCTTCCCTTTTTTAATCTGATCTAAAATGTTCAAACATTAGTGCATTATTTAATGAGATTTTATTTATTTAAAGCTTACCAACTAGATACATAATTTTACTTAATTCTTAATTTAATATTAATAACTTCTTACATATAATATTGTCTTTTACTAACGCGAGTATCACACACTTAAAAAATATTTATTAAATTAATTTATATAAAACACAAGTCTATAATATTAAAAAATAAGAAGATAACAATGTCCGTTAGTCAATATTTCCATAATCTATACTAATATTATAAAGATGAAAGATTTGTATTTTTGTATGTTATGAATAAACTCAAAAACTACTGGACCGATTAAGAAAATTCTTTCACCAATAGAAAGCTACATTATCAGCGAGTAACAGGCTATAGTTTGTGTATAGTACATCTACATAGCACCCGTGTAAAGCCGGGGCGCGTTGCTAGTACTATATAAAGTTACAGTAAATATCAACTCTGACTAATGGCTTCAGAAATAAAAATTATTTCTAAATTTAAATATCCTATTTCTCCACTTCTGTTATATAGATCTGCAGTGGACAACAATTATTGAAAAACAGCTATAAGCGTGCGTGACGTGAGCTCTCAATTGCGGAAGATGGCGGAGTTCCGAACGTAATTTATTTTAAAATTAATTTACTTCATATATTTAATTCCGATAGTTTAATAGTTATTCTGTTATTTTGAACATAGATACACCCAAAAAATAAGACATCATTAAAATCGGTGCAACCGAACTTGAGTAAAAATGGTGTAACAAACACGATTTTGTTTTATATATGTAGATATGTTTTACAAAGTCGAACCTACTCCAAAATATGTCGCCTAAGCTTTTATATATTCTCTCCTGACACATTCATAAACCGCATTAATTGACACATTCTACGACATACATAGAAGGTTATTACGTTGAAGCGATATTTGAAGTACATCTCGCTTTATGTATCAGTATTCACATTCCTCATTCCAGTGAGTACGCAAACTAATAAATAACAGGTCATCAATAAGTAAGAGCTACCATGTTCCACGCGAAGCTGTTGTCGATATATCACTGAACGTATATCGAGTGCAATACTTTACTCTTTTTAAGTATTTTCAGGAAAAACAAAAACATTTTATATAGGTTTTTTTATGTAAATTTCGACAGACTAGCATGGGGTTCACTTGATGGTAGGTAGGGACCCCAGCCACAGTTATGCTTCAATGATGCGCTGTTGACCTACTTTTTACTTCGAGCATTTGGAAATCTATAGACTAATAATGAAACGCGCAATATGCACTTCACGGTTTTTCCATCTATGAACGTTGGTTCGTTACCCGGTCGGCATTTCGATATTTCTCCCACCCGTTCAATGCCCGAATGTGGGCAAGACATGCTTACAGAAAATTATAAACATGTCGTTCCAATGGAATTCGAACCCGTGACCTATTAGTAGCGCAAGGTAGGCATTATATCAAACTCGCCAACAAGCCTGTTTATCTTTATAAACAGTGGAAAGCGATGTATAGTGTGAAATAGTCATTTCGCGTTTCCTTAGGCCTAAGTATAAAATATAATAAATTCTTGTGTTCTATTGAAGATACGAGTACTTTCTTGCAAGTTGTTAGTAGTGCTTGGGCGTATGAATATACGTATCATGTTGACATTTAAAATAATGCATTCAAAACTAGACAATATTTTATCCAGTTTATACGTCGCAATGTGTTTTATAGATCTATTATACCTTGAAAAATTATATTTTTTTGTCAATACATTCGAAGCCACGGGCATTCTCTACTTTGAAATATAAAATAACTAATGCTTATCGCGTTTTAATACGAAATTTAGTTGGAGGATTATTGAACACGCATACAAAAATAACTTGGAATTATATGTTTTTTATCGCCAAAAATTAAGCGGATTATTATAAATGTGTATTCTTAACTTCGAGTTTAATACAATTTTATTGTATTATTCATGCATGTATCATTGTATCATTGTAATGGCAAAATCGGTGGGCGTTCATACACACTTCACTATAATTAAGCCAAATACCTAAGTAGGTAGGTACTTATCTCAAATTAACGGTAAATTTTGCGTCTTTCTAATGTGTCTTTCAGTATAAAGTGTTAAATAAAAGAGATTAAGAGGATTATTTTAAACATATTAAATTTCAAAATACGTATAAAAGGGGAAAATTAAAGTATGTACGTTACCACAGCAGCACTCAGAACATTCTTCTCCATATTAGAAAGTAAGTCCATAACGCACTATCACACGAACTAATTATTTAAAACAATACGAAACACTTGTATCGCGGGCGTAAAGTTTCATGATGATGCGACCGTATCTTCACTATGAAGTGCTATCCAAAATCGCCAGAACGAAACACGTCTATTACCAAACTAGGTTAGAAATATGTTTATCGTCAAAACTCGGCTCGACTGACAAGAGTATATCGAGTCACATTCTACCCTCAAAATAATATTATACTAATGTTATATTCCGATCAATTATTGTGTTCATGCAATTTCATGTGTATTCATATTTTCTATAATTTAATTTTATATTCAGTAATAATAATTTAACATTGTTCAGATCAATTTTGTAGGTATATGGTATCACTAATATAGATACTTCCGCCCTGTCATGTCGGATTAATTACGTCGATCAATTAATTATCAGAAACAAGTTCAGTGTCAGTAGTTTAAATCAGAAAAATAAATCTAATATAATAAAAAAATATATATTATTCATTAACGTGGTATTAAAATCTCCTTTGTAGGTATATCATTGTCATTTTTATACTCTTTTTAATATATGAGTGATTTGTTTTAAGTTTTACTTCTTGTCACTGATCTAGAAACGATTAAATATATTTTACGAATTCTTAGAATTTTCAATCCTCAAAACCAACCAACCAACGTCGTATAAACCTGAAATAGTTAAAGTATTTCTGTCTCGCTCTATCGAATACTAAAGTACATTAAAATGAAAGAAAGAAATAGTTTAGCTATTCCAAGCTTAAACTATTAAAGGTCTAAGTATTTATAATATATATTCTCAGTTCGACGTCAAAGTGGTTAAGTTAGAACTAAAGTTAAACTCAGAATAATGGTTGTGACGAGGTCGTGGCAGCCGCATTCTACCGTGATTCTCGCGCGTTCTATCGGAGTAAGGAACTAACAAATAATAGTAGAAGTACATTTATGCACATAATATAATTACAATAATAAAATATAAAATTTAAAGAATTATTCAAATTTTCACTCATTTATACATTCAAAAACACTCTTAAAAATTATTTATATTAGAGCCACTAAGGCTTACTTTTATAACTGGATTATATAAAAACTCTTTCCTTAAATGTTAAAAGTAAAAATAGATTTACAGTACATCTATACTAATAGTATAAAGAGGAAGGATTTGTATGATTGTAACGATTTAACTCAAAAACTACTCGACAGATTTTAAAATATTTTTTTGTGTGCATATCATCTACATTGGACCCGTGCTAGTCATTGATAAACCGGTGTGAGTGACGTTTACCCTATCATTAAGTCAGCCTCACGATCACCTGTCAATATATGACATCAAAAATAATTATTTTTCCTTTATAAAAATAATATTCTGACAAGTATAAATTTCAAAAACTGTAAGCAATTTAAAATATAAAAGAACAGAAAAATGTTGCAAGTTGTATAAATGAAACGAGTTCGTGCAATTTATTCGAAATACATTTATAATATATCTGTGTTATTGATTTTAGTTGAGTACAGTCGTGTTGGGAATACGCATTGTTAGCGAGTGTAACAAATATAGTTGGCAAGCGTCCGAGGCGTTCGTAGCGATGTCGTTTGTCGCACGACTGTACTGTACACATCTCGAGATGTAATCCGTGGTTTTACAAAGGAATAAAAATTTCGTTGAATTTTTGAAATAAGAAATAAATATAGAATAAATAAATAAAGATTTCAAATAATATAACGATTCATCGTTTTATTGTATGACGGTTTGGTTGCCGGAACAAATTATAGTTTTTGATACGATGGATGCCTTCCGATGACTCCCTGGATGATTTTTTTTTATGAATAAGTGACATGGGCTTTCGGTTCACTTGATGGTAAGTGATCACCGGTGCCCATAGACATCAGAACACCAGAGGACTTGCAGGTGTGTTGCCGGCCTTTGACATATACAGTACATTACCTATACAGCCTTCTGTGCCTTGCCTGAATGAAACCATTTTCTTTTTTAATTTTGTTTCACCAGGATTCAAACACAGGACTTCCAGTGCTAAATGTAAAGCACCTCTAAGCCACGGAGACAAACTCTGTATGTATGAGAACTATCACCTCCAGGCAGATGGATGGATGAAATTAACACACGTCATGCTAAAGTAATTGTATTTTTCATTTGATGTATGGAACCAAAATTGGAAAAACGATATTTGATAAACAGTTTTTTTTATCAGGGGTTTGTTCAATAAATGAGTATGTCAGCCCCATCGTATTGTGAAATATTTATGATATGATCTTTGTATGCACCATGTCTCTTTTTCTTCTTCTACTTTTGCCTCTGTGAGGCGTTCAAAGTTATGATATTATGCTCTTTGTATGCAACATAGCTCTACTTTTGCCTCTGTGAGGTATTCAACTGACGCAAAATCGTTATAAAATTATCTAATATATAAAATTCTCGTGTCACAGTTTTCGTTGCCATACTCCTCCGAAACGGCTTGACCGATTTTGATGAAATTTTTTGTGCTTATCCGGTATCTATGAGAATCGGCCAACATCTATTTTTCAACCCCCTAAATGTTAGGGGTAGTCCACCCCTAAACATTTTTTTTTAAATTTTTGGACGAAATTTTTTGTTTTTATTTTTTTATAATGTGGCATTAAAAAATACATACAACCCTAAATTTTTACTTTTTTATCACCAACCCCTGCTTTTTAGAATTTATTTACATGGCAAAACAACGATTACCGGGTCAGCTAGTAATCTATAGAAAAAATTTAAAAACAGAATTTAGAATGCCAACTTCCTTTATACAATTTATAGCTTTAAAAGCCTTTCTGATCGTTTTAAGAAAATCAAAACATCGTTTTGTGTTGTCTCGCGAGTGTTGTTATTTCAATTTTATGCAGTTTGTTTAAGTTTGGGCGTTGTTCTTGTTCCTTGTGTATTTGTTCCAAAATATTTTCTCGTTGCGCAGTTATCTGCAGTAAAACTTATTTTAGAGATTGATTTTATGGAAAAACTTGGATGTTTTGCTGTAATAGAATGTATATTGACGTGCATAAGTTTTAAGCAATTGTTCGCGCTTTTGAATTACGGATATTTATATTTTTTTTAATTTTCTGTACATACATATTATATTTTTTGAATTAAAATACGACATAATATCAAAATGCATTTAAACCTTTCAGCATAATAATATTATCTCATTAAAGCGCATATTACGTACTCGTATATGAAAACAAACAGCAATCCGTTTAATTAAGCACGGCCAATGGCAATTAGTGAGCATACTACATTGCTATTGTTATTTTAAATCGTTTTCCAAATAAATGCTAGAGATCAATAATGATTTATTCCGCTAGAATTTAACAAACAGATAATGAAGTATCGTAATTGTATTCAAT
Source organism: Anthocharis cardamines (assembly GCA_905404175.1). NCBI lineage: Eukaryota > Metazoa > Arthropoda > Insecta > Lepidoptera > Pieridae > Anthocharis > Anthocharis cardamines. The sequence continues at coordinate 3,303,622 of FR989950.1, read as the reverse complement.
AATCAATCTACTTTACTACGTTATATAATTCATAAAATATCAAGTCACTAGCTTCTACCTGGGACTTTGGCCGCCCAGGCTTCGAATTATCTGTTGTTCGACCTTTTCTACTTACCACTATACTCTAAAGGTTTATGCACCGCCGAAATAGCTCTTATATACATTTTGTCCAATTTACTTGACACTCATCATTATAATTTGGGTAACTAACACAATATCTATTAATTCTGTATAAACAATAATACTGTAAAGTTTCATCAAAAGCCGTGAAATAGTTACAAACATCCTTACAACCTCAAAAAAATTCACATTTATTCTTCTTTGATTTACAATATTAGTAGGAAAATATTGGTTGAGCAAAAGGCGGGAAAAACGAATGTCACCTTGACAGCTGTCATGCCTGTCAGATATCGAGGGATACCACACAATTTTTAATGGGTAGGGAATTAACCAGAAGTTTTCAAAATATAAATGAGTATTTACTTATTTCATACCCTGCACTAAATATCTCTGACTTTTGTAGGAGACATTTTTTTAATGTCCTTGAGAACTGAATAACTGAACATTTATCTGATATTCATATTTATTATCTAATTACAAAATAAATCTGTTCAGTTTAACAATGGCCAGTAGGTACTATTCCTTATCAGTCGAAGAATAAAATTGTAAGAGAGTTTAAAAATGTAAGTAAAATATCTTTGTTCCTTTTAGATTAAATAAAATATAAATAAAAAAATCTTTCGTGTTTTAACATTCTTTTGTTTCTTAGGGATACTTTAACTATTGTAGATATATTTAAATAAAATACTGTATACCGGATTAAAACGCGATTTATTATTTATATTGTTTAAATTATTTATCCCCATTTTAAAAATCTAAAACCCCAAATCAAACATACTAAAAAACAAGAGGACACCGGACATAGTCAATATTGTCATAATATAGAAAATTACAGTAAATATCAACTCCGTAGGAATAGATGGCGTTAATATGGCAACTTTGTGACATTTCAAAATTCAGACAACTGTCATCTTTCTGTCTCCCCGCGACCACGGTTGCTGAAAAGCATCCGAAACGTCGGGATAAATAATTTATACAATATAAATAATAAATCGCGTTTTAATCCGGTACACAGTATTTTATTTAAATGTGTGATACTCGCGTTAATAAAAGACAATATTAAATAATTATTGTGATTTAATACAAAATGTTAGTTCAACCGAAGCATCAACTTAGTTATACACAAAGTTAATGAAGCTCTAGAAGTTTCTAAAGTAATAACGAAATAAACAAACAATTCTGGTATTATTACATTGTTGTTCCGAGAAAACTGATGTTTCAGACTTATGAGATTCAAACGAAAAGTATCTTGTTTACCGGTAAATTTTAGATTTCGATACCGGTATCGGTAAACGTTGATTTAACTGGGGTAAAGTTAAAAATAAATTTAAGTTAAATGCTAATAATCGTCCCGAGGAATAAGAATGAACCGTCTCTTGCACGGAATAGGTTAAGTAGGCTTTACAATTTACACTTAGGATAAAGAGTATTTAATAAGGATCACGTTATCTTTATAACTAAAATTAAAATATAAGTGCTTTTCTTTGCCACAGAGCATAATTAGGTTAGGCTAGATATAAGAGTATCGTTAAATCTATCCAAGTTAATTTAATTGTGATAATACGTTAATATTTTATAACTGAGCCTTTGTATTAGAAAGATATAGTAGTTTCTATGTGTGTTTCTCATTATTTTTACAGGTAACTAAAACTTTTTTCTGTGCTAATTTACCTTCAAAAAAAATCATTGGATCCCCGGTGCTTAACCTAAAGTGCTATTTGCTTACATCTGCTATCTAATAAGTGAGAATAATAATATCTTTCGACAATTTAAAAATATCTTTCGAAATTTTGAAGCGATATGAAAATTTCATCATCAAAAAAAAACCTCAATAATTCGCTAAAGTTTATTTAGATATAAAAAAATCAAATTGACCAAGTAGTTGCTGAGATCTGCTCACAAATACACGTACAAATGCCATTTGAGTTGATCCAACAAAAAGTAAAATAGTGAAACACAGCACAACCATAGTGAAAATACTAAAAACAGTATAATTTAAACACTATACGTATATGTATTATTATTTGTAGAAAAGATGGATAAAAGTAAGGAAACGGAAAATGTTTATGAAACTGGTGTGAGTGGTAGAGTCGGGAGTGGTCGACCTAGGCGAACGTATCTCGATCAGGAGGCCTATTACCAAAACAAAATACGAAGTTTCGGCTGACGGATCGTAAATTTTACTATTATGAATCCGATGATCGACACGTCTTTCGCAATAAGACATAATGTCTTTCGTTTGACATTACTATGATAGTGAGAATAAACGTAAATAGAATTAAAAATGTTTTCTTAATAAGTTAAAATACGAAGTTGTTTGTTCTTTCGTTTCGATCCGTTCGTTGCGTTCGTTTTTCGTAATAGGCCTACAGGATCGGGGACGTTCTTCAAAAAGGCCAGGTCAAAAGTATCGTAACCGACGAGTGTGTATGAAAGCATTGATGAAAGTGGAAGTAAGGATCAGAGCATATGGAATTCCATAATCTCTGCCTACCCATGGGACCATTGGGGAAATAGGCATGATGTATATGTATGTATGTATTCTTTCCATACATGAAATAATTAATTATTAAAATTTATCTATTATTTATTACCACAAAGTAGCTATTTGGCCACAACTGTGCGTTGCATTACACGATAGCTCTTCGCCAAAACACCGCCATAAATTGTCTGTGATGTGTTACCATAGATATCGAATACAGTTTTTCATGATAAAATGGAGTTTCACTGTCGTCTTAATAGCTTTAAATGAAATACTGGAGCTGACTTGATGCATGACCGGCGTTCATCGCAGCTAGAATTGAAATATGTAGACTTGGTCACTATAAATTGAAACAGATAGTTTTGTTTTGCAAATGCCATATGCGGTCTGTGAAACCATTTTAATAAACAAGAGATTATATAACGCTGTTGTTAAGACAAATTGAAAACATATTTGCAAAACAATCGCTTAATTTATACTAACGACTGACCCGTGTTAACTTCGCTATCACAATTACAAAAAATCAAGAATTTTATCGGATTTCATTGACAAATATTTTTATTTCAAATTAAAAAAAATATATATATAATATATATATATATATATATATATATATATATATATATATAAATCACAATTAAATATAGCTCTTTATTGGTGTAATAATTTTCAGAATCGGCTCAGTTAAAATATCTTTATAATATTAATGTAGGTACATAGATAAAAATATAATAAACACATGTCACAACATAGAAATCACTAATGTGGTTTTGACACCGTGCGCTGTATCTTAGTATGTCTCTAATGTATATATATATATATTAACTAACTAATCATAAAATACACTTGAAAGAGTAAATATATGCCCTAATCCGCTTCAGATAATAGCAACCCAAACCTGGAAAAGAAATACCGTCTCAACAGAACCCTTTTTTTATAATATAGGGGGCAAACGAGCTTGCGGCTAACCTGATGGAAAGTGAATACCGCCGCCCATGAACATCTGCAACACCAGAGGACTTGCAGATGCGTTGCCGGCCTTTTGCTCAGCTTTGCGCCATGACAAAGTCAAGACTCAACAAAATGGGAATAGGAAAATGGATTTTTAATTGTCGCATGGCAACACAACGCCTTGACACCCCTCTTCAGTAGGTTTTGAGTTAAATCGTAACAAACAAACAAATCTTTCCTCTTTATAATATTAGTAAAGATAATATGAGTTGACGAGACTTCGATCGCGCAGAATTATACAGGAACTAATTATATTCGTTCCAACTGATTTTATTCAGCAAGAATGAACTGCTTGATACATTTGTATCGAGGGTCGAAGTATAAATATTTATTGTGCAGGTGGTATACCGTTGGAGGATATTGAAGGATAAATTGATTGTGGCGGGTCGGTTTTCCATTTAGATATGGAAATTTCCGGGATTGTGTACGAAAAAATCTTTGATTTTACCTTTTTTTTTCTACAAATCATACTAAGTGCCTTCAGAGGGTCTCGGGGGTTCTTTTATATTCCAATTTTTTATACTTTTCAATCAACATAATTAGATATTAACAAATAAGATTTTACTTTAGCAAAGTTTGATGAATGAAATTTTTTTCATCGCGGATAGAAAGAATATATTTCTCCACTTGGTCAAGATCACAGAACTTCTGTTCTGTGATCAAGATGATGTTTGGGTAATATTAAAACACATCAACAACGCTTTGCACTTAAGTTTTAAACCATAATACTTTCGTTTTTAGGAAAATATAATGAATAGAATATCGATATAATTTATTACAGAATAAAACAAAAAAGTTTTTTTTAAATTTATATGCCAGTCTCGAATGGCGACCGATGATATTATATGATGAGCTTTTTGAAATATCACTAGCATTCAAGAATCTGTAGACTGTAACCGATGTGCTTATTTGCAATACCTGGCTATTCCATCTACGTACGCGGCGGTTTGTTACCAATTGAGATGGAATTTCAATATTCTTTCCCCGTATTAATTTCTGAAGTGTATATAAGGGAAAAATTACAAATCAGGCTGTGACCCATTGAAATGCGAGACAGTTACCAGCCTTCACACCAATGAACATGGCCAGTGGCGGCGTAAGGCGTGGGCGACGTGGGCCACGCGACCCAGAGGGCCTCGCGTCCCGAAAATTTATACATTACTTAAAAGTCGCGAACGCGCCAAAAAATTTTTTGCGCTGGCAGAGGGCTCCGCAAAATGAATCTTTTAACAACACTTTAGGTCTTACGCCGCCACTGAACATGGCGTTTACTTATCGATCTAAATCTAATTAGTTCCATACAATAAAATATTCAAAACAAAGTGTGTCAAAAAGTAATATTTCTAAAAGCCTTGTTAAGTGCATGATAACATCAGCGATGATGAATGAACAATTAATGGCAGTCATTACTTGTACACTGCAAGTGAGTTTCATTATATTATTGTTTTACTATGTATGTGTATTACTAAATTACCTACTATTAATTTTGAATTAGATCTACATTTTACAAATATTACGTGTTTTGGCTTGGCTTAATACAAAGATACATAGATATATTTCACGCCTCTTCCCTCATTCCCATTTTCCAGACCACTTTCGAATCCTCCACTTTCATCAATGCATCAGCGCATTAGTGGGTCGTGGGTTCGAATCCCACTGGGAGCACATGCTTATAATTTTCTGTAAGCATGTTTTCCCCACGTTTGGGAACTTCGGGCATTGATTAGCTGGGAGAAATATCGAAATTCCGACCTGGTAACGAACCACCGGTCATAGATGGAAAAACCGTGAAGTGCATATTGCGCGTTTCGGTTTCAATCTATGGATTTCCGAATGCTCGAAGTAAAAAGTAGGTCAACAGCGCATCATGATGTTCTGAGGCTGAGGTATCACCTACAATCAAGTGAACCTCATGCTCGTCTGTCATCTACATACACAAAAATGAAGTTGCAAAAATGTATCACTTCAAGCAATAATGAATTAATTAAATCTTAACTCTCGTCTAAACTATCTGTTACTATCAAACTAGCGTCTTCTTTAACTTCCTTCAATATTATCTAACATAAACATTACTTTGCTATTTTCCATCTTACTTCTTAACTGTCCTATCCTATCCTGTTCACTTCAATAAAGTTTTTAGTGCATAAATGTTACATAAATGGTACGGTAGTACTTAAGTATATTCTAAATTTTTTGTTGTTTAAGTTAGGTTGGAAGAGAGCTATGAGGCCACCTATTGCACTTTTTATATTTAACCCTTTATAAGGCAGATAAAACCGGTAGTAGTAGGAAAACGAAATTTAGGTATGTTAATAATGATATTTTTATGATTATTTTCAACTCGGAAAATCGCTGGAAAATGTTGGTGGCACGTTACTGCCTCTATCTTAAAAAGCGTTAAGTTATCTTTTAAGGATTTTTTGTTATTGTATTTATTCCTTGTGCAATAAAGTGTATTAATAAATAAACCCCTTACAAAATCATGTAATCTCAAATACTCGAATGAACGGGCAACTACCTACATATACGAGTTTATAACTCAAGAACGGCTGTACCGATTTTAACGATATCTTATTTCTCTATGTCTTATGATAGTTGGATTCCTCTATGTCCCGAATAAAAGAATAGCTATTAAAATATTGAAAAAAAATCAGGAAAAAAATATATGCAAAAATTAATTATAAAATAAATTAGGTTCGGAACTCCGCCAACTTGACAGCTCACGTCATGCATTCTTTGCTTTTTTGGAATAACAGATGTCCACTGCAAATCAGTGACATATTAGACAATTATATAAAAAAGTGGGCAAATGGGCATATTCAAATTTAAGAATAATTATATAATTTCGAAGCCAAAATTGTGGCAGAACAACGTCTGCCGGGTCCACTAGTAACATATAAAAATAAACACACCCAAAAACAATTCATCAATTGACACAGCGATAGAGGCTAACCAAACTTCCAAAGAGTTAATTTTCCAAATGAAATTGAAATGAATGGACCGAAGTTATTTCTTAATTAGACGATGCCAGAAGTTTCTGTATGCCTCCTTAGAGTGTCGAAATGAGAGTTAAACTAAAGTTGTTTACCTTTCCACAGAGCTGTTTATATGGAACTTCGCAAATACGTCCCCGCAGAAGTAAAATTAAGCTGAAGTGCCATAGACAAACTTAGACGCTTTGTTCCAGGGAAAATATAAATTTCGTATGGCAATACATTCGGGAGTAATTTTTCTACGGAAACTTTTTCAAACATTAAACTTGTAGGAAATATTTATAAGATTACGATGTTATGTCGTTGACTTGTGGTGAAACTTAGTTTTCAATTTAATTTTAGATTTTTTGTATAATCTAACATGGTGAAGGATAAGGAAGTATAGTAGAGGAAGTTACGCTTATTTCAGTCTTATAGAAAAATAAAATTATTTCAGAAAAAACCTTAAATAATAATTCACGGTCACTAATTTCTGGCAATTTTATTCATTTTTAGATACATTGAAACATACACGGACGCTGTTAAGCAAAACAGTGTCAAACCACAAACTAACAAACATTTAAAATTTTGATACCTTTGATTTTGATTAATTCAAATATATATATATATATATATATATATATATATATATATATATATTAGGGTGGCCCAAAAAAACCGACTATTTTTTTTTTTGAGTCTCGTGTGAAAAAATGTTAGTTTTTGATGTTTTAAGAGCCCTCTCCAAAGGACAGCTCAAAAAAAAATTTTAAGAGGTCGCTCCAAATTTTTTAAAATTTCATAAATCGTCAAAAATCGAATTTTTTTTTTTTGAAAATTTTTTTTCTCGTTACGGTATAATTTAATAGACTAAAAAAGAATGAGATTCTGAAAATTTCAGTTAAAAATTTAAATTTTGAAAGGTCGCTCATAATTTTTTTCTATTAATTTTTTTATAGTTTAGATTTTTTCGAGCGACCGTTTAGTATTGAAATTAAAAATCCATGCATTTTTTTTTATTTAGTTAGTACAATAATCGATAAAAATACATCACGAGAACAACTGGAAATCAAGCACAATATAGAAAAAATATATTTTTTTAATTTTTTAATCAATTACCAGCCGTGGGTTCGAATCCCAAGCTGGTCTTAGAAATCAGCTTGGTTGAGATTTGACCCTTGCTGCGTAAGTTAAGATGTTTACAAACCAAAAAGACCCCAACGTACCATTCCCAACAGTTTAAGTCGGCGATATGAGTAATTAAAGAAAAAGAAAAAAATTATGAGCGACCTTTCAAAATTTAAATTTTGAACTGAAACTTTCAGAAACTTATTTTTTTTTTGGTCTATAAAATTATACCGTAACGAGAAAAAAAATTAAAAACAAAAAAAAATCGATTTTCGATGATTTGTGAAATTTTAAAAAATTTGGAGCGACCTCTTAAAAATTTTTTTTGAGCTGTTTTTTTAGAGAGGGTTCTTAAAACATCAAAAACTAACATTTTATTAGTCGAGACTAAAAAAAAAAAATAGTCGGTTTTTTTGGGCCACCCTAATATATATATATATATATATTTAAGTCGTTTAAAAGCAAAAATATTGAAAAATCTAGTGGGCACGAAACCCTAACATGTTTAGAATATTTAACAATAATGTACTAAATTCTATTACTTTGCTTGCTATCTTATATACATTTAGTATAATGATAATAATAACAACTCACCTATTATTTGTGTTATTTTTTAAAATAAAACTAAAACCGAATTAAAACTTCAAACTCAATTTTATAAATTTACAGACATCTTATTGGCTAAATCGCTAAACTGGATTTGATGAAATTTAATATGGTCACTGCGTGAACTGTTTTTAACTTATATCTCAATAACTTATTTTTTAAATATTTTTATTTTTAATTTAAAATAGTGTATATTAACAAATCAATGAGATCGCGGAGTATTCATTAGAATTATCCAGTTTAATAAAAGCGCTGATATAAAAATATTAATTAACTTCGGCCTTGCAAAAATTGCTGGATAGATGGTTTATGTAATCAGTCTGAGCCGTTTCAATTAAAACAGGGTCAATATTTTCTTTAATAATATGGATTTTATATAACAAAAATCTATGAAAACGGTACTATACTATTATAATTTCAACTTGTACTATTGTATATCTATACATATAATAAAAGAGTAGGATCGAAATTACGCTTCACTAAATATTTTTACCAGAAATTAAGAGGGGTGATAAAAGAAGGGTAGCAGAATGCATAAATGCAATTTTTAAGATTCTTGTCTGTCTGTCTGTCTGTCCGTCTGTCTGTCTGTCTGTCTGTTTGTTCACGCTAATCTCCGAAGATACTGAACCAATTTTCGTGTAATTTATACAAATATATTAAGCAAAGTCCGGGGCAACATATTATAGGCTTTGTTTCATCGAAATCGGTTGTCGGAAAAAAAAGTTATCATCATTTAAATATTATTGTAAAGGCACCATTTCAACAAATTGCAATGAAAACTGATAGCGTTGAATTTTTTCGAATTGTCAGATGTCAATCACAGTTTGATATGTAAATGATATAGTTTGATGATTTCGCCGTTTTCGATATGTATCTGTAGAATAGTGGATATGCATTATGCAGTCCCATTGCGTAACTGAAGATGCGAGTTCGAACCTGGAGTTGAACTTTATGAAATATTTTTTTGTATTTATTTATTTATTTTTAGGTAAACAGTAATATAACAACCAAGATCTTAAAACTAACCATTAAAAATATTATAAAAATAAAACAATAACCAAGATCTTAACTAATTATAATATATATACACTAGGGTGTCCCTTATATGGGTGAAAAAAATTTTTTTTTTGATATCGAAATGCATACCCCCTATTTTTTTTTAAACTACCCAGAATTACTTAAATATAAAATTTTATCTTCCTACGTCAACATTAACCCGTGCCGACAGACCTCTGAAGATTTTGAAAATTTCTGTTTTTAACCCTTTCGGTTATGGTAGTTAAATCAATTGAAATATTAAAATTTTATAAAATATTTATTAAAAGAAGATAAATATAACAGATAAATAAGCATATTTTATTTTGTGAGTCTCTTTTTTACAGTCTGGAAACAGATTTCTATGCTCCTGAACACAGCATAGCAAACATTGCTTTTGCTGTTCCTTTGCTATGTAAGATTTTCAGCTGTATTTTTAACTGCCCTTAAAGAAAGCACTTTTTTCTTTGCCTAGAAATAGATAACATCTTCATCCCATGTAGACACAGGTCTCTGGAGGAAATTTTTATCAATTTTTAATCGAGAAAATAAATTGGTGCTCTTGACAGACACAAAATCACTTAATGATTTTCCTGCAACAATAAATAAGGCAGTATTATTATCAATTTATTAAAAAAAGTATTAAAAATAGAACGATGTATTATATTCCTACTTACCATACAAATAATTAGATAAGACATATCTTCTTCAGATGAAATGTATCTCTTCCCAGAATCACACGAACTTTCTCTTTGTAAGTTCACTAAAATGTTCACCTTGGTTTGTTCAGGGCTGCTTTTTGTCAACATTTTCATATAGCCCCATTAAAAATCACAAATCTTGATTTGGTGTCTTCACTACCAGACTGTAGTCTGTAGTCTGTAGTCTGGGATGTATCCCAGCCATGGTTTCACATATATAACCGCAATTAAGAAACAGACTTCTTGAAGTGCTCGTTTGTCCTTGGCGTCAGTAGCGGATTTACACATTTCCGAGGTGTAGGCTATTAACTATTTCTATTCTTAAATTAATATACTATATACTCGTAGAATCAGATTACTGGTTCGGGGCGGCGAACTGGGTGTTTTGCTGGAGGATATTTATACAAGTTTGATATTTCGTTGAATGACATAAAACGTTCTACAAAATTCTTTTTGATTTCCATAAGACACGTAAAAATAAAATTGGTCCCCAAATTTGCCGCCCAAAAAATCTGCCGCTCAGGCCTACTCAGCCTGCTGGTAAATCCGCTACTGCTCGGCGTTAATTTCGAAATGGGATTGCAAGAAACATATCTTTAAAGAGTTAGAGAGATTCATTCGAGATTAGAGAGAGTAAATAGCTCTAGCCATCCACTTTGCTTGATGCAGCGCTCCAGGAGGTTTAATTTTTTTTCCTCCTAAGAGAATATTAGATAGTTCAATCAGTTCCCGATAATTGTCACGTCTAATGATTTTTTGCAGTTCTTGTATCATAAAGTCTTCTATGTTTATATCTCAAAAATGTTTTTTACACAGTTATAGCTCTGGTGGGGATTCTATAATAGCTTTTTCCCAAAATATAATACACTCCCGAATGACGAGATTAGTGTTTTCATCAACAGTCAATTTAACTTCGCGAATGTTAAAAAAAATACTATTTGATATGACAATAAAGAATCATTAAACTGAAGTGCTACAAAAACTTTATGATTAGACGGTAACTTTGCGCCTGTTATTTGATAATTTACGCCACCAACTAAAAAAATATATTTTTATTTATTCTTAATTCCACTGGAATCTTTTAAATGTAAAAAAAATCATGTTAATCGCGGGAATAATTGAGAACAAATGACAAATACCGCGAATACGCACCCCTACTACCGCGCAAAATGTATGAACATAATTCGATGCAATTCGGCACAGGTTATCGTACTCCAAATAAGGTAAAAATTTATTTCCGAGTGTTTTAGAGGCAAATGAACAAAACTAAGACCTATGCGTTAGAAATTTAAAACTTTGAAAAATAAGGGACACCCTAATATACACCCTCAAGAAAACTGCCATGCGGTATGGTTCCCAGGATACTGGCACTATTTCCTCGCTGAATGGCGAGGCTTATTCGCTGGGCGAAATAGGTACCAGCTCTGGGCTCCCCTGAAGCATGGACCAGCCGCATGGACAAATCCTTCAAAAATTTTTTTACAAAAACTATATTATAACAATAGAAAAAGTATTATTGAAAAGTATTTCTAATGAGATCGTTTATTTTATCTTTTCATCAATCCTTTCTCTTAAACACGATTATTCGACATTGCTTTTATTGCTTCTGACTGCCTGGTAGGAATCCCGAGAAAAGGGAATTTAAAAATATTCCGAAAATGAAATCGAGGTGGATACAGTATCTTCCACACTAATAAAATTTATAAAAAAATAAAATTTAAAGTGAACCCCACGCGAACGAAGTCGCGGGCATCAGCTAGTATTATAATATAGGCGTTAGTTATTATTATAAAAGATGAAACTGGACACGAAATTAGCGCTCAAAGCGCATTAACTCTGCGCTGTGTTCTTCAGCAATGCTTAAAAAGTACATAATAATATATGAAATACACCTACATATATAAGGATCGCAGCGCTTTTGTATCTTTTTCGATATGAACAATACGTTAAATGTTATAATGCTTGAAGCGAATGAAGTGAATTTGCTTTAAGTGTACGTTGTTCTTCAGATTACCCATATTGAAAAAGATGCGAGAATTCATAGAGCGCCCTTACATTAAGAAGTGCCGTTATAATACTTTACATAAATAGCAACCCCTCGTCCTTTCATATTCAAACTAATACTGATACCACGTGTGTAAACCCAGGCTCAGTGTAACACAAGGGCTCTACACACTGTGCATAATAAAAGGGTTTGGTATTGTAGTATGTTATACTGGCACACATAAGACGATACGATCTATTTGAATATGCCTTGAAGCTCAAGATGAAAGATTGAATGGAGCACAGTGCTAGACTTGAGCGCGATGGGTCGTGGGTTCATTCGTTTATAATTTAATATTTTTGTCTTTTTCAACAAAGAATAATTTAGACCACTGCTGTGGCTTTCTGCTGTTGTTGTGCCGATGTAATCTCGGATTCGAATCCCAGGGGAAAATAAGATTAAAAATATTGTCACGGTCATGCATGGCATTGAAAACTGATCACCGTCACCGTCAATGATCAGATACAGAAATGGGTCTGCTCTGTAATTTTATATAGGTTTAACAGCTCCTATATAGGGAATGGAAAATAAAAATAAAATCTTACACCGAATTTAAGACGAATCGACGATAAGATTGAATTCCAAATGCGAACAGTCTCGAGCATTAGTAGTTAAAGATATAAATATGGCTTTTCGAATGTATTTTCTTGAATCCCCCTACAAATAAATCATTCGTTCATACGTCGAGGGTGCGAGCACGACGATTCTACTCGATAATCCCACACTCGCATTGCTGAGCTCAGATTTCATTACCTAAAAGATTTAGCATCACATATTAAGAGATTCGATGATACGATATATTTTATACATGTGTGGGTAACATTTGTATCATCATAAATTACGTTTTTGTAATACTTATGTATAATATTATCCTCTAGAAAACATAGGCTTTTCGCTGTACCCAGTTCCCGCACTGTAGCTAACTTCTTCTGCGTCATCTTGCGCACAGTCCAATATGTAATGTAATTATTATTATTTGTCACTTTCTTTTTTTTATTTTTTATTTTTTCGGTTTTTAATATTTGTTTTATGTATTTGATGATTTGTAAAAGCCAATTTAAAACGTATGTAACCATGTAGCGCGGTCGCATCTTAGGATGATAATAAAACTCGACAGTTGTATTCCGACATATCTTCATTATTGTTGTCTGTGGCGATGGCCAAATTATAAATAAAATAAAAAATAACTCGTCTATCTCTCGAACTCTCACGGCACTCTCTCTTGAGTGAATACCTTGAATATCAGTATGTTTGATGTTTTGTGAAAACGATCTGAATAAATGTTGTTAAAAATAAGTTATTATTTTTTCTATTTCTTTTTTTACATTGTAATTTTAGTAGTGTAATTGGTTTTGTCGTTCCACTGAATAAATAAATAAATAAAATCTCCAATGCTTCGATTTGGATGTACTTTAACAATTTTTTGATAATAATAATGTGGTTATATGCGCCAGTTCCCTTACCAGCTTTTCATCGCATCTGCATTTTGTACGTGAATATATGCGCCATATTTCAGATAGATGTATCCGCGATCTACGTGATATGCCATGCTTGCGTTTGATACTGCCGCACGCACGCGCTCCTGTTGTAAACTTGTCAGCAATATCAGATGCTGCTGTGTTTTACGTGGACACCGATACTATAAAAATATCTATCTATCTATCAGAACTTTCTACTTACTTAAGTGAAATTAAAGGAAAAAAATGTTTCTGTTTTTTTAATGTTAGATGTCGACAGACAAGCATGAGGTTCACTAGATGGTAGGTGATACTTCAGCCAAAGAACATCAGTCAATGTGCTGTCAACCTACTTTTTCTTTGAGCATTCGGAAATCCATAGGCTGAAACCGAAACGCGCCATATGCACTTCACGTTTTTTCCATTTATGAGCGGAATTTCGGTATTCCTTCCACCCATTCAAGTTACCAAAGCCTATGCCCAAAGATATTAGACGTGGGGAAAACATGCTTACAGAAAATTATAAAAATGTCGTCCCGGTGGGATTCGAACCCACGATTCATCAATGCGGCAGGCGTTCCACATAACTCGCCATCAAGCCCGTCAGAATGAATGAAATTAGAACTTTTTAAGTATTTCTAGTTTAGACTTCCCACAACGGCAGACTATAAAGCATGTAGACATGACTCTTAAAATCCCACAAAAATAAGTTCACGCTAAGCACGTAAGTGTTTATAAAGAAAAAAATAATAAAACACTAGCCACCAATAAATCGAGAACCAAAAAGCACTTTGTTACCAAACTGGGACCAACAACATGTAGTCATAAACCTCCAGAGAGCCAGTAAACATTATATTAGTATTCAGGTGACGGCGAGGGAGACTCGACGCATTAACCTTTAAAAAGGGGTCAATGCGTGAAACTTGTATCCCCTGATATCTTATTCTGACCAACTATTTGTTTGAGGGTTCCGCTGGAGACAGGTACTAGCTTGGAATATTGATGGAGTGGAGATTAATTAGGTTTTAAACATTAATCAGCAGCTAATGCGAAGAGAATTAGTGGATACGGAATAAACTAATAGTTCAGCTGGCCTAGCATGACAACCATGACAAAATTTTGTCAACCGTTTTCTCGTGTTTTATGTTTTCCGGGTCTAAAATGACACTTAAAACTCGACTTCTAATATCAAAAGTCTCTACTACTCGATATTTGTTGATAGAGATATCAAGTCTATCAAAATTGTCGATGTGGAGATATCTTATATTTTAGTTTATCTTCAGTCGTCCGTGAGATATCTCTTGATTGTCATGCTAGGTGGGCAACAAAGATAGAGATATCTTATATTTTAATTATCTCTTAGGGTAATGAGCAGGTGATCTTGTGCCCTCCCTAAATATTCTTGTTTTCCCGAGATTCAAATCCGGGATCCACGTGTAAACCAATGAGCCACGGAGGCGTTTTGTTTAAATCTGCAAATCTATATTTCGAGTATTGAATGTTACTGTAGTTCTAAAATAAATTCAAACAGTTTCAAAGATTTTTAAATATTATACAATATTTCACAGTTGTTTAAATCTATATTTACCACAATTAAAAAGTTAGGATTCTAAAGCGGAATAGTTTAAAACCTACCGTCTGTTCGCAAAAATACTTTAAGCGAAAACCTAGTGGTTTCTGTGGAACATTTTACGAGAAACTTCCAACGCGACTGACTTTGTCAGGTGAATAATAAATGTTTAAGAAGTCACCGTCCTTTTATTTCTGTAACTTGCCAACTTGCCCGTTCTAAACATACTTCGCAATGTTTGCTTCAATAATAACATAGGTATTGTATAGCTAGCATATTTTATGTAAAAAATAGGACTTTTTGAATACCGAGCGTTTAAATAAAAATTACATAGGTCAATGATGCATCGTTGATTACTTTTATATAACTGTGATAGCACATAGTCACCTGTATAGTCATATAGGCACCTATGGGATAGAAGGCAACATGATCGTCTATCGATATTTATTTATAACTAGCAATTGCCCCCGCAACTGCTAGTTATAAATAAATATCGGGTTGGATTTCGTAAAATCCGTTCTTAGCTAACTTCTACACGGCGAAAGGAATATTCCTACCATATTTCAAGTCGCTACGCCTTATGGTTCCAGAGATATCGTGATGAGTCAATATATAGGGGGGAATCTCTTTTATATATATATAAGATTTGGCCATCGCCACAGAAGACAATATATTCTAAATTAAAGTTTCACAGAACACAGACGCCAAGTCTCACTGTCCTTCCATATTACAACTGCACTATGAGTTTACATGTAGGTAGGTAATATTAAAAAAGCTATCAACATGTTTCAGACTTTATAACCAAAATTTATAAAATACCGTGTTTTGAAAGCATTTGACCTTAATTTTAAATAAACAATAAGCAATTTTTAAAATTAAAAAATAACCAAGGTTCGCAAAAGTACGGGCTCTTGCAACTGGAAGCGATTGACTTCGACCGGTACAGCTTTACGTGTGTGTGAGTGCGTGATAGTTTCCCTTTTAAATTGCTGTTCTTCTTTTTAGGATTTGTTATGTTATTATTTTTATTCCAAAAAGTTTTATAATGGGAGTATTAGTTTTACTTCGTTCGAGTTCAAGATTTAAGGACTTTGAATTATAGATTAGAGTATATACAAGTTTTATGTTAGAGAAGAATAAATAGATAAAAATCTTGTAAGGAATGTATAACTTCTAGCTTTAGGTCTTAAAATAAATAAATACTGTTATATACTACGTATAGTTATGCCATATACCATGCTTTTAACTTAATTAGATGATATATATTATATAATATACATCAAGCCTCTTTTGGGGAAGGCAGAAATCACGGAACTCCATATCCGATCCTTTCATACCACTTACGCTTCTTCCACTTTCATCAATGCTCGTTCGTAAACATCCAGTTCAATAAAATAAATAACGAATTATAGCAACCCAAGAATTCAAATATTTTCGTTGACACGTTTCCTTTATTCTGTCATAATAAACATGCAATAAAACCCCTCATTTGCTAACGATACATTGTCACACACGAGTGGAAACACAAAAGCTGATGCTCGTTTTACGAGTATATCCTGACAATTGCGATTGAAGAGCTTGTAAAGTTATATCGGTTACAGTTACTGGCATTGTTCAGATTTATTTGCCGATCGAGAATTTATCATTGATGCCGAGATGTTGATGTGTATGTTTATTAATGGCAATATATTCTGATTTTAACAGGAAACTGTTACTCGAAAACTGACACTAGTGCTTTCGAAGTCAATCTTTGATGTCAGATATTGAAAGGTGAGCGTCGTAGCACTCATTCGATACCTAATCGATAGAATCTTGACATCAGTGATCAACCAGCTCTTTATTGAATATTTTCTTCATTATGAACACTTAGAAGCTGATTTTGAGTTAACCGAAACACGTAGAAATCGTTATGGCTTTACATCTATGAACTTTTATCTTTAGACGTAGTTTTGATGTTATGATTGGAGTAACAAATCCCAACCATCATCAAATGTAGACCAATGAAATAACAATATAGCAATAAGGACTGGCATGTAGTTTAGCTCGCAAAAAAATGGGTTGTGAGTTAAAAATTAACTTGTCTTTTAAAGTGAGCTGGCGTTCAAGATTTCTTCATGAGTTAATCATTAAAATGTAAAACGTGTCATAGAGTAACTTATTCATTTATAATAATAATAAATATATATGGATGTATGATGACACGACACAACTGTGACATCAAAGTCACATGAAGATTAAGCAGATATTTGCAAAGTGAAAACTTAACGTTTTATGCGAGATTCACGAATTCAAAAATTATGTCTTTTTAAAATAAATTCATAATAAAGTACAAACCAGTAGCTAGGAGTATGACGTTACATACATTTATTTCGTATTTTAATAATAATAGTTGTTATTTGGAACGAAACCAGTTTTTTTAATTGGAGATTTATGGAGAAATCCATCATAATATAAACCGGCTAGAGGGCGAAATTCTGAAGTCAATTGGTTGTTTCCGGAGGAATAATAAGTATTCCATCGATCTCTATTTGGAGCTTGGTAAACTGGACGCTCATAATTCCATTCTGTTTGCTTTATTATATCTGCATTGTGATGATAGTAATATGGTGCTGGATTCTGGTATCTAGTATAAACATATTGTGCAGGTAAAGTTACACCATTTCTCCATACTTCTCCGGTTCTTCCTTCAACTTTTACTTCAGTTGTAACGCTCTTATCTTTTGTAGTAAAATTCTGCCAGTGATTTTCCATGGAAGGAAGCATCAAGTCAGAATCAATAGGAGCTTCTGTTATTGTTAAGATGGATATATTATCAAATTTGTATATAGCTGTCGGATATGGTCCGTATGGACTTGTTACATTTGTAATATTTTCCGATTCAGTGAAGGTAGTATCTATAACTTCAGTTGAAGTCAATATTTTGTCCTCTTTTTCATCGATATCAGTAACAGAATTATTTGTAGCTATATTATTTTGCCTAAACATATCCTTTTCTAATCTAGCTTCTTCGTCACCCAATAATTCATGGTTTTCTTGTATTACTTTAACTTTTTCAACGTTCTTAAGGTCACTATTCTGAATAATACCAGTAGAATTACAGTATGATTTTTGAAGAAGTTTTTCTGGCGAAATCATTTGAAACGAGCCATTCTCATTTTGCTGGTGATTAAGTGAAGGAAATACCATGACTGGTGACAATATTAATGGTGGTAACTGGAGGGCGAAGTTTTGACCCATTTTATATCCTTCCAAGAAACCAAGCAGAGGAAACATATGCCGTTTCTTCCGAGTTATAGAAGAAGGAGTTTCAGCAAATACTGAAAAAAAAACAATACACAATTTTGATTATTTTCAACCCCTTTTCATATCAAACCCTTTTTATAAACCCTATAACCAAGAAATTCCATTAACCACTGTACTCTTGAACCAATTAAAATACAATAAAAACTAGTATATATTTTGACGTCAATAGAACTCAAATTATGATAAAAACATTTACAATTTTATGTTTAAACATAAGTTTCGTATTTTTCGTAGAAACATAAAGATTTTTTTGCAAATCAAGTAGAATAAAACATTATATTATTGCACTCTTGTTGCTAAAAAAAAAAAGAATAAATCAATAGTAAAAATATGTTTAATAATTTAAATAACAACACAAATTCAATGGTTGAACTGTTAGCTTTAATTTAATTACTTTAGATGAATTGTAAGCTAATGTTATATTAATATAAAATTAAATAAATATTTACTTACACAAAGTAAAACTCCAAGCCAATACAGTAATTAGCAACGAACAACCACCCACATGCATTTTGTGTTTTCAAATGAAACCGTCTAAAATTATGCCTTATTATCAGTTGCCTATGGACGAGTGTATGCAAAAGATTACAATATTATTTAAAAAAATATAAATGTCTATTTACAATAAATGTACATAATAATATGCTTCCTTATTCATTTTGCACTATATCTATAACCCAAGTTATAGGCAGGTGCTTTCCTCTTCAGATTATATGCAACATGAAGAGCACCTGAAGAGGTAGTGTATAGTAACAAGTTGGAAAGGCCCGAAGGGGGAGGGTGTAACAGGAAGGTCAGTCGGTCGATGACTATAAGAATATAACGGTGGTAACTGGGTAGAAGTGGCAAGAAACCAACAGAAGTGGCAGAAATTGGAGGAGGCCTATAGCCAAGAGGGGTCGTGATAAATACGAATTGTATAATATTATATAATACTAGCGACCCGCCCCGGCTTCGCACGGGTCTAGATTTTTTGACAAAAAAAGCAGGGGTTGAATGTATTTCTTAATGCCACATTATAAAAAAATAAAAACAAAAAATTTCGTCCAAAAAATAAAAAAAAAATTTAGGGGTGGACTACCCCTAACATTTAGGGGGATGAAAAATAGATGTTGGCCGATTCTCAGACCTACTGAATACGCATATAAAATTTGGTCAAAATCGGTCAAGCCGTTTCGGAGGAGTATGGCAACGAAAACACGAGAATTTTATATATATTAGATTTTTAATATGTAAAAATGTGGAGATTTTGTCATGACTTAAAAAGGCACGACAAAAAAGACATTAAGACTTTGATCGGCATCACGTACGATCACAATTTTAATCTCCTTGTTTAAACATTGATATATTATCTTTCGTGGGGGTAACCAGATAAAAAAATATATATTGTAACTGTATTTTTATTGTGTATGTTATTTTTGTATCATGACGTTTCTCAAGATTGTTTTTGTATTTTTTAAAAATTAGTAGGTATACAAAATTGATCTGTCTCGCATTTGTCCGTTTTAAGTTATAAAAAAATATATCTCATTCACAAGGTGAATAAAGTGAAAACTAACGTAATATTTATCTGCATGCGGGCCCACTGTGTTCGCGTAATACTTCTACCATTTCACTTTCACTAGACAACATTTTAAGGTTACGATTGAAAATCTATACTAATACTAGCTGCTGCCCGCGACTTCGTTTGCGTAGAATTAGTACTACGGGTAGCTTATTTTTTAACCGAGCTGTTTTTCATCAATCTCCGCTTAATGGCGCTCCACTCAAGTTAATGTTATCGTGATATTATTTTAAAATATTCATCCAAATTACTTAGTGTAAAAGACAAAGTTGATCTATATTAAATACTGAAAGCAAATTGAATCAATTTTGATAAGAATTAGCTAAATACTCTAAAAAGTGCAATTGAAAAAATGAATCAAATTTAAATGTATTTATGGCTCATAGTTTAGTGTATATTAGCTTCCACATAAAAGGTAGATATATGCTATCACGGACTTTTATTTAGAACTATTTAAAATAAACAATCCCACCATACATTTTATTCTTGTAACTCCAACGGTTTAGGCAGCGCACGCCAATATAGCTCTCAGAAGGCAGGAATTTTTCCGAGTTACTTGATACTTATCGTAATATTATGGCCAATAAACTGTTTATAAATTATAGCCTATGTGTTATTCTGATATATAAGTCCTCATAATGTCCTGTTAACATGTTTTCTTTGAATGTCCGAAGCATTAAACATTTAAATACAGATTTATTATAAAATGATAATTTAAAAATATTTTTGTTCGTATTCTACATCAAAGTTATTTTCGGCCAATTCCTATTTTAAATGAGTACCAATTAAAAATATAACGAAAAAGCAAATCAAAATATTAAATTCCACAACAGGATTGATTACAGTTTCCACTTTTCATAGATTTGTGTTTTTGTTGAACCAAATAAAATGATGGTTGCTATATATATTGTTTTTGATTAATTAAATTTGAGCCAATCAGTCCCATACTTGCCTTTTTTATTACAATAAAAGTTTTTGTAATACACTCTGATTGGATTAAAAAACAGACTTTATATTAATCAGTTTTAAGTAGATAGCTTGTGGGTTGAGGCTTCAAGCCTAATTTAATGAGAATAGCTTACAAAAATATGAGTCCTCACTTGCATGCTAAGAGGAGTTTCTATTGATAGGGATATACATACATGAAATACTAACAACGCGCCCCGGCTTCAAACGGGTGCATGCATGGAAGATACACAAAAAGTTGTCTGGAAGAAATCGCTATTAATCGATAAGGCCGCCCTTTGTACTGTATATTATAATGTAATTTTATGTCTGATTTTATTTTGTGGGCAAATTTTTATCATTATTATTATTATAAAAAATATGCTCCTCGATGATAATGTAGCTTTCTATCGGTGAAAGAATTTTTAATATTGTTCCAGTAGCTTTTGACTTTATTGGTTACAAACATATAAAAATACAAATCTTTCCTCATTATAATATTAGTATAGAAAAAAACATCTGCGTCACAAAATAAATAAACTGCAACAAATTATAAAGAAAACTATGATAACGTATGATGTATCCTGAGTTCGAAACCCGGGGAAACTAGATTTAAAATAAATTATCTCAGAAAGTGATCACCTACTTGCCCGTAAAGATCATTGAAACAGACACAGAAATATTGTTTCGGCTCAATACATTCGGGATTCAATATAACTATGTATATAATAACGTATACTTATCTATACAATCTATACTAATATTATAAAGAAGATAGATTAGTATTTTTGTATGTTTGTAACGAATAAACTCAAAAACAACTAGACCAATTTTAAAAATTCTTTCACCAAAACTAGATTATCAGTGTATAGTAAATCTACATTGCATCCATACGAAGCCGGGGCATGTTGTAGCATATAAAATTATTTATTACAAACATTACATGTCGAGCGATCAAAACCGTGGAGAACAGCTAGTATCGAATATTTCCCCTCGAGATTATTACGAATAAGTGTTCTCGCAAGATACAAGATATCTTCAAACACAATAGATCGAAATAAACAACGTGGAAGATATTAGAATTGAAACGAGAATAGATGACAGGTGAAAAGAATCCATTATTATGATTCCACAGATGAAAGATTCCTTTTATTTGGTCGTTTCCACGGGGTATATCATTTCAAAAAATAATGCAACTCCTTGGGGGAAAACAAGTGACATTTTTGAACAAAGCAATTCCGCTTGTATTTACTAGGAAATATGGGAATTTCATCTCCTATCTTATTCTGTATAAACAAAAGACGATATACTGAGGAATGTGTAATGTACGTATATTTTTATCGTTCTTCTTGATTTTATATTCGATGTTTATATTACTTCAATTGATAATGCAGTCTCAGGAATGTTCGATAAAATATTATAGTTAGCTCAAATTGCGTCAAACAAAACTATAGAAAACTATACAGAACATTTAAGTGAACTAAGATATTTTTGCTGTTCTTGCAACCATGTTTTTGAACAAATAATATAGATTCAAGAGGTTGTGATGAATTTCATACATGTTTTACTACGAGGCTGTCTAAACTAGATGGAATGTAGGGCCAATAAAAATGACTTAATAGATTGGGGGGGCAAATATTTACAATATACAAAAAAACGAACAAAAATGTAAAACACATTTTTTTTAAATTTAGTTATTAATATATAGGAAATAAAAATATTTTTCGGTAAGCACAAATTCAAGCCGTAAGCCACATGCGGCCCGAGGCCTCAGATTTACTAATCAATACTTATCATCTCAATTCACTAACCCTGCCTAAACAACAAAAACGGCAGGGAGCCGCTGGATGCAGGCCGCAAGTGATCGGCCGTACTGGAAGTCTTTGGAGGCAGATCAGAAATATTTCAGTGAAATCATTATGACTTGGAATTTGAATGGGTAATAAGGGTTAAGAATGTATTAAAAATTCCAACATACCAAATTAAAATATTTAAACAATTTTCAATAACTAACATTATTTATTATTTCAGCATCTACGATTAATAACGCTTCAAAATCAGATTTTGTCCTCTCACATTAAAGGCCGGCAACGCATCCTCAAGACCTCTGATGTTGTGTTGCGCCTGTCCATTTACCTCCTTCCTCCTTATATTAGAATAAAAAAATATGCGCCTGTAAATTTACCTCCTCTAATATAAAAAAATATCTCTTCCAAGCAACCGCATGGAGAGAATACAGAGGAAAATAATAAGAATGACGTGTAACAAGAAATTAAAAGATAAGTAATTATGTGAAGATTAGTGGAGAATAAACAATACAAAAACTATAACTAAACAAACAACAAAGGTAAGCGACGCATCTGCAATCCCTCTAGTAATGCATATATCTATGGGTGGCGGTGATCACTTACCAGCTAGCATGGGCAGACTTACCACGCTTGCTGAAAAACACTCAAAACGTTTTGAAATAATAAATAAATTTCTTAATTTATTTCAAGTTACAATAAAGCCTTCGTATAACCACTATACAATACAATTCAAGAAATGGCGGGTCTAAGAAATCATAATAATTAAATTACAATTTAACTAGTAATTTTCGCAGACATAAATTCTTTGAAGGACTGTTCACTATTTTCAATTATTTATTTAAACTTAAGGACTTTCATTTAATAAAAATAGTATTCCTATTGTTCAATTTAAAATGATAATAATGACTTAAAACTGAACTGTGGCCCCAATCTAGGAAATCCTGTATTTTGGGGTCCTGGGTTATATGTATTTTTTACACACGAGCATGAGGTACACTTGATGCTAGATGATACCTCAGCCACAAAACATCAGTCAATGATGTATTTCACGGTTTTCCATCTATGGACGGTGGTTCGTTACCCGGTTGGAATTTCGATATTCCTCCTACCCGATCAATGCCTGAATTCCCAGACGTGGGTAAGACATGTTTGCAGAAAATTATAAACATGTCATCCCGGTGGGATTCGAACCCACGACCCATCGATGCGCACGGCAGGTGTGCTACCGAGCGCGCCAACAAGCCCGTCAAAAGTACTTGAATTTAGCTTGGCGTGCCAGAAGAATCTGAATAAATCCGGTAATAGATTTTGCATTTAAATGTATGATATTTGCGTTAGTAAAAGACAATATTAAAAATCTAGAATCCAAGCTACACTGTATAGACACGTAAAATAGAATTTATATATTCCCAGTTCGCACCTCCAACGACGATATTACGGAAGGCGACTGACTTTGTACCGTCGCGTTGTCCAATTTAACTGAACTTGATCTGTCTGAAGTTTATTACTATCTCACTTGAACACCGCTTACAAAGTAATATCGTTCGATGTCAGGAATTACGTCGAGTTCAGAATAGTTTAACTGTTATATGTTATACGTAATTTTGTAATATTGAAGAACAGAATTGCCGTTTACTGGTGGGGCAAAGGTCACACTCATTTCAAAGTGGAAATGTCTAAAGACATAATATATGATAATATGTGTAGACATTATAAAACAGAAGTGTCTAAAAGAGAGATTAAATCTTATATTTCACATTTTTGTTTTTAAAATAAAATTAATTAATTGGATTATGTATATAGCGATTAGTATGCGCTTAGACATTTTGTTCTAACCTGAATAAATAATGAAAAAAACGGGTTTTAAAGTCACAATTCACGATCAAAGTTATCATTTAGTGAACGCTAAAATAAATTATATTAAAATAGGGATTACTCATTAGATTTTAAGATATGTCTTATAAAATAGCAGATTATTTGTATTTTAGAGACAATAAAGACTCATAAAACAAGGTTATATAGAAAAGATTAGTTTAAAAGTATGAATATTTTCTTTAAATTGTTCGTCTACTTGACATCTTTTTTATGATAGATATTGACAGACAAGCATGAGGTTCACTTGGTAGTTGATGATACATCAGTCAGATATGCGCTGTCGACCTACTTTTTTTTCTTCAAGCATTCGGAAATCCATAGACTGAGACCGAAACGTGCTATGTGCACTTCATGGATTGTAACAGTGGTTCGTTACCCGGTCGGAATTTCGATATTCCTCCCATCCGTTTAATGCTCGAAGTGACCAGACGTAGGGAAGACATGCTCATAGAAAATTATAATCACGTCATCTCGATGGAAGTCGAACCCGCGACCCATCGGAGCGCAAGATATTATATCAAATGCGCCAACGAGCCCGTCAAATGACATATTTTATGAAACTGTTTTTCTGAATGAATGTTAAGTGTCTAATTAATATTTTTATACAGCAACTCGAACAATAGCTATTTCCCGGATAAATAACTGTAGCAGAATAATGTTTGCAGCGCTGGAAATATCAGTATTTCCCTTATTTCAGGGTACCTAAAGTTTCTGAAAAACTTCGTCTTGAGAAGAAATTTTTTCCTCCCTCAAGATAATTTAGCATTTTTATCATAACTTCGTTTTAAATTAAATAACATTTTATAAGGTAAATGTTGGAGTTTGCATCTTGAACGATTTCGACTAATTAATTTTCTAAGTCTTGTCTTGTTAATATTATTACTGTTTTAAGAGGTTCTAAAGAAATATTTAGATGTCTAAATTGGCACAGCGCTTGCTAAGAAATGTGACGTATCGAGTCGATATAAATAGTATTCTGGTAAAAGTTATTTTAGAATATACAGCAATGTTCCAAAACAGCTTTTCTTTTTCGACTGGCACTGGTTCGATTGTAGCCGGGTCTTAAATATCTACCCTACGTCCTTCAAGTTTATGTATTAAACGTTGGACGGAAAATCGATTTTGTGAGACATACTACCGTCAATAAGTAAACGAAATTATATTATAATTATATACAGGGTGGAAAGAATCAATGGGCCCTGGAGGAAAACTACTTTAAATCCTTAAGATATATTATTTTACTTAAAGGAACCATTCCTTTATTTTTAAAAAGAAACAAAACTGCATTCAAAGATTTTCTACAATTTGCTTGTCTCACCCGGAAATCGAACCAGCTAAAAATTCAAAATTTAAACTTTCGCTATCTTATTCCACTAATCGATAGAATCAATGTTTAGGATAAAATCTCTCTAATAAACATTTGTTATAAGAAATAAAAAAGATCATGAAATCTAACATTAATTTTATTATATCATCAGTTGTGATACGAAGGACACGTAAACTGACAGAAAATGTTAACCTAGCTAGTTAGACATTGATACTCGAAAAATTTTAAATTACAATTTTGTGACATTTTAATAATTAATGTAACTAATAAATTGTTTGAAAAATATCCCTTGTCTTTTAGAAAATATTATTAGGAGAATCCACCACAACACTTTGCAGAAGGCTAAACGAAGTGAATTGCAAAAAAGACAAAGTTTGTAACACCTTTAAAAAATATGTATTATTTCTAATAATTTACTATCAGATAGATTATTAAAGTGTTACAAAATGGTAATTTTAAATAATTATTAACAAAAGTAGCAAATGTCCAGCTAGGTAATAATTTTCTTTCATGTTTACATGTCCTTCGTAATAGAACTAATGATAAAATTAAATTAATGTTAGATGTCATGATCTTTTTTATTTCTAAGACCATATGTTTATTAGACAGATTTTATTCTGAATATTGATCCTATCGATTAGTGGAATAAATTAGCTAATGTTTAGTTTTTGGATTTTTAGCTAGTTCGATGTCCGGGTGAGGCGAACGAATTTTAGAAAATCTTTGAATGCAGTTTTGTTTCTTTTTAAAAATAAAGGAATGTTTCCTTTAAGTAAAAATCTCTATCTTAAGGATTTAAAGTGGTTTCCCTCCAAGGCCCATTGATTCTTTCCACCCTGTATATTGGAAGAATACCTACCTTAGGCACCGATGGGTCGCGGGTTCGAATCCTGCCGGAATTTATCATTTTCTATAAGCATGTCTTCCCTACGTCTGGTCATTTTGGGAATTAAACGGGTGGAAGAAATATTAAAATTCCAATTCGGTAACGTACCACCGTTCACAGATAAAAACACCATGCAGATTTTCCATCTATGAACGTTTCGGTCTCAATCTATGGATTTCCGAATGCTTGAAGTAAAAAGTAGGTTGACAGCGTATCGTTGATTGATGTTCTATGGCTGGGGTATTATCTACTATCAAGTGAACCTCATGCTCGTCTGTCGATATCTAACATAAAAAAGCCTTCGGATCGATGGCTGGATTTCCAAATGTATGATTTAAAATCTTATGGTAGACAATAGACACTATCTTCATATGTTCTATACTTCGTATTATTCGTTTTTCGTATACAGTCATAGAACAAAAATAAAAATGAAAATAAATAAATATAAAATTTGCCGTAAATAAAAATTCGAAACGCTGAAGCCCCAACTCATTAGTGACATCTTGAAGCATATTACTGAGCTGGTCAAATATTGTTTATTCACAAATCATTCGTATTATTTTTAACGTCTTTTTTATTCTAATTTGATGGCTTTCGATTTTCCGTGAACCATGAAAGTCGCAATCTCACTTCGCTATTACTCCACCTTTTGTTGACTACGAATTTACATAAAGAGCCAGGCTCGTTCCTTTGGGTCCTTTTCGGGTTTCCCATTTTGGATTCGAATTCCGGACGCAGTGATGTACTATTGGCATCAACTCGGCGACGAACGGATTCTATTTTCTCAATATTATTTACCACAGAATCGAAGACAATGGCGTATAACCGTTATTCCTGTGTCAGTCGAATAATTTCTTCCGAGGAGTGCAATTGAATGATATTTGCACTATAAAGAATTTCTTGAGGATTATGTATAGGTAAAAATATATTTATATTACTAAAAAATAGTACAAGAATATTAGTGCTGTTTAATCTCAGTTAGGTGTTTGAATTAAATTAGGTTCGGAACTTCGACATCTTCCGCATTTGACAGCTCACGTCACGCAAGCTTATAGATTTTTTTTGTAACAATTGATATCCGCTGCAAATCAGTACTATTGCATAATCATATCTTCTTCTTCCTGTGGTGCCTGTCCATTACTGGAGGTTGGCCGTCTCGTGAAGCGTGTCTCGTCCTGTGCCAGATGCAGCAACTCCTCTGCAGTCGAAATACCTGTCCACTGCCTAACGTTACGCAGCCATGATTTTTCCTCATATCTAGAAATATATATATTTTTTTAAACCAACATTCAGACAGGTCTTAAATAATCCTACCGTATACCATCATTTTCTCGTGTTTTAAACTTTTCAATCCAGGCGGAAATTCCAAATTAAAATTTGACATTCAAACCCATAACTGATGTCTTATTTTTACTATAAAAACCCATTTTCTTTTACATACAACAGCCATAATTGAATGCAATAAATGAAGCGCAATAATTGACACCCAGGAATTGTAAGCAACTGTTTACACGTGGATATTATGTGCTGTTTACACCAAGAAAAGTATTGAAACAAAACTTGTATAACAGATAAAGATTGTAACGTGTTGTTTATACTATACAAGTCATTTATTGTTTCAATTTAATTGTAAGCAACAGGCAAGAAACTGGCATGCGAGTATTTGGTTATTAAAAGAGTATATTTTAGATTTGTAATAATAGTTTAAGGAAGAATCAAATGTTAGTTAACCTTATAAAATAATAACAAACCCGCTATCCATGCATGCAAAATTGATGATTCCATGAATACGTATTATCTGTAGGGAAAAAAGAAAATTCACCTGACTCTACCCATGCAAAAATGACAGGGGATTCATTAAAAAGGTAATAGAAAGTTCCACTTAGCGGTAAAGTACAATGAACAATCATATTTTGTATTGAACAGAATACACAAAATTACACAATACAAATTGATCAAAACTGTACAAAGAAGAAATTATGTAGTAGTAAATAAAACATTTCCAATGTAATTTGTAAGTTCCCGCAAGTCTCTTCAAGCCTTCATTCATACTAAATTACTGAGACCTATTTTCACCTTTTGTTCGTTAGTATTTTTATAAAGAAAATAAAACTATGGAGGTTAATAAAATAGATTTCATAGTGTTATATAAAAGAAGTCAAAGTAAAAGTTACATGTTTCTTTATTGACATAATATGATTTCTTTTAAATTTGCGCCACCTATTTGATCTAATTGTGAATCTAAATCAATCATCCACTTATTGGCGGGCTCGTTGGCGTGTTCGGTAGAACAGCTGCCGTGCACACCAATGGGTCGTGGGTTCAAATCCCACCGAGACGACATGATTATAATTTTCTGTAAGTATATCATTCTCACGTCTGGTAACTTCGGGCATTAACCGGGTGGGAGGAATATCAGAATTCCCACCGTCCATAGATGATCCGTTCATAGTTGAAAAAAGCGTGAAGTGCGTGGTTTCAGTATATGGATTTCCGAATGCTCAAAGTAAAGATTATGTTGATAGCGCATCATTGACTGATGTTCTGTGACTGACTATTACCTATTATTATCAAGTGAACCTCGTGGTCGTCTGTGGATATCTAACATAAAAAGAAATCATATACATATAAAAATCGGTCCAGCGGTTTAAAAAGAGTTCAGTAATATACACACGTACAGAAAAATGTGTAAAATTGTGAAGTGCATATTGCTCATTCCGGTTTTAGTCTAGGGAATGATGAATGTTCCAAGTAAACACAGGTAGACAGAGCACCCATGATTTATGCCAGTGCCTATGGCTTATTCCCTAATAAGGTAACAGTAATACACTTTATTTTGTTTATTGTTTGAATAATTATTGTATAATGCACCTCTTGTTATTATATAAAGTTATTTTGAAAATACACTTTTCTATATGCTGTTATTGTGTATTTATAACGTCTAATTTAAATAAAGAAGTTGTCTTTTATTAACGCAAGTATTTATTATTTATATTATTTATTTCAACTTTTGAATCCAATATTTGTATCTTGTTTACCTGAGATTTGACCCCGGGACATTCATTACTAAATACAACGCACTTACTTCTGTGCCACGGATCACTACAAACGCATTTCTTAATATGTCCACTATCTAATTTAAAAAGAAATATCATAGTTTTTTTCTGCATTTTACGACTTTGAATTCTATGAAATTTTTTTGGAACATTAAAATATTTATTTTATTCTACAAATTAAAAAAAAACAGTGTTATAATACTACATAAATACTTTGAAAGTCCCAGAGGAGGTGAATGCTTATTTATCGGGTCGGAACACAGGTGGGCTTGAGTATGGTTTACGCTACCCTAGGGCGCCATACGACACAGTATTACACCGATTATATAGAAGCCTTGGATAGTAAATAAGAAAATTATCATTCCTCTAAGGCTTAGAGAAAATACGCATCAAATATACCAATCGAAATAAATCGTTCTACTCAATTTTTTGTGTTCGGCCCCAGTGACCTTAAAAACTAACAGGATTTAGAATTTCAAGTCCCATTATCAAATAAGATTGCAAGAGTCATAGAGTATTGACTATTTATGGGAATTCTTCCTAGGCAATCAGGCAGATACCTAACAGTAAGTGACCCCATGCAGATGCGCTTCATATTTAAGAAAAGCCTTCTAATGCTTTTTTTCCCAGATAAATATTATATATGTATGTCAGAGACTGTGGTCTGTGGAAGTCTGTGGCATGACGTTTGAGTTATCAAAGTCAAGTATCAGTCAGTTGTGCGTTGGTATTTCATGTTATTTATACATATTGACTCATTGGTCTTTCATTCGAGCTAGAGTTGCCATAGAGTAAGGTTGCTCTCGAGACAGCGCCCGCGCCAGGCGAGTCGAGTAATGAACCACCGTTGGTCGATGGAAAAAAACATGTAATATATGGCACGTTTCGGTTTCCGTTTATGTATTTTCGAAAGCTCTAACTAAACATGTATCAGCAGCGCATTATTGACCGAGTGAGCTGGATCAGCTCTATCAACATCAGACGTAAAAAAACCCGTGGTGGACTCGATTTCTTCCTGATAGAGCTATGACATCACAATTCAGTGCTGCTTAAACTTAGTTATAAATACTTAAAATGACTGTGTTATAGATTTTATTTAAAAGTTTTATTAAGCTAAAACAGTGTAAACTTTAAGTTATTATTTTAACATCTATGTATTTGACTTTGATCGCTATCCAATAAGTTTGAAATTTAATGTTTATAAGTATAAATTACTTATTAATGAAGTCAAACGATTTGATGGGATACTATTTTAGTCAAAACATTTTCAGTTAGCTTCTTTGATGTTTGTAGCAAGATGATAACAATTACCTCAAACAAATTCCATGCTTTTTTCCTAAACTCCAGGATAGATAATCATCAGGTGCATATTTTAAAGACTATTTGACCGCTTTCTTGGCTTAGTGATATGTATTGCGTTCCACCAGTTTTCGTACCAGGTTCAAATCCAGTTTTAAAAAAAACTATGTTAAATATTATTTTTTACTTACTATAAAAAATAATCTGTAAAATGACGGAGAAATATGTCTGACCATGTTCTACTAGGGGACTCTGAACTTCATGCAACTACCAATATTATTTTATAAATGCGATAGTTTTTAATGTTTTTCTTTGTAGTTTAATGATTTCCTTATACCACGAGAAGAAATAACAATAGATTAAGTAATCGTTTATGCTTTAAGGTAAGGAAAGTATACTTTTTATTGTGAAAACATTTCAAGTATAGACCTTAAAAAGCCTTGAATCCAATACTACTCATTTAAAAAAAAGAAAAGAAAACAAATTTTAATTACTAAGTAATATGTTTAACAACTTCGTACTCAATTAAAACTCTTGTTAATATTTACGTAGAATACAATTGAATCTTATTAATTTTTATCAGACAAGCGAATACTTTTGTGGGTCAACAGCGTGAGCTGTGAACGAGTTGGGAACATTGATTTCCCAAGTGAATGGTAAAACTGAATCTTATTTAAATACTAAAGTCAACAGGAAGCAATTGTACTGTACGTAATACGTTTTATTGTTGTGTTCCAACTTTAAAATGTTAATCACTTGGATGTAAGCAGGTAGACAGAAGAAATCTTAAAATGTTTTACCTAATGAGATTTTGTATTCAGCTTTTGAAATTCGGTTGCTGGGATCTGGTCACAAATACAAATGCCAATTGAGTCACTCCATGATAGATTTGCTGGCTTATATTATAAATTTTCACATACCAATGTTGGTTAAGTACGATACGATATAAGATTTAGCATCTCATAAAGATGAGACATATTTACGCCACCACGCGTTTTAAAACCAGGGCTTCGCTTGGAAGTAGGGCTCCCTGGTGCGAGCGGGAAAAACTTGCAAGTATGAAAGTATTAGCTATTCGGGTGCATTAAGGGTAAAAAATACTTGCATAGGAAAACGAACCGTAATGTCATATAAATAATGAGCACAATCATATTTGCAAAAAACACTTTAAGGTATAAAATATTTCTTTTCTCATCTTCTTATCTCTAAGTATGTAGGGATCGTTTTCCTATGCAAGTATTTTTTATTATAGCAAGTTCGGAGCTCGATGAAAGTATTATGAAACCTGGTTTTCGACCCTGGTTTTTATATGGACTCGTACTTGGAAGCCCCGTTATCGAATTTTGCAAGTATATCTCATCGCTAGCATCTCATATATTATGTACGTATAAAGATACATACATACATATAAATCACGCTTCTTTCCCATTGGGGTAGAAAAAGATCACGGAATTCCATATGCGAATGAGTAGAATTCTATTAGTAAAAAAATACATATATTTAAAACGGGTTCCATTTATGACCCTGTACAAACACCCAAACTATTGTATATTAATGTATATAAAGTTTTGCTAACTCCATTTGCTCGTGAATGTAAGACAAACAATATTCTCTTTTGCATTGACAGTATGAAATAGGATCTATGTAAATTAAAATATGACGAGGCGACCTGTGCAAACAAAACTATATAATATTGTTGTTGATACCTTTACTAATCAAAATAGTCGGGTCTTGGCAAAATATCGTCCTAAGTAAACGTATGTATAGGGAAGTAATATCCGCTGACTTTATGAATTATTCACGATGGCACTAATTAAGGAGAAGGCATATTGTGTTTAATAAGTACCAGAGGATCAAAAAATTCAGTTGGACAGGGCAGAGATAACTGATCTACCTGTAAAGAAAAAATATCTGTGGAAAAGACTTAGAAATGGGTATGTCCCATGCCCAACTAGGGGACTTCACGCATATTGTGTTCCATAAGATACAAATATTACAGGCTACAATTCGTGTCCATTAGTTTAAATATAACAAAATCGGAAAAGTGAGTAGAGAAAGATATAAGACAAAATACCTAATAATAATTATAGTGTTACTCACTTTGTCCTGTCCCTTGCGATGCAGATCCATTTTGGACCAAACACCTTAATAGGAAATTAGATCAACTCGTAAATGACGATGACTGATGAATGACGAACTCTTAAAATTAAAAAAAAAAAGTTTTAAAAATAAAGAACCGATAATACAGCCATGTTGGTTCGCCGAAAGTTGTGATCCCACACATATTCTACAAAACTTATATTCCTCAAACAAGACTTAAGCACTCGAAGATAACAAAGACAGGAGATAAAGGGTATTTAGAGATGCTGAGTTCGATAAAACTTTTCCAACCTTCGAAGCGTAGGTATCTAGTTCCTTATTTATCTTTCTTTACACTTAATCCTTTTCTTTTTCATTGATAAGAGAGGCTTTTGCATTGTTACCGATTTATCGTTTAGACCGAAGGAAACTTCAAACAAGCTTTAGGGCTTAGTTGCTGATTTTTTATTGTCCTCGTATGTGTACGTATATTTGGCAACAGAATTAGGATTAGTGTGCAAAGTTCCAGATTATATATTTCTTAATGAAAACTTGGATAATTTACTCGTTTGGTTATTACTAAAGAGCAGAAAATACTCTTCCTTTACTATTAGGTAATCAAGAAGTATTATAATTATCTAAACATACACGATTGCGATTACGGTATAAGATATCATAAGCGATTTTGTGATCGTTTTGGAAATTAATAGTAGGAGAGCCCGTGGGAGATCGTCCTTCACCGATCTGATAACCAGATGAGACGTATTTTTTATTAAATATTTTTTATAAACAAATATGCCTATAATTGCTTGCCTATCGAAAAGTGGTCATGGCTATTTTTAATTAAATTAACTTTTATCGATTTTTTTTTCATCACCTTCATACTTTTGATAACCAAATGAAATTTATTTGACTGATAGTTTTTGATACACAGAATATGCCTAGGTATGCTTGCCTACTCATTTCAGTGTATAACTACCTGGCAAGCAGGTGTAAACAGGTAAGTCAAAATAATAAAAAAAATAAAAAATAAATAAAATAAAAAATAAAAAAAATAAAAATTAAAATAAAAAATAAAAAATTAAATTAAATTAAAAAAAAATATTTTTTTTTTTTTTTTTTATTAAAAATAGCCATGACCACTTTTCGATAGGCAAGCAATTATAGGCATATTTGTTTATAAAAAATATTTAATAAAAAATACGTCTCATCTGGTTATCAGATCGGTGAAGGACGATCTCCCACGGGCTCTTAGACCATAAAACCATGACTTCTATATCAGTTAAAAATTATCGTTTGCTCGCTCGTTGCAGCATTTTTACGATGAGGACGGGTGAAACTGAAAACTATTCATTTGAAAAAAAAAATTTGCTGAAGACAAGAAACCGTTCGTTCTTGATAATACTTAGTAATAATAATGAAAAATATAATATATTAATAATATATAAGTTAAGTGATAATTGCTTTCTATTGGTGAAAGAATTTTTAAAATCGGTCGAGTAGTTTTTGAGTTAAATCGTAACAAACAAATAAACAAATCTTTCCTATTCATAATATTAGTATGGATAGACACCTTATACGCATGTATTTTATTTTATAACTTCAATCTACAGGCCACAAACTCCGTAACCAGAAGTCCTTACCTCATACAAAGTAACAGAGAATAAAGACAATAGCTATGCTTAAGATACATCTTGACATATTTACGGTTCGTGCATGAAAAAGATTTTTTTATCCGTTATCGTTCGATGAGCCTCACCCACAGAACCTCATTCAACGATGCGTTGAGTTCGCTTC
Organism: Anthocharis cardamines; assembly: GCA_905404175.1. Lineage (NCBI taxonomy): Eukaryota > Metazoa > Arthropoda > Insecta > Lepidoptera > Pieridae > Anthocharis > Anthocharis cardamines. The sequence continues at coordinate 3,268,554 of FR989950.1, read as the reverse complement.
GCGTACTAGTCTGGGTAATAATCTACTTTCTCTTGCAAGGATTTTTGGTTGGTCGAAACGTATGTATGTAGTTATTTGGCTTGTCTAAGGTGTTTTCACATACTTAGAGTGACATTTGTACAATATGTTGATATCGGTTGGAAATGCTGAGTTTAGTTTGCCCAATGTAGAATAAACCACCGTCACAATACAGTTACCTGCATCTTGTAAAGAAATATTATTACTTTTAAATAAACCATCCCCTCCCCGATATGTACACTTGGCCATACTGTGTTTAGAAAAATAACCCATACTGATAAGTACCTCAATGGTGATTCCCACCACCACCCTTGCCAACTCTCTTCTGTCGGTGTATGTTTGTTTCAGAGAGCCCACCGCCTCTGTGATGCTGCCCACCTCAACGGGGAACTGCAGCATGTTAAGCGAGTACTCCGTGACAACAAACTGCGGGTGCCTCCACAGCATCACAGAAACAGGAATAAACCACAAACAGTACAACGTCAACCAGCCTACCTGCCTTATGTGAAGGGTGTTACAGACAGGATTGGAAGAATCTTAAAACGAGCTTCTATTAATACAGTTTTCAAGCCACACAAGAAGATTCAACAGTTCTTGAGACCAATAAAAAGTAATATTCCTTTGCAAGATTCAGGTGTATATAAACTGGATTGTGACTGTGGTTTATCCTACATTGGGCAAACTAAACGTAGCATTTCAAACCGACTTAAGGAACACATTGCGGATATCAAAAACAGACGTCACTCTAAATCAGCAGTATGTGAACACACTCTGGATAAACCAAACCACTACATACGTTTCGACCAACCAAAAATCCTTGCAAAAGAAAGTAGATTCTTTCCCAGACTAGTACGTGAGGCTATTGAAATTAAAAAACATCCTAACTTCAATAGAGAAGATGGTTTGAGACTTTCCAACACCTGGGATCCAGTAATTAAAAATCTAAAGCCCCAAATCCAACATACTAAAAAACAAGAGGACACCGTTAGTCAATATTGTCATAATATAGAAAATTACAGTAAATATCAACTCCGTAGGAATAGATGGCGTTAATATGTAAAGATTGTAAAACAAAAACTTGGCGATTAAAAAGAGTGGCGGCGAGTTTCTTGCCAGTTCTTCTCGTCCGCTCTACGCCCTTGATTTGTGAACTGGTAGTAAATGTAAAATTAGAAGCATTTAATATTAGTAATATTAGTAATTTAATATGTATTATTTTTTAATGACGTTCATAGATGTACATTGTGTTACCTAAATTAATAGATTATTTTTTAATTTAATTGAATTAAATATGGCAACTTTGTGACATTTCAAATATAAGACAACTGTCATCTTTCAGTCTCCCGCGACCACGGTTGCTGAAAAGCATCCGAAACGTCGGGATAAATAATTTAAATAATAAATCGCGTTTTAATCCGGTATACAGTATTTTATTTAAATGTGTGATACTCGCGTTAATAAAAGACAATATTATATTATTACTTTTATCGGTCACAACTGTTGATTCTTCTTGTGGGGCTGTGTGAAAACTATTAATAATTTTTTGTAAACTTTACATACGGTAAGAACGCTGAATGAGGTTGTACTGTTTGTGTCAAAAACCCGCACTAACAAGCCCGCCAAAAATTTTATGTAAACAACACATAACAAATAACTAAAAAAATACAAAGACAACTCTTCTGTAAAAAGAGGCCGCTCAGAGTATTAAATGTACACCATTATCAAAGCTAATAAAAACAACATAAACTTGCAGAAATGTAAATTTCAAATGAAGTTTCCGCAATGTAGCATGCGCAGACCAGATAACATATTATCAAGAACCGTAGCCAAATAAAGAATTTCTTATGCATTGTTCTCTGAAATAGGAGCGAGTAATGATAGTGTCAGGAGATAGGACATGCCCTCATACTGTCCTGTAAGGCGGGTTTCACTGACATCTCTTTGGTTTCATAATATTTTAAAGAAGAGTTTTTGAATACTGAATTACCAAACTGTATACTTTGTTGGATCTTCAGTATATGACTTGATGGTATAGATTTATTGAAAGTTCCTTTTTCCAAAAAGTGATTAATAAATTCTGGCTTATCCTAAATAGATAAAGGAATACAATTGTCCGCTTAATTAAGCAGTAAGTAGAAACTTTTATTAGAAAAAAACATAAAATAACTAACGCAATCTCAAGTACTTTTTTTGAATATGTTTATTGAGAACAGAAACGATGCTGCATAGGAAATTTAACATTGGACCTATAATTCCATAGATATCCATCAAGATTTCTCCGTCTCTTCAGACATACAATTATTTATGCACCGTTTTAAAACAGACACCGTTATTGTAAAGTAAAAAGATCTGTCAAAAATCATTATTTGATAATTTAAAAAAAAAACAACTCTGCATTAAAAACAACTCAGTTTTTTATACAAAAATTGGCAACCCACGCCTATTTTGATCTATAAAAAATAAATTGTAAGGTGAAGAAATTCGCGTACAAAGATGGCTTCAACGACCTCTCAACTTTTACATTGAGGTTGAAAAGGCTAGAATAGTTCTCAAACTTTAAGCGCTTTTTGTGTTTGACCTACTCGTTCTCAGCCTTGTACGAATTAACCCAGCATTAATTAAGAATTAAGAATAATACTTACTCTTTGTTCTAAAAATGTTCAGCTCTGCTCAAAATGCAGCGCTTAATTTCGTAGCTTATAAAATTTGCGGCTAGCTGAATTTTGTTAAATATTATTCAACCATTAATTTTATTGAAAAATTTCAATTTTTAATTGAGCTTGCTCGTGGTAGCCATTAATGAAATTTCAATTATAAAACTAAAGTTAAAAATGTTTTCCCCAATCTATATGATTCATTATTTCTGTCACTTAGTAATTTTTGTTTTTAATATTCTACAAGTATTATTCTGGTAAATATACCGAATCAAGGCTGCAGCTCAAAAGTGCTTTCTTATCATTCTTTACCACTAGAATGTGGTATCCCAAGTTATATTTTTGAAGTATAACCCACTTCAAACCTATTAAATTTATTGATAGACCCTGTCAAAGAAGACCTAGATAACGACAGAATAGGGTGAAAGCAGAATCTCATTTCGGAGGCTCTCTGTCGTCCATAGTCCGATCACCTAATTGAAAAGAAAAATAATCAATGAAACAGATACAACGCTCGCACATCGAACTAGGATATTCACTTTTATTTTAAACAGAATGTATTATATTTGGTAAAAGTTTAAACTGAAATTGAGTTACAAATATAGACAAGGTTTTACATACGCCACACCGCACATAGCTGTGTAATGTAATTCTGAATTAAATCCCTGAATTTTCCGTTCAATAGTTTGAACTTTCACTAATTAAAAGCTCGCCGTTCGATTTGCATCTCATTCAAAACGTGTCGCGTTATGAATCGATCTTTTGTTAAACCCACTATTATCTGTGCTCGCTGACAGGAATTTGGTGTGACTATGATTTTCCGTTCTGTTCGAATTTCAAATTCAAATGCCATCATGGCGTTTCGAATATATTTGAAACTGACAGTTCTGTGTAGTTTACGAAGTTAATAAAACAATAATGTTGAGAGGAACTGGAGGAAACTGTTACTAAATTTAAACCTAAATAATGTATTATAACATTTTAAATAGCCAAAATACCTTTACATTCTAGGTATATTTTAACTTTCCGAATATAGGGCTAAATTATTATTATTTCGTACAACGTGTGCGCAATCGACGCATCAGCCGTCTTTTAAAGTAATTAAAACTTAATAAAACAATCAAGGCAGTGTGTGTTGTGTGCTTGGATTTTGTGAGTCTCCAGTGCAATTGAAGAAGATTTAAGTGTTCCGGCAGCGCTGTCGAGGGCATCCGCAGCACCTCATCATCCATCGTAAGTCCATTACCATATTACTTTCCTTTCCTTTTTCCTGCAAGCCCAACAGGGCTTCTACTATTAGCCGGGATCAAAGGGGGGTCAAGGTAAAAAAGGGTATGGTCAGGGATCAACGTCCAGCTAGTTCACTGCGTTTCCTAGGTTAAACCCTATAAAAATCAACCAACATAAATTATTTTAAACAAAATTTTATTAAAATGGATTAAAATGGATGGATGAGGGTAGACCTCTGGAGTGACAGTTTCTCTGTGCGTAGTTTTAATTTGTTTAAAAAGATCAAACAAGAATTTGAGCGTTTAAAAGTGAAAAGTTTTGTACCGTTATACGTCATCTAGGAGTGACAATATTGGTGAAGTGTATTTTCAAGTGAATCAGCCCTTAGATCGATTGTCAGATAACGACCCAGCTGTTCTTTGTTTGGCTATTATTCCTCAACAAATACGATTGCTAACACCATCTATTGACGTTATCAAGAATCACGCTAATACATTGATTAAATAAAATGTCACACAAGTGTGTATTGAAATGCGGTAAATTTTATAGCACTACGACAGATGGCGCTAAATGCAATAAATGTAATATAATGTACCACAAGCAATGTCTTAGTCCGGAATCTCGAGATAACCCTAAATGGATATGTAGAAGCTGTAGAGCAAAAACATCTAAGGCAACCGATGACACCTCGTCCTTACCTTCTTCGAATAGCGTTAACATTAGCGTAAACAATGCGACCGCGACGGCATTGCTAAGCAATCAGCAGTACACCCACACCCCTGTGGAGGAACAATTGAAACTACTCAGATCTGAGCTCTCGGGTTTCAGAGAGGATATATACAAGCTCATAGGGGCTGTGAATAGCAGACTCGATAATTTCGAGGAGCGGATCACTAGACTGGAATTACAAAAGGAGGACCTCAAAACATCTCCGAAATCACCAATACCATCGCCGAGTTACAAAAACGACTGGATGATTCGGAGCAGTTTAACCTATCGAACGATGTTGAGGTGTCAGGAGTGCCGGAACAAAACGGAGAAAACCCAACCCATATCGTGATATCTCTTGCACAAAAGATTGGTTTAACATTGGATGAACGAGATATTGTGAGTGCCGAAAGAGTCGGATATCGTCATCAAAACCAGGGTTCCGCAGATGAGAGCCACACTTCTACTGGCGCCCCAGGGACAAACACTCGACCGCGCCCCCGCATTATCCTCGTCCGTTTGACTCGCCGACAGCTCCGAGATGACTTACTGCGCGCCGCGCGTGTGCGTCGCGGGGCGGACACATCCGGAACTAGTATAGGTGGTGAGACTAGTCGATTCTATGTTAATGAACATTTAACTCGTGCGAGGCGCCAACTCTTTTACATGGCGCGCCGAGAGGGTTCAGCGAGAGGTTGGCGTTTTATATGGACCAGAGGTGGACGCGTATACGCGCGACGGGACCAGAACTCCAGACCACATTGTTTTAAATCTGTGTCCGATATGCAACAGGTTTTTGGATGCAGCTTGGTTTGAGTTTACTATTTTATTATAATATTCGACCTTTAAAATCAAAACACTTTTCTTATTGCATCAAAGTCTATTATTACTTTATATCAAGATTATTGCATATATATTTTTGCCAACAACTATTAAAATTAATACATGGAAATTATAATAAGTTCATATAATATTAATATGTTACAGTTTACTTCAATCGTTGTAATATTTTACCACTATCGTATTATATTGTTTAAAATAATTCCAGACATTAGTTTCAAATATTTTAATAATTATGTATGTAACGTCAGAGTAACGTCCGGTACAAATGCATTAGTAATGTTATACATTTGTAACTTAAACTATTGTTTACAATATTGTAACATAATTAATATAACATGTTTATATATTTTGCAAAGAGATTACTTTTCTCGGTTAATTATTAACAGTTATTTAAATTTAAATATTTTCGTTAGTATAACAATTTTTAAGTATACATTTATAAAGTTCAAGCATAAACTTATTTTATCAAAAGCGGCAAATTCAAGTTAAAAATTGGATTGATAAATCCCGGCTCGCTGGGAACCAGGCACGACGAGTTTCTAGTCGCCATGGAACGTCACGGAGTCGATATACTAGCAATAAATGAAACTTGGCTTCGACGAGGTGAAGAAGGTCGTGCACCCGTCGTGCCAGGATATCGCTTGAGACATATCCCCAGGCCGTCGAGTATCCGATCCAGAGGTGGTGGGGTTGGTTTTTATCTCAAAGATGAAATCAACGTACGAACACTCACGCACCCGTCATCGACGCAGGTAGAGCAGATGTGGATAAAACTGGTTATTCGTGGAAAAAAAATTGTGATTGGTACGGGATATAGACCTCCTTGGTTAGATGTTGACTTATTCCTCAATGCACTTATTGATTCCATCGGTTCATTTGCCTGGTGTGACAATATCGTACTGTTAGGGGATTTTAACATAAACGTACTTAATACAAATCACGGAAATTTCAAAAAATTAAGCAATTTCTTAGAAACTACTAACTTATCACAAATAATTACCGTACCTACTCACTTCACGGAAACTAATGAATCATTATTAGATCTGATCTGCACGAGTTTGCCTTCATCGAAAGTAGTGGTAGATTACATAAGTAATTTAAGCAGCCACGCTTTTATTTCTTGCATACTTAACATAGTCAAAGACAAGCCGAAACCCAAAAATATTTTATATAGACCGTTAAAAAACATTGATCAGTGTAATTTAGATCAATCTCTTGCTACTCTTGACTGGGGCCAAATTTTTACGATAAACGATGTTAATAATCAAGTTTCCTACTTTACCTCTCACCTGTTGACCGTTTTCGATGCTTGTGCTCCTAAAAAAATCATACATCTGAAACATGAACAATATCCTTGGATAACACATGGACGAGGCACAAATTGTCGCTAGAAGAACTAAAAAGGACACTCATATTAGATATTATAACGACTTAAAAAAATATGTCAAAAATGCCCTTTATAAGGAGAAAGAAGCATACTTTAATACATATATTAATTCTAACTTAAATAGACCACAAATACTCTGGAAGCACATAAAGAAACACATACATGTCCACTCTAAGAAAGACATTTCTTTGCCACATCACCTGAATGATAGCAATGCTATAAATACTCATTTCTTAAATATTCCAGGCTCTTCTCAAATACCATTGTCTTGCTTGACCTATTATGAATTTCACAGCTTCAATGAAAATGCAGTTTTTGACTTTACACAAGTGAGTGAATTGGAGGTCCTCAAAACTCTACAAGGATTAAAATCTCAAGCTATTGGTTGTGATGACATATCATTGGATATGCTTAAACTTACAATTTCTACAACTTTACCAATGATAACACATATAATTAATTCCTCGCTTGCTACATATACTTTTCCAAAGCTATGGCAACATGCCATAGTACGACCTATACCAAAGAAAGACAACCCAGTTTCATTTCAAGATTTGCGGCCGATAAATATACTTCCCTGTGTGTCAAAGATATTGGAAAAAATAGTACACAAGCAACTTACGGCATACTTGGAAATGCATCAAATACTACCAGAGAATCAGTCAGGATTTCGTAGGCGTAGAAGCACAACAACTGCTTTGACTGAAGTGGTTGATAACATTTTACGTGCTCAGGACTCGGGTAAAGTAACGGCTTTAGTTCTCCTTGATTATTCCCGAGCTTTTGACACATTAAATATCCCACTTCTATTATCCAAGCTATCATATTATGGATTAAGTACACAAACAATTTCTTGGTTTGACAGTTTTCTGAGAGACCGTTCACAAGTTGTGTCGGTAACGGGACAGGATGGATCCACTCATTTTTCAAATTGTAGCTCAGTTACACGTGGCGTGCCCCAAGGATCTATACTTGGACCTCTGTTGTTTGTGCTGTACAGTGCCGATATTGTTAATAGCATAAAATTTAGTAAGTTTCATTTGTATGCTGACGACGTTCAGCTATATGTGTCTTTTAAGCCCAGCGAGACCCGGGAAGCTATATTTAATCTTAACTACGACTTAGAGCAAATATCATCATGGTCAAACCGTAATGCACTTGTACTTAACGCTGAGAAAACGAAGTTTATGCTTATAGGCACACCGCATTTGATCAGAGGAGCAGAAGAGAGGGGGGTTGAAGTGCGAGTTGGGGATGCTAGCATCGAGCGAGTGCGAGAAGCTCGGAACCTGGGTGTTGTATTTGACGAGCATCTTAGGTTTGAGAAGCACATAAATACAATGATTGCAAATTGCTTTTATCGTCTTAAACTTCTGTATCGTATAAGACAATATATAAGTAATGAACTTCGTGTAAAGTTATGCGATACACTTGTGCTCTCTAAGTTTACTTATGCTGACGTCGTATACGGCCCCAGGTTGTTGTCATGCACTAAAAACGCAATACAGCGCGTACAGAACGCATGTGCGCGTTATTGTTGGAATATTCCTCCTCGTGCTCACGTCACACCCTATCTTCGTGATGCTGGCATCCTTAAGATGGATAATCGTAGACGCCTACACTTTGCCTCTCTACTCTTTGACGTCATTACTTCTAGAGCGCCAACTTACTTATATAATAAATTAACATGGATGGGAGACAGTAACAACAAATATCGTACTAGAATATCCTTGTATGGTCTCAGTATTGAAAGAAACAAGACGGCTGCTTTTAGGGGTAGCTTTACGTACAACGCGACTAAATGCTGGAACAATCTTCCACCCCCAATTCGGAACTCCGTATCACTGATGAGTTTTAAATTAAAATATAAAAAATATCTGTTGTTGGAGTTCAGGAGCCAGATGTAGTCGCGTGTACGTAAAGTATAGGAAAAATAATAGTAATAATAATTTCATTTTTTAGTTATTGTAAGTTAGATATTATCATTTTCTTTTTTTTTTTTGTTACTCTTTTTTGTATTTTTATTATGTTTTTTCTCTGTGGTTGTTGGCATATTTGTGTTTATATGCTAATTCTAGACTAGATTAGACAAATTAAGTTACATATAATAGGTTTAATTTTTTATATTTTTATAGTTTTTAATTTTTTACTTGTGTAAGATAGCTGATAGTCCAGAGGTCACCCGGGGGCACACTGAAAACCGGCGCTCCATCGACAAAATATTGTTGGCGAAGCATATGCTGAGTGTGTTACCCTTCCACACGACCAGATATTTTTAAACAATTCATATGGTATATAATTATAAGTTTATATGTGGAATAAATGTTTGAGTTTGTTTGAGTTTGAAAAATTTTATTTTATGAAAATTAATATATTAAAAAACCCTCGAATAACTGGAATAATTACACGTCATGTACCACTTACTTCCATCAGTAAAAGCTTTTAAAATAAATACTTTTTAAAACAGATGGTATCTATGACACCGGGTATTCAGTCTATGTAGCACTCAGTATAAATTAAAGGTATTGTTTTTGTTTATTCTTAACTTTTTCTACGGCACTTAGCATGTAGGTCGTAGCTCGTGACATTAATGATACTTGGAAAATGTTCTTCATAAGGTTGTGGCGGTTGGCTTTTGTAAGGCGGGATATCATTGTAGCGATATTGGTAACCTAATATAGACCTGTTAGACATCAACAGACGAGCATGAGGTTCACTTGATGGTAGGTGATACCTCAGCCACAGAACATGAGTCAATGATGTTTAGGTTTAGAGAGTTATAGTGTTTGAGGATTAAACGAATAACAAATACGTAGCTTGTGTTAACGTCTTTACTCCATAGCAGCAAACTGACAGTTTACATGAGAATCTCCGAATACCCACTCTTATACACTACAAGAGTACATAAAGCTTTATTTTTTTAATAAATTTGTGGAGGAAGATGACGAGCTCGTTGGCACGTTCGGTAGAACACCTGCCTTGCGCACCAATGGGTCGTGGGTTCAAATCCCACCAGGACGACATGTTTATAATTTTCTGTAAGCAAGTCTTCCCTACATGTGATAACTTCAGGAATTGAACGGGTGGGAGGAATATCGTTATTCCGACCGGGTCACGAACCACCGTTCATATGTAGATGGAAAAACCATGAAGTGCATATTGCGCGTTTTGGTTTCAGTCTATGGATTTCCGAATGCTCGAAGTAAAAAGTAGGTCGACAGCGCATCATTGACTGATGTTCTGTGGCTGAGGTATCACCTACCATCAAGTGAACCTCATGCTCGTCTGTCGATATCTAACATTAAAAAAAAATTGATGGAAAAACCATGAAGTGCATATTGCGCGTTTTGGTTTCAGTCTATGGATTTCCGAATGCTCGAAGTAAAAAGTAGGTCGACAGTGCATCGTTGACTGATGTTCTATGGCTGGGGTATCACCTACCACCAAGTGAACCTCATGTCGATATCTAACTTTAAAAATATATATTTAAAGCAACAAAATTCTAATGTTGCTTCTAACCAATTTACCTTTCAATGAAACATATTCTAAACTCTAGTTTCGCATATTAAAAAGTTTCAAACAATTTATCAAAATTCACTCCGCTTCTCTGACGCTTTCATATAACTTTTCAAATATTTCATAATTCTCAGAAATTCTCCATACATTAAAACAATGAATGTATATTTTTAGATAGAAAATTATAATTTTAAAGGTCGGCAACGCACCTGCAACCCGCTGGTGTTGCATATGGGCGGCGGTGATACCTGCCCGTTTGCCTATTCTATAAAAAAAAAATGAGAGGTGTCAAGGGACACCCGGATGGAACGAAGTTATATATACATACCTATATGTACTCTCTCTGTCTATTCTTTCATACACGTCATAGATGCGCGGGACTATAGCAAAAAGTGTCGTGACAACTTTTCGTAAGAATTTTTTCCGTCTAGCCCCCTTTCACAACGCGCGATAAGGAACTTCGTTCCAAAAAATATCAAGAGGCAATAATTATGAATAGAATGAGCTAAGGAAGACCTTATATTTTTTATATTTATTAGGATATAAGTGAATTCCCGAGTGCCCATGTCAACACAAATATTCTGTACAATTCAATACGTACAATACAATTTAAGTTTAAGACACTGTTTAATTAAAAAAAAATAATATTAATAAAATTCAATTCAGCTAAAATTTTCATAGCTTTAAAGATTCCGTAATATGCATCATCTTTTGGCTCATTACTTAGATATGCAGAGAGCCTTAGATTATTTATATGTCTAGATAGAGTGTCGCGCTGCAAACGACCTAAAACAAACAATCCATGTCTGTTATAAAATCCGTTTTGTTTTTTTTTTAAACGAACGAAGAGCAAAAATTATCGTCATTAAACTATAATGAAATACAACATCATAGTTATTTTTTTTATTTATTATTATTATATACATATATTGGCTTTTTCTAAAATTAAATAACAAAATAAACTTGGATTTCATATTTAAAACAATCATACCAATATCCTCAAAATTTAAAACAACTTCAAAAAAAATATTGTAAGAACGACTTCCAGGTACTAAAAAGTAAAAAAAAATTGAACGGGGAGTTTTCATTTAATATAGAGAGATATTTTCATTTTAACTATAATAATTAGAGTTCATACCTTGACATATTTACTTAATAGATATTCATATTAATTTACTTTTATTTAGCATAAATAATTAAATTTAAAAAAAAACAATTAATATTAAACTACTTTTTATTTAAAGTCGGTTAAAAACGGCACCCATGTCGACGCTAAATCTATTTCTAATATCTTTATGAATTACATACTAGGTCATATTTTTAAGGTATTTTTGGGTTCATAAACTGGCAACACACGCGTCGAACACAAAATGGCAGAAATAAATAATTATTGAATTTCTAAATATTTCAATGGCTTAATTGGCTGGAATTGATACGAAATAATGTTACTTACCGATGATAGGTAACTTTTTTTGTTGTTTTAGATCGTCCTTTGTAATTTCTGCACACTTTAATCACATAAATCGCCATTGTAAACAAGATAATTTTACAAACCAACTCGAGCGTATCCATTGACAGCACAACTGCTACTGAGCGCGGGGAAGGTATAAAGAGTCCAACAGCTGGACACAATATTTTTTGACGCGTTTTCAGCTTCGACTGTCTATCTAGACATATTATAAATAATCAAAGCAGAGAGCTTATTAAAATTGTTTATACACTTATAGTGCGCACAGCTATCGAATTTAGGTTGTTTAACTGTGTATGCAGTTGGTGACACGTTCATCCGCTAAACCCAGTCCTGGGTTCGATTCCCGGGTGAATGGTCAAGTATTTCTTTTCTTAGGGCTACACATTCGTGTTTCAATTACGGATTTTATTTTTTTCTAACAGTTAGGGTGTTTTCTTACAAACTTCACCACTTCTACAGTTTTTTGCATTGTTTATTCGACTTTAGTCTGTATATTGATTTCTCATATTTTAACTCTTGTTACACTCTACTCTAACTTTTTATGTATTTTCTCTCATTATATCATCATCATCTAACATCTTCATGCATTTACTTGTTATACAAAATATAGGATATAGCTATAATAGGCTGCCGTTTGTATACTATATTTAAAGTTTCCTTTTTCTGTATAATTTTGTGTTATATATTTTGTGTGCAAAGAAAGAGTATTATATCCATCTATATACTTTTCAGTGTTAGCATTTTAAGCTAAGTGAAGTATTTCCTAGAGCTAGTCTGTTGGTGTATGTTATCTATTATTATTCGGAGGCATTTTTGGAGGATAAATAGCCATGCATTCGTACGGTTTCCCATATTATAACACCATATCGTACGCGTACGAATAATAGGTTAAAGCGGTTCCGACATCGTTGTCGATTTTAATATTGAGAGCGCGTAGATAAATTGCGATAACTTTGTTTTTAAAAGTTCTATGTGTTTTTATCCGTTTAGGTTGGAATCTATTGTTTTGTGAGCGCAAGTTTGTTACTGTTTTTCAAATTAGTGGAGCTTTTTTGATAGGACCAAAATAGGATGAGTTTGGTTTTGTTCATTCTAAGTTATTGATTTGAAGCTATTGTTATAGGTAAAAATGTATTATGGATGTGTAAATGAATTTGAATGTTGTGCATTTGAACAGGCTCAGAGAAATGCCTTCCGCGAAAAAGATACAAGAGAAATTTATTGTCATATACATAAACTGGTTGATACATCTTGCAAATTCAAATTCAATTTCAAAATCATTTATTCATTTAGGTAACATAATGCACACTTATGAACGTCAATAAAAAATACATATCTTCTAATGCTTCTAATTTTACATTTACTGCCAGTTCTCAAATCAAGGGCGAAGAACGGACGAGAAGAACTGGCAATAAACTCGCCGCCACTCTTTTTAATCGCCAAGTTTTTCGTTTTACAAAATTTTTATAAGGAGCTAACCATGACACCATGTTCCACATGAAATCTTTTAGTAATTAACTATAATAATATAATAACAACAACAACAACAATGGCAACATAAAAATTAAAAAGGTATTAAATTATTTTTAAATATTTTCTTCAAAAATGTTCAGGTACTTGTTCGTCAGTCACGTCTGTTTTTAATTTTTTGTTATAATAGATAAATAAAATTTGTGGAATAAGATATATGGAAAAGCCGTGAAATACATTGCGCATTTTGGATGCAGTCTATGGATTTCTGAATGCTTGAAGTAAAAATTAGGTCGATCATTGACTGATGTTCTGTGGCTGAGGTCACCTACCATCAAGTGAACCTCATATTCGTCTGTCAATATCTAACATAAAAAATAACCCAGGACTTATAACTATACAATATTACTTATATGTCAAATCAACCAAACTAACTACCCAGTATATATTTGATTCCGAATAATAATGTGCGGCTTGGTCAGCCTTTCAGCGAATGAGTTGAATTGAAATGGAAACAACACCTGCGCTCGGTAGGTTTTCGGAATTAATCAATGATACAAAGAGCTAAATGTAAGTCTACACGATTGCATCTGTTTGATGTAGCTTAATATGGAATTTAAAAAAATAAAGTAAAGAAAAATATAATATGTATTATGTACCATTTAAAAAAATGTTTTTAATTTTGAATATTTAATCAAGTGTTAATTAATTTTATTTATTATACTTGCTGAACCGGCAAACGTTGATTTGCCATATAAATAATTTCTAAAAAGCAGGGGTTGGTGATAAAAAAGTAGAAATTTAGGGTTGTATGTATTTTTTAATGCCACATAATAAAAAAATAAAAACAAAAAAAATCGTCCAAAGTTTAAAAAAAGCGTGAACAACCCTTATCACTTAGGAGTATGAAAAATAGATAGTAGCCGATTCTCAGACCTACTGAATACGCATATAAAATTAGGTAAAAATCGGTAAAGCCGTTTCGGAGGAGTACGGTAACTAACATTGTGACATGGAAATTTTATATATAAGAAGAAGATTAATAAATCATCAAACTTTTAGTATTCCATGGCAAGATATAAAATAGACAAACGAACCCTAATCAACTTAAAATGTTAAGATCTGGATTTATTCCTGGCACTAAAATCAGTAGCCATATTTTGTCTAATATTCTAAATTCAAATTTTCCTACACGCGAAAACGGATTTGATTTTATTGGAGAAACTTTTGTCGGTTGTTTCTATATCTATACTAATATTATAAAGAGGAAAGATTTTTTTTGTTTGTTTCGTTATAAACAAACAAAAAATTCTTTCCTCTTTATAACGATTTAACTCAAAAACTACACAACCGATTTTAATAAATATTTCACCAATAGCAAGCTACATTATCACCGAGTAACATAGGCTATTTTGTATAGTACATCTACATTGTACCCGTGGGTAGCCGGGACGGATCGCTAGCTCATAAAGTGCCTAGTGATTGAAGCAATAGGTATAATTGTTGGCCACCAACTTCAGGATACCATTTTGAATACCCTACCCAACAGAGAAGCTGTTTTCTTGCTGTCGTCGTATCTTGGGCGAACTTTCCCGAGACATAATAAACAATACATTTTCTATAATCACTATTATCCAACATATTATGATGTAATCATGCTTATACAATATGTACGGTAATTACACGTATAGGGTTATGCTTAAATCTATAGTAGGTATGTCAATAGTATCCGTGATATATGTTACGTTCAATCATTATAATCTGGGTCTTAATAATAATTACTTGCGTAAATCCTATTTGCTTTAGTTAGCACGCTCGTACTACCAACTGTTACAATGTAATAAAGTCTAGGATAAGTCAATACGTACTAAGTAATATAAGTTATGGGGGACTGGTTGGAGTGTTGATAAGCACACTTACCTAGCATACTTAGTAGACGCGGGTTCGAATCCCGCCGGGATTACATATTTTTTGTAATGTGGTTTTCGTTCATCTGGTCATTTTAAATTTAAGTGCTAGGGTAGATACACTGAACGTTCCACCGAGTCCGAAAAACCTTGAAATGCAAAGAACGGTTCAGTTGCAGTATATGAATTTCCGAATACTCGAAGCAAATAATAAATCTACAGCGCATCATTGAATAATCTCCCCAGTCCTATATCAACATTATCGTATCACTAACATATAACACTTATACATATCTATTCATTAATGGCTATGGCAACTTTAGCTACTCGAAGTCAAATAATGTTTACATATTCGTATTTAAATAATTTACCACGTAGACCACGTAGATATTCAAATTATTTATCAGTCAGATAAATAAAAAAATACACTATTCAGTTCCATGATTTATAAATTTCATTAGGGCATTAAATTATGCCTTTTATTATAATATTCCAATATGTCAATCCATCCAGAGCTATGAATATGGAAAATAAAGAGAATATGTAAATGGTTCGAAATTTAAAATTATGTGATACATTTTAATTTAGTAATTAGCTTTCGTACTTAGTATCTAGAAATTTTCTCTGTCAGTCTTTATTTAGCTACCTTGAAATAAATTAAGATCAATCTTAATTTAACTTAAAACAATCTACTTCTAAATCAAACATAAAATTAACCTAATTCAATTAACTAGGATCACTTTGAGAGGGCTGGATTTTTTACAAATATTTCGTCAACGTTTTTCAATCTACTCGTATATCTATTAATACAAATATTATAAAGAGGAAAGATTTGTATTTTTGGGGTTTTGTATGTAATGAATAAACTAAAACCACTGGACCGATTTTAAAAATTATTTCACCAATAGAAAGCTACATTATCAGCGAGTAACATTTTTGGTGTATAGCACATGTACAATGTACATTGCACCCGTGTGAAGCCGGGATGCGTTGCAAGTTATCTAGATATCTAGATAGTAGTGCGCACTTTTTCAAAATTGGAAATTGCAACCTTTTTATGAGGGTAAAGTACGTACCAGCCCCCCGCGAAGTGCAATATGGAGGAGTGTGGGGCTCGACTCCACTCCAAGACTCTGCTAGTCTGATATACCCCCTGAACACCTCCTATGTCCAGGTCACGTTATATGAGGGCTAACGGGTTCGCTTGTGCATTCTACCGTGGGAGGCAAAGAGTAAGTTTACTCACAGAATAAATCCCATAATGTCATCCAAATCAACCTTACCACCTCCAACATTTACCAATCATATGCTCCGGTCGATAAATTGTTAGAAAAATCCAAACATTTAGCCATCGAATCCGCGACGTACTAACTTTCGACTAAAGTCTCGACCACAAAACTACATACGCAGATGGAAATGGTTACCCTTTAATGAATAATAATATTATTATAATTCAAAATCTACTTTAATAAATCTACTCATAATACCAAACTGAATACACCTACACATTGATTGTACCACGTATTTCAGTTTAGAATTAATTAATCCAGTACAAGTAAACGCAACGTGAGATAAAATGAGCCAGTACGTTCTTAAGTGCAAAAGGGGTTATTTGAGGTGTAATTTTAATCCGCTGCGAATGTTGTCCCGTTATCTACCACAGTGCATAGAACATACCATATCTATTGCGAAATTAATACTTAAATCCTCTATCTAAACTCTAAACGTTCCCGGCACTGAACTGAGTTTCTTAAACACTTGAAGACGTAAGTGGTCCATTGACATAATTGAAATATAATAGATTGTGTAGTATATATTTTTATTTTATTGTTCGTATTTCGATTGTGTTACGTTAATTTGTATTGTAATTTTGTGTAGTATAAATAATAATAATTAATGTAATTTGGCTTAATTACCCGTTTTAATTATCGTATATAATATATTAGAAAAGACATTTTTTAGGGTTCCGTTCTCCGTACTAAAAACGGAACTTAATAATTAAAAGTAATTAAACTAAGTCCGTATCAGCACTTACCATTAGGTAAAGTTGACACATAACATGACAAAAACGACTCAGAAAACTAGATGGCGGACTATTGCTTACCTAAAAATGATTTTAATCCAAAATCTAATTTGATCCAAACAACACGAACTGACACACTTCGAACTCCGTAGGAATATGTGACGTTATATGGCAACTTTGTAAAATTTCAAAAATCAGTCAACTGTCATATTTCTGTCTCCCCGTGACCACGGTTGCTGAAAAGCATCCGAATCGTCGATATAAATAATTTAAACAATATAAATAATAAATCGCGTTTTAATCCGGTATACAGTATTTTATTTAAATGTGTGGTACTCGCGTTAATAAAAGACAATATTACACTTCAAATATTTTTATTGATATCTAAACCCTTACCTGCTAGGCATATTATTAATCACTTAATTAATCCATTATTTTAATTAGTTAATATGTATTATTTTGCAAAAGTATAGCCCTCCGGAAGAGGTTGGTCACCCACAACACAGGACCAGTGACTGTAATAAGTTAAGCTAAGTTTTGCATAATAAAATATACCACTATCTTGCACTACTGTTAATGAAAAGTAAACTGTATCTGCTCCTATTACGAGTCATCATTACGCGAATTTGTATTAAATTTAACAATGGGAATATCGTAACCGCTTTTATGTTAAATTATAATTATATGAATTGTTTTATTCTTTTATTATGTCAGACAGACGAGCATGAGGTTCAATTGATACTGAGATGTTGAGCTATTTTTTAGTTCTAGCATTCGGAAATTAATAGACTGAAACTGAATATACACACACTCGTATTTATATAGTAACACGACCCGGCTTCGCACGGGTGCAATGTATGTTACCTACTCGCTGATAATGTAGCTTTCTATTGGTGAAAAAAAAATTAAAATCGGTTCAGTAGATACAGAAATTCACAAACTATATAATATTATATAATATAGAGGTATATATATACAATTGTAGTGAAACGACGCACATAGTGAATAGGCTTCTTCTAGACAGACGTGTTTCTTCTTAGATCGCATCAGCACTTCCTATCTGGTATATCTGGCTGGTATTATGCATAAAAAATCCGAATATAGATCCACCGTTACTGAAATCGTATAACTTTTATAAATTCATTGTAATATATATTTATACTATTTATACTAATATTATAAATAGGAAAGATTTGTATTTTTGTATGTTATGAATATACTCAAAAACTACTGGACTGATTTTAAAAATTATTTCACCAATATAAAGCTATATTATCAGCGAATAACATAGGCTATTTTTTGTGTATCTACATTGCACCCGTGTGAAGCCGGGACGTGTTGCTAGTTTCTTATAACTAAAGAATATGTTCATAGGTACTATATTTCCATATTACACCTGGGATAAATTACTAAAATCGTTCTACAAACCAATTTATTACCATATTGTAACGTAACACAATGCTTAGTCATTGTTCTCAAGATAACATTACTCGGCTATCAAAGGTATTCCGATCCCAACACGTCTTCCACTCTGTTTCACATATTGAAACCCCTCCATTTCAAATGTCAATAGGCCTTTATGGAAACCGCAGAGCGGCCGAGTAAAGGTGGTCGAGGCAATTAGTAGATAGCATTGCTTGTATCACGTCGTAACATTGCAGAGCTCATATTTTATCTTGATTTCGCCTCTCCGATACTAAGCCGGCTTATATCCTCTTCATATTATTTGGCAGGAATTTGAAATTTCCCTATGATTCCTAAATCCCTCAGACGAAGGTACAAACATTGGATGATAAATATGGTTATATAGTGTTCTTTTGTGTTATATAAAATAAGACAAAGTAGAAATAAATTGTATAGGTTGTAGAGAGTTCTTTTGACTTCAATAAACAAATAGTTACACGTACTTACTGCTACTTACGTAGAGCATAATAAAATGTAAATTACATACTGCTGTTTTTTTATAGGTAGGTATATAAGTCAAAGTAGGGTAAAATAAAAAAAAATATCTGTGGCACCAGCCCTCGCCGGCCATAATATATGGATACAGAAGTTCATTTTTACTCTAGTGAAACCTATAAGT
Source organism: Anthocharis cardamines (assembly GCA_905404175.1). Classification (NCBI taxonomy): domain Eukaryota; kingdom Metazoa; phylum Arthropoda; class Insecta; order Lepidoptera; family Pieridae; genus Anthocharis; species Anthocharis cardamines. The sequence goes on along the minus strand of FR989950.1, from coordinate 3,249,244 downwards.
ACTTACCTAAACTTTTCTAAATACTATATTTTTTTAATTACCGACAGTTATACCACAAAAAATCGACAATAAAACTCCCCCGACAGTTGAACATCTTTCATCCAATATTTGATAAATACGTCTGTGATGGAATATAAATTAAATAAGTCGCGGGATCTTCGTCGAGATTTTTATTGATGGTCGTAATTTATTAGACCGGCACCCGCAGTGTGCTTGGGAGAAATATGAAAGGCATTACAGCAAAAGGCCTCTTCGAATTTATGAGCATCTCTCGCTATTTGATAACGTTCGAGTTTTCATGAAGGCAGGTTTGAAAATGTTCGCAATTGGCTAAAAGCCCGGAAATCAGTAAGCGTCAATTCTATAGCGGTTTCCATTTATTATTGCGGAAGCTATTTATTTTAATCCGTATAACCTTCTAAGCGCGGCGGCCGTCGAGGGCTATCTGGTTATGAAATTCGAATTTCAAATCGTATTGAATGGCGATGATAGAATATTCGCTTAATCGATTTGAACATAATATTAGCGAGGGTGTTTATTTTTACCCAAATTGATTATTATCAATTTCCCTTCAACACATATAGAACATAAAAGTTCCACAGACAAACGTACTTCCTAATCTGCTTCACGCGTTGTTTTTATTTACATGTCTTGATGATTTTTAATTCGTAATCCATTATTTTTTATCGATTTTCTAGTCGCTTAAAATCAGTTTTACATGGTTTAAAGGCCGGCAACGCATCAGCAAGTCATCTGGTGTTGCAATTATTGATGGGCGACGGTGTTCACTTTCCATCGGTTTCCTATACTATAAAAACCACACAGTGTCGTATTTTTAATCGACTAAAAGTTATTTAATTTCAATATTTATTTAAAATGTATGCCATATTTAATCATAAAATTTACTCGCTTGATGGTTAGGCTTTAAAAGCTGCAGTTAAAAAGTTAATCCCAGTAATTGTACCTTATGGTATTTTCCGAATATGGGCTAAATATGGTAATAAAGTATGAAATTTTTACTTCATTTATTTGGCCCTGGCCCAAACTATCTTTAACTGGAACACGGAAAGAAAAATAGGCTATTTATCGAAAACTTTTCATTTTTATATTACATGGGATGGTATTTGGTAACATCGTTCGTGTTAAAACCGATTCTTGTTTCATTTACTGGAAAAAAAATATCAAAATTTTTGTGTTCACTGATAACAGATATAAATCAACATGTTTATTATGAATAATAAGAGTGGGCAGTTATTAGGAGTAATGACCTGGCTGAATACTTTAAGTAATGATATGAGATTAATTTCTATATGATTTTGTTTTTCTCTTCATAATGTTTCTATCCAAAGAAATCTATACTGATATATTAATAATATATATTATAAAGCTGAAGAGTTTGTTTGTTTGAACGCGCTAATCTCAGGAACTACACGAATTGAAAAATATGTATATAACATCACGCTACGACCAACAGGAGCGAAGCATCAGTGAAAAATGTTGCAAAAACGGGGAAAATTATCCATATAAAACTACTCAACCGATTTTATTATCATGATCTGATACATTGCACCCGTGCGAAGCCGTTATTAATAATGGTTTATAAATTATCAATAATATTAGCAAATAACCTTTTAACTAGGCAGATGAAACAATCTGATGGACTAAGAAAATGTATGTTATTTGGAGCGCCGCTCGGTGTTCATAACCACCATATTCTAGAATAAGAAATTCATTTTTCTAAAATCACGTATTGTTATTTAATCACATCTAAATACCCAATTATTTAATATATTTTTCACGTTTAACTTACGATTTACAGTGATGCTAGAAAGAAACAAATTCAAAAATAAATAAAAGCTACATTCCTGTTTATGATAGAACAAGGTTAATCCTTATTAACCTTTTCAGCTAACCGAGATGCTGCTAAATTTAATGTAATAAAATCCAACCCTCACTCATTGGCCACTAGGGGTGCGATCCACCCCACTAGATTTGCTTTAGTGAGCGATAACGAGCATAATCCGTCTTAATAACTCCTCCGATTGCCTTAAAATTGATATAAGGAGTTTTTGTAGCTGAGATTTTCGAGATGAGAAAAGTTTAAATTTCATGTTATTTCAAACCTTATTTCTCAGTATAAAAATTGGATTCCCATGTTTCCCATTAGGGCATGGGGCAGACACATTTATTGCCTGTTTCACATCTTGTTTCCCTGGGATTCGAACCCAGGAACTCCAGTGCTAGAATGTGGAGGAATATACCTAATAATTTATTAATATATAACATTTATATATTTATGCATAACTATAAATATTAATACTTATTATGTTATGTCACCCACATACTCGTAAACGCGTAACGCTTACCACTGAGGCGGTCTTTCCCGCCTAAGTAAAAATAAGTTAAAATATCGAGTAGTCAGACCAAAACGTTACTATCAATTCTATCCTAAGCCCCGCAGTACGAAGAAGAGTGTGGGTAATAAATCCTAATTTCTTTTGGATTCGCGAAAATAAAAAGGGATCCTCGGGAGTTTCCCAAAAGTTTTTGAAGTGTTTTCAACTTTCGCATTACAAAAGGAAATTAGAGTGGGCTAGAGGTATAATTTAAGAAGTTTCTCACTGAACAAGCGACAAGTTTTAATGTAAGCTGTTAAACGAAACTCAAACACCTAACTCTGATATCTGTTTTCAATGATAATAATTATAGCGAAATTTCAAAATTCTTAGATTTTTTTATGTCGTATTCAATAGACGAAATATGGCTTACTTGTTGGAAAATATGTATTATACAATACAATACTTATGATAAAATATAATTATTGAATAGAAGAAAATAAACTTTACTTAGAATGCTACTCAACTATTCAATAGAGTTTTTATTTTAATTATTTTGAATTCACTACAATATATGGGAATTTTATATCCGATAAGTTCCTTGTCGATAAATAATGAATACGTCACAAAGCGTTTTTCATATCACCATATTTTTTTAAAGCCAGATACCAATAGACGAGCATGACATCCGTTTTATGGTATTTGATACCTCAGCCACAGGTTATCAATAATAAACAGTAATGCGAGTCCGTTCAAGCTATTCAAAATATTTTAGAAAAAAGCGAGTTATAGTATGGATAATTTTATTTATAGGAATAAACCGGTGAGTACCGATATTTTATGGCAATTCCACTGAAACCACATCTTCGTGACTTCCAAACAAAACAGCTCTTGAAGGTTGCTATGTAATGTGTCAACGGGGTTATATTAATTATGATAATATATGTCATATTTATTAACACCTCCATAAGCAAACATTATGTTAATTCAAAACAAACCCGTTCATTAATTATTTGCGTTTCCTCAGTAAACTGTCGTATAATCTGACCAACTTTAATTAGCTATACGTGTATGTAGATATTTCTCGCAAATTGCTTGAGAACTGTTGCTAAATTATATAGGTATCGAGAATATACATATATGTGCAGTAGGGAGTCCATAAAAATAGGTACTTAATCGTTATCCGGGAATTCGTGCATGTAGATTTTACGTGAGAACCGTATAGGTACTTATGATACAAAAAAACAGTAGTAATACATCAGTATTCAGTAATTTGTGTACAAAGGTATTGTTCATAATTTGTGTACATGAATCTTAACTAATATGTTTAATTAAATACAGTTATTATATTCAATGCATAGTCTCATGCTATTTTAAATAAAATACTGTATACCGGATTAAAACGCGATTTATTATTTATATTGCTTAAATTATTTATCCCGACGTTTCGGATGCTTTTCAGCAACCGTGGTAGCGGGAGACGGGAGTAGTCAGACCAAAACGTTACTATCAATTCTATCCTAAGCCCCGCAGTACGAAGAAGAGTGTGGGTAATAAATCCTAATTTCTTTTGGATTCGCGAAAATAAAAAGGGATCCTCGGGAGTTTCCCAAAAGTTTTTGAAGTGTTTTCAACTTTCGCATTACAAAAGGAAATTAGAGTGGGCTAGAGGTATAATTTAAGAAGTTTCTCACTGAACAAGCGACAAGTTTTAATGTAAGCTGTTAAACGAAACTCAAACACCTAACTCTGATATCTGTTTTCAATGATAATAATTATAGCAAAATTTCAAAATTCTTAGTTTTTTTTATATCGTATTTAATAGACGAAATATGGCTTACTTGTTGGAAAATATGTATTATACAATACTTATGATAAAATATAATTATTGAATAGAAGAAAATAAACTTTACTTAGAATGCTACTCAACTATTCAATAGAGTTTTTATTTTAATTATTTTGAATTACAACTACAACTACTACAATATATGGGAATTTTATATCCGATAAGTTCCTTGTCGATAAATAATGAATACGTCACAGAGCGTTTTTCATATCACCATATTTTTTTAAAGCCAGATACCAATAGACGAGCATGACATTCGTTTTATGGTATTTGATACCTCAGCCACAGGTTATCAATAATAAACAGTAATGCGAGTCCGTTCAAGCTATTCAAAATATTTTAGAAAAAAGCGAGTTATAGTATGGATAATTTTATTTATAGGAATAAACCGGTGAGTACCGATATTTTATGGCAATTCCACTGAAACCACATCTTCGTGACTTCCAAACAAAACAGCTCTTGAAGGTTGCTATGTAATGTGTCAACGGGGTTATATTAATTATGATAATATATGTCATATTTATTAACACCTCCATAAGCAAACATTATGTTAATTCAAAACAAACCCGTTCATTAATTATTTGCGTTTCCTCAGTAAACTGTCGTATAATCTGACCAACTTTAATTAGCTATACGTGTATGTAGATATTTCTCGCAAATTGCTTGAGAACTGTTGCTAAATTATATAGGTATCGAGAATATACATATATGTGCAGTAGGGAGTCCATAAAAATAGGTACTTAATCGTTATCCGGGAATTCGTGCATGTAGATTTTACGTGAGAACCGTATAGGTACTTATGATACAAAAAAACAGTAGTAATACATCAGTATTCAGTAATTTGTGTACAAAGGTATTGTTCATAATTTGTGTACATGAATCTTAACTAATATGTTTAATTAAATACAGTTATTATATTCAATGCATAGTCTCATGCTATTTTAAATAAAATACTGTATACCGGATTAAAACGCGATTTATTATTTATATTGCTTAAATTATTTATCCCGACGTTTCGGATGCTTTTCAGCAACCGTGGTAGCGGGAGACTGAAAGATGACAGTTGTCTTATATTTGAAATGTCACAAAGTTGCCATATTTAATTCAATTAAATTAAAAAATAATCTATTAATTTAGGTAACACAATGTACATCTATGAACGTCAATAAAAAATAATACATATTAAATGCTTCTAATTTTCTTTCAGTCTCCCGCGACCACGGTTGCTGAAAAGCATCCGAAACGTCGGGATAAATAATTTAAACAATATAAATAATAAATCGCGTTTTAATCCGGTATACAGTATTTTATTTAAATGTGTGATACTCGCGTTAATAAAAGACAATATTAGTCTCATGCTAGTCAGTCAATATTATTATAGAAAATCACCAATATTTCTGTATTCATCCTGAATAACTAAGTGGCAGGTAGATTAAATCTAGTCTAACTTCAAGGTTAGTAATATCCCTACTGTTTTATGTATATCCTGTATCCGTAGGCACGTAATCAAAAGTAAGGTGCATGTAGCTTAGAAGGTAGAGCTAATTGACATCTCGAAGGATGTCACTTAGCGACGGTTCTGTAATTAGATGAAGCCCTATTGGATATCTGTCGTTCAAATACGGCTTGCCCTTTTATTTGAGACGTCACGAAGGGAATTTAGCCGGAAAATACGGCGTAATAGTTCTCGGGAGCGTTTTTTCTTTATATTCGAATGATTTTCCCGTAAGAAAAACTGAATGATATATTTTTAATATTATTTATAATCAATAATACAATACATTACATATTTTGTTAACAAGAAACTAGACCCTTCTTTGTTTCAAGAGGTCGTAATATTTTTTTCGAATCAACATCATTTCATACTGCCATATCCATGGTAAGTTTCTAGTTTTTTTCCGAATGCTCGAAGTAAAAATTAGGTCGATAGCGCATCATTGACTGATGTTCTGTGGCTGAGGTATCACCTTCCATCAAGTGAACCTCATGCTCGTCTGTCGATATCTAACATAAAAAAAACACAATGTTAAGACTGCGTATTTTTGACTGTCAAATATGTAGTTACAATACCAACTCCGTTTTGATTACAAATATATTTGGCAATAACAATCTCTCAAACCACCATTATATGTATAAACAACATCACTTTCCTAACTATTGCACACAGAAAATACAATATTTTCCATTTTGATAAACAATAACGGAGAGAAAACATTTCTATTAAACATCGAAGTATAACGGAAGCGGCTGAGCGTCAGGAAACTCGGAAATAGAGTGCTGGAGGTACATTGCTTTTATTTATTTTAACATCTTGTCTGTAACATCCGGTATACGATCGTTTGCTGCGATTTACAGATAGCTAATATACTAGTGGTAGGAAAAGATAAACAATTTTCGTATTTCGTCTTTTTCTTCACTATTTAAGTGTAAAACTGAATAAATTAAGGCTTTGTAGTAAATGTGGTTGTGAGAACTGGAATTTGCCAGTCTAATTTTAAATTTCTAGGAGGAGCGAAGTTATTAGATGTATTTTTACGGAGTTGGTATTTGCTGTATTTCTCTTAATTATGACAATACAGACTATTTGTATGCTTTTTTAATTAATTTTATATTTGACTAGCGCCGCTAGCCAAATAGCATGTTACTCGCTAATGTAGCTTTCTATTTGTAAAATACTTTTTAAAATCGGTTGAGTAGTTTTCGAGTTAAATCGTCAACAACAAACAAAAAATAAATAAAAACAAAATGTCGGCCTGAGTACGGTACGTTGCTTGGCTGTCAGCTTGGACTAAAGAGTATTTTCTCTAACGATCACAAATGCTTACATTATTAATATTACCTTACATTTTGCATTAAATATAGAGAAGAATCTATAGTACCTACAATAACTCTAAAATACATTTATCGTAACATAATAATTGCAATTGAAACTGTATTCAATTACTATGTGTTGTAAAAATCAACGGGCGGCCATTTGCAAATAATGGATAGTAAAACTTTATGTAAATTTAAATTAAAATCGTTCCATCGCATTTTTATAACCATTTATACAATTAAATTGGATTAACGTGTAGTATATTTTTAAATATAAAATATAAATCACTTGATAAAAAATATTAAAGAGAAGTTTGAAATTCAATTGTGGTGCAATTTTCGCTAACTTTCATCTATACTATCTATATCTATACTAACTAATATTATAAAGTGGAAAGATTTGAATTTTTGTATGTTTATTCATAATAAACTCCAAAACTGCTGGACCGATTTTAAAAATTCTTTCACCAATAGAAAGCTACATTATCAGCGAGTAGCATAGGCTATTTTTGTGTATAGTACATCTACATTACACGCATGTGAAGCCGGGGCACGTTGCTAGTGTTTTTATAAAATTTAGATGCTATAAAAATGTAAGGAGTTACTGAAAACCAGCGTTGTGTTTATCAGCCAAAGCTGAGTCATCGCCCTTTTGAGTGGCTATTCAGTTGTTGTTGTTATGAGTTAATTTCGTTTAAGTTGTTCATTTTTTATGTATGTACTATTGTTTTATGTGTAGAATCTACAATGGCTTTTATGATGGCTAAGATTTTTAAGAATTCCAGATACATTTAGATAGGGGTGAGATGAGACAAATAAGGTTTATCGTAGATCTACATCAGCAACAGGCCACCAATTACTTAGTATGTGTTGCCGCCTTATTATATTTTTACTTCATGTCTTCAGATATTCATAGACTATAAGCGAAATGCACTTGCAAATGTGCACTTCACATGTTTTCCTCACAGAACCGATTTTTTCCTTTAATTCCCAAAGTATTCAGAGTGCAGGAAAATATAATATCATAAGATAGGAGTTGAATCTGCCATCGGGATGCACCACAATGTGTAAACTCACCAACAAGGCCGTCGTAATTATCAATATTTTATGTAAAAAGTATGTGTGCTTGTTACGTTACGGTTAAAGTTCTGAATTAATTTTAATAAAATTTGGTACGAAGACAGACTAAACACTGAAGAAGGGTCAGACTTCCGTGATATGGGGAAAATTTTCCATGAAAGCGAAGTCTTTTTGACGAGCTCGTTGGCGCGTTCAGTAGAACACCTGAAAACACCTACCGTGCGCACCGATGGGTCATGGGTTCAAATCCCACCGAGACGACATGTTTATATTTTTTTGTAAGTATGTCTTCCCTACATCAGGTAACTGAGTCTACTACGTCGGGTGGGAGGAATTTCGAAATTCCGACCGGGTAACGAACCATTCATCAATGGAAAAACCGTGAAGTACATATTGCGCATTTCGGTTTCAGTCTATAGATTTCCGAATCCTCAAAGTAAAAAGTAGGTCGACACCGCTGACCGACCCTGATCGACCGACTGATGTTCTGTGGCTGAGGTATCACCTTAAATCTATTGAACCTCATGCTCGTTTATCTAACAAAAATATCTAGGAATAACCTGTGTGATATTATTTACTTTGTTCAGAAAATATATTTTTTCATATATACTCCATCTCTTCTCACTTTAAATCAATATAATTAGCGATATAAGGCAAGTTGATGATCAGTTTTCTGCGCCCTGCTCGACCCAAATAGCAATGCACTAAATGCCACGGAGGCGGTCTTTAAATCTGTGTCCTCGGGATTCAAACCCAGGACCTTATTAACTTCAGAAACTCAACCATCCAACACAAAGTAGTATATGCCTAATAGAGTTCCACGATATGCTACAGTTAGAAGTTTAAATATTTCCAAGTAAGAAGCCATATACTTACTAGCTGTCTATGTACATGAATTCGAATAAATATTATATAAAAGCCAAAATCAGGGCAAACTGAACTACAAAAGAAAAAAGTTTAGAGACCTTCGACCTTGAAGGGCAGAACTTGAACGTGATAGACACTTTCTCAAAAGAAAAGGTTGGGTAATTAAGTATTACATCTCATAGCACTCGTTGAATCAAATTACTCACAGTTCCATACCAGCACAGTTTACGGTTCATAAAGCTAAAACACTTGCCTACGAAGCCATAAACTACACCCATTGCTTTTTAGGTTAATTTTCTTGGGAAATGCGAAAAGTATACGCAGTACCTAATTCTATGTGTATTCTTTTGAAGACAGTCACGATCATGATTTTTTTATAGTCGTTTTAGCTGTTGGACGTCCACTTCTGAACATAGGCCTCCTCTAAAGACTTCCAATACTGCCTATCAGTCGTGGCCTGCATCCATGCATGTTCGGCTCCCTGCCACTTTTTTTATAGAATAAGGGACTTACGTGATGGTAAGTTATCACCGCCGCCCATAGACATACGCAACACCAGAGGGTTGCTGATCTTTAAGGAAATCGTAAGCTAGTTTCTTGAAGATTCCCAAGTCGCCGGCTAAAGCTGGTTCCACAGAGTGGTTGTTCTACGTAATTCAAGTATCTAAGGAATAGAATCCCGCACTTGTGGACTTCCAGAGATCGAGGTGGTATAAATAAGTAAGTGAGCCTAATTTTATCTACTAAAGATTAAAAAAGTAACTAAATAAAATTATTATGGAACTAGCAACACGCCCTGGCTCCGCACGTCGCGTACAATGTACATAGAAAAGTAGCCTGTGTTACTCGCTGATAATGTAGCTTTCTATTTGTAAAATAATTTTTCAAATCGGTCGAGTAGTTTTAGTGTTAAATTATAACAAACTAGCAACGTGCCCCGGCTTCACACGGGTGCAATGTAGATGTACTCATACACAAAACATAGCCTATGTTACTCGCTGATAATGTAGCTTTCTATTGGTGAAAGAATTTTCAAAATTGGTCCAGTAGTTTTTGAGTTTATTCATAACATACAAAAATACAAATCTTTCCTCTTTATAATATTAGTATTAGTAAAGACAGACAATCTTTCCTCTTTATAACATTAGTTTAGATTAGTAAACTTGTATTCGAATTTAATACTTATTTTACTTGGAACTGTTGCTAATTAGCAATATATAAAAAATATAAAAAATATTACAATAAGAAAAAATAAAAGAATTCTGTTGTTGAATTTTAAATGTTTCTTTTTTAACATTAAATTATAAAGCATTATCGGAGCTTATAGCCTGAATCACATGCAATGTACCTGGCTTCAAAGAATAGGTTAGACAAAGTACGCTTCATAAATCACAAAATATGACTTTGTCTGCTTCATTGAGCGAATCGCGAACATCGTAATGTATGACCGGCCTATATCAAAGAGATAGTGACGAGCCCTTATAGACCGGGTGATGGTGACACAAAATATTAGGTCATTTGTACCAGTGTGGCGGTTCTTCAGGGGTCTAATTACGTAAGTAAAAAGTAAGTATTCCTAGCTTAAAATGAAGAGTTTAAATCAAATTTATTGTTTTTATTTTTTTATTTACCGATTTTTGCTCCAAAAATAACGATATTCCTTGATTTCGCATTTTGACTTTCGACTAGGTATAATGATAACTTGTATTTGATGAAAAATTAATAATATTTAAATAAAATACTCTATAACGCGATTTATTATTTATATTATTTAGCCGACGTTTCGGATGCTTTTCAGCAACCGTGGTCGCGGCAGAATGTTTATAAAGTTTTTTATATAAATGTGTGATACTCGTGTTAATAAAAGACAATATTATGAATAATAATTGTTAATCATGTTAACAATATAATTCAAAAAATGAGTTCGAATCAAAGTTCATCTTATTTTGACCGGAAGCCAAGTGAAAACGAATATTTCAATCTAAGGAGAATTGGCAAAGGAATATTATTTATGTGTCACAAAAGCAATCTCATCAAGACAACGCACAAAAGATGAGAAGGGAGCAAATCGCTAAAATCGAAGTAATAATATAATTTGAGAGGAAAGGATAATATCTCAGCGTCGCTATCGCAATCTATTCGGACAGGAACAAATATTAGGGAATTCGTCTTCGAATACCGCTATTGATCTCATAACTATTTTATAAATCTCCTTCCTGTTAAGTCATTAGGAAATTGCTTTAGTTTGGAATAAGGACACATGAACTAAGTGCTTCTAAAACTATTTATGGACATTATCTTAGAATACCCTTGTAGCGAGCGAAGGAATGTGATTTTGGTGATTTTTTTTCGAGAGGACAATAAATGTTTATCGAAAAACTGTGAACAACATTGATTAGCACATGTTTTCATGTAGGTACTTGTACAGTGTTTTTTATTAAACATATTTCAAAATGGCGGAAATTCAGCCGTATTCCAGGATTCCGTTCAGTTGCGGTGAACATGATTATTTGAGAAAGATTGATCTGAAATCAGAATTCAATAAAATTACTATATTATTGCATTGCGATGGACCCAGACCCATGGCAATGCATCCAGACGAAGGATTTGTAAAAATCTCGACCAGACGAAGGATTTGTAAAAATGTTGTTTTAACATAATACCTAATCATTTTTGAGCTGATAAATGTTCGTACTTTTCATTGGTATAAATTCACTATGGATCGAATCAATAGTTTTTAACCGACTTCAAAAAAGGAGTAGGTTCTCATTTCGGTACAACTCGGCTTTGTATACAACACCCAATTGCCAATATATCGTTTGAATGATTAATCACGCCAATTTCAAACACTATCATTAAAATGGTACGATCCATTCCAACTTCTAAACATTGTAATCCTTTGTGATTGCTGATCAAATTTCATTTGTATCTGTAATCTACTGATTAATACAATGCTCTATTGCACTATTTCGCGGCGATATCAACCGCAAAATTATGTGTTCCGTGAACTATAATCGCTAGAATGGATGATTGGTCACATTGAATGTGCGATGGCTGTTCGATTGATGTTTGTACGATATTAATTGGCAGGTGTGATTGGCTATAATTAATTTCGAGTGATATAGATAGAATAGATCATGTTTTATTCATTACTAGCAACGCGCCCCGGCTTCAAACGGGTGCAATGTAGATGTACTATACACAAAACATAACCTATGTTACTCGCTGATAATGTAGCTTTCTATTGGTGAAAGAATTTTCAAAATCGTTCCAGTAGTTTTTGAGTTTATTTATAACATACAAAAATCCAAAAATATAAATCTTTCCCCTATATAATATTAGTATAGACTAGCTGCCAGACCCGGCTTTTCACGGCTGTACTATGAAGAAAATGAGACCTAATCCTTTACAGTACTATGTTTAAAGATCCTTTTTTATATAGAAATGTTGAAAACTCAAATTTTTCACAATTTCATACAATTTTAAATACTTACTTTTATACAAACTTTGTCCTGACAATACAACGAAAAAAAGAATTACCGGAATAAAACGTCAGAATAAACAATAAATTACGTTAAAAGTGATTATATTCATCTGAACCGTTTCTTAATGCTTGAATTAATTGATTGTATTCTGTATAAAAAAAAAATCATAAAATTTATTTAGAAACTTAAAAACTGGTAGAAATAATCAAATTTAAGTACCACCTACTTTAACTGCTCTTCCTCCAGGCCAGGATTCGTTGCACGGCATCAGACAAAATAAATACTAAGACAACGTGGCTGAGAAAACTACAGAGTACGTTCCTGTGACAGCACCTTACACGAAACCTCAAGCTCACCTTTATATATCTATATTATATAAAGAGGAAAGATTTTTTTCTTTGTTTGTTACGATGTAACTCAAAAACTACTCAAGCGATTTTAAGAATTATTTTACCAATAGTAAGCTACAGCACAAGCGAATAACATAGGCTATTTATTAGTATATCTTCATTGCACCCGTGAGAAGCTGGGGCAGATCGCTAGTCTAAGATAAAAATGAGTTCCTTGCTATGGCTCTCCAATTCATAATTTTTTATTACCTAGTGATAAACACCAAGAACATATTACTTATTAGAACCAGAGTTATACATTACAAACGCAGGTGGAGACCATAACTTCACCTAAGAAAATGGGTTGGAGAAAATTGCGAACAGTGTCATATCTCGACGGTTGAACTTCACACAATAAGGAAGAATGTAACATAAACAAAACCCCTGAGGCAAACAACTTGAGCCTCTCTTAATAGAATTTTGACACGGCGCCACCTTCCTACATTGTAAAGATACTTTACGTTGCTTATAAAATGACTGGAGTATAAGGTGTTGGCTTCATGAGTCAATATATACTAATATTATACATTAATATCGAATCTTTTTGGGATTAAGAGAAAATTATCTTTAACATAACCTCTTTTTAGGTACGACCAGTGGCGAGACCCAATAAATTATAAGCCCAAAAGCTCGGCTTGCCCAATTACTGCAACCATAAAAAGATCAATGTTAATACCATTAACGTATGTCATGAAGATATTTGGGACAAGGACTTTAGCTAGCTTGTGATATGATAGCTAATAGATAAAGAACAGAACTTAATCATTTATATTCTAGAAGCATAAATTATTGTAACTTCACTAGTGAAGACACTGCCTTAAGCGTAGGTAGGTAGTTTAAAATAAGCAAGACAATGTATTTACGTGAGTTGATAACTTGGAACTCAAAACTTCTTTCAAGAACGTATTCAATTACACGAGTTCTCCATTAGTTAGACTCATGTTTTATTAACAATTATTCGTTTGAATTATGTATCGTTATATGAATAAATAAAATATTATGAGGCAATTCGGGATGAGTCTGAAAACCCATACTCGTGTTATTAATACTCGTATACGTGGTACCTTTTTACTACTTACAAGTAGCCGCTACTTTGTTAAAGAGTATATATATCTATTTAAATTAATAAAATATTAAGACAACTAAGAGCAACATGTACTTTTGATTTATGAATTTTCTGAAAAAAAAATAGTCACGATATTAGTAGCATCCTGTGATTTATTTAATTACTACTAAGATCGTTCAAAAATTGCCATTTACAAACGCAAGCAACTTTATTAGAAAATTTAAATTACCGCTTCTCACTGAACAATCCATGCCTCGACTGGCTTCGTCATTAGATTTTTATATCTTGCTTCAGATGTTTTAGAAAAATATAATAATAAATTATAAAAGTCAACAATCCTGAATAAAATAAGTAAAATCCTATAGAAGAGTTCATTGCCAGTAGGCAACCATGTTGAGGCATCCAACAATACCGACATTATTCGCTTACAGGATCGCACTTGCGGTGTGCATATGTAATGACATTAAGCATTTGACACGACGCACGGACCGGACTTTGTAAGTCAATTCCAGAACTAACCAGAAGCAAGTTAACTTGTGAAGTTGGTTGCTTTGCGACCACTCCTGAGACTAGTTGCAGTGATTCCTGCGGTCCCTTTACGAAGTTCAATCAACTAACACATTATAGTCAAGAGTTAGGTTTGTATTTTACAAGAGCATTGATTAGGAATTGATAAAATGCAAACATTTTCTAGTGTTAAAAGAACTGAAATTGAATCGAAATTATCTATGTCTATACTAATATTAGAAAGAGGAAAGATTTGTTTGTTTGTTTGTTACGATTTAACTCAAAAACTGCTGGACCGATTTTAAAAATTCTTTCACCAATAGAAAGCTACATTATCAGCGAGTAACCTTGTGTATAGTATATCTACATTGCATATGTGCGAAGCTGGGAAGTGTTACTCGTTATAACATATCTATATATATAAAAGAAAGTTGTGTTAGTTACACCGTTTATAACTCGAGCTTTATCGATTTTAACGATATCTTATTTGTTGGATTCCTCTATGTCCCGAATAAAAGAATAGCTTAATAGCTAAATATCGGAAAAATTCAAGAAAAAAATATATGCACTAATTTAATTTAAAATAAATTAGGTTCGGAACTCCGCCATCTTGACAGCTCACGTCATGCATTCTTAGCTTTTTTGGAATAACAGATGTTCACTGCAAATCAGTGACATATTAGACAATTACAGTGGATAAATGGGCATATTCAAATTTAAGAATAATTATATAATTTCGAAGCCAAAATTGTGGCAGAACAACGTCTGCGGGGTCCACTAGTATTACATAAAGATACTATGGAAATAACGAAACAAATAATAACGGTCTCAATGGCGCATTGGTAACTTATGGGTCGCGGGGTCAATTCTGTCAGGAATTTTCTTTTAAAAAATTTCTGAATATCTGATCATTACAGGCACTGAATGGATAAGATAGGAGGACAATTCCAACAGACTTCACTGTTCATAGATGAATAACCGCGTTTCGGGTACAGTCTATGGATTTACGAATATTTTCAATTAAAAAAAAATCGTGCACAACATTGATTAATGTCTGTTGATATTTGACATTAAACGTGGCTATCACTAACTACTTTATCCAAGTACATATTCGGGAAGTTAAGGCAGAAATACACTATCAAAAATTCACTCAGCAATGAACCGACACGACCAAGAAGTACCACTTGAAGTCCAATCTTCTACAAACCTGTTCTTCCAATCTATAGCTATATCTTTTTATATATATAAAAAGAGATTCCCACCTATATAGTCACTCATCACGATATCTCTGGAACCATTAGAGCTAAAGACTTGAAATATGGTAGGAATATTCCTTTCGCCGAGTAGAGGTCAGCTAAGAACGGATTTTACGAAATTCAACCCACAAGGGGGGTTGCGGGGGCAATTGCTAGTATTATATAAAAGAAAGTTGAGTTAGTTACACCGTTTATAACTCAAGAACGGCTGTACCGATTTTAACGATATCTTATTTGTTGGATTCCTCTATGTCCGGATAAGATATAAGCTATTAAAATATTGGAAAAAATCAGGAAATAAATATATGCATAAAATTAATTATAAAATAAATTAGATTCGGAACTCCGCCATCTTGACAGCTCACGTCATGCATTCTTAGCTTTTTTGGAATAACAGATGTCTACTGCAAATCAGTGACATATTAGACAATTATAGTGGGTAAATTGGCATATTCAAATTTAAGAATAATTATATAATTTCGAAGCCAAAATTCTGGCAGAACAACGCCTGCGGGGTCCACTAGTTTTCTATAAATATAACCTTAAGTAGAAAAATAGAAAATCCGTTCGGGAAATAAATAATAAGTCGTATTTAAAAACTAATCAAAATAGCTTAAATATCCTGTCAGAAGTCTCAAATAGTTTCACAAACGCAAAGAACGCCCTTAAAGATACCCTAATGCCTTGCGTTTGCAACAAAGACATGAAAAATGGTTCCAAGTTACACATGAAAGGGATATAAAGGTTTATCTTTAGAAAGATTTCTGCAACGTGTTCGCATTGAAATCGTTATTAAGGGGGAGTATCATAGAATAATGCAGCGTATTCTTATATTTAAATTCTATGGCTGCGCCGCTTAAGCTTCATAAATATAAATGCACTTGGAGAACGTAAAAAGGTTTAGATTTACGGTTCTGTGACAGATCGACGGACTTGATATTGCAGTATCATAAATGTTGGAGGTTCTAGAATATAAATTATCTTCAAAATTTCATCTGAATATACAACGCACATCCATAATAGTAAGTACATCCGAGAAAATTTGTTGAATTCTGCTACTCATGCTCTGCCATACTATGCCATAAGAGAGGAAGGTGTGCTCTTCGTCCAACCTTAACGGAAGATCCTCGACCGTGACTGACCGGCTGTAAGGCTCCACTGGTTGATTTCGAGAAGATACTCAGTATTCGGTTAAACTTTGATACGCACGATCCAGAATTATTGATGTCTTCGTTCTGATTGCAGATTGTGGATGTCGCTACACAATTTATCCTTGTTTTTTTTTGTTTTTTGTTTTTTTAAAGAGGGGAATGCATTTGCGCACTGGGTACCCCCCCGCGGGATGTTATGAAAAAGTTTAGCCAGCTAGGCTGGCCCCACTCATGTTAATTATCCACCTTACGTGCCCTCTGCACAGGTTTCTAACTTCCACCACAATTTATGTTATTCACCCTTCCGGGCTTCAAACATACCCCAAGTTTCTCAAACATTGATCACCATTTATTCTAACTATAATCGACCTCAAACTGCAATGTGGTTTAACTTTTATTAAATGTTATACTCGAATTTACTTACCACGTAACATTTAAGTTTTCATAAATGCTTACTAGTCTTTAACGATGTTTTTTGGATTTTTAAGAAACATCTTAAAATCCACATTTGGTAATAATTTGATGACTGACGAATAAAGGCTAAAGCTCCATACAATTTCTTAATACTTTGGCTTCAGTAATTGTTTTAAACTCTTTCCGTGACTCGCGTGCAGCCATAGCATGTCATTGTATTAGCAGCCATTACAAAATATCCCAATAATAAGCCTGAAAACTTGACTGAGCGCACACGAAAGGAGAATTAATAACACCCAAGTTTGCGGTAAATTTACTTCACCGGCTGTACATAATGTTCTAATTTTAAATGCTTCTAGCATATAGATTTAAATATAAACTCAGTGGCGTAGTCAGGTGGACAAGGGCCCCGGTGCATAGAAAAAAACGCAATCTCACATCTACATTTTTTTAGCAAATGCAAGTAATTTGCAAATTATTACTTAACAAGGGCGCTCGGTGCTTCAATTACCGGCGTATAAATGCTCATTCAAAATCTTGAAATAAAAAATTCTTGAGATAATTTTTCTAACTTCAAGAGCTGCCTCTTTCCAAAGCTCAGGGTGCCCTCTCAGCTTCAGAGCCCTGGTGCACTACACCACTTTGCGCTATGATAGCTGTATAAACTGCTTAAGGATATTAACCCATTTACAGAACTACAGAAACATCTTAAATCTCTAATTAGATTACAACTAGTCAAAAGTTTTGACTAGTTGTTTTGACTCAAAACAGTCCTAGCTTTGACTTGTTAAGTTGCCAGATTCAAAGACAAGTTTCATTCAAATAAAATTTACCGGGATTGATGATGCATTGGATAATAAATAGAGCTAGCTTGTATTTCGATTGGCTATAACCATGCTTCAATTCTTAAATTGTATGTAAACATATTTTTTTGAAATTTCGACTGTATAACGAACTTCATAGAACTATTTCAAAGACAATTAGGAAAAATATAATTATTACAAAACATATGGGAAAAAGGTAAGATGCGTTGAAGTGAAGTCCATAGATGTAAACCTGTGTGTATTATGGTAAACTGGCCCTGGCTCAGCATTATGTTGAGGAGCAGACTTGCTCCACGACGCTGATTACTGATACTGTTGTAGTTTATCACTCACTAATTTTATTATAATTCACACTACATTTCTAACACACCATTTCTTACATCTGGCCATTTCGAGATTAAAGGGGTGGGTGGAATATCGAAATTCCGTCCGGTTAACGAACCGTATTGAATTAAGTGAAAAAGCAGTGCAGGTTGCGCAATTCTACTTCGGTTTCGGAATTATTTTATGCTCAAATTAAAAAATATGAATGGCAAAATTCATAAGTAAGTAATCTTAACATATATTATTCTAATTTTATAATGATTAACAATGTATAATGTATTACCAGTGTTACAAATATTTAAGATTATTTTCTAGTAAAATTTATAATTTAAACTTAGTTTTGTTTCTTCTCTTTTTTATAGCTTTTAACTCTCTTTTTATTTGGTTCACTTTTTAAAGCTATTTGTGAGTACTTTTTTATCTTAAATGTTCACCGTAATTATCATATAATATGTACATATTTTAGAACAACAAATTGTAAAAAATGTAGAGTGTTCGGAATGTTGAGGGTAGCATAATATTATAACCGCGATATACTCTTGACAGTCGAGTCGAGTTTTTTGACATCGTGGTAATTTTCCTAACCTGGTTGGATTTAGGCTTGCTCGTGTGTTCTTATAATTGAGGAAAGCGCTTCTTATGGAAGTATCGGTCGCTTAATAATAATTAGTATTCACGCCGCGATATAAATGTGTAATATTGTTATTTAATAATCGTGTGATAGTGCGTGTAATAGACTTATATTCGTATATGGAGTGACGTACTTATTTCTATTTTCCTTTTTATATTTATGTTTAAGTTGTAATAATTGAAATTATCCTCTTAAGGGCGTCCTCCCCTTTTAATTATAATTACTGACAGACACACCACAAGGACGCAATTCAGCGAACATTATTGAGGTATGTACTTAAGTATTTTGTACCTAATTATTGTTATAGAAAGTGTGTATGGACGCCCACCGATTCGTCCTTTGTCATACAGTTGTACTATATGTGATGTGAAATGAAATTAAATTTATTCGACAACCAACCAATTACAAAGCAACAACAGTTACAAAACTTCAATCTAATTAATATAAAACAAAATTACAAAAAATATATGTATAAATATGCAAATACAAAAAGGATGTCAAATAGGGACTCTGTCACTTAGTATACGCTGCGGTGCATCAACATCACAGCACTGATTTTCAGTATCATTATTCAACTAATCATAATGCGGTGTACTTTAATAATAATAATAAATTAGATGGGTTTATTCTGTTCACTTTAAGAGCGTGGGTTTATTCATCAATCTATTAACGTCTGCAAATTCCATGTTGCGAGTGGCGATGTCTCTGGAGAGCCATTCTTTCATTTACGATTCGAGATACGCTAAAAACCGTCTCGCTAATGTAAATGTATCATCAAGAATATTCTAGGATTCGAGGAATATCGTCGAGGTTTAATTAGAAGCAATGCGAAGATGTAAAAGATGATTTATGGAGTAGATTTATGAATTATATTTATATGATTTATTAAAGAGTTTAGAAAATTATAAAGGACTAGTTTATGATAGCGATTTCATACTTACCTAATAACTAACAGGTTGTATGAATAATATTTCATTATGAAGTTAAACGGTGATACGGTCAGATAGGTATACGCTTGTTTCTATCTACCTACATCTTTACTTTATATATTGTATTATTAGTAACACGCTAATCGAATGTACTTAATTGAAATGTTTAAAAATAATTTTCTCTGTTAGTGATTTATGTAATCTTAAGAAGAAATAAATGATTATTAAGTAATTAATAATATATAACGGTTTAATAGTGATACCTATAGTTATTATTTTTTAACACTTCGGATTAAAACAGAACAGAATAGATCAAATATGAAAAATACCAAAATGTTGTTAGAATAACGGACCACAGTTCTATAGATTGAAGATGGCTTCAGTCACTTATCCAAAAAAAATACAAATAAGGTTTAAAACTAACTACGTAACGTAAATGCTTGTATTATAAAAAAAAAAACAATTAATGAATCACATCATGCCTCCTAAATTTAATTTACTATGAAATATAACGTACATTGTAAGCAGATTTTAATTAATTTGCGTATTGTGTCACATCGATTAAATTTGTAGAGTGAATTTAATTTTCGCACATACATAATGCATTTGGGCTGAAAATCAAGTCGAGTTTTAATGACGCTTGTAATTTATTTCGAAACAATGTCATGCATATATTTTTTGCAAAAAATGTAAATACTTCTACTTCTTCCTACCCTGTTCCCTTTTTTTTATTTGGGGTCAGCGCAGTATGTTCTCTTTCTCCATTCTCTCCTTTCACTCGCCATATCATTAGTCACACCTCTCAAAGACATATTATCATTGCTTACACAGTCAATTCCTGTTAATTTTGGCCTCCACCCATCCACTCCACATTCAAAACTTTTTTAGATACCTTCACCTCTTCTCAATGTAAATACTATGAAATGAATATAATATAAAAGTAAAACACTCTGACAAAACTAAAAAGGTATGTGTGTACTTATGTACACGCGTTAGAAGTTATACGTCTTTGGCGTCGGAAGAAAAATGTTAAAATCAATCAAATTCTATTCTTTTAAATAAAATACTGTATACCGGATTAAAACGCGATTTATTGTTTAAATTATTTATCCCGACGTTTCGGATGCTTTTCAGCAACCGTGGTCGCGGGAGACTGAAAGATGACAGTTGTCTTATATTTGAAATGTCACCAAGTTGCCATATTTAATTCAATTAAATTAAAAAATAATCTATTAATTTAGGTAACACAATGTACATCTATGAACGTCAATAAAAAATAATACATATTAAATTACTAATATTAAATGCTTCTAATTTTACATTTACTACCAGTTCACAAATCAAGGGCGTAGAGCGGACGAGAAGAACTGGCAAGAAACTCGCCGCCACTCTTTTTAATCGCCAAGTTTTTGTTTTACAATTATTACATATTAACGCCATCTATTCCTACGGAGTTGATATTTACTGTAATTTTCTATATTATGACAATATTGACTAACGGTGTCCTCTTGTTTTTTAGTATGTTTGATTTGGGGCTTTAGATTTTTAATAACTGGATCCCAGGTGTTGGAAAGTCTCAAACCATCTTCTCTATTGAAGTTAGGATGTTTTTTAATTTCAATAGCCTCACGTACTAGTCTGGGAAAGAATCTACTTTCTTTAGCAAGGATTTTTGGTTGGTCGAAACGTATGTAATGGTTTGGTTTATCCAGAGTGTGTTCACATACTGCTGATTTAGAGTGACGTCTGTTTTTGATATCCGCAATGTGTTCCTTAAGTCGGTTTGAAATGCTACGTTTAGTTTGCCCAATGTAGGATAAACCACAGTCACAATCCAGTTTATATACACCTGAATCTTGCAAAGGAATATTACTTTTTATTGGTCTCAAGAACTGTTGAATCTTCTTGTGTGGCTTGAAAACTGTATTAATAGAAGCTCGTTTTAAGATTCTTCCAATCCTGTCTGTAACACCCTTCACATAAGGCAGGTAGGCTGGTTGACGTTGTACTGTTTGTGGTTTATTCCTGTTTCTGTGATGCTGTGGAGGCACCCGCAGCTTGTTGTCACGGAGTACTTGCTTAACATGCTGCAGTTCCCCGTTGAGGTGGGCAGCATCACAGAGGCGGTGGGCTCTCTGAAACAAACATACACCGACAGAAGAGAGTTGGCAAGGGTGGTGGTGGGAATCACCATTGAGGTACTTATCAGTATGGGTTATTTTTCTAAACACAGTATGGCCAAGTGTACCATCCCCTCCCCGAACCACTAAAATGTCTAGAAAGGCCAGTGAGTTATTATTCTCCTTCTCCATAGTGAATTTAATGTTACTATGTATGGAGTTAAGGTGGTCTAGAAATACAGATATGTGTTCCGTGGGCAGAATAGTAAAGGTATCGTCTACATATCGCTTGTAAAGCCTCGGTTTAACCGGGCTTGTGGCCAGGGCTCTTTCTTCGAAGTCCTCCATGAAAATGTCAGCGACAACAGGGGAGACTGGAGAGCCCATAGCCACCCCATCAACCTGTATATAGAATTCACTATTCCACATTAGGTAGCCAGATGTTAAACAATGTTCTAAAATATCTGCATATTCTGGTGACATGTTGTGTTCTGATAACCTTTTCTTAACAATATTTAGACAGTCCGATACAGGAATATTAGTAAAAAGAGACTCAATGTCAAAGCTTACCATGGTTTCATTGTTGGAGAGTTTGAGATCTTTAATAGTTTCAACAAAATGGTATGAGTCTTTAACATGAGCACTACTGTTCCCTCTGAGGGGAGAAAGTACTTTAGCCATGTGTTGAGCTAGTTTATGTGTGGGTGTGTCGATCTGGCTCACTATAGGTCTTAAAGGTGTGTTTATTTTGTGAATTTTAGGTAACCCATACATTTTTGGAGGCTTTGCACATGCAGGTGTGAGGAATTTACTGTCAAGATTAAGTGTCTAATGGTGATTCCCACCACCACCCTTGCCAACTCTCTTCTGTCGGTGTATGTTTGTTTCAGAGAGCCCACCGCCTCTGTGATGCTGCCCACCTCAACGGGGAACTGCAGCATGTTAAGCAAGTACTCCGTGACAACAAGCTGCGGGTGCCTCCACAGCATCACAGAAACAGGAATAAACCACAAACAGTACAACGTCAACCAGCCTACCTGCCTTATGTGAAGGGTGTTACAGACAGGATTGGAAGAATCTTAAAACGAGCTTCTATTAATACAGTTTTCAAGCCACACAAGAAGATTCAACAGTTCTTGAGACCAATAAAAAGTAATATTCCTTTGCAAGATTCAGGTGTATATAAACTGGATTGTGACTGTGGTTTATCCTACATTGGGCAAACTAAACGTAGCATTTCAAACCGACTTAAGGAACACATTGCGGATATCAAAAACAGACGTCACTCTAAATCAGCAGTATGTGAACACACTCTGGATAAACCAAACCATTACATACGTTTCGACCAACCAAAAATCCTTGCTAAAGAAAGTAGATTCTTTCCCAGACTAGTACGTGAGGCTATTGAAATTAAAAAACATCCTAACTTCAATAGAGAAGATGGTTTGAGACTTTCCAACACCTGGGATCCAGTTATTAAAAATCTAAAGCCCCAAATCAAACATACTAAAAAACAAGAGGACACCGTTAGTCAATATTGTCATAATATAGAAAATTACAGTAAATATCAACTCCGTAGGAATAGATGGCGTTAATATGTAATAATTGTAAAACAAAAACTTGGCGATTAAAAAGAGTGGCGGCGAGTTTCTTGCCAGTTCTTCTCGTCCGCTCTACGCCCTTGATTTGTGAACTGGTAGTAAATGTAAAATTAGAAGCATTTAATATTAGTAATTTTATATGTATTATTTTTTATTGACGTTCATAGATGTACATTGTGTTACCTAAATTAATAGATTATTTTTAAATTTAATTGAATTAAATATGGCAACTTGGTGACATTTCAAATATAAGACAACTGTCATCTTTCAGTCTCCCGCGACCACGGTTGCTGAAAAGCATCCGAAACGTCGGGATAAATAATTTAAACAATAAATCGCGTTTTAATCCGGTATACAGTATTTTATTTAAATGTGTGATACTCGCGTTAATAAAAGACAATATTAAATTCTATTCTGTAGCCAACTTCATCATGTCGTTTTTTTGGGACATCGTGCGCGCGCAGGTCATGAATTCACTCTCATCCAAACGCGCCAAAAGAAGTATAACTTCAAAAAAAAAACAGCAAAAGTAGTCCGTACATAGTTTACCTGAAGGATTTTGGTGGGTTAATTCCGAATCTGTGTATATCTTCAGTGGAAAGGCCAAATTGCTAAAGCACCAATTTAGCCAAATAAGAGAAATAGGATATTTCATTCGCAGAGGTAGATAGAACATAATTTTACCAACGTTATTATTTTTAAATAAATCAAATTGGATAAAAAATATAAGAGATTTAAAAAAACATTACTAAGACTCCTTTTCTACAAGTATTATTACTACTTATTTTTTTGTTTTCTTTTGAATTCGGTAAAGGTTTCACTGCAGCTGTGAACCTTTTTTTGGAGCCTTGGGAGATTGCGTAAAACTCGCAGAATTTTAAAGTTTTTGGTCCAAACATTTTATCATGTAATTATTTTTAAAATTTAAAACCTTTTAAAATTCCATTCAGTAGGTTTTTTAAAAAAAATACCTTTTCTTAAGGCGGTCACAGTAGTGGTGCCCTTGGCTTGGCAATCCAGTAGATTACTAAAATTGCACGAATACAATTTTCTTTACGCGCGTTATACGAATGGACGATATATTTCGTTGCACAATCATATTTTTGGGAGACTACTCACATTCCGAGATGTTAAAATATAGAGAGTTAAAATACTATAAAATTCAAATTTCACAGTGCAGTATTTTTTATTGCTAGCAATGAAACAGTAGGGAAAATTGTACAGAGGAATCTTATCTTTGCTTTTCGCTGCTAGTGGGAATACCACTTAAAATGTTTATTTCACCACAGTTTCTTAGCCAAATATACCAGTTTCTCACTTGGAATATGAAATTAAAAAATGTTTCCTTAAAGTCTGACAATGCAATCGCAAGTAAGCTATTGATTTTTTAAAAACAAAATAGAAAAATTTATGATTATAAGTAAAAGAAAGACTTGAACCACATAAAATACATTTCCTCACACTTTGCGACATTGTCGCAGCGTACAACTTTATACTTAATTAACTTAACTTAGCCATTATCCTAGAAATAATAAATGAACAAAACCCTGCAGGTGTCTGCTGGGTTTTGTTTTTCAAGTTCTGTATATACCTACTTAGTTTTTATAAAAAAATATGACTTTTCAATTGTAGGTACATCTTTTAAAAATACCACTTTGAAGCACGTGTACTTAAAAACATTCGAATAGGCCATTCGTTGGGGGCGCCGATTGCTCAACGAGAACCGGTAAAATAGTAATTCTATTTGAATTGCTTGCTTGTGGATTGCATGAAGGATATATATAGTTCGTGATATAGGCGGTGTGATTTGCTGTTTGAAAATATATGTCGCTGATTTGCAAGAATAACGGCACAACTCATTTTTTTTGCATTTCTAGTTATAAACATAAAACGATCCAATATAGTCCCTATTTTACTGTAATATTTACTGTAATTATAAAACCTCGCTTATTACACACACAACTTAACTTGATAGTATTAGGATCTTTAATTTACCTTTGTATGTCATTGAGGAACACGAAAACAAACAAAAACGTAATGTGGATATAAGCGGGTGTTTAATCAGTTACAATTACAGGAGGGGTTCGCTCGTTAGCGATACAAAAAAAAAGGGACTATTTTGCCTTCTAAATGCGGTCTGTAAATACCTGGTTGATGATGCAATGGTCAACCGTTGAATTAATTTCTGTTTGCATTATTGTGTCACAGATTCAATTCCCACCAGCGCACGGTGGTTCGTCTAGTACAAGCTAGCGGGACAAAATTCATCACGTCATTTTCAGGAACTAGTGATAGCAACTTGTAAACAACCCTTTCCAGGTAAGGAATTCTAAGTATCATTTGTTTGTTACTTCAATAAGTAATTTTGTGGAGGGGTTAATGCTAACTATAAAGGAAATGGAATTTGCATCTGTAAATAAGTTGCATTTTTACCACACTTGCGACACCATCTCAAATAATTGTTATTAAATTGAAAGTATTTTCTTGTGATGGATTCTACTATTGAAGGTATGTACTTACTATTTTGACTTGTTTTTAAAAGAACAAATGTACTTTTTTGCTGTAATTAGAGTTTATAAGTGTGTTGACATAATCCAACATATTTTTTCTTAACTTCAAACTTTAAAGGGTTGCAACTTTTTGTATCCAAATATATCCAGCTAGATTTTACTATATGTTATAATTACAACATTCAGGCGTAGGTAACTTTATTTTTTGGCTCCCGAAACCGCCCGCAGCTAAAGTTATTTACTTTCTTTCAGAACAAGCCATAGCTATGACAAAATTGGAGTTTTTCGAAGAATGGTTAAAACATGACAAAACTGAAAGAACTAGTCGCATTTTTGATCATTTATGTGTACAGCATAATTTACTAGATGCTTCTGAAGAATCACTGAAGAAACTCAAAATGAAAATTTCGAGCCTATCATCAAAATTCAACGAAAAATGGACATCTTCTAAGAGTACTAAGGATGCATTTCTCATGAAAAATAAAAAGTGGTTAGAAGGATGTGGAATCGAAATGTTAGTGTGTGTGAATAAGACGTGCCCTTCAACATCATCGGGAGTTCGTTCATTGTTGTTCAAAGTATTGTGGTGATACAAGAAAGTTTTATCTTGATCTGTATTCGTGGTACTCGATGCCTGTTACTGTGCATAAAATTCTTGTACACAGTACAGAAGTCATTAAATCCTGCATTCTTCCTATTGGACAGCTTTCCGAAGAAGCCCAAGAGGCAAGAAATAAAGACTGTCGTATATTTCGTGAACGACATACCAGAAAACGATCACGCTGTGCCACAAATACGGATCTTTTGAGAATGCTTTTGATTACGTCCGATCCTGTAATAAATACATTCAGAGAATTACCGAGAAAAAAATTAACTACGTTACCACCAGAAGTTCTGCAGTTGATTGTCCCACCTTCATTACCATCCCAATCAACATCAGTTCGCGAATTTAGTGAGGGGGATTACTCATTATCGGTAGATTCTACTGAATTGGAGAGTGGTGATGAGGAATCTTCTGATGATGAGTATTAGATTCGACTTGGTAGATTTTTACTTATTAATATATATTTTTTATGTTTACCTATTTTATTTTGTAGTAATTTTAACAATGTATTAGTTTTAAATTTTAAATATAACATTATTGTAGACGGATAATTCTAATTTTTTGCGATTTTGTTTCAAGAGTTTTTTTTTATATGTATGGATAACTGTCTTGGACTATTGTTGTTGTTGTTTTTTTTTTTTTTTTTTTTTTTAATATTTTATTTTACTCATATTTATGATTTTAATTTTTAAAACATGTATGTATAGTACCTTATATGCATAATAAGTAGATAGACGCAGCGAATTATAAAAATCAAGGATATCAGGAAACAAAAGTAAAAAAAAATGACAGTTCTTCCATTTTACATCCACACTTTTGTACTTAGAGAACACAAAATGGTGTCAGACACCTTAAATATACATAAACAATTGAAATAAGTCAAAAAATAATTTTGTCCCGCTAGCTTGTACTAGACGAAACACTGTGCAGCGCCGAAATAAGAAATTGATTGAAATTGCATACAAATGTTTTCTGGCAAGTTATTCGCGCTTGAGTAAATGGGTGATGCTTGTATTAAAATAGAAACCAACAGATAATTGTCTTTTATTAACGCGAGTATCACACCTTAAAATTATTCAAAATTGACACTATACAATATTAAAGTAAATATCAAATCCGTTGGAAAAGATGGCGTTAATATAGCAACTTTGTGATATTCAAATCAGACAGCAGTCACCTTTCAGTCTGCCGCGACCACGGTTGCTGAAAAGCATCCGAAACGTTGGGATAAGTAACATAAATATAAATTTATTTAACATAATTATATTTAACATAGAATATCTTTTGTGTCTTTTTTGGAATGATTTTTCAAGCACAATATTTGAAGTTGCTTCACAATAATATGTTACTATTTCTTACACATTCGAACGTTTCAAATGTAGATGCTGATTTTTATAAATCACTAATTCAGGGCTGCTGCCATCGTAAATTACGCGGGCGGAAATGAGCTCGACTCGCCGGAAAGAGGGAAAAATGCTAATAAAATTGTACCTCTCCGTTAATCTTAACCCTCGCCTCGACGCCGTCGGTGAACTTCGGATTCCAGCCGCCTAGGTAACCAGGAAATTAACATTTCCGTTCTATGTCGTTTTTGAAGTTGAAAAATTTCGAATACTTCAAATAGCTAACTCATCAAAAACTACAAAGAACGTAAAGGATTTATTGGAAATACACAAATGATTTTACTGTTTGGAGTTCCGTACATCCAACGAAGAAACTCTTGTTAGATTACTCGCTTGTTTGTCTATTTGTCATGGCGTATTGAAGAAATATACATTCTTAGTTCAAAACAAAATATATGCAATTATATATATATAAAATTGAGCATAATGATTTTTTAACTAAATGGACGTTAAATTTTGACGAGAAATAATATTTTTTTTTAATACAGATCCAAAATCCGATTCGCTTTTCACCAATTATAAAGAAATAATTGGTGAAAAGCGAATCTTTATCGAGTCAAAGCCTCACGAGCACCCGAGAACAAAACGATATGGAATATCCAATTTATATTCGCTAACTCTCTCTCTAATTATATATTATTTTACTGGTATAAAAGAGATGAAGCAAACATGGTGTTATTGTGGCCAACTGTACTACTGATATCGATATTTGAAAACGGTTTTCGATATCGATATTCACACAACATATCGGTACCGTAACCGTTTGAAAAAAGAAACGAAAACGCCCATATCTAATCAAAAAATAACATTGTTCTAAATATCAGTATATATAGTAGTTTGATGGTATGTAGAGGTAGTTATTACAAAGCTTTGTATATTATGTTATAGTAGACTTAATCTCATTTGCAAAGTTTTTCCAAGAACTAAGTCGCGATGGCCGTGTTTCACCAACGGCCCTGAATTTCCAGTTTAATTAAATAGAAACAAGAGAATGGTGGAGCTCGTCACTGTTCCGATGGTTAGTTTTTATTCTCGGCTGTCGCACATTCTGATATTTTTAAAAGCTTATTCATTCCGAGGTGGATTTATTGCTGACATCACTTCTGCTTTTTCAAATCTATTACAGTTTTAACATGTTACAGTTTTTAGGTGTCAATGGGATATGTATGACATGACAGAGTATTTAATAACATTGTATTGTAATATAAAAAATATTTTTTTGTATTTAAATCTGAAATGCTTTTAAAAAAGTAAAATTATTGAGGCTCAGTAGTCCATTTCATGGGTAAAACAATTATTAATTAATACAGCCTGTCTCTAAATATCTGGGGCGCGGCAATGCCCCGCCAGGGCTAGACAACGGAAGCGCAGGGCCTTCTTTTTCTCGAAACGTTTCTTCGTATTTTTGCACCCTTATATTTCGGTCTGGACGGTGCTGGAAAATTCAAATATGATGTATTTAGAGTACTTATTAAACATGTTAAGTTTAAAATATATATATAGCAATTATACTTTGTATATTACTGACATTTAAAATACCGTCATCAAGACTGTTAGGGTATTTCCTGAAGTCATAGAAAGCTGCAATTTCATGTAAAAGCTAGATAACCACACAAACAACACAACAATTAATAAGGAGGAAAAAATAGGGGGATGAAAGTTTGTATGGAACTTTTGTCAAGTCTCAAGCTAGGAACATCAAAAACGTGTGTAGAACCTAAAATAATGACAAGAAAATAAACTCAATAATAAAGACTACGACAAGTATGAAATATACAAAAAGAAATGATATCCCACCAAAATCATTTTCATCTAAAGTAAAAAAAATATAAGATCTAATGTAGAGCTAAGCTACTAGCTCTACATGCCCTAACCGCTAACGTAACACTCTATCTCATCATAACTTATAGTATTATGCGTGAATCCTAGTCTTAAGTTCTCTTCAAACCCTACCTTAATCAAAATATTATGTTGGTATGTATGGTTATGAATGCCGATCGACATTATGCTATTACAATCTAGCCAACAATAATAAATATTAATGGCTAATGAGTAACCTACATCTAAAGTACTACATTAAAGTACTTTACTTAAAAGCTAAGATAGTGTCCAGTGACTTTTCTTAGTGTTAATACTGAATTTTAGAGGCGTTTTGTTCATGTGTCCTTATGCAAGCACATGCACTATTTTGAAGTGAAAACTTTTTTAGCGTTTTAGAGGGGAAAAACTTATAGATTCGTCTCACCGATATGTTAATGCTAACAGTATAGCTATGAGTAGCTAGACTAGAGCAGATAATAGTTCTAACTTTTCACTTCTTTCGGCAGTCCCCATGACTGCCTGAATTTTTTTTTAACATTTCAATAACACTACATAAGCTTAAACGGCTTGGTTCACTTGAGTCTTCTCATTGTATCCATGTTCTCGAGCACCTGGATTGCCTCGAAATTCAATGTGTCTTTAAAAAAAACTTTACTAAAGTAACATTATTTTGGTTCAGTGGCCAAGGGTATACATAATTAAATCAATTTTGTTCGCGTAACGACACTGAAGAAATTTACTTACTTGGAATAATAGTTTTTCGATACGACCTTGAAATTTAACAATTTCTTTTTATTTGAAACAACATATTAGATACAACAAAAAAGTTGAATATAAAAAGGTTATCTTAAATAGTAAGTAATGTTTTAATCATACGACTATTTAGTAGAAATTGATATATTGATAGGTAAATAAATTTTTGAAAAATCAACATATAGCCAGGAATCATACCCGTTAATTTAAAAAAAAATACGTACTATACTATTAAACCAGTCACTATGACGGGATCATTAGCGCGATCGGTAAAACACTTGCCATACGCATCGATGGGTCGTGGGTTCTAATCCCACCGAGACATGCTTACAATTTTTGTAAGCGTCTTTCCCATGTCTGGTAACTTCGAGAATTCAACGAAATTACGACCGGGTGATGAACTATCGTTCACAAATAAAAAACCGTGAAGAGCATATTGCGCGTTTTTGTTTCAGTCTATGGATTTCCGAATGCTCGAAGTAAAAAGTAGGTCGTAACATTGTTCTGTGGCTGGGGTATCACCTACCATCAATGTTCAAGGGTAGTGAACCTCATGCTCTGTCGATATCTAACAAAAAAAAAACCATACAGAGTCTCCATTCAGTATTTTTTTCTAGTCTTAGTTTCGAATTTGGCCATACATACTTGATAAACTCATCCTGTATATTGTATTGTTACACGAAAGATTCAATGAACATTCTATTTTACGAATCACAGTTAGTCGCTGTCTCTCAGTTAATTACCACTTGGCACCCGCTGTCCAGCCAACTGCCTGTTAGCTAATTGACACTCGGACAGCTCGACTCACCTGAGCTGAGGTCACATTTCACGGCGAATTTTCTTCTTTGATGCCGAACGTTGGCAGCTTGACGCTTTGAACGCCCGTGAGCTTAATGGGAGCTGGTAAAACGATTAATTTATAGGTAGGACTGTGATTTGATAGTAAAGGTCATGAGAATAGGTCGTAAAGTATAATTTCATACCGCTAGGTGATACGGGTGTCCCTATACAGGAAATGATTTCCTATTTTTTGACGTTTTTTTGATTTGGTATACAAAAACCTCTAAAAACTCAAGATTTTAGTTTGTTCTGCGAAGTGGATACGGGACAACAAGTAATATTTATTATTTTCTGTGAGTATATGTATGTCACTGAACTCCTTCTTAACCGCCGGGACATTCTTTTTTTGTGTATGT
Source organism: Anthocharis cardamines (assembly GCA_905404175.1). Taxonomy (NCBI): domain Eukaryota; kingdom Metazoa; phylum Arthropoda; class Insecta; order Lepidoptera; family Pieridae; genus Anthocharis; species Anthocharis cardamines. Next base: position 3,217,317 of record FR989950.1, on the reverse strand, counting down.
CAAGACAATTATACCCCACTAATGCTAAGATAACCAACTTTTTAAAAACCAGTTTTCATATTATTTCCGTTTAAAAAGAAGCAACTGTAAAACAAACTCTTTCGGACGTGCCTAGGCAATGCTGTTACAATATCAACAGATACTTGCACAAGAAAAGTCTTTGGTGAATCTAAAATCTAATCAGTGATAGGACCACCATACAAGCCCAAAATCCCGGCTTGAACTGTTAATGTATCTATAAAAAGAAAATGAAATAATGCCATTAACGTAATCATATGACACATATTTATAACTTATATGATTACGTTATAATGTAATCAAAAAATAAAATGTCACTTTAAAATTAAAAAATCACTTTGTCCTTTTATAAAATAAAATATATGTTTATATTATATTATTATTTATTATAGAACTTTTACATTTTCTGAATGTACAAACCCTTAAGAACAATAGACAAGAGATAACAATAATAATAAATGGAGAATAAACAGACAAATTTTTGGTTGAGTAAAAAATTTAAAAGTAAACTTTTTAACTTTGCCCATTAACTTAGCCATTATGTAGCTGAACCAAAGTAACTTTTATATAGATAATAATAATGATTGTAAAGTACCTTTTCTTAACTGTTTTGATTTTAATATATTTTATAAAAATGGACAATAATACTAAAGTTCGTTGGCCCGTTTGGTAAAACATATTTTTTCTTTTTTTAACTGTTATGAGCAAGCGTTTGGCCGCTGTTTCACTTGATGGAAAGTGATAACGCGGCCTAAGATGGAACACGCTTGCTCATTAAAAACCTATGCACACCTATGCCGGAAGGGAATTCCGGCGTCACAGACGGAAAACCCGTGAAGCGGGATTTCGAAATCGTAAATACTTTGGTCGAAAGCACGTTATTGACTGATGTTCTGTGGCTGAAACACTAAAACTTTAACCAAAATCAATTTGAATTGAATTGACTTTGCTGAGGAGGTAAAAGTCTGGTAGAAGAATCACACAGCTCCTTACCAAGGAATTGCCCCATTTTTTTGCTCTAGGCCAGGAACTCACTCGACTTAGAGAACTGTCAACTGACTAATACTTGACATTGACAACTTACATTTGATAACGCAAATGTCATGCCCTCATGCCATAGATCACCACAAACCAGTCTCTGATATATAGTATATATCTGTATATCACAACATCTACCAGTTTTAAATAAAATACTGTATACCGGATTAAAACTCGATACTCGCGTTAATAAAAGACAATATTATCTACCAGGTTTACAACTATTTTAATAAAACAACTGCGATAACGATACATGAAATAATAAAGTTATCTCAGTTGCAAAGTTAATTCGAATATATGGATGTAATTTTCAGGCATAAGCCGTTCCCGGCGAATTAGACTTTGCAGTTGACCACAATTTGTAATGAGTTTTTAATTCCGCTTCATCCATTCTGAATATAAACCTAAATCTTTTAACCTATAACCAAATGAAAGTTACCGAGTTTCGAGTATTATAATGGACTATAAGTTATTTTAATACAGAGAAATAGGGCACCCAAATTTTCATGTATTAATCAATAATACTAAAAATCTATATCTACACTAATATTAAAAAAGGAAGGATTTGTGTGTTTGTTACGATTTAACTCAAAAACTACTCGACCGATTTTAAAAATTCCTTCACCAATAGAAAACTATATTATCAGCGAGTAACATAGGCTATATTTTATATTTTTATATATAGTACAGATGTACTATACGGGTGCAAAGTAGATTGCACCATTGGGTGAAATATAAATAAAAATATACAAAAAAAAATAGCCTACGTTACACGCTGGTAATGTAGCTTTCTATTAGAAAAAAAAATCAAATCGCAACAAACAAATTTTCCTCTTTATAATATTAGTTATAGATTACTAAAATACTGCCAACGTCTTTATCTGATGAGAAGAGATTTCTCTATGTAAAATCCAAACTACTATACCTATGTCTGTTTGATTTCTTTTAAACTATGCAACAGTTATTGATTATATTTATTAATATGATTTTCTGTATTTGTGTAACATATCACTAAATAGAAGTTCACCGCGTCATCAACTCAGATTTACATTTGCACTCGGTGGTTGGCGTTACAATATTTTTTTAACCTAATGTTCAGGGAGGACAACGATGGAAAAATCGAGGGGTTAATGTTCGAAGAACGCTGTAGCCACGAAATTGTGTCTTCACACCCAATCGGTGAGGGAAAATTTCATTTAAATATTACGTGACCTGTCGTCACAATTTCATGCAAAACGTGCATTCAGAGGTAAGTTGGTATCTATTGCCAATAAACATTGAAAACAAAGAAAGAGCAGTAAGAATATTAAAAAGAAATGTAAGAAGATGACTATTATTACGGTTGGAGGGCATCATTTTGAATATTTGCTGTAGTAAATATTTTTTTAAATCTAAATTCAGCAAAAGTATTTTATTTAAAAAAAAGTATTCGTAAAAAACTTTTTTGTATAATTGAAATATCTATATTTCAAATATAATTTTGTACCTAGTATTTAAAATATAATTTTCAAAGGTATGATGTATTTAATATCTCAAGTACTCAAAAGTATCTTGTAATTTTTATTTAGTTATTTACAGGCAAGTAGGTGATCAGCCTTGTGTGTCCGACCAAAACAATATTTTAATCTTTTTTCTAAGTGTTAAACGCATCGCGCTTACCACTGAACCTTGGAGGCGTTCTTATCGCTTATTTATTGTTATTTCTCTTTTAATAGGCGTCCTCTCGTGGTATGTCCATCTTTAAACGAATAAAGTAATAACGTTATATTCCCTTACACTGTGCCAATTTATAAATCTCTCGTCTGAAAACAAAACACTAACAAAAATCAAATATATAACTAATACTATGACAATGCTACCCAGAAACCCTGGTAAAATATTTTTTAAAGACATAAAATTTACAATATATAAAGTAATAAATAGTAATTGAATGAATTTATGAATAAAGATTTCATTTTTAAATTTGCTTTGATAATATATTTTATCAGACGATCATTAAAATGAAAATATCATTCTTAATAACTGCTATTACCCTATTTATTATGGTTTCCGCCTTCGTTAAATTTAAAAACCGTAACGAAAGTGGCTTTTTCCTTGAATCACGCTTCCAATCAAAGCACCACAGACTATTAAGAGTACAGTAGGGAATTTAGAAACTACATTTTAAGTAAGTCTGAGTTTTACATTTACTTTTCATTACTAAACTAGTATTAGTATAAGTAATAGATAATAGAGATTTGTAATAGAAATACAGCTGAATTAAGACATTATTAATTTATTGATTTCCTTAAAACATATTTCAGAAACACCTCATAATTAATTATTTTAACGGTTACGTTTGAAAAAAAAACTTATATTGATAGATTCCTTTGAAATATTAATTCTGGATATCCTGTTTACGAGTATCTGGTCCAAATATAGACTCTATTCAAACAAATATTTTTTTTTAGATATCGCCTGACGAGTCTGAGGGTTATTAGATAGTAGGTGATACTTCAGCCACACAATATATATATAATATAATATAATAATAATATAATATCAGGTTCGTTACCCGGTCGGAATTTCGATATTCCTTCCATCCGTTCAATTCCTGATGTTACCAGACATGGGGAAGATATGCTTACAGATAATTATAAACATGTCGTCCCAGTAGGATTCAAACCCACGACCCATCGATGCGCACAGTAAGTGTTTGACTCTATGTATATTATCTAGAGTCAATTAATACATACATATTTTATTTTAAACTCTTTATTGCACACAAGAATAGTGTACAAGAGGCGAACTTATTGCCTAAAGGTATTTTCTACCAGTTAACCTTGGATTTGTGAAGAGGTGTGTAGGCAGTGCAATAGTAAATAAAAAAAAAAATGGAAAAAAAATAAAACTATACATAATAAATATAAAATAAATAAAAATAAAAACATACAAGCATAGGATAATTTTTGAACGACTTCATTACCCGCAAAACACATTTCTGCATTTCATTCAAATGTACAACTCTCACACAATATCAGGAGTGATATACTCAGTAAGTGACATGCATATGACTTTTAATATAAAAGTGCATACATTTTAAATGATAGTCTTAAAGAAATATGGTCGCATAAGTCAGGCGGACGTTCCTTTGGAGCCACGACAAGCACATATGAAATGCTGTATTTTAAATAAAAGCCACTTTGGTGTCGCTTTTCATTTTAAATATTTTTAATACGTACTATTTATAAAGAGAGTGGTAAAACATAATTTTAATATGGATAAAAAAAATTAAAAGTCGGCAAAAAACTCGGTAGTAAGTAAATATTGTAGTATTTTTGTCGGCTTTTTTACTTTAGATATCGACAGACGAGCATGAGGTTCATTTGATGATAGGTGATACCCCAGCCACAAAACATCAGTCAATGATGCGCTGTCAAACTACTTTTTACTTCGAGAATTCGGAAATCCATAGACTGAAACCGAAACGGCCAATATGCACTTAACGGTTTTTCCATCTTTGAATGGTGATTATTTACCCGATCGGAATTTCTATATTCCGTCCACCCGTTCAATACCAGAAATGATCAAACGTGGGGAAGACATGCTTATAGAAAATTATGAATATGTCATCCCGGCCGGATGTGAACCCGTGAGCCATCGGTGCGCAAGGTAGATGTTTTACCAAGCGAGCTTTTCTCGGTACAAGAGATATTCCGAACCGATGATAGCTTTAAAAGATGACGATTTGAAATACTTGTAAAACTTTACTTGAAGGTACATTTGTATGAAATTGAATGTTAATTATCGGTTAAGTAACATATCTAAATAAAATTAATCTTTATACTTATTACAAATTAACTAGCAGCGAAACCCGGCGTTGCTCGGGTTAAAATACATCGCATGTTTAATGGTATACAAAATATTGAAGGATCCATTTTCTAAAGTAGATAAATATTTTAGATTTCTATCTTAAATAATAAGACACTTATTCGACCATTTAACATACGTTGTAAAGTATCTTCAAGTTGTAGGCATCTTGGAAGTTTCTAGACCATTTTAGAAATTTTTAGAATTTTCTAGATCATTGAGGATCAATTTCACCGATTGCACACATTTTGGAACTTTCTAGATCTTTCTAGAAGCTTTCTAAAATATCCTAAAACTATTACAACAATTGAAACCATTTTAAAGCTTTATAGATCATTTCAGACATTTTTAGAATTTTCTAGATCATTTTGGGTCAATTTTATCGATTGCACACATTCTGGAACTTTTTAGATAATTTCCGAGATTTTCAGAATTTTACGGAAGATTACATTAGTTAGAAAAGGACAGATATATATTATTCCACATTTTTGCCACCCACAACCACCCACTTCCACCCACCCCGACCAAACTCTCTTATGCACACCTAGAGACCAAGGGGTATTTGCCATCCCAAGGGGAAGTTGATCAAAGTAGCGTATGATAGAAAAAACCGTGGACACACGTAAGAACATTAGCATTTTATATAATATACTAGCAGCGAAACCCGGCGTTGCTCGGGTTAAAATACATCGCATGTTTAATGGTATAAGAAATATTTAAGGATCCATTTTCTAAAGTAGATAAATATTTTAGATTTCTATCTTAAATAATAAGACACTTATTCGACCATTTAACATACGGTGTAAAGTATCTTCAAGTTGTAGGAATCTTGGAAGTTTCTAGACCATTTTAGAAATTTTTAGAACTTTCTAGATTATTTCGGATCAATTTCATCGATTGCACACATTTTGGAACTTTCTAGATCTTTCCAGAAGCTTTCTGAAATATTCTAGATCGATTACAATAATCGCACTGCTTGTTGGAGCTTTCTAGATCATTCTAGAAAGTTTTAGAACTTTCTAGATTGATTTTATCAGTTGCACACATTCTGGAAGTTTTTAGATCATTTCCAAGATTTTCAGAATTTTACGGAAGATTACATTAGTTAGAAAAGGACAGATATATATTATTCCACATTTTTGCCACCCACAACCACCCACTTCCACCCACCCCGACCAAACTCCCTTATGCACACCTAGAGACCAAGGGGTATTCGCCATCCCAAGGGGAAGTTGATCAAAGTAGCGTATGATAGAAAAAACCGTGGACACACGTACGAACATTAGCATTTTATATAATATACTAGCAGCGAAACCCGGCGTTGCTCGGGTTAAAATACATCGCATTTAGAACATTCTAGATCATTTCAGAAATATTTAGAATTTTCTAGATCATTTCGGATCAATTTTAGCGATTGCACAATTCTAAATCGATTACAGCAATTGAAACCATTTTAAAACTTTCTAGATCATTTCAGAAATTTTTAGAATTTTCTAGATCATTTTGGGTAAATTTTATCAATTGCACACATTTTTGAACTTTCTAGATCTTTCCAGAAGCTTTCTAAAACATTCTAAATCGATTACAACAATTGAAACCATTTTAGAACTTTCTAGATCATTTCGGATCAATTTTATCGATTGCACACATTTTGGAACTTTCTAGATCTTTCCAGAAGCTTTCTAGAATATTCTAGATCGATTACAACAATTGAAATCATTTTAGAACTTTCTCAAATTTTTAGATCATTTCATTTCAGAAATTTTTAGAATTTTCTAGATCATTTCGGATCAATTTTATCGATTGCACATATTTTGTAACATTCTAGATCTTTCCAGAAGCTTTCTAAAACATTCTAAATCGATTACAGCAATTGAAACTATTTTAAAACTTTCTAGATAATTTCAGAAATTTTTAGAATTTTCTAGATCATTTCAGATCAATTTTAGCGATTGTACACATTTTGGAACTTTTTAGATCATTTCAGAGATTTTCAGAATCTTACGGAAGATCACATTAGTTAGAAAAGGACAGATATATATTATTCCACATTTTTGCCACCCACAACCACCCACTTCCACCCACCCCGACCAAACTCCCTTATGCACACCTAGAGACCAAGGGGTATTCGCCATCCCAAGGGGAAGTTGATCAAAGTAGCGTATGATAGAAAAAACCGTGGACACACGTACGAACATTTGCATTTTATATAATATATTAAGATTAAGATTACCAATTTTGAACCTTTTCATTTTTAAATTCAACCTTTATCAGTTCAATGCGTGTTCTTTTTTATTACATACTGGGTCGTTCGGATCGCGTAGCATTTTCGTAGCTCCTTGTAGCTTTCTCGTAGCCTTCTCATAGCCGTCTATGTTTTCAGTATTTCTTATTATTGGAAAAAGTTTACATTAAAATAACAAAACACAATCAATTGCTCTAAATAACATAGCCTAGTTTCTGATTTTAGCTTCTGAGTTTTTTTTATACATTGTTAAGTATAAAGTCAAAAATTTGCATGATTATTACTGGCAAAACATGCGATCGCTACATTGTATTTTGATTTTACCAACCTTGTAAAATATTTTTTACAAATTTATTATTTCTTATCTCTCTCATAGAATCCGGGAGTAATTATTGTGTTTCTTACGTAGCACTAAACTTGTTCGCTCTCACTTACTACAAGAGTTTTGTCATAAAGCCTTCTCAAATTCGATGGCTCCTACGTAACGTAAAAGTTCATGCGGTTTTAGTCGTGGTTCGCTATAAATACATTTTTGAACCTGTTGGGCGCTAGAAATCGCTAGCGCCCAATATTTTGTATCAATATAATATGCACAGACTCTTCACTCTATTATGCTAACACGCCATTCATAAGTAAATTATTATTATCTAAAATGTTGGTTAATACTAATGTGATTCGCACTTGTTTACTTTACAAACGGCTTCAGAGGCATCTTGTACGATATGTACGGCAATCGGCGAAGATGCAGTATCAGAACGTACTGCAAAAAAGTGTTTTAAAAAGTTATTGTCTGGTGACGAGTCGCTTAAAGATTCACTCGTTCGGGAAGACCCTCTGTTATTGACATTCAAAAATTATGAGCTGCCATTGAAAACAACACTAACTTGCCAGAAACTTTCGCTGTTTGGTGTAAGTGATGAAACAATTCGGTTGCACTTACATCAGTTAGGTAAATTAGGGAGGTTATGTAAATGGGTTCCTCATGAATTATCAGACGAACATAGGTTTCATGGAGTATTTCAGTTTGTTCAGTTATGCTTTCGCGCTATAAAACCGTTATCGAACTATTTGCTTACAGCTGATAATAAATGGATTATGTACAATAATACAAAACGTATCCACCATTGGTTAGCCCAAACCAACCAGTACCAATAAATAAGAAAATATCAAAGACGACAATTGGTAACTAGAAGATCATGCTTTGTGTATTGTCGACTGCTGCTGGTATAATACACTACCGTTTCTTCTCGAGTGTCAAACTATAACTGCTAAACTCTACTCGATGCAGCTTGATTGAGTATACAAATCTTTACTTCAGAAGCAGCCTGGATTAGTTAACCGGAATAAAGGAATATTTTTACACGATAATGCTAAGCCACACGTTGTCAAGTTCACTCTGGAAAACAAGTGTTTTAAAATGGGAGTTACTACCTCACCCTCCTTAGTCTTCTGGTATGACTACAACGGATTATCACATTATGTTGACTTTAAATAATCATATAATAATATGATAACATAAATCGAAATAAAGTAATTATCGAAGAGGAGACAGATAATTTTTTTGCGTCTAAAAGAAAAAGCTTTTATGAGGACGGGATAAATAAACTTGTGTCTCGTTACGAAAGAATTGTAGAATGCAAAAATGCTTATAAAAATTAATAAATTGTTTTATAAATAAATCTACAAGTCCTTGATTTTTATCATAAAAACCGCACGAATTTTTTTGGTCACCTGATAGAAAACTTAAGACTCGGATTCCGCAGATTACTATACGCTATTATGAGAGAGAGTATTAAGTTAGATCATATGGAGCTGGCATCCTGGATCTCCATAAGATCCGATAACTTTTTTACAGTGCATGAAATATGTACCTACTCGTCTTGGCGTTTGTTTATATGAAAATGATTTTGGTAGAATAATGTTTATTTTAAAAATATATCTTTAAAAATAGGTTGGTATGAGATCAAATACGACATGGAAAATTTAACTAAATGTTCAATTAATATGTATCACTTAGGATTTTCATAATACTATAAATTACCATCAATAGGTTCGGCTAGCTCTGATGTTGAAGTCAAATAGTCCAATTAACAAATGGAACGTTTTCAAAAGAATTATCTTCACTAGAATCAGCAGAAAATGACTTTGCTGGTGACGGCATCGGTGTATTGCAAATTATTGGTTCAGTGTTATCAATAAAAGACGTTTGTACATCATTATCGATGGTCCTTGTTAGCTATAAATCTGTATGAGCAAATATATAAAAAGATAAATATTTAACTGCATACTCTGCACCAGATGGAAAAGGAGACACTGCAATAAAAGATAATTTTATCACATAGAAGAAGTTTTACATAAAATACGTCACTAGTTGCCGTCTTCTGAATTTGAACAGAAAAAAGCAATTACACATTATCTGATCTGGGAATAGAGCTTTCACAAAACAAACAAATTAAAACATTAAATTGGTGTTTACAATAATAGCAAATCATTTAATACTAACTATAATTTCCATACAAACAGCCTGCCTGCACTTACGCCATCGGAGGTTATTAAGTCAATGGTAATAATTAACTAACAAAGGAACTGTCATAGTATACAAATGTATAGTTCTATCCGTAATGATATAAAAAAAATATTAATTAGTTTTCATTAAGTACAAAATATGACATGTCTACAAAACAGGCGAATACGATTTACTAAAAACCGAATCACGTAAAAAGGCAAATGTGATGTTTCGCCTTTATACGAGGTTTTCGGATACTGAATAAAAGGACTGAAACGGCACATTCGCCCTCTCACCGCGCCCCCGACGCGCTCACACGACGCCGTAAATCAACCAAACGTTTGATCGGTTTTTATACGCTACCGATTTGTGTACATACGCCTATGTGCCTAAAATTTTATTTTGTATCTAGTAAAAAAAATAAATGTTTTATTTGTGAATGTCATAGAATAGGATACAAGGAACTCAATGCACTAATAATTGGAAAAAGGCTTAAGCGGCAGTTTCGCCCCTTTACGTAGGAGCCATCGCAATAGGTCAGCGGGTTTAAAGATTTGAATGTCCTTAATATGAATGTTAAAGCCATATTTGATGCCTTTTCGCTATCAGTTACTCAAAAAAAATCTGTGTTGTATATGAATCATTATGTATTGTTATGTGTGATAGTGAATAAATGCTTTCTCGCTCTTTATCTCTCTCTCAATAAAAAAATCTCTTCAATTTCCACCATTAAGATACTTTTCAAGTAGTCTTGAAGAATGGTGCAAGTCCAGTAGCAATGTATGAAAATAATTTTATTTCGAGTTATTTATCAGCGAGAAATCGTTTGAAGTTTTTTAAAGGCACGCCAAAGAATCATTAAAGTTCCACATAACCTAGCGGAGTTTGCGTGTGAAGAAAATGAGCGATATTTTTAATGCGATATTATAACTATTTAATACTTACTGAAGAGATCGATGCAATTTTATAGTGTATAAAAAAAATTAATACCCTGATTATATTTATTAATGAATTCAATTTGACTAAAATTCAACTCCAACTAAAATATTATACTATCTATAATAATATAGTAATATTATTATGTAAGAGGTGAACCATTCCTCTGTGATGTACCACTTTCGACATAATAGTTTTTTTTTATAGCCAAGTGAAATTGTTTCCCCAGGATTCAAACACGGGACCTCCGGTGCGTAACCACTGAGCCAACGAGGTGGTCTAAGTTTAATAAAAAACTAAGTAGTACATAGTATTTTCAAGAGTCAAAAAATTGTATTGAAAAAATAAATGAAAGATATTTGTATGGAAATGTATTTAAAATTATTCCACCAGAGATTCGATATTTATTGGATAAATGAATATATTTTACAAGTCATGGATACAGGTTTTTGAAGCGGAGTGAGCGGTTATATTTTATTATTTATGGAACTTATAACTACATTATAGAATTATTGAATAATCTATGACTTTGCAATGAAATGAAATACATAGTACATAAATACAAAGCTAAATCTAACGTATATATATGTAATATATCTATCTATATAATACAAAGTCGTGTTTAGTTACACCATTTATAACTCAAGCACCGATTTTAACTATCTCTTATTTGTTGGATTACTATTAAAATATCGGAAAGAAATCAGAAAAATATGTACAGAAAATTAACATACTCAATACCTAACACACATAAACATACACAATAACTATTAAATATAATAATTCCAAGTAAGACACTGCCGTTCGAGAGGAATTAAATTGATGATGCTCTTTAATAAAAATAATTTTATCAAATTAATGTATTGTCATCGGTCCTCGATAAATCTACAAAGTTTGAACGAAATCTTGCCGTTTAAAGTGGGTCAAAATCGCGCCCAAAGAAGTCGGTTACAAATATACAAACAACTAATAAAAAGCGTGTAAAAAAGTGCCACCATGATACTCAGCATATTGTATATGTATGTATGATTTTCAGTAGAACCTCACTGTACTGCACTGAATTTGTCTTTAATGATGCAACCGCTGAATATTCTACTTAATGCATAATATAAAAACACAGCCACTGTATCCATTCCACGCTATTATACTCGTATCTACGTAAAAATTGTTTATACATAAAACGTACAAGAGCTCATTCACGCCAAAATATCAAAATTTTCCAGCGAAAAAATGTAGGACAAGCACAGAACAAGCCGGCATTATTACGGACGTTGTATTTCGTCCCATTGTACTGAAATGGCGTTTAATATACTCGAATTGTATATTTTAAAATACAAATCTCGTATTATCTACGATCGCGAGTCCTGGGCCCGCAGTAAAAGTCCGGGCTACCGACGTGACTGCGATACGTTGTTTTAATTCAGAAATTGTCAAGTCCGCTCTAAGATTAATGCTAAATGGTTCCGTATGTTATTTTTTTGATTATATTTCTTTAAAATGCTTCAAATAACTCTTAAGTCTTGTTGTTATACTTACACATCATTACAACGTGATGGAATCACAAATTCAACCTAAGTACATATTTTACAATTATTACAACTTGGATATGATTACGATATCTAATCGATTTCTTGTATTTGTAAAAATAAACTCGTCTAAACAGTTTATTATTAAAAAAAACAACACACACAATTTTTTCGATAGTAATCGAATGTTATATGTTATTTATTTCACCATCAGAAAAACATCGAGTGTAGTTGTGATAAATAATTTGTTCTAAAGATAGGTAGAATTTTGACTGATGAGATAGATGAATTCGGACTCCGTCAATTATTAAATATATTTTTAACTCAATGATAGAAATAATCGATGCTATCCTAAAACACCTAAGTGATCTTTACTAGTTCTTGATTAAACCAAAATATAGCAACATTCAAAATCGTCAATTATATTGAACCAGTGATTTGAAAGCTTGCTTCATACTCAAATCATCAAATATCATATGCTGACAACTGAGCCTATTCCCATCCGCACCGCACACACTTCGACATACATAAGTACTAGCAATAGTTATAATTATTTTAGTTAAGTTACTGTTTGTTGTAATGTTGAACAAACGTGTATCTAGCAGTACATATTACATAATTATAATAATTAAAGCCGTATTGTTTTCCCTTTCTGTATTGACTGAAGAAATACAAGGGAGATAGAAGAATAAGAATGATTAAGAATAGTTCTTTGTGTCACACAAAAGACTATGACAAAGACACTACCGTTTTACCTTTATTGCTACGGTACCCTTAAAACGGGCAAAGGCGAGAGATTTTAATGAGAGATCAGGTTTTTCAATTATCCGCACTCTTTTTCTAACTTCACCTCGGGTTTTTTCTTCATATTTCTTGGAGATTTTGCAATCGAGCATTATCATGAAATGTAATTACGGGCTGTGTTAACTCATCCTGTTTTATCAATGAGCCAATAAAACGTGAATATTTGAATTTAGAATTCAGTTGGACTTTTGTGATTTATTTTATAAGAATAACAAAGAAGTATGATTACAAATTATGATTGCTAAGCTCGTAGCACCGAAGAAATAAGGGAAAAAATTCACACTGCACGAGGAATGCTTTCCAATTTATGGAATTCAAAAAAAAGTATTAAGTTTGTTATTTTAAAAGTTCAGTTGCAATAAATTATTGAAGAAGGCACACGCGTGTTTAATTTAGTAATCTGCAGTCCACTCAAAAATAAGTCGTATTACATCAACACTACTAGATTAATATTAAAAATTATTACACCAATATAAAGCTACTTTATCGGTGAGTAACATAGCCTTTTAGTAGTAATATATATAAAAGATATAGAGTTAAGTGTTGCTAATTTTAAAATAACCACACTAGAAATAAACTAACAGTATATTTTACATCACTTTTCGTGAACATGTGAAAAGTGTGATAATTTTTTGATGAATAAAAAAAAACATTTAAATATTAAAGCGCATTATAAATGTTACAAACACTAACATGCACATACAAAGACTAAGAACGTTATTATACTACCAAATTAAGAAGGTATATAGTTGTATAGTCGCTCGATACCGCTTAACACGCGACACGGTAGGTGTTCACAGTTTTTGCCTCAGAATAAATGGCACTTCTTGCACGAACAGCATTGTTTGTTGACCGCTACTCGTGTTTATAGCTCAGAATACAGACACACGGCCACTAAAAGAGATTTATTACACCTTAATCTACCCCGATTCATATACTTGTGTAACGTTTGAACCGTTTTCGGTGACCTAGCGACAATAAATGTTGGTAATGAGGTCAGATTATTTTTCTATTTTATTGAAGATTGTCTTTTAACATTATATTTATTACCTTACCGCCTCCATAGATCAATAGTAAGAGCGATGTATTTAGTACCTGGGTTCGAATCCCAGGGAAACAAGATTATATATTTTTTTGTGGTTAAAGGTACAGAAGGGCTGTAGAAAAACATAGAAATGGGTCTGTCTCGTGCCCTACAAGATTCGTGGTTCGAGAATTCGAACTATTACTTACTAGAGTTTTTCCATGGATTCAATCCCATGGAAAAAATTGGTATTTTATCGGGATAGCTAAGCGCCTCTAAGTTTAAAAAAAATCATCATGAACTAAATGCAGAGCTTACTTTATAACATTTTTATACTGGTATAACAACACAGCACTGAATTTCAGGCAAAAGATCAAACTGGAGTTTGTCTTCTAATGTCTTCCCTTTCTGGTAACTTCGGGTATTAAATGTAAAATTAGAAGCATTTGGCAGTAAATGTAAAATTAGAAGCATTTAATATTTATTTTTTTATTGACGTTCATAAGTGTACATTATGTTACCTAAATGAATAAATGATTTTGAATTTGAATTTAATGAACGAGTGGGAGGAATATCGAAATTCCGACCGGGTAACGAACCACCGTTCATAGATGGAAAAACCGTGAAGCGCGTTTCGATTTCAGTCTTTGAATTTCCGAATGCTCTAAGTAAAAATTAGGTGGATAACGCATCATTGACTGATGTTATGTGGCTGAGGTATCACCCACCATCAAGTAAGCCTCATGCTCGTCTGTCGAAATCTAACATAAAAAAAAACATAATTTCTATACTTAGTAATAGATATGTGGATATCTAGTGTTCATTAAATTAATAAAAAGCTATGTAGCCAAGAATCAATAAGAAAAACGAAGTTAAAATTTTAATACCTACTGTGTATATAAAAAGGATTAGTGTATATTATTGGGCCATTCTGTATGTTATACAATTTTGAACTTCGATGAAGCAACGAGTAGTCACGAAGGGGTGTGGCAAAAACTCAATTAAAACTTAGCTAATGCTTACATACGTGAATGAAAGTTTGTCTACATGGCTTTGTCTCGGTTTAGTTACGTTTTTGTTATTCTTGTAGAATACCAAATTATAAGGATTAACCTATAACAACTATAACAACCTATAACCTTTTGACGGGCTCGTTGGCGCGTTCGGTAGAACACCTGCCGTGCGCATCGATGGGTCGTGGGTTCGAATCCCACCGGGAGCACATGCTTATAATTTTCTGTAAGCATGTTTTCCCCACGTCTGGTAACTTCGGGCATTGATCGGGTGGGAGGAATATCTAAATTCCGACCGGGTAACGAACCACCGTTCATAGATGGAAAAGCCGTGAAGTGCAAATTGCGCGTTTCGGTTTCAGTCTATGGAGTTCCGAATGCTCGAAGTAAAAATTAGGTCGACAGCGCATTATTGACTGATGTTCTGTGGCTGAGGTATCACCTACCATCAAGTGAACCTCATGCTCGTCTGTCGATATCTGACATAAAAAAAAAAAAAACAACATATGTATGTAGATTGTCTTCAGGGCATTTGAAATAAAAGCTGTTATAAACAGTTCGTTGTTTTTTCATGGCTCTTGTTGTTTTATACATTATCACAAATAATCTGTGGATCTACTTAATCCTTTCAGTGATACCAAACGAATGTCGAAAACCACGACAAAATTTTGTCAACCGTTTTCTCGTGTTTTAATCTATTATCTCTTTATTTCTTTCGGGTCTAACATGACACTTACATAAAAACTCGATTTCTAACGTCAAAAATAGACGAGATATCTTCTCTACCAAAGTTATCGATGTCAAGATATAATATATCTTAGTTTGTTATCATTCGTCCACAAGATATCTCTTGATGGTCATTCTAGGTGGGCTTCTGGGGGGTAGGAGATTAAATTTTATATGTAACTATTTTATTGTTCACATAAAAAAATACTATGTAGAGATTATGAAGGCTGTTTACTGAATGGTAACCTTTGTCACCTCTACACAATATATTATAGCAGAGCCTTAAATAGGTACGATACTCAACCAAATGCCAGCAAAATCCACATTCTATTTTTACAATTACACACACTTTTGAAATATATTCTCTACCTGCTACACAATAAACTTCAAGCCAATATCTTGGAGGAACAGGTGTTTAGATGAACTTGTACTGACAAACATGCCTGAAGCATTCTACCTGGAGACGCAGACGCAATTTTGGAATAGCGACGTCATAGCATAGAAACAAACAACTCGTTCAAATAAAAAAGTTTCTTGTTTTGGAAGACTTTTTTAAACTATTTGGTTGAAACTGTTACAGCCCTATTCTGTTTCATAGATAGCAGTTGTAGTAGTTGTTTTGTGTTAAAATAAATTAATATCAGTGGCGGGACCACCATACAAGCCCAAAAGCCCGACTTGCCTTATTAAGGCAACCATAAAGAGAAAAACAATAATGCCCTTAACATAATTATATAGGTGTATAAGTATAACTTATATGTTTACGTAATTAAAAAAATATTACCTATCAAAAAAATTGTAATTGAATCGTAAGAAATCGTAAAAAAATAGGATATTGCTTGTTAAGATAGGGGGTTATATATGATATAAACTTACTTACTTCAATCCAGTATTAAACCTTATCCAGATAAATGTTACTTATCTTGTTTATTCACATATTGGTCTGTATCTACAACGACTACACTACAGTTAGAAATTTAAATACCAACTGTCTAATATAGATTTGATGTTGATGAATTTGCAAAAAAATGTATAGAAGATAATAATCATTGGGGTATATTTAAAACAGGGTAAACTGGACAAGAGATGAAAGTTTGGGTATCTTCGATTTCAAGGAATACTTTAGAAGATATCACTGATTCAAAATGATATATCCCACAATCGAAATTGGAGCTCGTAAAGCCGGTGAGAGCTAGTAGACCAAAAGTAAATACTAAATACATAAAAAAATCAGTTCAGCTGCTAACATATTTCACATGAATATCATGGCGAAGAGTCGAACATCGGAAAGCCAAAGAAAATAATAGCACTTTTTTATATTCCGGAAAAAAATTCTAACAACTTTCAACTTTGACGTTGGCCGGTGAATTATCGCTGTGTCCCTGGTATCATTGGTGAACTTTAAGCTTGAACTTGGGCCTTGGGGCGAATTCTTTGTAAAGTATCGAGTTTCTTCTGGGCGGTGGCCAAAAGGTGCAAGACTTGTTAGAAATGTTTATCAAGTCATAATAAAATGTTAATCCATCTCTCCTTTTCCCCTCGAAAATAAAAATAATTGTCGTGTTAAAAAATAAGAAGAAATTAAGAACAACTTTGCTTTATCAAAAGATTTGTTACAATCTTTTCCCTCGGACCTTTACAAATTCGTTATGCAAATGAAAACGCCTTATTACGCTGTGTTTATTTCACAGATCATATTATTACAAGCGTAGGTACCTGACGTCTTCTTTTTTTTAAATTGTTTCCCTTGGACTCAAACTCGTGATCTTCTGTGCTAAACATTTAACATTTAATAAAGCATTTAACAAATTAAATAATTAATTAATTTTTACATTTATGTGAAGTAAAGGAAATTCATCGTTTCATACTTCAAGATGCAAAGGATGAGGTTAATCAATTATTTTATATTTGATACTTACTTAGGTTCGTATACTGAATGAATGCGTGTGATTGTTAAATTCCTTTAAATTATTAAGAGGGTGGTGTGAGGAATGTCCTAACGCAAACGAGCACTTTAATAATTCGCATATTAACAAAAATCACATACAAAAATATTATGAATTATCGTAGTATTAGCAAATAGAATAGGAATAGCAATTGGCATGCTAAGGCATGCGAAATCGCATTAATTTCATAAGCATGCAAAAACGGAGGCCATTAATGGTGACATACTCGTATACCTACTTGAGTTTTTTTTTTTTAAGTTTAGATTATTTTACATGCATGTTATTTAGTATGTAATTATTATTATTGTTTTGGGATTAAATGGCTTTATTAGTTTTATTTATAATAAAGTTAAATTTCAAAGTAGTCTATGTAAAAGCGGACTTAACCTAAATAAAATAATTGTCGTGTTAAAAAAATTAAGAGCAACTTTGCTTTATCAAAAGATTCGTTATAATACTTTCCCTTGGCCCTTACAAATTCGTTATGCAAATGAAAACGCCTTATAACGCTTCTTTTAATTATTTCGTAAGCTTGAAAAGTATAAAATGGCGTCATATTTTTATTATGAAATTCTTAAATCTCAGTGTGTTTTAATTAAACCATAGAAAGGCTAACAATATGTTTCAAAATATCAACGCAAATATATAATACATTTTAATATACGAGTATCGTAGGTTAACTTACCGAACACCTCCGTGACTCAGTGGCAAGGGCGATGCAGACCGATAGTCTTGAGTTCACATTCCGGTAAAACAAAATTTTAAAAATTATGATTTAAATTTGAATTATGTCGGGACACATAAACCACCCACCACTGATAGAAGAAAAGTTGAGTTTGAGTTTAAAAAAACGTAAGTGCCTAATATAGGCATAAATAAAACTCAGGCTCGTCTGGCGATAAAAATTATAATAATAAATAATATATATAATAATTTTTAGTAAATTTTACATTAAATTTTTTGAACAGTATATCTTCTTACTTGAATTAGGTGCGTATTTAAATAAAATATGGCGAGGGGGCCGATGGCTGGCCATGCGTCATACTCGTGAACGGGTATCGTGTTGTGATTCGGTCACCAGTCACCACAAGTAGCACCCGTTGGTAAGACACGAATTCGTGTATGCGGTGATATTTATTTCGACTATGTGTTTGCGTGTTGTCCCCACGATAATGTAAGTGCTCCTTCATTTCACCATGCCTGTTGCTGATAGAGGACTTTTTTTTTCTTTTTGTTTTATTATTATATATAAGATATCATGTGGAACTTGGTGTAATAGTTGAAGCACCTTACAAACATTTTTAAAACAAAAAACTTGGTGATTAAAAAGAGTGACGGAGAGTTTATTGCCAGTTCTTCTCGTCCGCTCTACGCCCTTGATTTGAGAACTGGCAGTAAATGTAAAATTAGAAGACTTTTTATTGACGTTCATAAATGTACATTGTGTTACCTAAGTGAATAAATGATTTGAATTTATAACCCTTCTTAACCTTAAGTAAAAAGGCTTACGAGTGTAACATATGAACATATACTTGTGAGTACATTACCGGAATTTCTTTCCACTATGCAAACATCAATCCTTTGAAATCGGTATGCAGGTCGCACGGACCCAAATGCAAAACATTTACCCTCACTAGGTTCAAAGCGTAAAACTTTTTTGTACCGACATTATTCCAGTCTCGTAGCTCTGCTTTGCGTGTTTGAGGTTCAGTATTTTTCGGTCCAGCCCTTCTTCATTATAAAGTTTTTGTATGGCTAAATTTTACATTTACTACCAGTTCACAAATCAAGGGCGTAGAGCGGACGAGAAGAACTGGCAAGAAACTCGCCGCCACTCTTTTTAATCGCCAAGTTTTTGTTTTACAATAATTACATATTAACGCCATCTATTCCTACGGAGTTGATGTTTACTGTAATTTTCTATATTATGACAATATTGACTAACGGTGTCCTCTTGTTTTTTAGTATGTTTGATTTGGGGCTTTAGATTTTTAATTACTGGATCCCAGGTGTTAGAAAGTCTCAAACCATCTTCTCTATTGAAGTTAGGATGTTTTTTAATTTCAATAGCCTCACGTACTAGTCTGGGAAAGAATCTACTTTCTTTTGCAAGGATTTTCGGTTGGTCGAAACGTATGTAGTGGTTTGGTTTATCCAGAGTGTGTTCACATACTACTGTTTTAATCCGGTATACGGTATTTTATTTAAATGTGTGATACTCGCGTTAATAAAAGACAATATTAAGATGAGATGTTAGAGATATTAAAGATAAGCCTAAAGTTATCAAGATTGCCCGTAACACCTGCGACACCAGAAGTTAGAAATATTATGATTTCCAACATTAAGAAACTGACAGAGGATTTATATGTCAAAAAATGAATTAAATGCGATTTATTCATAATTTTATTTTCTGTAGACCGTACTCACGGGCCGACTGAAAGGTAAAGCTGTCTTATTGTCTTAATTGGAATTTCACAAAGTTGCTACACTTATACCATCAAGGCCAATTTAGACGATGCAAGTGTCTTGCGTGTTGCATACAATTATATTGAAGCAATTAATGACTTGAATGATCTAAACAAAACGTAACATCTTGATATGTCATACAAGTTTTGTTTCAAAAAAATTCTTGGTGTAAAATATATTGTTGATCGAAGTGTAAAATACATAATATCCGCATGACGTAAAGCTACTTATCTTTCTTGGATGTCAATTATTGCGTTTAAATAATTGTTCTTGTATGCACAACAAAAAGGCCTCATGTATTTAAATAATACTATAATAAAAATAATAAAATACTGTATACCGGATTAAAACGCGATTTATTATTTATATTGTTTAAATTATTTATCCCGACGTTTCGGATGCTTTTCAGCAACCGTGATCGCGGGGAGACAGTTGCTGAATTCGAAACGTCGGGATAAATAATTTAAACAATATAAATAATAAATCGCGTTTTAATCCGGTATACAGTATTTTATTTAAATGTGTGATACTCGCGTTCATAAAAGACAATATTAAGGCCTCATAAATAGGCCTTTACTTACTACCGCCATAATAATAGGGACAACACCGTATTCTCTTTTTTGAGGGTTCCAGATTTTAGTCTTTAATGTCGATTGCCAACGACAAATTAACAAAAAAAAAATCTACTTAAGTTTACAACGACATATTTTCGATGTTAAGTAGAAAAGTAGGATAATCCTTTCTTTCACCATCAACCGCTGACTCTCTACAGGCCAAAGTTAAGTAAGCCGAAGATTTATCTTAGTTTTTACAATTTTACGGTCACTGAGTTCGGTGGGAACGTCAGGGGAGACATTACGGGAGACGTCGCAGATTTACTTCAAACTCTGTGCGTTCTCCCGGGACATTCCTTCATTGTCGTAGTGAAGCTTCAAAGGAAATTTAATTTGAATTTTTAGTTTCATATTGAAGGAATTCACTATATTTTATCAAGACAGAAGGCTTGTGTGTATACGGTGTAAGTTGTTAGTGTGCTTACAATTATTATCGATGAATCACTGTTCATAGAAAAACCGTGAAGTGGTTATTGCGCGTTTCGATTTCAGTCTATGGTTTTGCGAATGCTCGATATAAAAAATAGGTCGACAGCACATCAATAATTGATATTATTGAAGTGCTGTCTGTGTGTGTTGATATCTGACATTAAAAAATGAGGAGAATAATGCCCTACTTTGCATTCTGCATGAATAATTTTCGCAATTCAATAAATATTTTTATAAAAAAATATTTGAAGTTTTAAGGAAACCAAATATTGCGTATTCTTTTTAAATTTGGCTATTCGGCCATTTTATTAGAACCAACTAGGATAGCGTAACGCAATAAAGAAACGCGACTAACATTCTTCAGAATATTCAACTTATTTATTTTAATTGTAAAAATACCGTACGGCCGACAATAAAAAAAAACAAATTTTGTTATTATAAATTATTAATCAATTTAATCCATTTAAAGTTATTTTATTTAAACAAGACCTTTTAGACAAGTAGTGATAGAGAAAGTTTAGATTAATTCATTCAAAACACAAAACAAACAAAAAAGTAATCAATAGTGAAAGAATTTGATTATAGATACGCAAATAATAACTATTTCGTTCGTACAATTTAATTATTCTTCAAATCGGTGTTTGAGTTGTATTTTCGATTTGAAAATGTCTTCTACTAATGGCATTCAGGGAGAGCGCTGTTCAATTTTATCACCCCTTATGTTTAAAAACCTTCGTGACACAATTTGAGGGTGAGAGCTCTTTTATTTTACCCCCCTTACCGATATCAAACAAAACTAATGACCGTGTTCTAAAACGTGACTCTAAATTCAGTAAAAAAAATCTAGAAATTTCTGGGAATAGACTTTCGTTCAATTTGACCGGCTCGTTGGCGCGTTCGGTAGAACACCTGCCGTGAGCATCGATGGGTCGTGGGTTTGAATCCCACCGGGATCTCATGTTTATAATTTTCTGTAAGCATATTTTCCCCACGTCTGCATCGGGCATTGATGACCGTTCATAGATGGAAAAACCGTGAAGTGCACATTGCGCGTTTCGGTTTCAGTCTATAGATTTCCGAATGCTCGAAGTAAAAAGTAGGTCGACAGCGCATCATTGACTGATGTTCTGTGGCTAAGGTATCACCTACCATCAAGTGAACCTCATGCTCGTCTGTCGACATCTAACATTAAAAAAAATTCATGGCCTAATTTATTACCTACATTTATATAAATATGATAAAATCTATCTTCTTTATAATCTATTTCTAATGCTCTAAAGTCTACATCCTTTTATTATATTACATTTAGGATTAACCGAACTGGACACCCTTTTAATCCTTCTCTGTTTATTTTCTTTTTCATAAACTAAATACTTGTTTATTCAAATATGTGTTACTAGTCTATACTCTATACAGAGGAAAGATTTGAATTATTTTATTTTTGTATGTTAACTCAAAAACTACTGAACTGATTTTAAAAATTCTTTCACCAATAGAAAGCTACATTAGTAACTATTATGTAGGCATAATACATCTAAATTACACCCATGTGAAGCCGGAGCGCGTTGCTAGTTTATAAAAAAGAATTCAATCAAATGTAAGAAAATATAATATTATTCCTTTTAACAGTCGATTCATCTGAATTAAATTACGGTTGCCTCATCTTGCCTGCAGCTACCCCAACCTCCATCGGCACTTATTTGGAACATTTATTCATTTGACAAACATCCCCCTTTCTTGAAACATATTCTAACTCATTTACGTAGTCATTTCATAGACTTGATCGAATAATGTCTCGAGATGAAAGTCATATTACAGACACATGACACTAGCGTTATTTGAGTATTTTATTTTTATTTAGGTACTAGCAATTGCCCCCGCAACCCCCCTTGTGGGTTGAATTTCGTAAAATCCGTTCTTAGCTGACCTCTACTCGGCGAAAGGAATATTCCTACCATATTTCAAGTCGCTACGCCTTATGGTTCCAGAGATATCGTGATGAGTGACTATATAGGTGGGAATCTCTTTTATATATATAGATTTTATTTTATGATTAAATTTTTGTTTATTTATTTTTCTGGTTTCAGTATGTACTTATTGTTAATTAATATTCGGTTAGTAGGGTGTAGTTGATATACATTATGTTGTGTGCCATGACGTAACCGAGAGGTCCCAACGGAAGATCAGCGCTGGTTAACAGCCAGCATAATGCTGAGTTGAGGCCCTTTTTGTGACACTTTTGTATGTAAATGTCTTCTTATGTGTTTTGATTTGTCTCAAATAAATATCATTTCATTTCTCATGTGCAATATCTAAAAGAAATACATTAAACATTACGACAAACTCAATTGTGCGATGGTTGTTGAACGCACATAGTGTGCCGTTGGTCGCGAGTTGAAATCTTGACTGAGTCAATTAGTTTTTCAATTGTTTTTTTAAATAGATCGGAAAGTCATGAAAATTAAGAGTTCGTGTAAAGGCCCATTTACGCGATGCCTGAATAATTTTCTTGTCGGTTGCATACAATTAAATTCAACCAATAGATTACTTGCATGGTTTAAACAACCCATATTAGGGGTTGTTTAAACCATGCAAATAATCTGTTATCCAAGTTTTGTGTCTCATTTATTGATGTAAACATAATATCCGCGTGTAAACAGTTGCTTAACTATAATTCTGGTTTAAATAATTACATACATTTTTTGTCTTGTTGTATGTACAAGAAAATGGCGTCATGTAAATGGACCTTTATGGATTTATACATTTCCATTTTTTAAACAGTATTTAAGTAATTTAAGAATAATATAGGGCGATAGCAGATCATAATTTATCATTAATGTTCTATGACTGATCACTTATTAATTATATTCAAATTTTAATTTTATTCAAGTAAAGTTTTACAAATAATCGCCAATGTTTTGTCGGCAAGGTTCGGAATGTTGGCGACAAGATCTGGAAAGAAACTCTGGAGTTACTCTTTTAAAGATAAAAATTAAACAAATTGTGTAATACCAACATTTAGAGAGTATGGTAGATAGATAGATGATGGTAGACAAACGTATCCATTGGTATGTAACATACTAGCTTCTACTTGCGATTTCGTCCACGCAGACTTCGATTATTAACGGTTTTTGAGCCTTTTCCACATACTGCACTTCTATCCCACCATATATTTTCTTCGTGTAACTGTAACGGTTTATACACCGCACGCTGAAATAGCTCTCACATAGGACAATATTTTTTGGACTTAACTCTCATCGTTATAATTTGGTCA
The DNA here is from genome assembly GCA_905404175.1 of Anthocharis cardamines. Taxonomy (NCBI): domain Eukaryota; kingdom Metazoa; phylum Arthropoda; class Insecta; order Lepidoptera; family Pieridae; genus Anthocharis; species Anthocharis cardamines. The sequence goes on along the minus strand of FR989950.1, from coordinate 3,192,903 downwards.
ATAACTTAATATCGTAATAAATTATATCTTATACATTTTTCCGAATTTTTTTGTAAAGTTTCATCAAAATCCGTTCAGTAGTTTTTACGTGAGAATGACAAACATCCATCCATCCTCACAGCTTTCACATTTATAATATTAAGTAGGAAAGTAGGATAAAACCCACAATATATCTTCTTTTATATCTCTAGAGGTAGATTAAAAAAAAATCTAATAAAATTGATTATTAATTTGACGTTGACAGATGTCAAGCCGCGAGCGACCCAAGTATTAATTAACTATTTAAAAATGGCTATAAAATTCTATTCAACTTTTAGCCGGGGTCTTCATGTTTAATATTAAAAGCCCGAATCCGTCCTTAATCTCTTTAATTACTCAATTAAAACTATTTTAACGATCGAAACTTTTGTTATAAACTAAGGGTCTTGACCACTTAACCGTTGTTGAAATTAATCTGATGAATAATTATTATATTTAATTAATGTAATAAACTAGTTACTATAGTGATGAGAATTCAAAAATACATGCTAAGTTGGTTCGGATATGTAGAAAGGATGGATGAAAGTAGGGGAAAGACTTTCCACTTTTACGGGATCCCTACGCAGATCATAATATCTTCACGGGTAATCAGTAATCTTCAGAATTTTAATTAAACATAATAAGCTTAATTTACTTGTGAAAACTGCAAAAAAATAGTTCAGTAGTTTAAGATATTAACGTGCACAAACAGACAGATAGTATTTTGTTACCCTTCCTTTATCGTGTCCTATAAATTGGAGGTTCAATGTAAATAATAATTAATTGTTATAGTATCTTCTTATATGTATTTTAAGCTTATTTATTGGTTTTAGTTATAGCTCGTATGTTAAGATATTAAAAATCTATTCTTATTTAGACAATTTTTAATTATATATTATTTAGTCAATAAAGAGGAAAGATACGGTTACGATTTTACACAAAAACTATTCGACCGAAAAAAAAATATTTCACCAATTATAGAAAGCTACATTATCAGCTAGTAACATAGGCTATTATTTTTTTCTTTTTTTTAATACATCTACATTGCACCCGTGCTGAAGCCGGAGCGGATCGCTACTTTTGAATATATAGATAAATCAAATTCTGAAAACAATAGCAGATACGACATTTTTCCTTATTATAGTATAAACTTGGTAACGTATTACTATTGTCATAAAGAAATAGAAAGTCAGGCACAAAAGCTAGCACACAATAAATCCGTGTTCACACACCTTAATATACGACTCAACTCTTGGCTAGCCCTCACCTGACGCGGCCGTAAATCTGAGAGAGGTACGTGATGTATTCACAACATTAGTGGAATTACATGGTTAGCTATACAAACTACTTGCTAGGGTTTTCCAGGAGAAAACTGAACTACTGACTCCATGGCTCAGTAGGATGGGATACGTTTAGCGGAGGTCTCGGGGAAAAAATATTAAATTAAATGAATAATATAAAGAATACATCGCGTTTAATCCGTAAAAGTGTTTTTATTTAAACTCCTGATATTTATTTTTATTTATTGTGTGCAAAATCAAGTTAATTTGATCATCGGTTATATAATGTAAAAGACGAAACATATACGTTACATTCTTTAACTTTCAGACATCAATAAAATGTATTGATATGAAATCAAAAACACTGGAAATTATACTATTTTACTAAATATAATAACATACTTTTTTACGTGATACTCGAACAGACAAGGTGAAACATAAATTTTGTATATTTATGCTCAGATTAAATAAAAAAAGGTTAATCATCAAAATGAGTCTATTTCGTTAGAAAACTGACGTAGTCACACAACTTTTACGCTATTATTAGTAACTGAGATTAGTAAGGATATTATTATTATTATAACTGACCTGGCAACTTTCAAAAAAGATCGTATTACCCACCTTAAAGCCAGTACACACTCGTTACTCTTGATATTGAGGGTGCATATCTTTAAACCCGTCGTATTATTTATTTTAAAATTAAAATATAAAAATAACATTTTTGTAAGAAAATATACATTAGTAAAAATATCTGCTAATCAAAATAATATTATAATTGTAATATTTTTAAAATAAAGATAAAATATTCGTTATAGAATTTCACGTATTTTCCCAGTTCCAATGTAGCAAGCTTGTTTGCAACACGAATGCAATTTTTCCAAATCCTTTCGGATCCAATCCGATGCGAAACGCGCCTTTGAGCTCGAGCCGACAAATACGGCCGAATACGGCGCACTTAATTATGTTTTTAATGAAGAATGAAAAAAATAAAAATTCAAATCTCCATCAGCAAAGTAAACGACTTCATACATGCAGGGTTTGTTTTAAAAAGCGCCAAGAAACTTAAATGAATGTTTGGGAAAGTTTGTTGAGTATATTGTTAACTGATTTACTTGATAGTCGATAATAACTGATGCGTTCTGTCGTACGGGTTATCGCAGTACTTGCAAAATGGCGGTTTCTGGTAAAGCACGGTAAAAGGATTTTTTATTAAAAAATACAGTTGAAGTTAATATTTTTTAAGAAATTGTATTTAGATTTACTTAAAATAATGTGTATGTACAATTCGCACTTATTTTTAAATTTAAATTAATATCAAAAAAGGAATCTAGCATCACTAATATTAAATAATATAGGTAAAACTATTAATATAGGTAAAATTAATTTTACAATCGTAACAGGTACTATAGTTTAATGATTTGCAGGAATCACACACAACTATATCCCAACTTGATATTAATTTTAAACCAATAATGATATTGAAATCGTATAATTCGTGGAAACCGCTTAACTGGTTGCGATAAAGTGTCGAAATAATATCCCGTTGCATGAAATTTTAACGTTGGGTTAAAATAATTGAAATAATAAACCTTTGTATGTATATTCTTATTCTTATCTCAATAAAACTGAATTTTATTTCGCAACCTAAAAATTTCCTATAACAAGGGAGTCTATAAAACTAAATGATTCAAAGCTCTAATTATGTAGAGGGCACAAAGAGATTCTAGCAACTTACAGCACTCCAAGTGCATCCAATAAACGTAGCGCCTTTGTTTTAACATCGACTCTAAAGTTAACGGAAAAGCATTCAGAGATCTGTGAATATTTTAAATTAGACTACATAATACTGCAAATTGGTATCTGACCTGGTAACTCAGATGAAGTTATCTGCCGTAAAGGCCGGCAACGCACTCATTAATCTTAATATTGCGGGTGCCCATTAAAATATTTTTTTTTTTTTTTTGTAATGAATGAGATCAAATGTTTTTGGAAAACTACATAAGATTTTTTTTCTTTTACATTACATTACGCTGTCGATGCACGAGCATGAGGTCCAAGTATGGGAATACTGAGAGACTAGCATGAACTACTTTCGAAAAAATATTCGTGTCGTCGAACTGTCATTTGTATGAAATTTCAAATGATTTCTCATACAACTGACAGGTTTTCGATTCGAATACTTTGTCGATAGTCGTTCGTGCTAGGCCCTCTTGTCAATTGACTAGCTTGACCAATAAAACCCGACTTCCGCTATCCCAATAATGTTACCAGTTTGCATTGACATCTGCTATGTATTTGTTTAGTTTAGTGCTTTGCATACATGGAAATACCGTGAAGTGCATATTGCAGTCTGTGGATTTCCGAATGCTCGAATTAAAAAAGTAGGCTGACAGCGCATCTTTGTCTGATGTTCTGTGGCTGAGGTCACTTATCATCAAGTGAACCTCAGGCTCCTCTGTAGTTATAAAACATAAAAAAGGAATACAAGAAAAATATGTCCCCCTTATGATAGAGACAATAAGAAAAGTGTTGAAGGACACTGTTTTAGTAAAAAGATATAACCTAGTTAATTTAGGATAGAAATAAATTGTTTATTAGCCTTAAGTGATATCCTGATTTGCTCTACTAGAAGTGCTTACATGGTAAGTGCTTAGTTATTTAAAAAAAACTGTTTGTAACATCTCGCTACCACCAGCCGGGCCCAAATAGACGGCCTTATGAATTATACTTGAAAACATAATTTTCCTTAAGGCAATTTCCGGACTCGAAACTTTGGAGCCTAATTATATTAATGGTGAAGAAAAATTCACCCAGAAGTTTAAGATAAACCGCGATATCCCAACAAGTTGGTGGAAGTTTTTGATTTAGTAGCTTTACAAACTTTTCGTCCACATATTGTACGTTATTACAATGTTAGCGGAGCTCGCCGAATATCTCGAAAATTGTTGAGATGAAAAGGTACAATTTTTATGTAGATATTGTTTAGAAGACTTACCTTAACCAGCTCCATTGCTCGGTGATATTTGTGTTGCGTGAGGCATGTCCCGGGGAATCCTCAGGGAAATATAATGAAAAAAAATGACAGGTAACGGACAGAAAACTGTCACCTACTTGCCTGTCAAGAGAAAGGTTCAAGTGAAACGAATGCGTCTGCTACTAATACTATTATTCTAGAAGTGTCTACCTAATAATTTGTTACCGCTTATAAGTCGTAAATTTCGTGATTTTAATTCGAATATATGTAAGTGAAAACTAAAAATTTAATGATTGGAGATGAAAAATAAATTAAGAAATTATTATTAATATAATCCGATTTTTAGTATACACATAGTCTTATTTGCCATATAGGTGAGAATAATCATATAAGATAAGATAAAAATAGGTAAGATCTTTAACTATTTCTCGAAAATTATAGAATACAATCGCTTTTTTGAAATAGAGTTATTAATAAATAATATATAAATTGTTTCAAAATGAGTATTAAAAAAAAAGAAACAGAAGAAGAAAGTGACAGTAATATTGTGCTTATAACAAAGGCTATATAAATTGAATGTAAAATGCAGGTATAATAACCTCATAAATTCATACCAAGGGGATTGAATGATTAACTTCTCCAGATACATAATGAGGCAACTCAAGTTTCATTAAGCAGAACGTGTAAATATTTTTGAAGATTTCTAAGAACAGCTTCTATTATGCTGTGACAAAAGGTTATTTTGAGGGGCAAAGGTAACGAGGGGAATGGAAATGTTGTGCAGACTTACCTGGGTATAATTTAATTTAATTTAAGGGAGTGGTTGATTATAAATTTAATTTGTATGAGGACGTCAGATGGCGGCTGTTTGATATTCGTGGAGTGTGCAATTCATTGACTTCTGACTGACGAGCTTGACATGTTTACCGGTTCAACGTTTTTGGTGCTCGAATAGAGTAACTACATATAGCTAAATATCTACGCTACCCTGGTTTTAAACTACAGAAAGGTTAACATTTTTTTAAGGTGTCTAAGTTTTTTCAATGACATCGAGAGAGATATTAAGTATTAACGTACATATTAAGTATACATACAGTCATATACGTAAATGATAATATTTTAGATTTATAAATACCTAGTAACATGCACTGGCTTCGCACGAGCGAAAGAAATTTTAAAATCAGTTGAGTAGTTTTTGAGTTAAATTGTAACAAACAAACAATTATTTCCTCTTTGTAATATTAATTAAACTCTTCAAAGCTAATTTATAATGACAAGAATATATAAATTAATAATATGGTGTATTCTAAAAGTGAATCACTATATTATAGTACACCTTTAAAATAGGCCCCAATACTGATATTCAGTGTGACATCACTGAAAACCTAATTACTATTATAAAAATAGTGACATTTTTATACTCTCTGCAATATATTCTTGAAAGGTTTTTAGAATAAATATTGACCTTAATATTTAACGAAACTCAATCAGCATTTAAAAAAAATCACCTGAGTAAAATAAGTTATAATATCTTAAGAAATGCCCAGTATTTTACTTACGCTCTAAATACTAATGAAAAAGTTAATCCAAAATATGTATAATTTTATTAAATAATTAAAAGATTTTCGCGAATGTAATGAGGTACATACTTCACTTAATTAGAATACGATAGAGTATTTAAGCATTAGCGTGCAGCCTTCGCGTAAGTGTTCTCCAAAAGTTTTATAAGGGCAGAATAAAACTGAGTCAAAAGATGACCTCTATACATAAATTTGAATCTTGCGCTTTAAATAACGAGACTAATTAAAAAAAATAAAGAAGATTTTCGTACAAAGACTTACTTTTTAAGGAAATGCTTTCATTTATATAACACTTTTCTCACATATTTTGAAATACTGAGAGTAATAGGACTTCACACCATAATCTTACTTTCATGCGCAAAAATACTTGAAATGACCTAACCACATTTTTGATAGAAGCTTTTGTAGGATTCTAGTTATTTGAAAAAAAATTAACTTTAATACGACCATTAAAGGACTACATCGTATCATACTATGTCCGCGCTAAGAATGTGTCAGGCAAAAAAAATGTTGTAATGAAAAGTATCAGACTATCCGCGGAATACTGAAACGATAATCAAAATTTGAGGGCTTCTTAAAATGTTTCTGTCTTTCATTTTACCTTCGTAATAAAAGGGTTAGAGGCACTTTAAAGTACACCTCAATTTTGATTAGCGTTCGAGTCTTCGGCCATATATTATATGTCCACAAGACCGTTCCGTAACCTACCATATTCATTCGGCAAGAATATGGTGCTGATGTACGTTCTAGTGAGCATAGTAGTCCATGTCGTATTTCGTTTCGTGCCTCATAGGTACAGAGCCAATTTAGGGGATGCCCGGGGCAACTGTCTTTGCTTAAGGAAATATTATTAAACTATTTCTTTAAGCAAAGAGTGAATCGATTATAATAATTTAATACAGTTTTATCAGGGATTCTCTTGCGTGGAAAAATTTAAATATTTTCGCGACTTCGTTCGTACACAATTTAAATTACCTAGGCGATTACGTACCTCGATCAATCTTTTTTTATTATGTTAAATATCGACAGACGAGCATGAGGTTCACTTGATGGTAGGTGATACCTCAGCCACAGAACATCATTCAATAATGCGCTGTCGACCTACTTTTTACTTCGAGCATTCGGAAATCCATAGACTGAAACTGAAACGCGCAATATGCACTTCACGGTTTTTCCATCTATGAACGGTGGTTCGTAACCCGATCGAAATAACAATATTCCTAACACCCGTTTAATGCCCGAAGTGACTAGACGTGAGGAAGAAATGCGTACAGAAAATTATAAACATGACTTCCTTATGGGATTCAAACCCACGACCCAACGATGCATACGGCAGGTGTTCTACAAAACGCGCCCACGAGCCCGTCGTTTCTGATAAATATATTCAGTGTACAGATGCGTCCATTCTACTGTTTTGTACACTTGACAATTCGATACTACTAACTATTACTAAGCCCTATGATTAATAGGACACTTGATGAATAGTTGCTTCATAATTAATAATGGTAACTTAAAACTCATTTGCCTAACGCAGTATCTTAGACGGTTATATCATAAGCCCTGGTTAATTGCAAACTGATTGATTAAGCGCGCCTAACAGCTGTTGCCCGGGTTGATGGACTGTGCTCTAGTGTTGAGTAGGACATATAAGAGGCGGTACAAGAGCGGCTCGAAATTATAAAATGTACTACTTCAAATTTTATGTCGCGCTCGTTTTTTCTCGATGTATTTGGGTCCTAAATAACCATAAAAAAAACCATCAAATATCATAATATTAATACTCGCTAGTACAAATTATGCTTCGAGCTTCATACGCCTCGCCTCATTTGAAGTGGGACATTGTACTGGCTCAGAGTGAAAAAGAGGCTACTCTTACAAACTCTTTTTGAAGTCCTGTACTACCCAACACTAGTGTGCTCAGAGTGTTACAGACAACTCTGTCATTACGTTTAGGCATTGACAAGCATAGGCCCGTATTCCTAATTATCTATACTAATATTAGACCAGGTAAGATTTCTTTATTTGTTGACGATTTAACTCAAAAACTAATCGACCCATTTTAAATATTCTTTTAGCAATAGAAAGCTACATTATCAGCGAGTAACATAGGCTATTTTTGTGTATAGTACATCTACATTGCACGGATGCATCCCCTAGTTTACACGTAATGTGTTAAAATATACTTGAATAATGTAGATTAAGTAGTTTGATTGTCAAATATTTGTTGTAGAATTTTAAGCACATTAATTTTCTCATGGCTGAGATTGACAGATAGAACTGACCCCAGTATTGCAGTTAACAACTGCAAGTAATGCTGATGAATGCTGCCTTTTCGGCAAAATTCTCAAATGTGTTCATATTGAATAAATAAATCTCTATGTCTAATAATTTAAATCGTTATTCCAATTCTATTGTTTTTTTTTTTCCTTCAATAATATGAAAAATAGATTTCAAATTAAGCCCATTTTGAAATAGGGCATAATATAGCATACGATTATAGTCAGCGATTATAAATATTATAAAGATTTGTGTCGATAATTATTTCAAATTCTCATATTATGTTAGATGCCAATAGTGTACACCATGCATATAATACATATGACACGAATTCACATTACCTGCGTTATGCGTATACATGCATACCGTATAATATACTCAAAGGGCAGATAGCTTCAGCGAAGTGAGAATTATTTTTAGTTATACTCCGAGATAAACGCGATTAAGACATCGTTAGGTAACTTCTGAGATAGTTTTAGTACAATAAATAGAATGCTACCCAAAATAATCTCAGTAAACTGAAAAAAAGGTTTAAATAATTAACTGAGGAATTAGCTTTATATTTGTACTCTGTGCTATTCAGGCCTTTATCTCTTGAAGGAAGGAAATAAAGAGGACTTTTCAAACGTAATAATTACCTATTACATTATAAAAGTTATATTGTCAAAGACTTAGGCTTTAGAAAATTCATATTCAGTAATCGATAATTATTAATTCGTTCGATCTTCATCTTTTTTTTTTCTTTTTCTTGGCGGATATTATACTATCAGAGAACACCTTACAACACTATCCCAAAAATCCTTCGCAACTGTAGGTAATCCAGTGAGTGCTTGGCGCTTATCATAAATAACGTTTACTGCAGTAGAGAAGTGTTCAAATTGCTTTCACGTGATATATCCGAGTTCAAGTACGTTCAGTCACAAAATGTTTCAAACAGTAGGGAAGTATTTCAAAACACGCGCGGATCTATAGGAGTTTTTCAGGCTATATGCAAAGAGCAGTGGCGAGACCACCGTACAAGCCCAAAAGCCCGGATTACCGGCTTTAACGTAATTATAGGAGTTAGATATGACCTATATTATGTGCGTAAAAGCATATATGTAATTCCGTGATCTCTGCCTACCCCAATGGGAAAAAGGCGTGATATATATGTATGTTAGTATATAACTAAGTTAAGGGTATTATTATTAGTAGAATCTACTCTAGAGGTAACAAAACAGCCAAAAATACCAAATATCTTAAATACCAAAACTAGTATTATATACAGAAAAGTACTACGATCTATTATTTATGATACTTCAAAATATACAAGTATCACATTACTATCGTACAAACCCGTAGCCAAAATACTGACAGTATTACTTTTATGACTAAACTTTTTATTATCTGCTCAACGGCTAATGTATAACCCAAATACTTATGTGCAAGCTTTTGTATTCTCAACTCCCTGAAGTCAAAACACATGCCGCCTGAAACACAACGGACCTCTAGAAAAATTGTACCTCAGTTACGCGCTCATTGTGTAGTACACCTAGCCTGCATTCCAATGGGTTACGGATTCGAATTCCACCATTTTTACACGGATGGTCACGGGCAGACTGACTATGTTTGTATTGGAAAGTACTCGAAGCGTCGCGTTGGGATAAATAATATAAATGATAAATTGCGTTTTAAACCGGTAAAAGATATTTGATTTAATAAAAATATTATTTTCCCTATGTTTGATTACTTTGGAGAGTGAGATTAAACGGGTGGGAGTAGTCTCGAAATTCTGTCTTAAAGAAACTCCGTACTATGATAAAAAAATCGTAAAGTGCGTTTTACTTTTAGGTCTATGGATTTTCGAATGTTCGAAGTAAAATAGGTTTAATGTAAATGTAAATGATAATTTATTGTTATCCCGTAGTTGTAGTATCACCTACCATAAGCCTCATATCTATCGATGTCTAACATCATCAAACAGTATTCAGAAAATGTCTTTAGCTAGGTAGAAAATAAACTACAGCGTTTGTTTTGAATTATCCTTCTGCACATAATGTCCTCTGGTTTAGCTATATTGAACTTTTTAGAAGGTACCCTCGATCCACGCGTCCCGTGTTTTTTCTGTCGGTCGTAAAAAATAGATTTGAATTGAGATAGGTCAGCTAAGGTTTATAAAATTTTCATAATCCTGAAAAATGTGGTGAATTCATTTTCTTAACGAGAATATATGTCGAAACATATTCACTTAATGTTAGCTGAATTAAGGTAAATTTAAAAATAATTTGTTTTGCGACTTAGTGCGGATTTCAGAAATTGTTAAACGAGATAGGTTTTTTAACATAGTTGTAGAAAAACATTATAATTAACTAAACTTTAAATATTTAAAACGAATAAAATGATTCCCCTTGTCGAGTAGGTACCTCCTGATTAAGTTTTTGGTACTATTCTAGAAACTAGTAATAGTCTTTTTAAAATAATTTGATTGATAAAACTTATCTTGCTACTTGGATGATATATAAAATTCAATAGTTTTACAGCGTCGTTTCAAGAAAAATTTGCAATTCTCCAATCTCATTAGACACGTTGATACCACCCGTACCGTCAAAATGAATGTTCGACACTAGTGTCGCAATTGGCAACTTTCCAATGCGATGTTTTCTCAAAAACTTTTCCCAACTTGTATTAGTTGCCCGCAACTTTCAACCGATACTATCTGCTTAGTCGAATTTTTCAATATACGATGCAAAAAACTTCGTTCCAACGACAAATTTTATTAGTCTTCGAGTTTGCAAGTGGCTATCGAATTCTAGTTAGAACGCGTTTAAACCCGCTTAGTCATTGCCTCAAACTTACACCAAACTACGGTAAAATAGTTATTTTTTTATAGTAGATGACTCGTGATTGTGAAGAGCAGTCGATCAGAGCAGTTGCATTATATAAACTTCTCAGCCGATTATTACTATTGTAACCGAGTCTTTGTAAGCTAAACCATTGTTGAAAAGAGTGTCCATGGAGTTTCTTGCCGGTTCTTCTCCATGAGACCCACTTTTTGGAACCGTGCAACTAGACGTTTCATAAGAGCCTGCAAAGGCCTATTTGAAATAAAAAACTTTTGATTTTGATTTGATTTGATTTGATCATTATTTGTACAAATTTAGGTACGTACAATTATAAAATGATAAAATATGTTTACATTACTTATACCGTTTTACCCATTGTAGGTATTTTCAATTGCACAATAATTTTAAGGCCGACAACGCATTTAAGACCCTTGAGTCACGAATGTCCATGGGTGGTAGTGATTACTTACCATCAGGTAACCTACCTTCTCAGTTGTCCGCTCGAATAAGAAAAAAAAATCCGGGCCATATTTTTCAAATAAGGGGAAAACAACCTGAGTACATATTCAGACAGTTTTGAGTAGCTATAGGTAGAAATTATATATGTACCTTTACATTAATGAAGTGAAGTCAGAAAAAGAAGACCGAGCATTTCAAATTATGAGAGCCAACCTCAAAAACCAATCCGATTTAATATATACCTCGATTGGCATAATTATAAAATAAAATAAGCCTTTATTTACTGCTTCTTACAAAGTTTTACCATTTCTTACATAATATTACTATTTACTATCTATTATCTATAGGTATACAAATAATTATAATCTATGATTATCTATTAACTAATTTATCTAGTTGCAAAATAAGTATATTAATTTGACATAATTATACAACCTTAGATTATTTGACATATAAATAATCAAAGTATACAACATTAAATATAAAAAAATTACCCATTACAAATACAATTTAAAAAAATAATGATCAATTTTCAGAAACCAGTAATTATTAAAAAATACAGATATTTTGTTTACAGTGCCATCTAGCGAGGTACATAAAAACGACAATAACAAATTATACAACGGATTTATGATTGTTTTTAAAATATTATTGTATATAATTTTGTAACGTAGGTAAATGGTCCATTACTTCCTAAATGTACAAAGTTAAACACCGTTAAAATATGAATTTACAGTAATTTGCTATGTTAATGCTAATGGAATCAGTTTATAGCTTTTATCAGAGTTATGAATTATAAAGGCAGTGTCGGTGTTAGGATGGCGCGCGATGGGGCGACGGCCCAGGGCGCCAAATTAGAGAGGGCGCCGAGGTTTGGAACTTGGGAGTCTCCTGCCTCCCGTAATGCATATCCTCATACCTATGCCTTATGCCCTGTGCTCTACGCATATCGTAACGTGGCTACTCTGTCGTTTTAAAATGAAACCGCTGAAAAATTGGATGTTTTTAATTTAAACCGTGATTAAAAAACGAAATAACATTTGATACTGATTTCCTAGTGGGCGCCACAATATTCTTGCCCGCGGCGCCAGTGGTCCTAACACCGGCACTGTATAAAGGCCTACAATATAAAAATGAATCCCTGTTTCCCTTGGTCACGCCATAGCTTGAAGACGATTTTGCTTCGTTCTTTTTATATATTTTTCATGTGGAATACAATATTTTCAGAAACTTCGCAAAAATGACAGCATGGAGCAGAGTGAATGAATCTCTACACGGAGCAACATAACATTTGAGTTCGTAAGTAGATCTCAACAATTGCTTGGCTGATTTGATTTTTTTTTGTATCTAAATAAACTTTAGCAATTTTTTATTTATGTCTAAGCTTGAATTTTTATTTTTGACTATATTTTTTTAATAATGCCAAAACATTGGTAATTTTTCTCCGCTCCAATATCGAAGCGAAGCATAGGTTGAATAATATTTTAATAAATTATTCAAACTAAACATCAAGAATTATCCTTTATGATGAATGCTAGAGGCAATTTTGGCACGCATTTTTAAAACAATGATATTATTATCCCTCCTGCGTATTTCGCATGGATACTTTTGCCTTGAAAAATTAATCAGACGTCATATTTTTATTATTAAGTAAAAGGTTGGATTGTTGGCCCAAATACCTACTATTTGGTGTATTAGGTACCTCTCATTTCGAAGCAATTAGGAAAAACGAACACGTTTGATTCTACACAACCTCACCAACTGGATCAGTTTAAATCCGTCTACGTCTCCAGAATTTTAAGTAAAACTTTATAAAGTGGCAACATTTAGAAAGAAATTAAGTCCGATCGTTACCATAATGATAAAACGTTGGAAGTTCCAATCGCGTAGATGGAGGAAATCTCAAAAGAGCACCCAGTTTTAAACTGAAATCGGGCACTTCAAGTATTAATTGCTTTTCGTACTCCATTGTAATTCAGATTTGGTGAGAGAGATGCAAATTACTCTAAACTATCCACTTGCTCCAGTTTTCTAACTAAAATGCAAAAAGTTTCATGAGAAACATCCGGCACGTAATAGAAAATTCTACGCTTTTTGTATTTGAGTGCAGCGTTTGTTGTGCTTATCTACTTTTGACGAAGGTAATAATAAAATATCATCTTAATATTAATTTGAATAGATGTTTTTTGTTGTTGAGAAAATAAAGGATTACATTATACATATTATAATCTATACCTTTGTTTCTGAAGTGTATACATGTGACAAAATTATTATAACATTATTGATACGTATGATAATCAAATACTATAATCATTGAAGATTGTCACTACAAAATGTAAAGAGAAAGTAGCTAAGAATACCCAAATTTTAAAATCATAACAGCATAATTTAATTGAAGACTACCAGGAGACAACAGGGCACTGGAGAATTCGTCTTTTTATGACGAAATTATGTTTAACTTAGACAAGTATTTTCCAAATATTATGTCAAAGTGTGGCCCTGATAGACAATTAAAAATTAATTTTCTAGTACAAACCATTCATTATAACACTATGTAAGACAGAAGTGATTTGAGTAAAAAGCTCATTTCCCACTGGTTCAGTATTCCTTCCACCTTCCATTTTATAAGTGACGCAGTGGTTATATTTCGATGTCGAAGTTGATGGTCAATTTAGTAGTTTTAGAAAATACCCATATTAGATATTCCTTTTCGATTTTCGTAAATAAAATGTAAAGATATTCGATTTTCTAATTCAAATATAGATCTTTATTACAACATAGTTATATTTTTGTTACACGAGTAGATTGCTAAAATTTATATTAGGTATCTTTATTGAATAGGGGAATCAACTATGTAATGCTCGAAGTAAAAATTAGCGCGACAGCGCATCATCGACTGATGTTCTGTGGCTGTGGTATCACGTTCCATCAAAATGCCTACAGATCGCGATATTTTAGTTCAATAGTTTTAGTTTAGCTAGTAACATAAATAATTTGCTACTGTTAGTTGGAATAACTGTTTTTCTTATTAGACATGGGTAACTCAGCGAAATTTCCCGCGCCAACTCAGCAACTCAGGCGCAGTATAGTGCGTCGGCTCCTTGAGTTAACTCAAAATTGCGCCACGGCGCAACAAAATGGTACGCGCAAAGCGAGCAGTGAAACCTCCGAAACGCACGCAACTCCACGCTCATAGTTCACTCAGTGAGTGAGTACTGCGCCGTGCGCCAACACATTATTAATGTGTGAACTGACTCACCCTACGCAGTGAAGCGTGCCGGCGCAATTGCGCGGCGCAGCGCAGTGTTACCCATGTCTATTTCTTATAGAATAGGCAAACGAGAAGATTAAGTAAATGATGCTGGTGCGTTGCCGTACTATAACTATCTTAGTTTTTATATCTTACTAGCAACACGCCCCGGCTTCGCACGAGTGCAATGTAGATGTATGACACAAAAACACTATGTTACTCGCTGATAATGTAGCTTTCTGTTGAAGAAATAATTTTTAAAATCGTTCGAGTAGATTTTGAGTTAAATCGTTACAAATAAATCTTTCCTCTTTATATTATTAGTATAGAGATAGAAAAGTCTTGATCGACCATTATCCAGCCTGATGGTAGGTAAGTGATGCGGCGGTCATGCGGCCAAGTGGTAACTACCACCTTAATTTAAATTTTAGTAAAACTGTGATCTTAGATACGAAATTAAGTTGTTCACTAAAATAAAAGTCTAGCAATATTTCCACGCTAAATGATATTTTAATACTTTATGCAAGAAAGCTGCCAACTCGATGGTCTCCGGTGGTGTCAATCACTCTTTGAGCAAAATAATTTTAAAACTTTACTAAGGGGTAGTTTCACCGTATAGTTTTTAACTATCTGACAGATAGCGATCGAATTCATGTTTTTTACACAACTTAAGAACCAATGTCTGATTTGAATATATTATGTACTTATAGATCAATGTCAGACATTGAAAATTATTTTTATGAAAATGAACTAAAGAAGTATGAAATTTTAAGTTTTAACTTATTCAATTGTAAAAGCTCCTAAGTTATACAAAGAATATAGAATTATACATATTCTTGAATAATCTTAGGTATTTTGAATAACGTAAATTTTTAAATTTCTTACTTTTTGAAATTTAGCTATATATCCTCGATATAAAAATGAAGGTAAAATTATAGCCATATATTTGCTTTAATTATGCTGAATAGTCTCATATGAAAATGTCTGATTCCACCAATTACCTACGACAACGGAATCAGGCCAGAGCTATCTATGAAAGTACTCCACTTCATATTAAAAAATTTCCTCGTGGGAGTTATTTCAGCGTCTGAAGGCTCTTTTGATGTATGAACTTTAATATCCGCCAAGTTACGAATAACTATATAATAAACTATTTCAATTTGTTTTCCAGAAAAACAGATGGTTGAACCGTGAAAGTCTTATTCGGGTTAAGAAAAATATTTTCTGAAATAAACTCAATCCATAAAACATAAAAGATTCCCTACTACTCAACAAAAAGGTTGTCTAAAAATATCAGTGGCGGAACCACCATACAAACCCAAAAGCCCGGCTTACCCTAGTAATGCAATCATAAAAAGTAAAATAATAATTACTTACCTTAATAAGTCATACCTTTTTTATGTTAGATATCGACAGACGAGTATGAGGTTCACTTGATACCTTAGCCACAGAACATCAGTCAATGATACGCTGTCGACCTACTTTTTTTAGCATTCGGAAATCCATAGACTGAAACCGAAACGCGCACTTCACGGTTTTCCCATCTATGAACGGTGGTTCGTTACCCGATCGGAATTTCGATATTCCTCCCACCCGTTCAACGCCCAAAGTTACCAGACGTGGGGAAAACATGCTTACAGAAAATTATAAACGTCTGCGGGGTCCACTAGTTATATTAATAAATAATTTAGGCCGCGCCATAAAGCCGGCGAACCGGGCTTTTGGGCTTATATCGTGGGCCGCCACTGAAAATTATAGAATCTCTCCTAACTTCTGGAATACCACATGGCCATATAGCATAAAGTTGCGATATTTTTGACGAGCAAAAATATGGAACGCTTCACGGTTTTGCGAGATCAGCCGGCCTAGCATGATCGCCAAGAGATACAGACAAACTAAGATGTGAGATATCTCGATATATTATATCTCGACATCGATTGATATAAAAAGTCGAGTTTTAATTGTAATTGTCATGTTAGACCCGGAAGAAATAAAGAGATAATCTATTAAAACACGAGGAAACGGTCGACAAAATTTTGTCGCGGTTGTCATGCTAGGCCGGCTGCATACCCCTGCGCAAGGGTGCTACGCAAAATCGTGAAGCGTTCCAAATTTTTGGCATAAATAATATAAATAATAAATCGCGTTTCAATCCGTTATAAAGTATTTTACTTCAACATTATTTACATTACAACATATTACAGTAAAATATTACGATCTCATTAGTCAGTTTGCATTGAAAACGGCTGACGTACAGAATAGCAATTCAGAGCGATGCATTTCACTAATTAACCCCGTTCAGACTTACGTTGCATATTCGATTTTACAGCGCTATCACGCCTGCGATAATTAGTTTTCATCTTTTTTTTATGTCAGATATCGACTGACGAGCATGAGGCTCACTTGATGGTAGGTGATACCTCAGACACAGAACATCAGTCAATGATGCGCTGTCGACCTAATTTTTACTTTGAGCATTTGGAAATCCATAGATTGAAACCGAAACGCGCAATGTGTACTTCACGGTTTTTACATCTATGAACGGTGGTTCGTTACCCGATCGGAATTTCGATATTCCTCCCATCCATTCTATGCCTGAAGTTACCAGATGTGGGTAAGACATGTTTACAGAAACTTATAAACATGTCGTCCCGTTGGGATCCGAACCCACGACACATCGATGCGTACGGCAGGTGTTCTACCGAACGCGCCAACGAGCTCGTTAAAATGTATGTGTGAAGCTCGTTTCTTGAAGGTTCCCAAGTTGTACTGGTTCGGAAAAACCGTCTGCAAAAGCTGGTTCTAGGCAGTATCTGGGGAATGTCACAGTCGTGGACTTCCAGACATCGAGATAAAATGTATGGTATTTCTCATATTATGTCCGATATCGAAATTCAGCGGCCGTGATTAATCCAACATTTTTCCACCTATGAACGGTGAGTCGTAACCCGGTTTGTTGGAATTTCTATATTCCCGTTTTGTGACCGAAGTAAAGAAAATTACGAGTATAAGGGATTAGGGATTCAGATCTACACAATACCCAACCAGCCCTTAATAATATTCATCAAAAAATAATATTTTGTTATTTATTTAAAGAATACGAAGAAAATTCAATTAGTATCTCACGGTAATTTATGCTGTTTAACTAATATGTTCGTTTTTTAGCTAATATGTTCGTTTTTTAGGGTTCCGTGCCCAAAGGGTAAAACGGGACTCTATTACTAAGACGCTGTCAGTCCGTCTGTCTATTAGGCTGTATCTCATGAACCGTGTTAGACAGTTGAAATTTCCATAGATGATGTATTTCTGTTGCCGCTATAACAAAAAATAAAACACAGAATAAAATAATAAATATTTAAGGGTGCTCCCATTCAATAAACATGTTTTTTTGCGGTTTTTATAGATAATGGTACGGAACCCGGCCGGTTTTTTGTTAATACTATTTAAACAAATAAACAATATATCAATAACAGTTCGTTCGAGAATCCTGGAATATTCCCGTATTTGTGTACAAGATAGACTATTTAGATAATGCGGTATGTATGTTTTGTTGGCATCAAAGTTGGTTTAACGACTATAAAACCTAATTATTATGATGAGTGGGTACGATTGTAGCATTTTATCTACAACCATCATGAACGCTATGATATTTATTGTCATAGTAGAACAAGTACGTAACGTAATATTATACAATTTGTATTTTTTGTCTTCCAATAGCAGTAATACAGAGATAAGCATTCATATAAAACTACAAGCGACCCGTCCCGGCCTCGCACGGGTCTAGATTTTTTTGACAAAAAAGCAGGGGTTGTATGTATTTTTTAATGCCACATAATAAAAAAATAAAAACAAAAAAATCGTCCAAAAACAAAAAAAAATGTTTAAGGGTGAACAACCCTTATCACTTAGGGGTATGAAAATAGATAGTAGCCGATTCTCAGACCTACTGAATACGCATATAAAATTTGGTAAGAATCGGTCGAGCCGTTTCGGAGGAGTATAGCAACGAAAACTGTGACACGAGAATTTTATATATTAGATTATCTTTACTTAATATTATAAAGAGGAAAGATTTCTTTGTTTGTTTGTTACGATTTAACTTAAAAACTAGTCGACCGATTTTAAAAATTCTTTAACCGATAGAAAGCTATATTATCAGAGAGTAAAATAGACATATTATTTTTTTATGATTACTATATCTACATTGCATCCGTGCGAAGCCGGGGTGGATCGCTATTGTGTATTTAAAATAAGTATCCCGATTACATAATATTGGGGCTCCAATGAGAGTACCTCGGGACTTGTCAACGTCACAGCACTGATTTTCAGTGGACGCTGCGACTTTTGGAAAAAGTTCTGTTACTTTACTTAAAATGTCTAATCTAATAAAATAATTTTAAACGCAACATATACTATTTCTTAATTATATTATTTATCTAAAGTGAAACATACTGAAAAATAAGAGGACACTGTTAGCGAATATTGCCATAAAATAGAAAACTACAGCAAAAATCAACTCCGTAGAAATAGATGGCATTAGTGTGGCAACTTTGTGAAAATTCAAATTAGATTGCTGTCGTCCTTCAGTCTGCCCGTGACCACGCTTGCTGAAATGTATTCGAAACGTCGTGATTATCCCATATAAATCATAAATCACGTTTTAATTTGGCATAAGTTATTTTATTGAAATGTGTGATACTATCATTAATAAAGGGCGTAATTATACGAATCTAGCGTATAAAATACTGATAAATTTAAAAGAAAATATAACGTGAACACAGATAAATAGATTAATATCAAATATGAATACTTTTATATTAACACAAGATTAGTAGTAAAAGATAAGTATGGAAATTAAATATTATGCAAAAACTTGGTTATTATAGAAAAAATCCGGAACATTAATATTTAAATAAAATAACTTTTACAGTATTAAAACGCGATTTTTTTATAATATTTATCCCAACGTTTCGAATGCTTTCCAGCAAAGGTGGCCCATGGGCGTTTTCAGTCTAGCTGTATTTAAACGTGGTACTCGCATTAATAAAATACAATATTACATCAATACTTATAAGAATATTGCACTGCCTTATAAAAATATCTCATTATCACAGAGATAAGAGTATTTACAAGTTATCATTTAGTTATATAGTTTACGAGATAAAATAACAGATAGGGGAAATTCCTCTGGAGGTCAATATCACGACATTTTAATGTAACTTTAGTGAATTTGAAGTGAAGCAAGGCCAAATGTCTATTGGATATAGTAGGTATAGACAGGACAGCTGAGTTGTCACTCCTGTATAAAAAATAGCCCTCTGTCGAGATACTTTTTTATTATTTTGATCCTTTGCAACCTGAAGTACTAAGAGATTACTAAATAGCTTAAATATTATAAATACATTACATATTAAGAAATCGCCGGTTCCGCAGAACAAAATGATAACTGCTTTACATTTATATGGCAATTATCATTTTGTTCTCCGGAACCGGCGAAATATATATCCTTAAAATAGTATATGCTAATGCTACACTGTATGTAATGTTATAATACTAAACAGTGGCGTAGCTAGGTGTCGAAGGGCCCCGGTGCAGAGAGAAAAAAAGTCGCAACCTCCCCAACCCCCTAGCAAAAAATTAATTATTTGCAAATTATTACTTATAAAGTACGTTCGGCACTTCCATTGTTATAATTTTTTCCAGCTTCAAGTGCTGCCTCCCCCTCTTTCTAAAGCCCAGGAGGCCCTCTCTGCTTCAGGGCCCCGGTGCACTGCACCACTTTGCCCTATGATAGCTACGCCACTGATACTAAAGTTATACTGTCTACGCTTCCACAGCACAACTGCTAAACAGTTTTTGATAAAATTCTGAATGGGAAAGTCATACTTGGCGACTTTTTATTTGGAGATATCATTGTATTTTTGTATGCTATGAATAAACTCAAAACCAACTGGACCGATTTTAACAATTCTTTCACTTTGCTATTTTTTGTACATACACATAGTACAGATGTACATCTACATTGCACCCGTGTGAAGCCGGGGCGCGTTGCTAGTAATTTATAATTTTTAAAGAGCCGACAACGCATCTCTAACAGTTGAGTTGCATATGTCCATGAGCGGTGGTAATAACCATCAGGTAACCTATCTACTCGGAATAAAAAAGAATACTCACTAAGGCTTAACATACAATTTAGTCTGTGTAAATAATTAAATATGCATTCATTTCACTATTTATATTTAAAACTACGTATTCAACACAATATTCGTTCATATAGCAACGTGAAAGATAATTTTGAGATTATAGTATTCAGTAAAAGGCATACATCTAGAAAAATGTTTTAAAGAAATCCAGGCCACAGTACTTGGCTGAAATAGGCTCGCCACTTAACGTCTTGTAATGCTCTAGTAAGAGTTGAAATGTGCCTATAAAGACGAGGATCTTGTTGATTTTGTTCAAAACAACCCACTTTACTTTAGCCTAGATAAAATATAAACATGTCTTTGCAATTTAGATAGCTTTTATTCACCAGCAACTTTTACTTTATATATTTTATTATTTATATATTTTTTTTTTGTTTACAATATTTCAGTATTTTCGAATATCAAGCGATCGTTCAGAAATTTTGCCGGTCACACGTCAAAACCAAATGACCGGGCCATTACTGCAATATTGCATAGACTGGCTGGTATTGCTGGCAATTCTGCCGGACACTATATTGTAGCCACACAATGCATAATTTGTTCAATGAACGGCTCAAATAATGTTATTTACAATATTACATTGTATGTTGGTACTAATTATTAATTTCAAACACAGTAGTATCGGGGGCGTAGCTCAGATGGTAGAGCGCTCGCTTAGCATGCGAGAGGTACCGGGATCGATACCCGGCGCCTCCAAGTATATATTTTATTTTTTAAATCACAATAATACTTTATTTAAATATTCTTTTATTTTAATATTTTATTTAATGTCTCAATTTGTGCAGTGTTTTCTTTTGCATAAATGATTTTGTAAATAGGAAACTTCGCATTCTTTGCGTTTAATTCATGTTAAGTAATATTACCAAATAATACTTTGAATAAAATACATATTTACCAAATAACATTTAATGCAATATAAAAAATAACAATATGTTTTATTTAATAAAATAATATCACTAAATAACAAAGCTTTATTATTTTCGCATTGATATAATAAAATACATAAAGCAACTTAGAATTAATTAAATAACTCTTATCAAACATTTAAATGAAATAATTTTGGACGTATTAAACACGATCGATTAATTATTTATAGTTTGTGTGCTTAGTTGGAAGAAAATATATTTAATACAATGATTAAATCCGTTTCAAGTTATTTAAGAACTAACATGGTATTTAAAAAGACGGCAACCCTGTAATAGCTCTGCCCAATATTAACGCGTGAATGTCGTGTGTTCCTTCGTAAGTGTTGACAGCCTCAAGATTCATGACATGCCGGATTATATGATACTCATCAGACACACCGTTTCCACCTAGCATGTCCCTCGCGACTCTTGCAATCTCCAACGCCTTACCACAGTTATTCCTTTTCAATAACGACACCATCTCATGAGCTGATAAATTTTTATCTTTCAAACGGCCAACGTGTAAACAGGCCTGCAAACCGAGGCTTATCTCAGTCAACATATCTGCCATCTTTTTCTGTATCAGCTGATTCGAAGCGAGGGGTCTTCCAAATTGTTTCCTATCTAATGTGTACTGCCGAGCGATCCGCAAACACGTTTCAGCGGCACCGAGAACGCCCCAAGCGATCCCATACCGCGCGTTATTGAGACATCCGAAAGGCCCTCTCATTCCAATAACGTTTGGCAATAAATTCTCCTCCGGGATAGCCACTTCGTCGAGTAATATCATGCCCGTTGCTGAGGCTCTCAAGGAAAACTTGCCGTTGATTTTGGGCGTATCCAAACCTTTTTTTACTTGAGCCCTCTCAACTATAAAACCTCTTACCTTGTCTTCTTCGTTTTTCGCCCATATTATGAGTATATCTGCGATCGGCGAATTTGTTATCCAAGTTTTTGATCCGGATAAGATGTAAGATTTTGTTTTTGAGTCATACTTTGCTCTGGTTACCATGCCACCTGCGTCACTACCAAAGTTTGGTTCTGTTAGTCCAAAACAGCCAACCAATTCACCTCTTGCCATTCTTGGTAGATATTTTTGTTTTTGTTCCTCAGACCCATACATGTAAATAGCGCCCATAGCTAAGCTACTCTGAACACTCATTGCTGACCTATAAGACGAATCGACCCCATCCAATTCTCTGGTTATTAATCCATAAGTAACGCTAGAGACCCCAGCGCAGTCATAACCTTTAATAGTGCAGCCAAGTATACCTAATTCACCCATTTCTTTGTAAATTTCTCTATCAAATATTTCCTTTCTATTTGCTTCTACGATTCTTGGCAACAATTTTTCATTACAATAGGCTTTAACCGAATCACGAACCGCCTTTTCATCGTCAAGCAATTGAGATTCCAAGTTCAAAGGGTCCTCCCAATTGAAAGTTACTTTGGCTTTGTTAAAATACGTTGTCGATAATGCCCTCGTATTGTTATAGGCAGAAGACCATACTTTGGTAAATTTATTAAAAGTTACAGCCATTATAACACGATTGTACAAGTTTCTATAACACTTGATCAAAAGCTGTGTAATACCTTGTTGTAATCAGTTGTTTACAAGTTTCCGTCGAACTATATTTTCTTGAACACTGTTTTTTACTGTTGAACACTGAATTTTCTACAACACTAATGAATATTTGACTAATTATATCGTCATAAATACGAATTTAAAACTTGTTGTTACACTACAACAATATATAATTAGTAATTTGTTATTCTCGCGCAGAGTTAATAACCTCTCTGGCCTCTGACGCTCTTGACAGAAGTTGGCCAACTGTTTTTATCAAGACTCGCAGTTGTATTCACGTTATCATACACGGCTGACGTAACTCACAACACGTAGCGGCCTCAGGCAATACCAAAATAACATTGGAGAAAAGAGAGGTGTAATATTATTCAATATTTGTTATTTCTTAACTAGGTGACAACAGCGTTATCTAGATAAGTATTGTATTATAATATGATAATATGTTATTTACTGATAGTACATTTCTGTATTTTAACCAAATTTTATATATTGCTAATGATACAATGTTTTGTTCTATTCTATGAAAGATATTTTCTATTTTACGTAACAATAAATAATACCTAATCATTTATTTATTCAGGTATAAATCCATAGTCATACACTAGAAACAAAAAGTAATAATAATAGTAATCTAGTTTCATGTTTTATGGAATGTTATTGATTAAAATTATAAATATGATTCATTATCCGCTGATCAAGAATTTAAATGAAAAATTGTCTGCCCACTACGTTTGCTGTAAAGCGCGTTTTAATAATCTTTTTTCAAAATTTTAAGTTTAAATTACCATCTCTTTTGTCGTTCTTTCGAACATTAACATATAAAAATATTAAAGTCTCATTCTGAGTAAAAATTAAGTTACTCCTTTGGGTAGGAATATAGTTAAACAACTTTAGACTGCAGTTATTACATACTTTACTTTCCAACTTTGCTACAGAAACTTAACATGAATAAGTAGGTAAATATGACTTACAGTTGATTATAAGTTTATAATCTTTTAAGTTGGGATGAAAATTTTCCTCCCATTATACTTTATATTTCTTAATTAATATTTAAAAAATGGTTTAAATAATTTTATTCGAGTAATGGTTGATGATATTTTGACAACATTAAAAGGTAAAATACTGTGGATTCTTTGTAAGTTTGATTTCTGAAAGTATTATTATGTGTTATTTAGAATGGCGATCTTTTTAAAAACATTTTTTTTCCATATTTTATTTCAAATAATACTTTGAACATGACAAGATAATTTTTCAATGTTTAACTCGTGCTCTTGCCAACATTCAAATACATTATAATATGTAAATGTTGCCTAATTACAATAGAATGCTTTAACTAAAAATAAAAAAGGTCAACAGCACATCACTGGTTGATGTCTTATGGCTGAAGTATCTTACCTAGTCAGTATCAATAAAAAATTACATGTAGTACGATTTGACTTTCTAAATGTTAACTTCGTAAAACATTCCAACCACGAACAAGTAGCAGATGTTTATTTGCAAAAGTACGTGGACGCAAATAAAACAGGCAAATTACATGTCACTAAAAAATTCACGTAAAAACCTGCAGGAGAAAAAAAATGAAAAAAATTGCAACAACGAGGGAGGAGCCCGTGAGCGCACAGTATGTCCTCTTATTTACGACCTAGAATAAAAACCACGGCGTTATGAATGCAAAAAAGGTCCTAGACTGTTTCACTCGTTTCTTTGTTGATTTAAACAAAAATTTCATTTAAATAGTTCTTGCAGTTCCACAGTGCAACTTGGAACTGCATAGTGATATTTATTACTACTTACTAGTTTTAAATCTATCCAGGCGTGGATCCAGGCCCCAAAGAAGGTTGTGGTCACAGCCACCCGAAAATCGGTCACTTCTAAAAAGTACCAGGTCATCAGAAATATGAAACAAGTATTCTGTTAATCTATAGGTACTTTTCTGCATTCCGAATTACCCACGATTAATAGTTTTTGTTAAGGCATTGGATTTGGATATAATATTATCAGCCTATAGACCTGAATAGATAATGAAAGTGTGACGTCACAAGTCTGTTAGCGTTGTGGGCATGCCCATTGTGCCCACAACGGTGATTCCGCGCTTGAATCTATCATTTGTTGAAACAAATGAACTGATATAAAATACATTTTATTTTATACTAAGAATACAACGAACATATATTTTTAATTTTGATTAAATTTGACTTCATCAGCTGGGACAAATTATATCTATAGCCTCTATAGGTACTAATATATTATAAAGAGGTAAGATTTGTTTATTTGTTTGATTGTTACGATTTTACTCAAAAACTACTGGACAGATTTTAAACATCACAACGAGTAACATAGGCTATGTTTTGTATAGTACATCTATCTAGATTGCACCCGTGCAAAGCAGCAGCTAGTAAGTTAGATTTAAATTCCCCTATTTTAATATAAAAAGCCACAGAGCAATGTTGTTCTTAGACCTTATATATTTTTATCCAACCTCGCATGGGCTACTCTGTACCCACATTACCCTCTCACACTTCCACGACAGGACACTTTTTAATGGGCCAGTGATTTTTCCAGTCATATGCAAATGCCAGATTAGCATACATTTTATTCTGAGCTTCCATTACTGCTGACAAAAACGTTGACAAAGCCAGCGCTGTTTTTCTTGCTTAAAATATGCATATTTAAATCGGATCACACATTGTATAATTGTATTGTCTTATGTTTATTCATAAATAATGTCTTATTAAATAATTAAGTTCATAACATGTGGATGGATGTATAATAAATACTATGAGCGTGGATGAATGTAGGGGACAGGGATAGATAAAGACCGAAGAAGCTCTGAATCTATTAATTGTGTATGGTATATTATTATATGCGATATTAAAGCTGATGAATAAAACTAGAACAAGACTTTTAACAAGTCTAGCTATTAAGATAAAGACAGGTAAATATTTTAAGATTCTCTATGATCATATAATTTCAAGATTTTCTATGATGAATATATTTTGTACGGTACTTTAAGATCGTCTATTGAACGCACTCAATCATACACTTAATAAAAGAGGAGAATAAAAATTTCTATTGGTTTTTTACCGGTTAGTAAAGGAGCGACTATTGAAGAGGAACCGAAAATAAAATATTTTGAAGATTTTTGTTGTCACGCTAACCACCAAAGATTCTGAACTGATTGTCATATATAACTGGAAAACATAGATTGAGTTTAGTCTGAGGCCTCATCAAAACTTTGATTCATCGAAGTCGGATGTCAGGAAAAAGATTATCTTCATTTAAATAACTTTTTTAGAAGCTCAGCTTAATAAGAAGCCGCGGGTACCAGCTATAATAATGTAATACCCTAATATATAATATTACTAGCGACCCGCCCCGGCTTCGCACAGGTCTAGATTTTTTGACAAAAAAAGCAGGGGTTGTATGTATTTTTAATGCCACATTATAAAAAAATAAAAACAAATAATTAAAAAAAAAATTTAAGGGTGAACAACCCTTATCACTTAGGGGTATGAAAAATAGATAGTATCCGATTCTCAGACCTACTGAGTACGCATATAAAATTTGGTAAAAATCGGTAAAGCCCCTTCGGAGGAGTATGGGAACGAACATTGTGACACAAGAATTTTATATATTAGATAATACCCTGATATCTTCGATCAACAATACACATGTCAATGCCTGATATATAATATTATATAATAGCCTGATAAATTTTAATAGCAATAAAATGCGTCAATGTCGCATTGCGTCACGATTGTGGGCAGGCGTATTTCCGGCAAACCATTGTTACATCTACAATCCCGTCGAAACACGCTACTTCACAGGTACTTATATTATCTCCTATTTCTGGCTCTCAAACTACACGACAATTCCATTTATGTTTGCTGAAGGATTCACTGTGATGTTCTAAATCTGGATTGCGAGTTGGGAACTTACAAATTATGTACAGCTTGGAGATTTTTGTTATTCTGTTACCTTGAAGTTTCTTATTATGAATTCTAATAATATTATACATTTGAAGTTTCTAAGGATGTATGGGTGGATTTTTGTTACTCTTTCACGCAAAAACTACAACACGAATTTTGATAAAACTTGATTTTGTAAGTAGAAAAGAAAAACAGACAATAAACGAAGTCTGCGCTGATGAAGTCGCAAGTAAAATAGATGAAATTAAATTACTGTTTCTAAATAAATTTTCAAACACTCATTGTTCACGCTATTGAATATTTCTTGCTTCGAATGTACCGTTTTAATTACGTTTGTTATTTAACACCTCCATCTCTCAGCTACCGGCGAACTTGCGACTTTCAAACAAAATTAATGTTTTAACAAATTTCATTTGAACCCATTATTGAACTTTATAATATTACGTCTTGTTTCGTAACAACGGAAATTTAGGAACAACAAAGGAATAAATTAAATTTTGAAATAACAAAAAATGTTCCTCTTTGCCTTATTATTTACATATTGTGTATTTGACTAAATAATATAATATATAGTCACAAACATTACTTGTCTGTTTATTCAATATGGTATAGTATTCTAATCAACAGGATTTGATGGTATTTTCACCAAAATATCGTTTTTTTTTTGTTGCCTGCCGCTCGCCTGACGGAAGTGAACACCGCTGCACATGAAAATCCACAACCAACAACCAACCACACAACATTTGAGGATGCGTGACCGACCTTTTAGATAGAAACTTAAAGTTGATAAATTTATGTTACAACAAAGAACAGTTTCATTCCAGTAGGTATCAGTAAACGGCTTTTATTTTTAAAAACTGATTCGGTACTTACCCCTTTTAATATGTCAATGATTTACCCCTATTTATTATTAAATCACATTTCAATAGGATTTTGTACAACTACTCTAGGTAGATAATTCATTCCAATCACTCACCTATGTAAAATATTACTAGATTCAGATTTATATCAGGTTTTATAATCAGGATTATAAAAAGAAATGAAACATTTTTATTCATTATTCAGATTGCATCGCTGAACAGTTATCATCCAATCACTATCCACGATGAAACGATATTTTAATATTTCTTGTAGTTCAGTAAATGCAAAGGTAATAAGTTAGAAATGGACTTGAGTTGATTGGCAAAAAAAAATACTTTGAAGTAAATAACAATTAATATTGTTAATATTTATCTTTATATTAACCAATCAACTGGGTTTCAATCAATATCTCCAGTACCTAACTGAACTATTGGAGGGATCTCTCTCCTCTCTCAAATGTAATGATTAAGAAAAATGTAACATAAAAACGTAATTGTGTCCGGATAATGTCAAATTTTACCATCTGAAACCTCACCTACTCGGCTCTGAAGTCTCCAAATTCTTTAATAATACGACTATCAAAAGAAATTACATTTCACTTTATGTGAATTAGAATATTTATGTACTACACTATTATAACTGAGCTTACAAATATGATGTGTGTAGAATGTAACATAGATGATATTTGAGTCATTAAAATATCATTGTTTATTCAAATTGATTAGAATAGTAAAAAAAAAATGTGTTAAAGTAACAGTGATCGTAAAACGGGAAATTAAAACAATTATATCCTACAAAATTCGTATTCTCATCAACAATTACTGTCTTTTTTCTCAATTATTTTCAAGTAGGTAACAATGTACACTGTGTACTTTCATCTCTCATACAAAACTAATAGTAGATTTCTAATTTGAACCACTCAGTCTTGAAGAACGTAATATGTTTTATGTGTCACACGGATCAGTATACTGGGTTTTGGAGTCTACTTATGAACGATTGCAATTAAAACCTCGCAATCACTCGCGTATTCAGCAAGACAACGTCAATGCCAATGGGAAATGAGAATCTGTGTTGATTTATCAGGAAATACCTGTATGTGGTTGAAATGTAAAAGCAATTTCACTTTATCTACCAAGATATACCTGAAACGAATTACCGATTTCTATTGTGGGGCAAGACGCATATCGTTGAAGTTTTTTTTCTACAAGAGGCAACAAAAACCTTATTAAAAGCAATACAAACATTTATTTTTATTATTATGTTACGCTTATGATTAATACAATTTTATTGCCTTGATATAGATGACAATTTTACTTTGCAAATTAATATTATTTAATTTAGTAACGTAGGTACGAGTACTTATTAATGCACTAACTAGCACTAGATTGTACTAGTTACCAGAAAACTATGCTTACCAGCATGTGCATTATTAAAACATCCTAACTTCCATAGAGGAAATGGTTTGAGACTTTCCAACACCTGGGATCCAGTTATTAAAAACATACTAAAAAACAAGAGGACACTGTTAGTCATTGCCACAATATACTAATATGAAAAATTACAGTAAATATCAACTCCGTAAGAATAAATGGCGTTAATATAGCAATTAAATCCGAATATATTTGTCTATAGTGCTACCTAGAATATCCCAATAAATGGAATACCTTGGTAGGGACATTACGTCATTAGAGGCTCAAACTCGAACTTGCGAGAACTGAATCTATCACTTGTATCAGACACACAAACGATAGATTGACAATATGAAAAGTTTTCAGTTATTTTTTTTATGAAAATAAACGTAAATGTAAAATAATGACACAACTTATTTAAATTCCATTTAATTCATGCAATTATATCATACATTTTAAAACATAACGTAAATTACATTTTGAACAAACATCATTACAAAACTTTTAAGCTCTCTTCACTTTAACTATTATCGTTCTAATAGATAAATGAAATCTTATAAGAATATATACTAAAAATATAAATGTAATAATCACAGATAATAAAAATAAGTAAATATCCAACATAGTATACGCGAACCAGCTCAATTCAATCGCTGGATTCTTCATATACGTCACCCCGTTATTTCTTATAACATACTCTAACCAAAATACAGCTGTATCTAAAGCACTCAATGGTCTATCTACAAACCGTCTAGATATCTCTTTTGCCTTTTTCATATAAGAATCATTAGTGAGTACTTCATTAAGCATATTAAATAGCACTTCTTCACTAATGTCGTCATAGTTGAGTAATTTTCCAAAGCCTAATTGCTGTAGTGTCAGAACGTTGTTCAATTGGTCTCCGTATATTGGGACACTGATTACCGGAACTCCGTGAAATATTGCTTCCTGGGTCCCTATGAGGCCTCCATGTGATACGAAGACTTTGACATTAGGGTGAGCTGTAAGAAAATTAAACTAACTTTATTTTTGTGAGTTTTACTTCGAGCTTCGTCGACTTCATCTGCGTAGTGAGAAGACTCAAGCGAACTAAACCGTTTGAGCTAACATATATAGTGTAGTGATAGTGATCTGCCTAGGAAAAAAAGTGTAAGTGCTTAGATAAGGACACATGAACAAAGTGCCTCTAAACATAATTAAAATACATAAATTTATAAAATTTAAAATAATAAATAAAAAAACTAAGAAAAGTCACTGGACATTATGATGTCCAGTGACTTTTCTTAGTCTTAGTCTGATGCTAATTGTCTTGTCAGTCAAATTAATGATAAGATCGTTGTACTAGCAATATATAGATCGCCCTCTTTTTCCAATATTGACAACTTCCTGGACTCCCTTGAAAATCTTATTAAATCATATAGCGAGTACTCAATCTATATAGTCGGCGACATCAACATAGATATTAAAGAATCTACTGAGGATCCTAAAGCTCATAACTATTTAAACCTTCTTAGTCATTATGGTTTTATTCAAGGTCATTACATCCCCACTCGCGGAGAGAATAGTTTGGACCATGCTTTAGTTAAATCGTGTCTACCCTCTCGTATAGCCGTATGTCCATCCCAAGTTTCCGACCATCAATCAGTAATTCTGGGAATTAATTATTCCCAACTAATCAGTAATTCTACACCTCTCCCGAAAGTAATTTACAAAATCGACTATGACAAACTAAAAAAAGAAATATCTGATACTAACTGGAGTTCTTTGTACCAGACTAAAAATGTTAATGATGCTGTTAATGCATTTACCAAAACTATAACTGACGCAATTGATAGAAATAAAAGTGTTTTGTATAGTCGTAACTCAAAAACAATTAGAAAGCATTGGATCACACCCGGGCTATTACGCTGTGTTAGACGCCGAGACAAACTACATAGTTTGGCTAGGAAACACCAGAATAACAGTTCACTTCAATATGAATATTTTCAATATCGAAATTTTTGTAACAATATTCTCCAAAATCTAAAAGACTTACATGACACAGAAAGCATAATAAAAAATAAAAACAACAGTAAAAATCTTTGGAAATCGATTAAGAAGATTTGTAATTTAAACACAATAAATTCCAGCCCCAACAAACTTTTTGACATATGTAAAAACCCTGTTGAGACACTGAATATAGTAAATGACTACTTCTCTTCTGTAGGAGATAATTTAGCCTCCAAAACTCTTAATACCTTGGGACTAACAGAAAAAGATCTCGTTGAAAAAGTCAACATAGTACCCAGACTTAATTCTTTTCTTTTTATCCCCAGCGATGAGCGAGAAATAATAAAAATAATTAGTTCTCTCAAGCCAAATTCAGCACCAGGCTGGGACAACATAAGTAATCAAGTAGTCTTATCTCTTAAGGATATACTTTCAGCGCCCATTTCCTATATTTGTAACCTTAGCATAGAGTGTGGCATTTTCCCAGACTCTTGGAAAATAGCAAATGTTACTCCCATCCATAAAGCTAACAGCAGTACAGATGTCTCCAATTACCGACCAATTTCTCTACTTCCGACATTAGGTAAAATCATGGAAAAGGTCGTTAATAGTAGATTACTGAGCTACCTAGAAAACGAATCAATCCTTGCTGATAACCAATTTGGTTTTCGCCATAATAGGTCAACGGAGGATGCTACTGCTCGACTGGTTGACTTGATAAGTACAAAATTAGATGAAGGACAAAGATGCATCGGTGTATTCCTAGACCTAGCTAAAGCTTTCGATACCGTATCTCGTCCTATACTCCTCGCTAAGCTGGAAAAGCTAGGTATTCGTGGTAATGTACTAGACTGGTTCAGGTCTTATCTCTCTGACAGACGACAAAGAGTTTGCGTTGATGGGCACTACAGTCTACTAAATGATGTTCGATGCGGCTTACCACAGGGAAGCGCGCTAGGCCCGACGCTTTTTCTTGTTTATATTAACGACTTATGCACTATTTCCCTGTCTAACGCACGCCTTTTTTCCTTTGCAGATGACACTGCATTGGTTTTTCATTCTTCAACCTGGGATGATGTCTCACATTTGGCCCAAGAAGGTCTTCAAAGTGTCGCCAGCTGGCTGAGACATAATCTCCTTACCCTTAACACCTCCAAAACTAAATATATGTGTTTTAACATTTCTAGCCATACTGCTCCTGCTCCTCTGCCTTCCCTAACACTACATACATGTCTACATCCTATCACCTGTAACTGTCCAACACTAGAAGCGACCAACGTTACCAAGTATCTTGGTGTTACCATTGACTCTCGGCTTTCCTGGGCTCCTCACATAAATTCCCTCTGTTCCAGAGTTCGGAAACTAATTTATATCTTCAAGAAACTTAGAAAACCTGCTGATATTCACACAATTAAGCTGGTTTACACGGCACTGTGTGAATCAATACTTAGATACTGTGTCTCTGTTTGGGGTGGAGCGTCTTCCAGCTTTATGCTGAAACTAGAACGTGCGCAACGCGCTGTCTTAAAAGTTGCATATAGCAAACCTTTCCGCTACTCAACTTCGAAGCTGTATAAGGACACAAAATGTCTCACAATCCGTCAACTGTACATACTAGCAACATGTCAAAGATTTCATAAACATGTCGCTACCAATCTACCACCAGTCTCAGTATCACAACGTGTACTTTCTTACAAGCCTCCCAAAAAGAACACTTTATTTGGACAGCGCTTTTACTCTTTTAAAGGTCCGTACCTTTATAATACTGTATTAGGTAAGGGGTTATTCACCATAAACACAAAACGGTACACTTTTAATAAGAATCTCAAACAGTATTTACTGACATTGTCTTATATGGATACAGAAAATCTCCTATGCATCACAAGATAATATATTTATATATATATCTCTTTTTTATTTTTATTATACAATGTATAAAGTGCTTGTAATGTGTAGTATTAGTGTGTTTGAAACCATGTGTTGTATTGTATTTTTTATTTTATTTTTCATTTAAGTATTGTTCATTTTATCTTTCTTCTTTAGTACTCTTAATTATTATTTAAGCAGTTTGTTTAGTTTCAGTTTTGTTAATTAGACCTAGTTAGTTGTTTAGTTGAATTGAAGTTTTCTTTAGTTTAGTTTAGTTTAATTTACTGATGCTCTTGGAAGAACCTAGCTGCCCACAACACAGGGAATCCTAGTGTGGGAGCTAGAGCTACACCAATATCTATGTGTAATGTGTTTTTGTGAAATAAATCTTTTTTCTTTTCTTTCTTTCTTTTAAATTATCTTAGTTTTTAAGTAAAGTAATACTGTAGTATTTTAAGTTAGATGTAAATTACTCATTAGCTATTATTAATAATAATTATTTTTGGCTAGATTGTAATATCATAAAGTTCTACAACATGTATTGTAGAGCTTTATACATAAAAGAGCTGTTTTTTCATCAATGGCGCTCCACTCAAGTCAATCTTATCGTGATATTTTCTTTAACTATTAATCCGAATACGGACAATAGTTAAAAAAATATCAGGACATAGTAATAACTAAGTGTAAATTAAAGACAAAATTCATCTACATTAAATACTAAAAGCAACAAATGTATCAATTTTGATAAGAATTAGCTAAATACTCAAAATGTTCAGTTACGCAGGCAGATGCTGAAAACCAGCGATGTAGCCAGTATTGGCAAACATCACAAATTGAGCTACCTTTTCTTTGGCCACTTTTTTATCAAAGGTTTTATTACAAATATTGAAAATTTACGAAAATACTAAGAGTAAAATCTACTGCATTGAGATCAATTAACCCGAGAACTTCTTTTATTATAATTGTTGAGCCCTTTTTGAGTGTTTTGGTTTCTAAATTCTACTACATATGTTATATTTTATTCAAATTCAAATTTTTCAAATTCAAAAATCATTTATTCATTTAGGTAACACAATGTACACTTATGAACGTCAATAAAAAATACATATTAAATGCTTCTAGTTTTACATTTACTGCCAGTTCTCAAATCAAGGGCGTAGAGCGGACGAGAAGAACTGGCAAGAAACTCGCCGCCACTCTTTTTTAATCGCCAAGTTTTTGTTTTACAAATGTTTTGTAAGGAGCTGCAACCATTACACCATATTTCTATTCATCATTATGTAGGATCCCAAGATACGGGCTTTGGGACTTTAATTTAATATGATTATATTTTGGTGTTAATTACTTAATGATTATTATTATAATTCACTCACCAAGAATTTCTACCTGAGGCAACCATTTGCGTATTATTACGTTTTCAGGTTTATCATCCAATTTGTCGTCCTCCCACTTCCAAATAACGGTCTGTTTGAGTCGTTTGAACACGTTTATGAACGCTTGTTTCTTTTCTTGGCCCAATTCAGAACTTCTCACGTTTGAACCGAAATTTACGTACACCACCCCATTTGCTGCGTTGTCTAAGTATTCTTGGAGATCCTGAAGAAAGTTTATATAAACGAGTGTATTTAATAATATGAAAAGTGAAAAAAATTGTATTGTGCAAGGTAAACGACAAAAATGAGCCCCTCTATCTTAGAGGTAATAAGAAGTGTCTTATACATATACTAGTAACACGCCCGGCTTCGTTCGAGTGCAATGTAGATGTACCTAGTATACAAAAAAAAAGATTGTTTTTAAATCGCTCGAGTAGTTTTTGAGTTAAATCTTAAAAAAATCAAACAAATGTTTCCTCTTCCTAATATAAGTATAGATTTAAAAATTGAATAATTATATATTGTCATTTTTTGTTTGTTATATTGTTTTTTTTTTGGTACAATAAAGAATATTGAATTGAATTGAATAAAAACGTAAGCTACAGTACTCCATTATCTTACCTTTGGAAGGCTGGTGTTGGTGTTAGTAACATGTATTCCACCAATTTCTACAATATTAGGTAGATATGCCATCGGTGTATCAACGCTAAAATGGCTATTTAAAAGCATCAAAGACACATTTTTCTGTACATCATATAAACTAGGCATAGGCTCTGGTAATCCTGGAATATACTTCCTCATCAGCTCCTCTTGCTTTTCCAGGAACCAGAATTTCCACCAATACAATTCGTACAGCGTAAAATACATATTCCTTAGCCTACCAAAGAAGCCAGTGGTATGATGTAAGTTTAATAGCTCATGGGTTACCGTAGCCCATTGTAAAGGATTCCTAGTAACGAAATTATGTCTCATACAGTTTCCATGAGTTGTGACTAGCGCTAAAGGTGCATTGTACTTGACAGCCAACGCATTAAACGCTTCTTGAAAGAATTGTTCGTTGATGACTAAGTCGAATTTAGCATCGCTTCTAAACAGTCTTTGGACTTCCGGTGCTCGTAAAGCTACCTCTGCAAGCGCTAGTCCACCGGCCCATAGGATTTGGTTGTGAAATTCCTCATCAGTCAGATCACGCATTGTGAAGACGTTGGGCCTTGCGGTACCTGAAATAAATACCGATAAAACTTTAATATGGTATGTATTTGAATAATCATTTCGTACCCATATTTAAGGATTATAAAGAAGTATAAATCAGTTCAGTGACCTGACTAGGTGAATGAATAAATAAACTTTATCTATCTATCTTCTATATAAATAAGTAACGATCCTCCCCGGCTTCGCACGGGTGCATTCTAAATGTATGTACTAAAATATAAAAAATAGCCTGTGTAACTTGCTGATAATGTAGCTTTCTATTAGTGAAAGATTTTCGAATTTTAAAATCGGTCGAGTAGTTTTTGAGTTAAATGGTAACAAACAAACAAATATTTCCTCTTCATAATATTTCACATAGTTGATAATTTTTTTTTTTTGCTTGTATTTGTTATTGTGGACAGGTTTGTATAAAGGAAATATTTGAATAATCTCTATAAAAATAAGTGAAGATAGTAGGTTGTAGGTAGGAGATCATAAAACATAGACAGAAAGACATAAAATATTGTAGATTACAAAGCATTTCAATGTATTTTCGTAGAAAATATTTTATTGCCATTTTATTTCATTTATTAGTTCTGTAATGGGGAGTTTTAGTCTCATTTATTCATTAGTTTTTTATGTATATCCCGGATACAGCGATAAGGAAACTAAATAGTTTGAAGAGGCTGATGAACATATATATACCTATATATAAACAGAATAAATAGCATATTTAAGAAAAGTCCACATAAACTTAAAATACTATAAAAATATAATATGCATAGAATTACATTTTATGGAGGTGAGATAATTTATTATAATCTATTGTGTATAATATAAAATACTAAAATAAATGTAAATTATAAATGAAAATAAGTTTTTAAATATAGCCAGATTATGCCGCCCAAATATTACCTACTTTATTAAATAATTAAAACTAAATTGATAACTATATGATTAAAAACATCCTGACTATCACTATAGAAATATAGTAAATATTCGGATTTCATTTATAATTTTTGGAAAGAATTGTTATTAAATAACCTTTCTAAATTTGATTTTAATTGTTCCATTTAATTCGATTCAATTACCTAAATTATATTACTATCAGAATCAATAATAATAACAAGAAATTCACTGTGTTAACCACAAGATGTGTAGAATTCGAAGCTCAAAGAAAAATACTGTTCGGGCGGGTATGGCATAAAAATTATCAGTGAAACAAAGACAATAATAATATGCGTGCTCTATGCTCAGCCGGCCTAGCATGACAACCACGATAAAATTTTCTCGACCGTTTTCTCGTGTTTTAATCGATTATCTCTTTATTTCTTCCGGGTCTTACATGACAATTACACTTAAAACTCGACTTTTAATGTCAAAAATAGATATATTTGTCGATCGAGATATCTTTTCTATCAATATTTTCGATTTAAATAAAATACTGTATACCGGATTTAAATGTGTGATACTCGCGTTAATAAAAGACAATATTAATATTTTCGATGTTGAGATATAATATATCGAGATATCTTACATCTTAGTTTGTCTTCTCTCGCCCGCGACATATCTCGTGGCGGTCATGCTAGGCCGGCAGGACATATTATCGTCTAAAATATAATTTACTAGCAACACGCCCCGGCTTCACACGGGTGCAATGTAGATGTACTATATACAAAAAATATAGCTTATGTGACTCGCTGATAATGTAGCTTTCTACTGGTGAAATAATCTTTTAAATCAATCCAGTAGTTTTTATTCAAAAATTAAAAAATACAAAAAAATCGAAAATACAAATCTTTGCTCTTTATAATATTATTATAGATTAGAGGCAGTGGTCTAAAAATCGCAATTTAATCAAAAATCAAATAATTACCAAGCGCGTCCCATATTTTTGTATCTGGTACCATTATTTGATGGTAATTTGACGGATATTCTTTCTCTTTATACGGAGTTATCGCGGTCACATTGTGACCACGTCGAGCTAGTTCTAATCCTATAGGTTTCAAATTGATGTAATGTGATTTCGTTGAGAAAGGAATCACGAATAGAATATTAGCCGCTTCTCCGTATACTAAACACATGGACACTATGATTAGAAATAATCTAAAAAAACCCTGAAAAAAACAATTAAATGATTTGCTATTTTACCTTTAGTAGAATTTTACTTATAAAATGATTGAATTTCGTGATAACAGATTCCAGACGTTAATAAATGTGCAAGTCACATTTGCAAGTCAAGTTGCAACCATTGGAATATGTTGAAGAAAGTTCGAGAATATTTTAAGAGCATATATTTCCATATTCTTTATAATACATTTACATAAACTATATAAAATATAGGTATAAGATGAAAATCAAAGACTTACCATGATAATGTTTTACAATTCAACACACGAAACAGCAAACTATCTTGCCAACACTACAATGATTCAATTAAAGAAACCCACCAGTAGGGTATCGTACATATATCCCGAACTACCGTCATTTAGTTCCTTGGTAAAAAGTAACATGAGATTCTTCAAATTTAAGCCTTATGCTTCAATATTTAAGTATGAATATGGCACGGCAACACGACGTCATATTTTAAATTGCAAGTCTTATAGTTTTCATCTACATCATTATAGACCGCCTTCATTGCTCAATGGTAAGGAGGTCCTGGGTTCCAATCCCGGGGAAACAATATTTAAATAAATATTGTTTCGATCGGGCAGGACACAGAAGGCTGATCTACTTGCCTGTAAAAAAATAATCAATGAAACAGACAGAAATGGGTCTGCCCCATTCCCCGCTAGGGGACTCGGGTATATACATAATATATCAAAAATCATAATATTCATCATATTTTTCTTCACATATATTGAATAAAATGCCGCGAAACACTTCGGTCAATAATTTAGTATATTGAATAACAAACAATGTTGATGGTTTTAGCTTCTACTTTTTTTATAGAATGGGGGGGGGCAAATGGAAAGGTTGCTCACGTGATTTTAAGTGATCACCGCCGGCCATAGGCATCTGCAACACCAGAGAGCTTGCAGGTGCGTTGCCGGCCTTTAACAACTATCACCGGAATAGCTTTATAGAATTTTAATCAATTTGTTTAGATCTGAATGAAATACTTATCTAAATGCGAAGAATTTTCTTATATGTTGGCATGTTTTAGCCTGACGGAACGAGGGATTTTATTCTCTGTCTGTTGCAGTGTAACTGCAACGTAACTAATAGCCCGATTACTATGCGTTTTTTTATAGAAAGCAAGGTTTCTTATAAAATAATTTAAAAAAAAGATATATTTGCCCATTCTAATGAAGATCTAGTCAGAAATTCGTACGTAACATAATAATTATACAGTTTCATACAATTATCATAGGCATTGTATTTATAACCTATGTACATTAAATGCTTGGGACGAATTAGGATTTATATTGAATTTCAGAGAATTCACTCTCTTACCTAAATTCCTGGGAAAAAAGTTAATCCGTTCACTTAGTATAAATCAACAAACATGCACATATTTAGTATTACACTTGGAACTAAAGGGATTTCGCTATTGTTTTAAAAATATGTACAATTTAGGTTTAAAAATATAATATTCTTCTTTCTTTAATACAAAGTAAAATCCTATAAATAAGAAAATTAAAAGTCTTTCATTGAAAGAAAAATAAATGTTCAATTATTCATAAGCGAACTTTCTTTAATAATAGACAGTAGCCACATATCTCCATGATAAGATAGTCATATAGTGGCGTAAATATTAGTACCATTCATATATTATATTATATTACATATATTATTTCAGAATATTAAGCTTTTAAGAGTAAAACAAAAACATTTCAAATTTTTTTTATTTATTACTAAGTTACGTTTAATGTTTACAACCATCCTTGAAGTTTTATAACAACTGAGTTACATACAAATTCCTTTTATTTCTAGAAATAACGTTTATTTAAATGGAGTATATTCTCTTAATCAATTTTAAAATTAATTTCTGAACACAGCGCCATCTAGTGAGGTAGCAATAAACTAAATGTATTATGTCGCACCTTTTGAACTAAACCTAATCCAAAATTATATTTTTATTGTTAGCAGACGTTTAAAATAATATGCTCTTGAATTTTGACAATTTTAAGTAGTATATATATAATTGTAGTAGTAGTAGTAGTATTTATTATAATTATTTCTAAATACCTAGTTGATGTTAATATTTTCACGTATGGCAATAAGGCAGATATTTTTTTTAATTTAGAAAGTATTATTAGTCTGTTCTATGAAGAAACTTATTATTAGAGTACGTTTCAAGAAAGAAGTCCCACGGATAATGTTGGAACTACAATATTTTTTATGAAAGTATTTTTTACTCCATAGACACTAGCGACACCTAAAAAGGACTTCTTTTATGAAAAGGACTCTACCTTTTTGCCAATTTTTTGACATTAATTCTAAAGATGCGATGTATGTATCAACAAAGGATGAACCAAGTTTTAAGAACGCTTAATCTTATCTCTCGTTTTCTCAGACAATGTCAGTGTTTTGATTAGACTAATAGTTTTAACGATAACGTAAAGTAAAGCAATAATTATAGACGCCACAAATATATAAATATCGAGCATAGTGTACGCAAGCCAGCTCAATTCATTGGCCGGATTCTTCATATACGCTGCGCCTTTATTTCTTATAACGTACTCCAACCAATACATTGCTGTATCCAATGCATTCATTGGTCTGTCCTTAAACCTTCTCGAGACTTCTTTTGCTTTTGCCATATAAGACTCATTACTGAGCACTTCTTGCAGTAAGCTATACAATCTTTTTTCAGTGATATCATGATACTTTAATAGTTTCCCAAATCCCATGTCTTGCAATAGAAGGATATTGTTTAGTTGATCAGAAAATACTGGGATACTTATGACAGGAACTCCGTTGTAAATTGCCTCCTGGGTGCCTATTAGCCCACCGTGAGATATGAACACCTTTATATTTGGATGTGCTGTAATCAAACAAAGTTTCATAAAAAATTGAAATATCATCAAAATGAAAAATAATCACACAGGTACCCGTAAAAAACTCAAATATATAAATATAACAAGAATCGTTTACTAAAATAAAAGGCAGCAAATGTTTTTTATCAGCATATATATACGAGTATATACCTATCTCATACTCTATCTAACAAATTAGTTGCTATGTATTATGAGAGTCCATTATACTATCATACGAATCAGTACAGTCATCATACGAATATCCGTAAGACCTTCCGATTCTTTTTTTGAATGTGATTTTTTTCAGATTTTATTACAAAACAAATCGCTTACCAAGTATTTCTTTCTGCGGTAACCATTTGCGAATAATCACGTTATCCGGTTTACTCTCCAAAATGTCATCCTCCCATTTGAATACTACTGATTGTTTCAATCTCTTGAACACATTTAAAAACGCCTGCCTTTTTTCTTTTGACATATCCGAACTTCTCACATTTGAACCGAAATTGACGTATACCACTCCATATTTGGCATCATCTAGATATGATTGCAGATCCTGAAAAAATATTGATAAATTGCGACACAGCACTAGTTTTCAGCGGTGCTGATTTAACTATGAAGTAATAAGAATAAAAATATTAGGTACTAAATAGTTCTATGTTAAAATAAATTACTATAATAAAATACATTAATATATTTAAAAAAATGTAGGTAATATAATGCATAAAGATGTGAACAAATTTCAACAATAATCTACAGCTAGGAATAGATAAAAAAATATCTATTCTTTGATCTATACTCATTGCCAATGCGTGATAAGAATCGGAAACAGTGTGATTGAACTTAATTTAATCAGATTATTTTACCTTGGGAAGACTATTTTCACTTCTTGTTAGATGAATTCCGCCGATTTCTACGATATTAGGTAGATATGCTGCTGGTGTATCGACGCTAAAGTGACTATTCAATAACATCAAGGAGGTGTTCTTTTGTATATCGTACAAACTTGGTACAGGTTCAGGTAATCCCGGTATATATTTTTTTACTAATTGCTCTTGCTTTTCTAAATACGAAAATCTCCACCAAAAGAATTCATATAATGTAAAATACATATTTCGCAATCTACCAAAGAAGCTTGTTGGGTTTTCAACATCTAATAATTCAGATGTAACCGTCGCCCATTGTAGAGGATTTCTAGTCATAAAATTATGTTTCATACAATTACCATACGTGGTAACCAAAGCCAAAGGTGCATTGTATTTATGAGCTAACGCATAAAATGCTTCTTGTATAAATTGTTCACTTATTACTAGATCAAATTTAGCATCACTGGCAAAAAACGCTTGTACTTCAGGTGACTGTAGAGCATCTTCTGTCATTGCTATTCCACCGGGCCATATACATTTCTGATGAAATTCTTCTGCTGAAAGATCGACCATAGAAAATACATTTGGTCTTCCGCCGTCTGAAATTAAAATAATTACGAAACTATGAATTTATCTTATATCATGGATTTTCAAAGTTAACAGTTCGCGGCACACTAATGGTTTTAGTAATTTGTATCAGTGCCATAGCTAATCGAATAGGGTATTATGATACTATGTAGATTGTACATTGTACATTATTCCCTAGACAAAAAAAACTACGATGCACCAGAGCAACGCGGCATAGACTTTTGAATCCCCTGATTCATTTAATCTAGTTTTATTTGTCCACCATCTAATAAACGATGTAAAAAGACCTTTCTCCCCAATGTGTCTCATATAAATAGGTAAATTTTGTTTTATTTGCTTTACGTTTTATATATAAATGTAACGACCGTGTTGATATCTTATACCTAGTTTTCTGTCAGCCTGAAGCCTTGTCTTAAGATGACGAACATTTTAGTAAGCACTGAATTAAAATATCAAAGAACAAGTACGCTGTCTTACCGAGCGCTTCCCATATCTTAAATTCCTTCACCATAACTTGGTGATAAGTTGGTGGATGATCATGTTCCCTGTGGGCGGTTATGACTGTCACATTGTGCCCACGTCGCGCTAGTTCTAACCCGATGGGTCTGAGAGATATGTAATGTGACTTTGCTGAATATGGTATTGCGTAGAGTATATTAGCTGCATCACAACATGCCAGATACATAAAGAACAGGCAAATATGCTTAATTTTATTCTGTAAAGAAAAATTATTCGTAATCATATTTATTATAGCTGGTTCAATTCTATGCTATATGTCTGTCTAATATAAGCCATCGCAAGACCTGGATTCTTTGAAGTTGGGCAGAAGATTGATATCGACAGTGATTACTTTGAAATAATTTTTGTTAATAATTTTGAAATCGGCGGAATTTTTCGAAGTAAGCCTTTATATTTCCCTGGCTATAAAATGTATTATTAACATGAATGAAAGATCTCCATACGAAATCGCTAGAACTAATCAATGGTTCAATCAAATTTGTACGAGACAATATTTCTATTATTTCTAATCCTCTTTCCCAGCTGGGATAGATTGTATCAAACTAATGCCTACTTTTAATTTGTATAATAATGGCTATAAATAAAAAGACATGGTTTCTGAGATATGATGTTTCCGCCTATTGTATTTATGTAAAACAATCATTTTATAATGAAAGGAATATTACAAAACGTTTATTATTATAGCTGTTATGGTAAATTATAAATTATTAAATTATCTATTAATAATTTGTTTTGTTTTGTTTTCTTCATTAATATTATCACGGAATAGGTAAAAAAGTATATATTTCATGAATATAAAAGAGATAGATATTGTTGTGAGGGGATGGAATTTCCAAAAATACCTAATCGACTTCGAAAAATATACTTTAAAAACATTTCGCATTTAATTCATTTATATTTTAATTAACGTCAAAATAATATGTAACACACTTTAACGTTATGATTGATAGTTTATAAGGTAAAAAATGGGACAATAGATGCCTTTCATTCCGACAGTAATACGAATCCCACTGACGGTGTGACATGATAATTCAATTTTCTAGAAACATATTACCTATTCCCTACATCTGACTAATTCGAGTACCATAATAAGTAGTTGGAGTATCATATTCCCATCCAGTTTATGAATAGAAAAGCAGTGATTTACAAGACTGCACGTCTCTGTGTCCAAATGCTTTAATTTAAAACCTTAGATTGGCAGCGCTATGAAGCGGTCGGTATGATTAGTTAAGGTAGGTAGTTATGATTTATGATGTGTAAGCGATAAACAGGAACATTCATAAAAACTCACCATTGTTAATAATACTACTATAACTCCG
This sequence comes from Anthocharis cardamines, assembly GCA_905404175.1. Lineage (NCBI taxonomy): Eukaryota > Metazoa > Arthropoda > Insecta > Lepidoptera > Pieridae > Anthocharis > Anthocharis cardamines. The sequence goes on along the minus strand of FR989950.1, from coordinate 3,148,655 downwards.
GACAATTAAGTTTACAGTGCATAATTTGAAAAAAAAATCAATAATGAATTATGATCTGTATAACCAGACTAGCACTTGTATTCAAACGAGATTATAAAAATGTTACACGAGATATTTGATCTGCCGTATGTACGTATGCGTACGTTAAATTGATTGCCCTTGGCCGCTGACGTGCCTTGACTGGCTGACATTATCAGACGTATTATCACAAATTCAGTGTCGGAATCTAGTGATAGTAGTAATAAAAATATTACATCTTATCGTTAACTTTTTTTGGAAGATTTAAAAAATATATTATTTAAGAAATTTACTGGAAGGGTTATGTATGTCTTTACTAATATTATAAAGTGGAAGTGGAAAATAAACTCAAAAAGTACTGGATGGATTTTAAAAATTCTTTCACCAATAGAAAGCTACATTATCAGCGAGTAACATAGGCTATATTTTTTGTGTATAGTACATCTATATTGCACCCGTATGAAGCTGGGGCGCGTTGCTATTATATTATAAAATAAGTTATTTTTCGTAACGATAAAATTGAATATACCATCTTATATCTTCAGAGTCTGAGCCTGAGTCAATTATCATATTGAGATATATCAGCCCGCCTAGCATGACCATCAAGAGATATCGCGCGGATGAGTGAAGACAAACTAAAATATATGTCGACATCGACAACTTTGTTATACAAGATAACTCGATCGACAAATATCTCTACTTTTGATATTTCGAGTTTTAAGTGTTAGTGTCATGATAGAACCGGAAGACATAAAGAGATGATCGATTAAAACACGAGAAAACGTTTGACAAATGTGTCGTGGTTGTCATGTTAAGCCGGTAGCAATATGATAATTGACTCAGACGCGCTGTCCCCTCGAGGGAGGCATCTCCCATCTGTCATGAGTGTGGTTGCGATGAAGATACGGCGCAACACATATTGAAATTTTGTACGGCCTGGAGCGATGGTGGAGAGCAATGATGACAGTCCGTAGACCGTTGTCAGCACATTCGGCAAGGCCGTCTGTTAAAGAAGGAAGACGCTCAAAGGCTCCGGGAACAAGACCCGGGGGCCAACTTGTGTAGAAGGAGAATATGCGCGCGTCAATCTTCTCTGAGTAACAACACAAAAGCTGAGAAGAAGGTGTCACCTTTTCACTGCACTAAAACACATAAACATACTCACATATATTAAAGTTGGGACTTAAAGGGATTTCGCTGAATTTAGCAATTGTCTAAAAATAAATCTACATATATAGTATTAATATTATTCTTTTTTTATGCAAAGTAAATTCTAGACAAATGGTGAATAGATAAGAAAATTAAAAATCGTTCATAGAAAGAAAAATAGTTATTCAGTCATTTATTAGGTTAGGTCAAAAATTGTTATAACTATAATATTGTATTTTATTAACGCGAGTATCACACATTTAAATAAAATACTGTATACCGGATTAAAACGCGATTTATTATTTATATTGTTTAAATTATTTATCCCGACGTTTCGGATGCTTTTCAGCAACCGTGGTCGCGGGAGTCTCCCGCGTCCGAAACGTCGGGATAAATAATTTAAACAATATAAATAATAAAACGCGTTTTAATCCGGTATACAGTATTTTATTTAAATTGTTATAACTATTTCATACGTTCATTGAACAACTATTACTTACGCACGCAATATTAGCTCAGTATATAATATTTATAACCAAATTCTGTTCAATGTTCACATCGATCCTTGAATAACTTTCACGATCGTTTTACTTACGAATTTCTCTTATTTCTACAAATATACCTTATTCTAACGTAGAACATTATTTTAATAAATTTTACAGTCAATATCTAAACATAACGTCAAATAGTGAGATAAACTAAATGCAAGCCGGATTTAGAGGTGTGGAGGCCTGGGGGCAGCAAACGATTGGAGGCCCCCTGGCCCCAAATTATTTTCATGTTAACAATATAATCATGTTTGTACAAAGTATAGTAGGAAAAGATAAAACAGCGAAAAAAAAAGGCGTTTACTAGTGTTACGGAATTTAATTTTTTTTCCGAATTCTCTATTGTGGGGGCTCTTTTGTAGAGGCCCCCAGGCAGTAGCCCCGTATGCCTCCCCTAAATCCGGCCTAGGCCGTGACTAAATGAATTATTTATATCGACCGCAACGATGGATGAACCAAGTTTTAAGAACGCTTAATCTTATCTCTCGTTTTCTCAGACAATGTCAGTGTTTTGATTAGACTAATAGTTTTTACGATAACGTAAAGTAAAGCAATAATTATGAACGCCACAAATATATAAATATCGAGCATTGTGTAAGCAAGCCAGCTCAATTCATTGGCCGGATTCTTCATATACGCTGCGCCGTTATTTCTTATAACGTACTCCAACCAATACATTGCTGTATCCAATGCATTCATTGGTCTGTCCTTAAACCTTCTCGATACTTCTTTTGCCTTTGCCATATAAGACTCATTACTGAGCACTTCTTGCAGTAAGCTATACAACCTTTCTTCAGTGATATCATGATACTTTAACAGTTTTCCAAATCCCATGTCTTCCAATAGAAGGATATTGTTTAGTTGATCAGAAAATACTGGGATACTTATGACAGGAACTCCGTTGTAAATTGCCTCCTGGGTGCCTATTAGCCCACCGTGAGATATGAACACCTTAATATTTGGATGTGCTGTAATCAAATAAAGTACCTATCATCAAAAATAAGTTTCTTAAAATATCATCAAAATAAAATGCAATTTAATAAAAATAACCACGTACTCGTATAAAAACTCAGATATATAAATGTAACAAACATCGTAAACTAAAATAAAAGTTAACAATGTGTTTTTATTAGCATATATATGTATATATGTACCTACGAGAATATCATACCCTAATCCTAACAAATTAGTGGCTATGTATTATGAGAGTCCATTATACTATTAAATATTGAATATTGGTAAGACCTTCCGACTCCGACTCTTTTTTGCTTCAGATTTTATTACAAAACTAATTGCTTACCAAGTATTTCTTTCTGCGGTAACCATTTGCGAATAATCACGTTGTCCGGTTTACTCTCCAAAATGTCATCCTCCCATTTGAATACTACTGATTGTTTCAATCTCTTGAACACATTTAAGAACGCCTGCCTTTTTTCTTTTGACATATCCGAACTTCTCACATTTGAACCGAAATTGACGTATACCACTCCATATTTGGCATCATCTAGATATGATTGCAGATCCTGAAACAAATATTGATAAATTGCGACACAGCACTAGTTTTCAGCGGTGCCGATTTAACTATGAAGTAATAAGAATAAAAATATTAGATACTAAATAGTTCTATGTTAAAATAAATTACTATAATAAAATACATAAATATATTAAAATAAAAGGTAGTAGGTAATATAATACGTAAAGATGTGAACAAATTTCAACAATAGTCTACACCTAGGAATAGATTAAAAAATATCTGTTCTTCGATCTATACCTAATCATTGCCAATGCGTGATAAGAATCGCAAACAGTACGATTGAACTTTATTTAATCAGATTATTTTACCTTGGGAAGACTATTTTCACTTCTTGTTAGATGAATTCCGCCGATTTCTACGATGTTAGGAAGATATGCTGCTGGTGTATCGACGCTAAAGTGACTATTCAATAACATCAAGGAGGTGTTCTTTTGTATATCGTACAAACTTGGTACAGGTTCAGGTAATCCCGGTATATATTTTTTTACTAATTGCTCTTGCTTTTCTAAATACGAAAATCTCCACCAAAAGAATTCATATAATGTAAAATACATATTTCGCAATCTACCAAAGAAACTTGTTGGATTTTCAACATCTAATAATTCAGATGTAACCGTCGCCCATTGTAATGGATTTCTAGTCATAAAATTGTGTTTCATACAATTACCATAAGTGGTAACCAAAGCCAAAGGTGCATTGTATTTATGAGCTAACGCATAAAATGCTTCTTGTATAAATTGTTCACTTAATACTAGATCAAATTTCGCATCACTGGCAAAAAGCGCTTGTACTTCAGGTGACTGTAGAGCATCTTCTGTCACTGCTATTCCGCCAGGCCATATACATTTCTGATGAAATTCTTCTGCTGAAAGATCGACCATCGAAAATACATTTGGTCTGCTGCCGTCTGAAATGAAAATAATTTAAATAAAATACTGTATACTGTATTAAAACGCGATTTATTATTTATATTGTTTAAATTATTTATCCCGATGTTTCGGATGCTTTTCAGCAACCGTGTGGTCACGGTTCTTTCCCAGACTATTGAAATTAAAAAATATCCTAACTTCAATAGAGAAGATGGTTTGAGACTTTCCAACACCTGGGATCTAGTAATTAAATATCTAAAACCCTAAATCAAACATACAAAAACAAGAGGACACCGTTAGTCATTATTAATCATAATATAGAAAATTACAGTAAATATCAACTTCGTAGCAATAGATGGCGTTAATATGGCTTTGTGACATTTCAAAAATTAGACAACGGTCATCTTTCTGTCTCCCCGTGACCACGGTTGCTGAAAAGCATCCGAAACGTCGGAATAAATAATTTAAACAATATGAATAATAAATCGTGTTTTAATCCAGTATGCAGTATTTTATTTAAATGTGTGATACTCGCGTTAATAAAAGATAATATTATGAAAATAATTAAAAAACTTTGAATCTATCTATATTATGGATTCTCAGAGTTAACAGTTCGCGGCACACAGTTTTGGTAATTTGTTTCAGCGGCATAGCTACTAGCTAGTCGAATAGGGTATAATGATACTATGTAGATCATTGTACATTATCTTCTAGGCACAAATTAAAAATTAAAAATTACTATTTAAAAAACATAAAAATCCTCTATTACCAGAGCAACGCGCTAGTTATGTGTTTGTCAACCATCTAATAAACGATGTAAAAAGATCTTTCTCCCCAAACACAGACGCGACGTGTTTAATATAAATAGGTAAATTTTGTTTTGTTTGCTTTACGTTTTATATATAAACGTAATGGCCGTGACGGCATGCGCCTAGTTTTCTGTCAGTCTGAAGTCCTTGTCTTAAGATGACGAACATTTTTGTATCATTACAAATAATTATTTTAGTAATCACTGAATTAAAATATAAAAGAACAAGCACACTGTCTTACCGGGCGCTTCCCATAACTTAAATTCCTTCACCATAACTTGGTGATAAGTTGGTGGATGATCATGTTCCCTGTGGGCGGTTATGACTGTCACATTGTGCCCACGTCGCGCTAGTTCTAGCCCGATGGGTCTGAGAGATATGTAATGCGACATTGCTATATATGGTATTGCGTAGAGTATATTGGCTGCGTCGCAACATGACACAAACAGAATGAACAGACATATATACTTAATATTATTCTGAAAAGAAAAAATATCAATATTTATTTATTTATTTAAGATTTACAACTACAAAACTCTTAAAAATAATGATGATTGCATTTCTGCGCACGGGCATGAAAAAATCATGCGTGAAAAAAATTGTGAGATTTTTGTTAGCTATGTAGAAATAACAAATTATATAAATCTATAATATATTTTACAACTACTACACTTCTAAAAAAGAAAAAAATATTTAAAGAACTTTGAATTAGATCACTATAGTAAGTCAGGTGGGGTAAGTGGAACATACTTCATTTTCAGTAAAATATTTTGACCGCTAGGAAGAACAGCTAAAGCCTTTTAAGATCTTTGAAACACACAAAACTTGCCTTTATGTATTAGCTTCCCATGGGCTAAATGTCATTACGCCATTATTAGATCTTACGACGATATTGAGGTAAATGTCAGGATTAAGTAAACGTTCCTCTTCCCCTAAGGTAAGGGGTAAGAGGGACAGTCATTTTATTTCTTAAGTTTGGAGTTTGAATTAAAATATTCGTTGCTAAATGTTCGTTAATTTGTTGGTAGAACTGCTTAGGTCAAAATTTGATCTTACAATCGATTAAATAAGGTATCATTTGGAATGAAAAAGAAGAATAAATCAAAACGGGGTAAGAGGGACATACAGGTTCGATCAGGGGTGGCAAACTAAAAACAAGTCGACCAGTTATATTTCAATATTTATTTATTCATACAAACAGTAATAATAAACAGTCTCTCCCTAACCTAGTTAGTTACTCTTTAATAATAGCAATGGCACTATGTAACGAGATCAATATAGTGAATCAGTCTTTTAATTCTTCTAAAAAAAAACCAAAATTATTATAAAAATAAACAACAAAACTATTAAAATTAAAATTCAAAACTGTTATAAAATATGTGAAATTATTGTTGAAGCAAGGCACTTGAATCAATTAAATTGCCGTACAGAGCCTCATAAATATTTAAGAAAAATATATATGATCTTCTCCATCCAAAAGAAATTCTTTGGAATTTCTAGGGTTTTGAGACAGGTGAACTTTCTTGACTATAGAATATTCTAAAACGGTATCACGATCTACTTGTTTAGCGAGTTTAAATTTCAGAGGCTTTTTGTAAGGTTTGTTAAAGTTTATATTATAACTAGTATCGCTTCCAGAAAGTATATTTTCTATGTAACCTACATAATACACCCACTTTTTCCTGATAAAGTATCGAATCAAGACATTGTCATTTATTTTATAATTCTCTTTCTCTTCTATATTTTTCTTCACATCCCATTTCTCATTTCCTTCTTTTGCTGTTGTATTGTTGTTACTTTGATGCGATCTCTCACTAACTTCTTTTGCCGCCTGATTTCTCTCATTCGAACTACCTATAATTATAAATTTTTCAAAATGTGTGTTACCCCTGACATGGGGAAAGAGAAACATATGTCCCTCTTTCACCGGGAATAATGAGCCTCTTACCCCAGCTATTGTTTTTGGAGGTTGGGATTTTCAAGCGAAAGAAACTCATATTATTAATTGTTTTTAAACTAAAATGATTAATGAAAAGGAATACTTACAGTTTTTTCCGTGTATCATTACATTTAAAATATTTCCAGCACTCTTTTTTCACCAAACTATTGGTTCGCAAAAAAACGCGCTAACTTTGTACTAGTCGAATTCGCAACTGTCAAACATGTCTTTATTTTTTGTGGCTTCTGAGTCACGTAGCGACATCTTATGAAAACCGTTCAAACTATTTCGTCTTAACTGTTTTATCGACGGAAAGTTCATAGTCATAAACACTTCGGTTTACTAGTTATGGTCCCTAGTCCCTCTTCCCTCGGTGTCCCTCTTACCCCACCTTACTTATACAAAATTACAAAGCTTAAAATCCTAGAGATCTAAAGGCTGATTAAGGATGTTATAGGATTCTCTTTTGAAAATACTTGTTCACAATTTTTTTCTTCTTTCTATTTTTCAAGAAAAGAATAACTACAGTATAAATGAGTGATAATGGAACCGAAAGAACTTGAGAACACCTATTGAAGAATAGTTGAGGGATATTGATTGATGATTGAGGGACTGGAAATACCCACGTCTAGCCCCCTAGTTATGTCAGTAAAATATATAATAAATTACCAAAACATACAATAAGAAAATAAAACAAATACATTTTTAAATAGGCTAAAAAGATTTCTAGAAATAAAAAGCTACTACACAATAAACGAATATTTCGATGATAAACTAAATTAAAACTAATTTAATCAAACACATTTCAAACAAATATATTATATAAAAAATAAATAAAGAAGTATAATACCTACATAAATAATTTAATTTTTTAAGTTTCTTATATAATATATATGTATATATGTATATTATACATATATATTATACAATATCTATATATCTATATACATATAATAAAAGAGTAGGATCGAAATTACGCTTCACTAAATATTTTTAGCAGAAATTAAGAGGGGTGATAAAAGAAGGGTAGCAGAATGCATAAATGCAATTTTTAAGATTCTTGTCTGTCTGTCTGTCTGTCTGTCCGTCTGTCTGTCTGTCTGTCTGTTTGTTCACGCTAATCTCCGAAGATACTGAACCGATTATCGTGCAATTTACACAAATATATTAAGGAAAGCCCGGGGCAACATATAGGCTTTGTTTTATCGAAATCGGTTATCGGAAAGAAAAGTTATCATCATTTAAATATTATTTTAAAGGCACCATATCACCAAATTTCAATGCAAACTGACTCGCGTTGAACTTTTTCGAATTGTCAGATGTCAATCACAGTCTGATATGTAAATGAAATAGTTTGATTATTTCGCCATTTCCAATATATGTATTCGTAGAATAGTGGATATGCAGTCCCATAGCGTAGCTTCTGATGCGAGTTCGAATCTGAAGTTGAAATGAAAGAATTTTTTTTTGTATTTCTTTATTTATTTTTTGAAAGAACTACATATATTATAACAAAAAAAAGAAAATGTATTATTGAAATATTATATGAAAAAGTATTTCTTATGAGATCATTTATTTCACATTTTCATCAATCCTTTCTCTTAATTATTCGACATTGCTTTTTTGCTTCCGTATCTTAGAGGTTTCCGCATTTAGCACCGGAAACCCGGGCAGGAATCCCAGGAATTTAAAAAAAATGTCCGAAAATGAAAATGACCAATTAAATGAACGCACGCATCTATTTAAGACAGAAAATGCATTGAATCCAATCTTCGATTGAACTCTGATAAGTAGAAAAAAGACACATATCTGGATTTTGGTCACGTAAAATTTAATTAATATGAATCTCCCTAAAGTTTCTTTAAAGTCAGGTTAATTATTTCAACTATTGAATTTCAAATCATCCTTCGAAACTCAATCTCAACCACCATTAAACATGTCGATAACATGATGCAAAAGCAACCGTCAATGACTAATTTGATAGGTCTTTCCCAAAAGAAATCACCAAGTACAGAGGGTGGAGGAGGATATGTCATTTGAAGAAAGCTTGCTCAAAAGCTCAGCTTAAAGTGAACCCCACGCGAACGAAGTCGCGGGCATCAGCTAGTATACAATATTACAATATATGCATTTACTTACTATATAGAAATATAAAAATAAGATTTTAGATAATTGTACTAATGAAGTTATTACTGCTTAGCCCTCTCTCTCCTAAGTTTTGCTGTGCCCGACAGGGTCCTTAATGGTTCTGTATCATTTTAGTTTTAAGACCATAATAATATGTACATTATGGAATGCAATAAACGATTGAGTTCTGAGTATTGAGTATTATTCCGCCCACTACCTTCTATATGCAATGCAAACTTTATTTTAATTATCTTTAATCATATTCATAACTAGCTGGTTCAATTCTGTCATTTGAAGTTGGACGGAATATTGACCACTCGTTCTTTGAAATTATTTTTGTGAGAAATATTTGAATGAAAATATTTAAATTGGCGGGATATAAATAAAATGTAATTATGTATAATTACCATTTTCTTTATAATAGGATTATTACAAATACTTAAAAACAGCTGTTATGGCAATGCATTATTATATCAGTAGTAAAGTACATATTATATAGTAATTATTTATTAATTAATATTTTGTTGTTTTGCTTTCTTCATTAATATAATAGGGGTAGAAATTGATTGTGTGTGTTTTATTATAATTTCAAGATATATGAAACCGACTTTGAAAGTCATGGTACCTACTTTATTTTGATCATTCATATTTTAAATGATGTCGGAATATAATGTAACACCGCATAAAGTTGGAATTGCTAGTCAGTAGTATACTTATAATAAACTTAGGTAAAAATGGGATCATTGGCGCCTTTCGCTCTTTAAAAAAAATTGTTTTACCGGATTAAAACGCGTTTCGAAAGCTTCCCAGTTTTCTGATCGAATGATTCGCATTCGAATCACTGGGTGTGACATTTGTATTCAATTTTCTAGAAACATATTACCTATTCCCTAGATCTCATTAATTCGAGTACTAAATTAGTAGTAGGAGTATCAAATTCACATCCAGTTCATGTGATGTTCGGAAAAGCAGTGATTTACAAGACTGCACGTCTCGGCATCAGTCAATTGATTTCCGAATGTTTTAATTTAAATAAATTAAATAAACCGTAGGTCGGCAACGCCACATTAACAAAATAGGTCGCTGTGGGTTATTCCTGAGATATCATTTATAATCGCGTAAGCGATAAACTGGAAAATTCATAAAAACTTACCATTATTAATAAAACTACTATATTTCCGATGTTTACAGTACATAATTTGAAAAAAATCAATGATGAATTATGATCTGTATTACTAGACTGGCACTTTTATTCAAACGCGTTTTTTAAAATAATTAAACGAGTTATTTGTGTCGGCCGTACGAGTGCGTATGATTAAATTGAGTGCCCTTGGCCACTGACGTGCCTTTACTGGCTGACATTATCAGATGTAATATCATTATCACAAATTCAGTGTCGGAATCTAGTGATAGAAGAAATAAAAAATATTACATCACTTCGTTTACAAGTATTTTTGGAAGATTTTTCTCTAGCATGATAGTTAAAAGATATTATTTAAGTTTACTGTAAGCTAAGGTACATAGTAGGTATCTAAGGTATAGTGTATGAATGAGTTATTTTACAATATTCATATTTTTTTGTAAATATTTTCTTGTATAATATGCCATCTTATATCTTCAGAGTCTCACCTGAGTCAATGATCATACTGAGATATTTCAGCTCACCTAACATGACCATCAAGAGATATCCCGCGGACGAGCGAACACAAACTAAGATACAAGATATCTGGATATAGAAAAAAGACGAAAAAGAGGAAAAGGCGTCTCCCATATGTCATGAGTGTTGTTGTGACGAAAATACGGCGCAACACATTGGAATTTTGTAAGGTCTGGAGTGCGGAGAGAGCCTCCTAACAGACAATCATTGGATCGGACTTCTCGCTGCCCGCTAACATACGAGCTATGACGGAGAGCAACGACGACCAGTGGCGGCGTAAGGCGTGGGCGACATGGGCCACCGCCTACGGCCTCGCGACCCAGGGGGCCTCGCGCCCCGTAAACCATTATGCATTACTTAAAAGCCGCGAACGCAAAATTAATCTTGCCCACATAAAAAGTAGGTCTTACGCCACCACTGACGACGACAGTCCGTGGACCGCTGTCAGCACGTTCTGCGAGGCCGTCTGTTAAAGAAGGAAGACGCTCAAAGGCTCCGGGAACAAGACCCGGGGGTTAACTTGTGTAGAAGGAGAAGACCGGGGAGACGCCGGCGCATATGTGCGCGCGCCAATCTACTCTGAACGCAGAACACGCGTACCATGCCTACTTCGCAATTCTACTTATTTTTCCTCTTTTGTGACTCTTGTGACCCCTGCATTAAACCACTAACATACTCACATTTATAGTATTAAAGTTGGGATTTAAAGGGATTACGCTAAATTTAGCAATTGTGTAAAAATATAGTATATCTACATCTATACTTTAATATTATAAAGAGGAAAGGTTTGATTTTTTGTTTGTTTGTTTGTTTGTATGAATTGAATAGGCTCCGAAACTACTTGGCAGATTTGAAAAATTCTTTCACTGTTGGAAAGCTACATCATTTCTGAGTGACATAGGCTATATTTCATTTTCAAAAAAAATAGGCATCCTTACTAAAATTACGATAACGTAATCCAAGGTGTGAAAAAAATATCAAAAAATTACCTTACATCGCGTGCGCTGCGAAAACTATTGATGATAGAACAAAATGATATACTACATTTTTTTAGAACACACCATTATCTACAAAAAATCAGCGGCAGCATATCTCTAACTATTACAGTCATGTCACCGTTATGTTTACGGCCGGTGCGGCTTCAAGCAGCGCAGCGCAGCGAGCAATGCTGCGAGGGGTAGTATTGTATATACAAGGGCAAGGTGAAAAGTTCTCGGCCTGACATAGAGAGGGCGTTCCAATCAGTAAAAAATTATGTTTTTCGCCTAGGTGCAGCTTTTATTAGTTCCTATGAAAAATTTCAACTTGTTCTTTCAAGTAGTTTGTTTACACTTACTGTTCCAGTAAACGTCTTGCATGCATTTCGTTAAAACGGATAATTTTGAATATCGTGCGGTCGGAAAATTCTTCATGTTTGATGAATTTTCCCCCTACGCAATTCACCCAAACTTGATAAAAGTTTACGGGGACTCTTCTTCTTCCATTTCAACAGCTAAAAAGTGGGCAGTCGAATATAAACGTGGTCGCATATTCCTTGAAGATGGTCCACGTGAAGCATGGCCAAAAACTGCAACCTTACCGGAAAATATCGAAAAACTGCATGATATCGTATTACACGATAAGAGAGTGAAATTGAGTGAGATAGCTGAGACTGTGGCGATATTCGACGAAATAGTATGAAACATCTTGCTCACAGAATAAGGCATGCAAAAGCTCTGCGCGAGATGGGTGCCGCATTCGCTGAATGCTGATCAAAAGCAATTGCGCGAAAGTTTTTCGCAGTAATCTTTGAACAGATTCAATAGGGATCCGATCGATTTTGAGCAGCGATTTGTCACCATGGATGAGACATGGGTTCACCACTACACGCCAGAAATAGAACAGCAGTAGAACAGTGGGTGGAAGTCTGTTGTTCAGTGCTAAAGAAAGCGAAGTCGATCGCATCTGCTGGAAAAGTTGTGGCCAGCTTATTTTGGGATGTGAAAGGGACCTTGTTAATTAATTACCTTGAAAAAGGTAAAACAATTACAGGTAAATATTACTTTAACCTTCTGGATCAGCACGATGCCAAAATTCGCGACAAGAGGCCTGGATTGAAGAATAATAAAAATATCTTTCATCAGGACACTCATCTGTACGCAACGGTGCGTTGGTGATAGGAAAACTGCGGGATTTGGGGTACGTATTGCTTGGCCACTCCCCTTATTCTCCTGATCAGGTATCCTCAGACTTCCATCTATTCAAAAACTTGAAGAAATTTGTTTTTAGGAAGCGCTTTGCATCCAATGAAGAAGTTCAGAAGGCCGTAGATGGGTATTTTCACAGTTTTCCAGACTCTCATTTCCGGGAAGAAATACTGACATTGGAGAAGCGCTGGACCAAGTGCATTGAAGTCAAGGGAGATCATATAGAGATATAAAATCATTTCTTTACTGAAAATCGGAGTCTTTGATTGTCAGGCCGAGAACTTTTCACCCCACCCTCGTACTTTGTCATTTTCTTCAATTTTTGTGGTTTTGTTACGATTTAATACAAAAAATACTTGACCGATTTTAAAAATTCTTTCACCATTAGAAAGCTACATTATCAGCGTGTAACTTATTTTCATCTAAATTGCACCCGTGCGAAGCCGGGGCGTTTTGCTAGTATTGTATAATATTAATATTCTATTTTTTATGCAGATTAAATTCTAGATAAAAGGTGAATAGATAAGAAAATAAAAAACTATTTCATAAGTATTCAGTCATTTATTAGGTTAATTTTTATTTTTACAAAAATTGTTATACGTTATTTCATTTATTAATTGAACTAGTATTACTAACGTACTATAACTAGTAATATGAGTTCAATACATTAATTACCAAGTTTTCATTTCATACCTTGACATTTATTCATGATTGTGTTATTTACGAATTTCTCTTATTTCTAAAAATATCCTTTTTATTTTAACGTAGTACATTATTTAAATATTTTTTACAATAAATATACATAACTCCATGCAGTGAGACAAACTAAAAGTATTATTTATATCGACCGTATATCGACGATAGACGAACCAAGTTTTATGAACGCTTAATCTTATCTCTCGTTTTCTCAGCCAATGTCAGTGTTTTTAATAGACTAATAGTTTTTACTATAATGTAAAGTAAAGCAATAATTATAAACGCCACAAAGATATAAATATCGAGCATCGTGTACGCAAGCCAGCTCAATTCATTTGCCGGGTTCTTCATAAACGCTGCTCCTTTATTTCTTATAACGTACTCCAACCAATACATTGCTGTATCCAATGCATTCATTGGTCTGTCCTTAAACCTTCTCGAGACTTCTTTTGCCTTTGCCATATAAGACTCATTACTGAGCACTTCTTGCAGTAAGTTATACAATCTTTCTTCAGTGATATCATGATACTTTAATAGTTTCCCAAATCCCATGTCTTGCAATTGAAGGATATTGTTCAGTTGATCAGCGAATACTGGGACACTGACAACAGGAACTCCGTTGGATATTGCCTCCTGGGTTCCTATTAGTCCACCATGAGAGACGAACACCTTAATATTTGGATGAGCTGTAATCAAACAAAGTCTCATCAAAAATTGACACAGTGAAAAGATATTATATTATAATTAAAATTATAACGTATCCGTAGAAAAATTCAAATATATATTATATAAATAAAACAAACATCGTAAACTTAAAAAAACAAAGTTAACAAAGGTGTTTTATCAGCATTTACATATGAATGTACATCCCATCTCATTCTCTAACCTAACCTAACCTAACAAGTTAGTGGCTAACTTACATAACAATATCTCTTAAGTCAATAATACCATTTAATATTGAATACCGGTAGTCTTCCTACCCCTTTTTTTCTTCTGAAAATCAAATTTTATTACAAAAAAAAATCGCTTACCAAGTATTTCTTTCTGCGGTAACCATTTGCGAATAATCACGTTGTCCGGTTTACCTTCCAAAATATCTTCCTCCCATTTGAATAGTACTGTTTGTTTCAATCTCTTGAATACATTTATAAACGCCTGCTTTTTTTCTTTTGACATTTCTGAACTTCTCACATTTGAACCGAAATTTACGTATACCACTCCATATTTGGCATCATCTAGATATTTTTGTAGATCCTGAAAATAATGTTGATAAATTATTTTTTTAATGAATTTTGCTTTAAGATTTGCAGTTTAAACTTTGTGTAGTTAGATTATTTTACCTTGGGCAGCTTATTTTTATTTTCTGTTAGATGAATTCCGCCGATTTCCACAATGTTAGGAAGATATGCTGTTGGTGTATCGACGCTAAAGTGACTATTCAATAACATCAAGGAGGTGTTCTTTTGTATTTCGTACAAACTTGGAACAGGTTCAGGTAATCCCGGTATATACTTTTTCACAAATTGCTCTTGTTTTTGTAAATATGAAAATCTCCACCAAAGGAATTCATATAATGTGAAATATAAATTTCTCAATCTACCAAAGAAGCTTGTTGGGTTTTCTAAATCTAAAAATTCAGAAGGAACCGTCGCCCATTGTAATGGATTTCTAGTCATAAAATTGTGTTTCATACAATTACCATAAGTGGTAACCAAAGCCAAAGGTGCATTGTATTTATGAGCTAACGCATAAAATGCTTCTTGCATAAATTGTTCACTTAATACTAGATCAAATTTCGCATCGCTGGCAAAAAGCGCTTGTACTTCAGGTGACTGTAGAGCATCTTCTGTCATTGCTAATCCACCGGGCCATATACATGTTTGATGAAATTCTTCTGCTGAAAGACCGACCATTGAAAATACATTTGGTCTTCCACCGCCTGAAATTACGAAACAAACAATTAAGAAATAAACTTTTTCAGTTCACGGAGCACTAAAAGATTTAGTATTTTGTCTCAGCACCATAGCTTATCAAATAGCAGACAAATATATTAAGTAGATCATTATACTCTATTCGCCAAAAATTATAATTATTGTTTTACAAAAATAGAACTTAAAATACAAAAGGCCAATACGTCGACCAAGGCGTCGCGGCACACATTTTTGGAACCCCTGATTTATTTAATTTTGTAATGTTTTTATCCACCACACTAATCAACTCGTTTTTAAAACTCGGTTTTAAAAGAATCGTTTATCCCCGATGTATCTCATATAAATAGGAAAATATCTTAAGATGATGAGCATTTTTGTATCATTATTTTGCTTATTTATTTTAATTGTTATGGAAGTAGGAGTAAATAGACCGAAGGGTCATTTGATGTTTTTGGCTTTTATGAAATGCTAGAGGACCCAACAGACGTCATTCTCCTAGAACGTTGGCATCAAAAATAAAAATAAAAATTCTAGAATCCCAACTCTATTCTATTCTTTAAGCGTGACGTGAGCTGTCAGTTTGGGATGATGGCGGAATTCCGAACCTAATTTTTTTTTTAATTAATTTTCTGCATATATATTTTTTTCATGATATTTCCGATATTTTTAAAGCTATTCTATTATTCGCGACATGGACGAATCCAACATCCTAAGATATCATTAAAATCAGTGTAGCCGTTCTTGAGTTATAAATCGTGTAACTAACACAACTTTATTATATAGCTAAATATAGATATAGACCCCTTTACTGTAGTCAACTAATTACAAAAATAAAAGTAAACAGTTTGAATTAAAATATCAAAGAACAAGTAGGTACACTGTCTTACCGAGCGCATCCCATATCTTCAAATCCTTCACCATAACTTGGTGATAAGTTGGTGGATGATCATGTTCCCTGTGGGCGGTTATAACTGTCACATTGTGCCCACGTCGCGCTAGTTCTAGTCCGATGGGTCTGAGAGATATGTAATGCGACATTGCTGTATATGGTATTGCGTAGAGTATATTGGCTGCATCGCAACATGCCAGATACACAAAGAACAGGCATATATGCTTTATTTTATTCTGAAAAGAAAAATAGTGAAAATAGTATTATATATCGCACCCTTAAAAAATAATAACTTTTGGGAAAACGTGTTTAAAGATCGTTGAATACGAAGTTTTTGCTTATTATTTATACTAGCTGATGCCCGCGACTTCGTTCGCGTGGGGTTCACTTTAAGCTGAGCTTTTGAGCAAGCTTTCTTCAAATGACATATCCTCCTCCACCCTCTGTACTTGGTGATTTCTCTTGGGAAAGAGCTATCAAATTAGTCATTGACGGTTGCTTTTGCATCATGTTATCGACATGTTTAATGGTGGTTGAGATTGAGGTTCGAAGGATGATTTGAAATTCAATAGTTGAAATAATTAACCTGACTTTAAAGAAACTTTAGGGAGATTCATATTAATTAAATTTTACGTGACCAAAATCCAGATATGTGTCTTTTTTCTACTTATCAGAGTTCAATCGAAGATTGGATTCAATGCATTTTCTGTCTT
This sequence comes from Anthocharis cardamines, assembly GCA_905404175.1. Taxonomy (NCBI): domain Eukaryota; kingdom Metazoa; phylum Arthropoda; class Insecta; order Lepidoptera; family Pieridae; genus Anthocharis; species Anthocharis cardamines. Next base: position 3,131,590 of record FR989950.1, on the reverse strand, counting down.
AAATACATGCGTGCGTTCATTTAATTGGTCATTTTCATTTTCGGACATTTTTTTTAAATTCCCGGGATTCCTGCCCGGGTTTCCGGTGCTAAATGCAGAAACCTCTAAGATACGGAAGCAAAAAATCAATGTCGAATAATCGTAATTCTGTTTAAGAGAAAGGATTGATGAAAATGTGAAATAAATGATCTCATAAGAAATACTTTTTCATATAATATTTCAATAATACATTTTCTATTTTTGTTATAATATAGTTCTTTCAAAAAATAAATAAAGAAATACAAAAAAATATTTATTTCATTTCAACTTCAGATTCGAACTCGCATCAGAAGCTACGCTATGGGACTGCATATCCACTATTCTACGAATACATATTGGAAATGGCGAAATAATCAAACTATTTCATTTACATATCAGACTGTGATTGACATCTGACAATTCGAAAAAGTTCAACGCGAGTCAGTTTGCATTGTAATTTGGTGATATGGTGCCTTTAAAATAATATTTAAATGATGATAACTTTTCTTTCCGATAACCGATTTCGATAAAACAAAGCCTATATGTTGCCCCGGGCTTTCCTTAATATATTTGTGTAAATTGCGTGATAATCGGTTCAGTATCTTCGGAGATTAGCGTGAACAAACAGACAGACAGACAAGAATCTTAAAAATTGCATTTATGCATTCTGCTACCCTTCTTTTATCACCCCTCTTAATTTCTGGTAAAAATATTTAGTGAAGCGTAATTTCGATCCTACTCTTTTATTATATGTATATATATATATATATATATATATATATATATATATATATAGATTACTATTATTCATAACATCATAATTTTATATTCGCTTTATTATTGTATTTTTTCTCTTTCTGTTAAAGTGGTAGAACAGTTGATATTGAGCACATCTAACATATTTCGAGTTGTCCCCTCAAATAAAGGTGAGATGTATGCAATGTATGTTTTTTATTAAATCATATATATGTTTTTAGTTGTTAAAAACTTTCCTCTAGTTACGAAATATAATAATCAGTTGGAAATATAAATTTTATAATATATAAATATGTATTATCATACATTTAATTAATCAGATAATATTAAAGATCCTGGTTTCTGAGATATGAATTTCAGAAACCAGGCATCTATTCAGTCCATTAATCACATGAGGCTCGAAAGGGGGCAGGGGATCGGAAAAAAACAAACACCGACTTCAAAATCATACCAACATATATAGTATGTACAAACTTAAACAAAAAAGTAAAAAATAATATTTTAATTATCTCAAAGCAAGAGAATAGGACAATCGACAAAATTATTTAAACTTATATATCTATTTAATATTTATTAACAGTTATTATTGTAGTCGAGAAATCTTGATAAAGGGGAGGAGGGGGTTAAAAAGTTGCTAAAACAAACGTGATTAATGGACAATCCCTTACCTCTTTTTGTATAATAATAAGTCTTAGTAATAGGGTCCCATTTTACTCTTTGGGTACGAAATCAATCAAATTCAAATAATTTTAAATTTTAAGAAAAATGAAAAATTATTAAATAACTACTTTTAGGACATTTTGGCGCTACGACGCAATCGTATTCAGTAGTTTTATTACATACTAGAGATCCGCCCGGGCTTCGCACGGGAAGCGGAATGGATGTACTAAAAAAATATTCATAATATGTTACTCGCCGATAATGTAGCTTTCTATTGGTGAAATAATTTTTAAATTCGGTCGAGTAGTTTTTGTGTTAAAACAAACAAATCTTTCAAAAAACAAATATTAGTATATAAAATAATTATCAGTATGGAAAAAAATACAGTTAAGCCGCTCTGACTCTCGTGGCCTCAATTGGATTATTATCAGTCATAAAATATCTATGAATTATATTTATCAATTAATTATTTTTTGTTTTGTTTTTGTACACCAATTAATTATATTATAGATAGAGGTATAATTTGTTTGTGAGGGAAAATTTCTAGAAATACCTAACCGACGTAGCAATAGTCATTATTTATTTTGGCATTTAGTTTTTTGTTCACAATTTTTTATATTTAAAAAAAGTTGGTATAAAATGTAACCCCTATACTCGTAAAGACGGGATTTCCAGTATGTATAATGTATTATAATAAACTATGGTAAATAATTGGGTTGTAGCGACAGGGCGCAACAAGCTCTCTCTGGCTGTTTATTAAAATCAAATTTTCAAAATACTTATAAAGTACTTATAATATTCTCATAAAAGAATTAAATTTCCGTCTTTCTATCAACATCTCAGTAGACATCCTACGGCTACCAAAGGATCATAGGCGCGTTTCATTCTGATAGGAATTCGAATCCCACAGGGTGTGATATGTGTATTCAATTTTCTAGAAACTTATTAACCTATTCCTTAAATCTGATTAATTCCAGTACTATAATAAATTGAGGCCACGAGAGCCATAGTGGTCTAACTAGTTAAACAAAAGTTTAAAGTAATAAGGAAAAAAGAGGAGATAATTTCAAATAATTTTAACTTTTATGAAAAATAATAATTATTTATTTATTTGCACAACTTTTAAGCCATTTTGTCGCTACGAATTAATCGTTTTCAGTAGTTTTATTAAATAAAATCGGAATTAAAAAAATACAGTTAGGCCACTCTGGCTCTCGTGGCCTCAATTAGTAGTAGGAGTATCAAATTCAAATTCAGTTCATAGATAGAAAAATAGTGATTTTTAAAAGTGCATGTCTCGGCATAAGTCATAAAGTAATTTAAAAACGAAGGTCGGCAGCGACTCATTAATAAGTTGAAATGCTGAGATATCATTAATTATTATGGAAGCGATAAACAGGAAAATTCATAAAACCTTACCATTGTTAATGAAACTTCTATAATTCCGTACAATTGTGTTAAAACAAACAATAATTTCACAGCCACATTATTTGTTTAAAAAATACAATAATCTTATGATCTATCTATATTAAAACTGACGTTTGTATACAAACGAGTTTGTTTAAATAGTAACACGAGATATTTTATCGGCCGCACGAGTGCGTACCATTATATCACTGATTGCCCTTGCGTAGGGTTGCCTCCGTAAAGATGTTGGACGGTAAAGAGACATAGAAGGCAGCGGCCTCCTACTGCGTGTGAGCTGAACTGCTGTAGAGCGGGAGAGGGTCGCTGTAGAACCTCTGAGGGCGAACGGGGCGGGAGGAGAAGGAAGTAGTATGCTAGTTCAGAGGGGATGTCCGGAAAAGTTTTTTTTATGTTAGATATCGACAGACGAGCATGAGGTTCACTTGATGGTAGGTGATACCTCAGCCACAGAACATCAGTCACTGATGCGCCGTCGACCTACGTTTTATTTCGGAAATTCATAGACTGAAACCGAAACGCGCAATATGCATCTAATTTTTCCATCTAAAAATGGTGGTTCGGAAACCTGGTTACCTGGTCGGAATTTTAATATTCCTCCCACCCATGCAATGCCTGAAGTTACCAGACTTGGGGAAGACATGCTTACAGAAAATTATAAACATGTCGTCCCGGTGGGATTCGAACCCACGACCCATCGATGCGCACGGCAGGTGATCTACGCCAACGAGCCCTTGTGTGCGAATTTATTTTTTGTCCGGCGTCGGCAATTTAGGTGATGACAGCCCTACCCATATTATTATTTCAATTTCAGCGACTTTGTGACAGACTTAACAAAAATTATTGCACCATATCGTTAATGATAATTTTAGTTGAAACTAGTAATCTCTGTTTGTTATCTCGCATTATAACTATCTGTTGTGCATAGTTCATTAAAGTTATTTTTTAGGAAAATTACTTGAATAGCTTTTATTAGATTAAAACGCGATATAGGTAATATTTACATTATTTATCCGCAGAAGCGACGTGAGTTTCGAATGCTTTTCAGCAAGTGTGGTCGCGGGAAAACTGAAGGAAACTGTCTAATTTCGAGAATCCTCGCAAAAGAAAGTAGATCCATTCCTAGACAGGTTTTATATTGTTTAAAAAAAATCCTCATTTCTTGTTATTTTTAGTATGGCTGAGACTTCAATAAATATGTATTTTAATAAGATTACTTACGTATATAGTGTACGTTTATTATTATGTTTGTTTTAATAAAATGTACAACACTTATTGTACATTTTATTAAAACAAACATAATAATAAACGTACACTATATACGTAAGTAATCTTATTAAAATACATATTAATTTTATTGAAGTCTCAGCCAAAAAAATATAAAATATTAAAATTCGAAATGGCCTCGTTTGGCTTTGAAATAGGCCTTTAAACTTACCAGGAATCTAAGGAATAACATATAATACTGTTGCCTTGAGAAATTTATCCACTTGCTCCAGAGATTTACAATATCGGTGTGTCGTTACGGAAATTTACTCTAAAATCCCTACTTCCCTATCCCTACTTAATATTATAAATGCGAAAGTAACTCTGTCTGTCTGTCTGTCTGTTACGCTTTCACGCCTAAACCACTGAACCGATTTTGTTGAAATTTGGTACAAAAGTAGACTAGAGCTTGGGAAAGGACATAGGCTACTTTTTATTGCGAAATATAGGGTTGGAGGGGTTGAAATAGGGGATGAAAAATTGTATGGAAGTTCGTTAAATATCGAAGATGACACCATGAAACGTTGTTTTTAGGCACTTGATATTGCGTTTTTGAAATTTCGGCCAATGTGGGGATGAAATAGGGGATGAAAGTTCGCAGGGAACTCCAACCAAATCTATTAATATATTTACTATACGTATATTTATTGGAATCATTTATACATATGATTTGTAAAAATGCCGTACAATCAAAGATATCAAAGTAACCAGGCAGGGTATCATGAGAGGGATGGTGGTAGTTTTTGAAACAAAAACGTAGTTTATAAAAATGTATTAAGAGAGATTAAGATGTAAATTATATATTATATAGCCGCGATCAGAATATTACAATAGTAAGGAGATTGATGAAAAAATAGTTCGGATAATAAATAAGCTACCCGTAGTACTAATTCTACGCAGACGAAGTCGCGGGCAGAAGCTAGTATACCATAATGTGCAGCCTAAGAGGTTCAGATCTGAGCTCCATGCGGGCCAGTCTTCAGCTCTTATAGTCCTAAAATATGCTGACTCGAGTCAGGCTTGGGAAAGTGTCTTGTGGTTGTGACTTGGTACGATCCATGCCGTTCGCTTGATACACTTAAGAGCGCCCAACCCGTCTTACTTTCCATACAAAAGCTCGTACGTGATTATGGCGATGTAACCGATTTTTCTTTGAAACTTTTGAACTAATAGGTATCTCGTGCAATATATATAGGTTTCTATCGAAACAAAATCTCAAAATTTTCAGAAATAAATTCAGTATAAGCCTCCAAAAATCAGCATTTTTGCAAAAACAATCCCTGAACTTTGGGCGTTCATAATGTACTCATAAATTGTGAAAGTAAATATTTTGTTATGATAGAAACCTTGCAAATATAATGGAGATTCTAAATTACAAAAAAATATTTCATAAACTTGTAAAGACTACTGAAAATCACGTATTTCCTAGAACAAGTTTTATGAAATTTCCGCACACTATTTTTCGTTCAATGTTATCGCGTTCTCACTCACTCGTTAGCGGTATAGGTATGCGCTGCATGAAACAAAAAGCTTTTCAACCATGCTCGCGTTGACGATAGTCGAACCGGGAAGGGCCCTCTTAAGCTGAAGATTTCACTCGATTTTCACAAAATGAAACTTTATTATTCCTTAACAAGACATGGCAGCTTACTTAGGTTTAAAACTCAGTTTATTATTTATATTAGTTATCCCAACGTTTTGACTGGTTTTCAATAAACGTGGTCACTGGCAGACTGAAAGATGACAGCTGTAAAATATTAAAAATTTAAAATATCATTTTGCCATATTCACACCATCTGTTCCTACGGAATTGATAGTTACTGTAATTTTCTATATTATGGCAATATTGTCTAACAGTGTCCTCTTGTTTTTGACTTGGGGTTCTAGATTTTTAATTACATCCAGTAATTAAACAAACCAGGTGTTGGAAAATCTCAAACCATCTTCTCTACTGAAGTTGGGGTGTAATTAAATTTCAATAGCCCTCGGGTCTGGGAAAGAATCTACTTTCGCTTGCAAGGATTTTCGATTTTTCGAAACGTATGTAGTGGTTTAGCTTGTCTAAAGTATGTTCACATACTTATGACGTTTGTCTATACTAATATTATAAAGAGGAAAGGTTTGATTTTTTGTTTGTTTGTTTGTTTGTATGAATTGAATAGGCTCCGAAACTACTTGGCAGATTTGAAAAATTCTTTCACTGTTGGAAAGCTACATCATTTCTGAGTGACATAGGCTATATTTCATTTTCAAAAAAAATAGGCATCCTTACTAAAATTACGATAACGTAATCCAAGGTGTGAAAAAAATATCAAAAAACTACCTTACATCGCGTGCGCTGCGAAAACTATTGATGATAGAACAAAATGATATACTACATTTTTTTAGAACACACCATTATCTACAAAAAATCAGCGGCAGCATATCTCTAACTATTACAGTCATGTCACCGTTATGTTTACGGCCGGTGCGGCTTCAAGCAGCGCAGCGCAGCGAGCAATGCTGCGAGGGGTAGTATTGTATATACTTTGTCATTTTCTTCAATTTTTGTGGTTTTGTTACGATTTAATACAAAAAATACTTGACCGATTTTAAAAATTCTTTCACCATTAGAAAGCTACATTATCAGCGTGTAACTTATTTTCATCTAAATTGCACCCGTGCGAAGCCGGGGCGTTTTGCTAGTGTTTGATATCCGCAATTTGTTCCCTAAGTCGGTTCGAAATGTTAAAATTAAAGGATAAAAAATATAATTTCTAGCGCTTATTTATCCGTATCGGAATCATAAAAAAAGAAATTTGAATCTTGAAGTTTTAAGATCACGCATTTGTGTGCAATGAAGAAAAAAAATAGTTTTTCGTTATGATTCGATAGACTGACGTAGACATTCTCATGGGCTTATGAACAGAAATTATTATAATTCACTAAATAGGCGTTAATTTGTGCCAATAGGTCCTTGAGTAACGAAATGGCGAAGATACATATTTTAACTAAGGAGTAGGATTTGTACTCATAGAGAACGATTCACGCAGAACACTATACGCTATGATGAGAGAGAGTGCGTAGTTAGGGTGTGTAGAGCTAGGAACTTGGCTCTCCATAAGATGTGATAACTTTTTTACAGTGCAAGCAATATGTTCCACTCGTCTTGGAGTTTCTTTACATGAAAATGTTTAAGGTGGGATTATAATTAAAACAATATTATACAGTATTTATCAATTTTAGTGAAATAATGAATATAACATTAAATATCACATTGGATACACTCGCACCACACAAAAAGTTGATCACAAAAAATGGTATTTGATACTTGAAGCAAAAATACTATATCAAAAATGTAAATTAAATTTGAATTTTTAAAAACAGTGTTTTGGTAACAAATATAACAGGCGGTACCAATTTTGTCTTAACGATTAATTATCGATTAATTATTTGAAAAATAATTGTCAAACTGTTGTTATACATATATTTAAGTCATTTAGTCTTTTTGTGTTTTGTAACAGGTACAGAATATCTGAATATATTTCTAACTAGTATTAGCAAATAAGCTATAACAGAAAATGTTCCCAATAACATAATTAACACAAAGAAATAAACATCTAACATTGTATATTCCACCCAAATCATATTCCTTGCTGGATTCTTCATGAACTCTGCGCCATTATTTCGTATAACGTACTCTATCCAAAACATAGAAGTATCTAAAGCATTCATAGGCCTATCTTTAAATCTTCTAGATATTTCTTTGGCTTTGTTCGCATAACTTTTATTATTTAGTACATCACTTATAATACTTCCTAAGGCGTTTTCATCAATGTCTTTGTAACTCAGTATTTTGCCAAAGCCAATCTGTTCAGCTAGGAGTAAATTATTGAACTGGTCTCCGTATATTGGTACACCAACGATAGGTATTCCATTGTAAATAGCTTCTTGCGTTCCAATGAGTCCACCGTGAGATATGAATAGTTTGACGTTAGGGTGAGCTGAAAAATATACAAAAGCCTTAGCGCATATGACTTGCGAGAAAGTATTTGTATCGTAAATTTTTCAGTTTTATGATAAAGTAGCGGACCTGGCAGACATTGTCCTGCCGGAATGTTAGCTTCAAAAATAAAAAAATATATATTTCTAGATTTGAATATGCTATTTTCCCACTTTATCATACAACTAGCAACACGATACGGCTTCATACGGGTGCAGTGTTGATGTGCTACACACAAAAAATAGTACACTATTTTAACGAGTTACAAGTGCAATGTAGATACGCAAAAAATAGCCTATGTTACTCGCTAATAATGTAGCTTTCTATTGGTGAAAGAAATCGGTCCAGTAGTTTTTGAGTTTATTTGTTACAAAAAAATAAACAAACTTTATAATATTAGTATAGATGTTCGAACCTAATTTATTTAAAAATTAACTTCCTGCATTAATTTTTTCTTGATTTTTTGCAATATTTTAATAGTTAATCTTTTATTCGAGACATAGACAAATAAGATATCACTAAAATCGGTGCAGCCATTATGGAGTTATACATGGTGTAACTAACACGTTTTAGTTTTATATATTGTTTTATTTATAACTAGCTGATGCCCGCGACTTCGTTCGCGTGGGGTTCGCTTTTGAGCAAGCTTTCTTCAAATGACATATCCTCCATCCTCTGTACTTGGTGATTTCTTTTGGGAAAGAGCTATCAAATTAGTCATTGACGGTTGCTTTTGCATCATATTATCGACACGTTTAATGGTGGTTGAGATTGGGGTTCGAAGTATGATTTGAAATTCAATAGAATTGAATTCAAAATGCCATTGTTGAAAAAATTAACCTGACTGAAAGAAATTTACTTATTTTTTTTATAAATTTAATTAGTGGTGAAGATACTGTATCCACCTCGATATTTATTTCATTTAATTGATCATTTTCATTTTGAGACATTTTTTTTAAATTCCCTTTTCCCGGGATTCCTACTCGGGTTTCCGGTGCTAAATGCGGAAACCTCTAATATAACGAAACTAATAATACGAAGACAGTCCTTAAGAAGCAATAAAAGCAATGTCGAATAATCGTAATTTTGTAGAGAAAGGATGGATGAAAAGGTGAAATAAACGATCTCATTAGAAATACTTTTTCATATAATATTTCAATAATACATTTTCTATTTTTATAATATAGTTCTTTAAAAAAAAAAAAAAAAATATTTCCTTTCAACTTCAGATTCGAACTCGCATCTGAAGTTACGCAATGGGCCTGCATATCCACTATTCTACAATTACATATATCGGAAATGGCGAAATAATCAAAGTATTTCATTTACATATCAAACTGTGATTGACATCTGACAATTCGAAAAAGTTCAACGCGAGTCAGTTTGCATTGCAATTTGGTGATATGGTGCCTTTAAAATTATTTTTAAATGATGATAACTTTTCTTTCTGAGAACCGATTTCGATAAAACAAAGCCTATATGTTGCCCCGGGCTTTACTTAAAATATTTGTGTAAATTGCATGAAAATCCGTTCAGTATCTTCGGAGATTAGCGTGAACAAACAGACAGACAGACAGACAGACAGACGGACAGACAGACAGACAGACAAGAATCTTAAAAATTGCATTTATGCATTCTGCTACCCTTCTTTTGCGAAGCGTAATTTCGATCCTACTCTTTTATTATATGTATAGATATATGTAAAATAAATAATAATAAGACAAGATTGCATACAAATTACAGTTCGATGATACGTATACTTTCGCGCGAATTCGTCTGTTATAATTATTAATTAGATTAATCAAAACAGACACAATCAAAAAAAACTAGTGACCATAGTTTCACTGACCATGTTTTTTTAAAGATTCTGTGCCCTGGTCGACCGAAACGTGTCTTTTTTTTTGTTTCCACGCGATTAATTAGTAGCCTGTAATATATATTATTTTTATGATAAAATAATTCGCCGACTCACAATGAATACTTGATTATTTTTACTGAGTCATGATGACTATAATATTATATAATATGTATATATGTATGTATGACAAATATGTATTATAATTAAGTTGATAAAAAAGTTTTGTCGCAAAAAAAAGACATTTACTATGTATTTAAGCTAGATAGAATCGAGATTTTTTAAGAACATTGTAGAATGTTCTCTGGACTCAGCGAGAAGTGATTCAGCAATCTGAGGGCCTAACACGAAAGACTATCGAAAAAGTATTCAAATCGTCCATCTGTCAATTGTATGACAAATCATTTGAATCAAAGATATCAAAGTAACCAGGCAGGGTATCATGAGAGGGATGGTGGTAGTTTTTGAAACAAAAACGTAGTTTATAAAAATGTATTAAGAGAGATTAAGATGTAAATTATATATTATATAGCCGCGATCAGAATATTACAATAGTAAGGAGATTGATGAAAAAATAGTTCGGATAATAAATAAGCTACCCGTAGTACTAATTCTACGCAGACGAAGTCGCGGGCAGAAGCTAGTATACCATAATGTGCAGCCTAAGAGGTTCAGATCTGAGCTCCATGCGGGCCAGTCTTCAGCTCTTATAGTCCTAAAATATGCTGACTCGAGTCAGGCTTGGGAAAGTGTCTTGTGGTTGTGACTTGGTACGATCCATGCCGTTCGCTTGATACACTTAAGAGCGCCCAACCCGTCTTACTTTCCATACAAAAGCTCGTACGTGATTATGGCGATGTAACCGATTTTTCTTTGAAACTTTTGAACTAATAGGTATCTCGTGCAATATATATAGGTTTCTATCGAAACAAAATCTCAAAATTTTCAGAAATAAATTCAGTATAAGCCTCCAAAAATCAGCATTTTTGCAAAAACAATCCCTGAACTTTGGGCGTTCATAATGTACTCATAAATTGTGAAAGTAAATATTTTGTTATGATAGAAACCTTGCAAATATAATGGAGATTCTAAATTACAAAAAAATATTTCATAAACTTGTAAAGACTACTGAAAATCACGTATTTCCTAGAACAAGTTTTATGAAATTTCCGCACACTATTTTTCGTTCAATGTTATCGCGTTCTCACTCACTCGTTAGCGGTATAGGTATGCGCTGCATGAAACAAAAAGCTTTTCAACCATGCTCGCGTTGACGATAGTCGAACCGGGAAGGGCCCTCTTAAGCTGAAGATTTCACTCGATTTTCACAAAATGAAACTTTATTATTCCTTAACAAGACATGGCAGCTTACTTAGGTTTAAAACTCAGTTTATTATTTATATTAGTTATCCCAACGTTTTGACTGGTTTTCAATAAACGTGGTCACTGGCAGACTGAAAGATGACAGCTGTAAAATATTAAAAATTTAAAATATCATTTTGCCATATTCACACCATCTGTTCCTACGGAATTGATAGTTACTGTAATTTTCTATATTATGGCAATATTGTCTAACAGTGTCCTCTTGTTTTTGACTTGGGGTTCTAGATTTTTAATTACATCCAGTAATTAAACAAACCAGGTGTTGGAAAATCTCAAACCATCTTCTCTACTGAAGTTGGGGTGTAATTAAATTTCAATAGCCCTCGGGTCTGGGAAAGAATCTACTTTCGCTTGCAAGGATTTTCGATTTTTCGAAACGTATGTAGTGGTTTAGCTTGTCTAAAGTATGTTCACATACTTATGACGTTTGTCTATACTAATATTATAAAGAGGAAAGGTTTGATTTTTTGTTTGTTTGTTTGTTTGTATGAATTGAATAGGCTCCGAAACTACTTGGCAGATTTGAAAAATTCTTTCACTGTTGGAAAGCTACATCATTTCTGAGTGACATAGGCTATATTTCATTTTCAAAAAAAATAGGCATCCTTACTAAAATTACGATAACGTAATCCAAGGTGTGAAAAAAATATCAAAAAACTACCTTACATCGCGTGCGCTGCGAAAACTATTGATGATAGAACAAAATGATATACTACATTTTTTTAGAACACACCATTATCTACAAAAAATCAGCGGCAGCATATCTCTAACTATTACAGTCATGTCACCGTTATGTTTACGGCCGGTGCGGCTTCAAGCAGCGCAGCGCAGCGAGCAATGCTGCGAGGGGTAGTATTGTATATACTTTGTCATTTTCTTCAATTTTTGTGGTTTTGTTACGATTTAATACAAAAAATACTTGACCGATTTTAAAAATTCTTTCACCATTAGAAAGCTACATTATCAGCGTGTAACTTATTTTCATCTAAATTGCACCCGTGCGAAGCCGGGGCGTTTTGCTAGTGTTTGATATCCGCAATTTGTTCCCTAAGTCGGTTCGAAATGTTAAAATTAAAGGATAAAAAATATAATTTCTAGCGCTTATTTATCCGTATCGGAATCATAAAAAAAGAAATTTGAATCTTGAAGTTTTAAGATCACGCATTTGTGTGCAATGAAGAAAAAAAATAGTTTTTCGTTATGATTCGATAGACTGACGTAGACATTCTCATGGGCTTATGAACAGAAATTATTATAATTCACTAAATAGGCGTTAATTTGTGCCAATAGGTCCTTGAGTAACGAAATGGCGAAGATACATATTTTAACTAAGGAGTAGGATTTGTACTCATAGAGAACGATTCACGCAGAACACTATACGCTATGATGAGAGAGAGTGCGTAGTTAGGGTGTGTAGAGCTAGGAACTTGGCTCTCCATAAGATGTGATAACTTTTTTACAGTGCAAGCAATATGTTCCACTCGTCTTGGAGTTTCTTTACATGAAAATGTTTAAGGTGGGATTATAATTAAAACAATATTATACAGTATTTATCAATTTTAGTGAAATAATGAATATAACATTAAATATCACATTGGATACACTCGCACCACACAAAAAGTTGATCACAAAAAATGGTATTTGATACTTGAAGCAAAAATACTATATCAAAAATGTAAATTAAATTTGAATTTTTAAAAACAGTGTTTTGGTAACAAATATAACAGGCGGTACCAATTTTGTCTTAACGATTAATTATCGATTAATTATTTGAAAAATAATTGTCAAACTGTTGTTATACATATATTTAAGTCATTTAGTCTTTTTGTGTTTTGTAACAGGTACAGAATATCTGAATATATTTCTAACTAGTATTAGCAAATAAGCTATAACAGAAAATGTTCCCAATAACATAATTAACACAAAGAAATAAACATCTAACATTGTATATTCCACCCAAATCATATTCCTTGCTGGATTCTTCATGAACTCTGCGCCATTATTTCGTATAACGTACTCTATCCAAAACATAGAAGTATCTAAAGCATTCATAGGCCTATCTTTAAATCTTCTAGATATTTCTTTGGCTTTGTTCGCATAACTTTTATTATTTAGTACATCACTTATAATACTTCCTAAGGCGTTTTCATCAATGTCTTTGTAACTCAGTATTTTGCCAAAGCCAATCTGTTCAGCTAGGAGTAAATTATTGAACTGGTCTCCGTATATTGGTACACCAACGATAGGTATTCCATTGTAAATAGCTTCTTGCGTTCCAATGAGTCCACCGTGAGATATGAATAGTTTGACGTTAGGGTGAGCTGAAAAATATACAAAAGCCTTAGCGCATATGACTTGCGAGAAAGTATTTGTATCGTAAATTTTTCAGTTTTATGATAAAGTAGCGGACCTGGCAGACATTGTCCTGCCGGAATGTTAGCTTCAAAAATAAAAAAATATATATTTCTAGATTTGAATATGCTATTTTCCCACTTTATCATACAACTAGCAACACGATACGGCTTCATACGGGTGCAGTGTTGATGTGCTACACACAAAAAATAGTACACTATTTTAACGAGTTACAAGTGCAATGTAGATACGCAAAAAATAGCCTATGTTACTCGCTAATAATGTAGCTTTCTATTGGTGAAAGAAATCGGTCCAGTAGTTTTTGAGTTTATTTGTTACAAAAAAATAAACAAACTTTATAATATTAGTATAGATGTTCGAACCTAATTTATTTAAAAATTAACTTCCTGCATTAATTTTTTCTTGATTTTTTGCAATATTTTAATAGTTAATCTTTTATTCGAGACATAGACAAATAAGATATCACTAAAATCGGTGCAGCCATTATGGAGTTATACATGGTGTAACTAACACGTTTTAGTTTTATATATTGTTTTATTTATAACTAGCTGATGCCCGCGACTTCGTTCGCGTGGGGTTCGCTTTTGAGCAAGCTTTCTTCAAATGACATATCCTCCATCCTCTGTACTTGGTGATTTCTTTTGGGAAAGAGCTATCAAATTAGTCATTGACGGTTGCTTTTGCATCATATTATCGACACGTTTAATGGTGGTTGAGATTGGGGTTCGAAGTATGATTTGAAATTCAATAGAATTGAATTCAAAATGCCATTGTTGAAAAAATTAACCTGACTGAAAGAAATTTACTTATTTTTTTTATAAATTTAATTAGTGGTGAAGATACTGTATCCACCTCGATATTTATTTCATTTAATTGATCATTTTCATTTTGAGACATTTTTTTTAAATTCCCTTTTCCCGGGATTCCTACTCGGGTTTCCGGTGCTAAATGCGGAAACCTCTAATATAACGAAACTAATAATACGAAGACAGTCCTTAAGAAGCAATAAAAGCAATGTCGAATAATCGTAATTTTGTAGAGAAAGGATGGATGAAAAGGTGAAATAAACGATCTCATTAGAAATACTTTTTCATATAATATTTCAATAATACATTTTCTATTTTTATAATATAGTTCTTTAAAAAAAAAAAAAAAAATATTTCCTTTCAACTTCAGATTCGAACTCGCATCTGAAGTTACGCAATGGGCCTGCATATCCACTATTCTACAATTACATATATCGGAAATGGCGAAATAATCAAAGTATTTCATTTACATATCAAACTGTGATTGACATCTGACAATTCGAAAAAGTTCAACGCGAGTCAGTTTGCATTGCAATTTGGTGATATGGTGCCTTTAAAATTATTTTTAAATGATGATAACTTTTCTTTCTGAGAACCGATTTCGATAAAACAAAGCCTATATGTTGCCCCGGGCTTTACTTAAAATATTTGTGTAAATTGCATGAAAATCCGTTCAGTATCTTCGGAGATTAGCGTGAACAAACAGACAGACAGACAGACAGACAGACGGACAGACAGACAGACAGACAAGAATCTTAAAAATTGCATTTATGCATTCTGCTACCCTTCTTTTATCACCCCTTTTAATTTCTGGTAAAAATATTTAGTGAAGCGTAATTTCGATCCTACTCTTTTATTATATGTATAGATATATGTAAAATAAATAATAATAAGACAAGATTGCATACAAATTACAGTTCGATGATACGTATACTTTCGCGCGAATTCGTCTGTTATAATTATTAATTAGATTAATCAAAACAGACACAATCAAAAAAAACTAGTGACCATAGTTTCACTGACCATGTTTTTTTAAAGATTCTGTGCCCTGGTCGACCGAAACGTGTCTTTTTTTTTGTTTCCACGCGATTAATTAGTAGCCTGTAATATATATTATTTTTATGATAAAATAATTCGCCGACTCACAATGAATACTTGATTATTTTTACTGAGTCATGATGACTATAATATTATATAATATGTATATATGTATGTATGACAAATATGTATTATAATTAAGTTGATAAAAAAGTTTTGTCGCAAAAAAAAGACATTTACTATGTATTTAAGCTAGATAGAATCGAGATTTTTTAAGAACATTGTAGAATGTTCTCTGGACTCAGCGAGAAGTGATTCAGCAATCTGAGGGCCTAACACGAAAGACTATCGAAAAAGTATTCAAATCGTCCATCTGTCAATTGTATGACAAATCATTTGAAATTTTATACAAATGACAGCTCGACGATACGAATACTTTTTCGCAAGTTGTTCGTGCTCGGCCTTCAGATTGCTGAGAGTGAGTCATTCAGATTCAGATTCAGAGTTACGGACGCTTGTGCTGTGCGCACGCTCTGTCCGTTCGCTCATTGCGCGTTGGACCTGATCGATCGAAATCCGTTAGGTGGAGGTTAAGAGACCCAAGTCCCGAAAAGATATCCAATAACGTCATAAAATCCTTCTGACTACTATATTTAAATGTGTTCTTGCCAACGTCTTTCTTGACCAGCGGAAGGAGGTAATCGTTATAAGCCAAGTAAACCTCGCAATCTCCCATCAACCTATAGATACATTAGTCTCCTCAATTCTCTCGCTAGATCTTAATCTACGAGACCACCGTTCCTCATCCACCGTACTCTCCAGACATCGCGCCGTCCGACTACAGATTATTCAGAAATTTTAAATTATATTTAAAGAATAATTCAAGAAGTTCGACGACACTTTCAGTCCATTTGTCTTTTATGAGCAATGATCCTCATCACCGTGGTGTCGAGTAAAGCTTGAATTGTGATCCTTGCCAATGAAATCATAACTGATATTGATTGCTTCAGATGGTAGCAATCAAGTTTGTTGAACTTTACAGCCTCAGTAATCCAGTCACTTCTTCTAGTATGACTGTTTTCATTGGTTCTTTAACCCTTAACCACCTAGCATACGTCTCACAGACCCCGAAGATTCTCTCATTGAATGTTTTAAAAAAAATGCAAAGATGTCCTTCCTTTATGTAATTATTATAATAGATCTCATTTTCCAAAGTTAGTTTATAAGTTTAAAATAGGAAGAGTTGATTACTTAATTGAGATTCAAAACAAAAATGTTAATTTTAATGTTCCTTTATTATTCTACTAGCTGATGCCCGCGACTTCGTTCGCGTGGGGTTCACTTTAAGCTGAGCTTTTGAGCAAGCTTTCTTCAAATGACATATCCTCCTCCACCATCTGTACTTGGTGATTTCTTTTGGGAAAGAGCTATCAAATTAGCCATTGACGGTTTCTTTTGCATCATGTTATCGACATGTTTAATGGTGGTTGAGATTGGGGTTCGAAGGATTATTTGAAATTCAATAGTTGAAATAATTAACCTGACTTTAGGGAGATTCATATTAATTAAATTTTACGTGACCAAAATCCAGATATGTGTCTTTTTTCTACTAATCATAGTTCAATCGAAGATTGGATTCAATGCATTTTCTGTCTTAAATAGATGCGTGCGTTCATTTAATTGGTCATTTTCATTTTCGGACATTTTTTTAAAATTCCCGGGATTCCTGCCCGGGTTTCCGGTGCTAAATGCGGAAACCTCATAAGCAATGTCGAATAATCGTAATTCTGTTTAAGAGAAAGGATTGATGAAAAGATGAAATAAATGATCTCATAAGAAATCCTTTTTCATATAATATTTCAATAATACGTTTTCTATTTTTTTGTTATAATATAGTTCTTTCAAAAAATAAATAAATAAATACAAAAAAATATTTCTTTCATTTCAACTTCAGATTCGAACTCGCATCAAAAGCTACGCTATAGGACTGCATATCCACTATTCTATCCACTATTCTACGAATACATATTGAAAATGGTGAAATAATTAAACTATTTCATTTACATATCAGTCTGTGATTGACATCTGACAATTCGAAAAAGTTCAACGCGAGTCAGTTTGCATTGCAATTTGGTGATATGGTGCCTTTAAAATAATATTTAAATGATGATAACTTTTCTTTCCGATAACCGATTTCGATGAAACAAAGCCTATATGTTGCCCCGGGCTTTCCTTAATATATTTGTGTAAATTGCATTAAAATCGGTTCAGTATCTTCGGAGATTAGCGTGAACAAACAGACAGACAGACAGACAGACAGACAGACAGACAAGAATCTTAAAAATTGCATTTATGCATTCTGCTACCCTTCTTTTATCACCCCTCTTAATTTCTGGTAAAAATATTTAGTGAAGCGTAATTTCGATCCTACTCTTTTATTATATGTATATATATGTATATAGATTAAATACTTTAAGGTGTTCCTAAACTGGCCTATAATTAAAAACTAAAACTTACCTCACAAAATTTTACAAACGAGAATCATTTTGCTCTGGGGTCTCACAGACGTATGTTCGGTGGTAGTGTGACAGTAATAGATGCTAGTCGGTTAAGGATTAAACGTTTCATTGATTTGAACCGTTATATAATAATGTAAAAATAAATAAAACTATTTTGATGATTTAAAAAAAACAGCATTGATAACTGTTATATGGAGTATTATAAAAAATCATAAATAAATACCTGCAAGGATATTATGGTTTTCCATCCAATTAAGAATAATTAATAAATTCCATTTAAGATATAATTAGATTTTCATACTAGCTTCATACACATTTTCTTAAAAAAAATTTTTGTATATATTAATTACTAATAGATCCAATATCCGGCAAAAAATCCGGCACTTGCAAAATGAATTCCCTAAGGCCCGTATTCCAGAACGTAACTCAAAACATATTTCAACTAAAACTAGTTTCAAGCATAGATTTTCGAGTTTCGGTTGCCGCAGTATTGTGAAAAGTGGATAAATGACCCGTCTGCTAGTGGTCAAGTGTCATAGAATTAGATAGCGACTATAGGTAATGTAGATTAAAATTACAATTATTTTTTGCGACAAGACGTTTTATCAAACCAAAATTATTGGATAGGATAAGTCTGCAATATTGCGCAATAATTTAGTTACGACTAGTGTTGCCAGGTCCGATTTGTTTTCAGTCGGTACATGAGGTCAAGAAAATCGGGATTTAGGGTTGCAGATCGGGACAAACAAAAAAACAAGGTGTTTTTAAATTAGGGTTTAATTTATTGCATTATATATTAATAGTGCAAGTTTTGTTTTATATTATCTATATCAAATATGTCTTTATTCTAAAACAAGTAGTCAGTCTTGCTTGCTGTACTAGTGAAAATTAAAAAATAAAGTCTTATTTAAAGTGTACTTAAAGTATTTATATTATTTTTTATTAAAATTATATTTTTCATTGGACTTTGCCGCCTTTAAAATGGCCTTTTTTTTAAAGCATATTTATAAAATTCATTACAAGTCATACTGAAGTTAGTTTTTATCCA
The DNA here is from genome assembly GCA_905404175.1 of Anthocharis cardamines. Classification (NCBI taxonomy): domain Eukaryota; kingdom Metazoa; phylum Arthropoda; class Insecta; order Lepidoptera; family Pieridae; genus Anthocharis; species Anthocharis cardamines. The sequence goes on along the minus strand of FR989950.1, from coordinate 3,112,461 downwards.
TTACATTACGCTCTCTCGTTCATGCAATGCGAAGTGACGTGAAGCTTATGCCATTTTGAATTTGAAATAGTGACGTGATGAGTAAAAAATTAAAAACTACGCACCTACCTACTTAAAAAAAAATTTATGATTTTCTTTTTCACTTTTTGATTTATCGGGACATTTGGCGTCCCGATTAGGTATAAATCGGGACGCGTCCCCAGACCCTTGAAAATCGGGACGTCCCGCGCAAATCGGGACACCTGGCAACACTAGTTACGACTAATGCAAGCGGTTCAAACTGACAAGTTCATACATGAATCAATTAGTCATACAGATAATGTATTCTTATTTTTCGTTTATTAAAATAATGTCTGAGAATTTTAATATTACACGTGATCAGTAACATTGTTTTTAATGAATCTTTTACGAAGTTATGTCAAGCATTTGGTGAAAACGTGATGCCATCAAAAACATAAATTGTAAAAAAGCCAAGTCTTGCAACTGAGTTAGAAGATAGAAGAACTCAGTTGCAAGACTTGGCTTTTTTACAATTTATGTTTTTGATGGCATCTCATTTCTTTTTGTAGATAGTCCTTTTCTTAGTTTATTTGGATAAGAATTAATACAAAGCTATGGATAACAGTCTGATTTTGATCGGCATTTTTATCAACTTTTTAATGTAAAAAAGTAGTTATAGTGACATAACTACAATAGTTGGACATATGGTCTCCTGAAGTTTTTTGTAGATTTTGATATGTTCTATAATATTGTAGAACGTAACGTTCTATCATCAAAACTTTCCGCAGCACATGCGATGAAAGACATTTTATGCCTAATTTTTTTACACCTTGGGTTGTTTTTAGTAGGGATTTCTAAGGATCTCTATTTTTTTCTAGTAATAAATAACCTATGTTACTCAGTGATAATGTAGCTTTCTAACGGTAAAAGAATTTTTAAAATCGGTCTAGTAGTTTTTAAGTTATTCATTACATACAAAAATACAAAAAAAAATTGTATATCTAGAAAACTGGACCGAATTTTCAAAATATTGTAGTTTTTCCTTGATTTATAGACTAAACACTAATTGTATTCTAAATTTCAAGTTTCTATGTCTGCTAGAAGTGCCTTAGAGTTTTGATGATCGGTCAGTCAGTGAGTGAGTGACAAATTATCAAACTTTGACTAGTTATAATTCTTAAACTACTGGTTCAAACAGAATGATATTTGAAATATACCGAGTTTTTACAATGCCTGCTTAGTGACTGAAAATTCAGGATTCTAGTTTTATCCACAACGAAGTTATAAGGGGTCGAAAATGGCCCGAACTACTTCGAGAAAAGTATAAAAAAGTATAAAAAAGTACGGCCGTGCCACTTTTTGCTCGACTTGGCGGGGGCACTACCGTGCCCCCAGATAAGTCAAAAAACAGTGTACAAATGATTCGATAAATTCAAACAAGGGAAATATATAGGTAGTATCAAAGACGAACCGCGATATGGTCGCCCCTCTGAGTTAGACGATCATCAATTGGTTCGAATTGTAGAAAATAATCCAAACCTCACTACACGATAAATGGAAAGCATAGGCTATGATCACACTACTGTAGCAAGACTTCTGACTTCATTGGGAAAGGTCTGAAAATATGGTTCTTGGGCTCCCCATGACCTGTCAACTGAACAACGCCAGATAAATTTGAATGTCTGAACAACAAATTGGCTAGATAATTTAAATACCGAAGATGAGAAATGAAAAATCAACACAAATCAAATTTTAGAAGAACGAAGGAGCTATAAAGGCTATAATAACAATTAAAAGGAGATACACAAGCTCATACGAAATAGGCTGGGAACCATTAGGAAGCGAATATTACCGCACCCACCTTATTCCCCAGACCTTGCACCTACATATTTTTTACTTATTTAAGTCATTACAAAATTATTTAAACGGAAAATAATTTTCAAAACATTGAAGATGTTGAAGATAACTTAATGATATTATTTCAATAAAATCAGAGATTTTTTTCCTCGACAAGGAATTATCGCTTTAGGGGCCGTCCATTAATCACGTGAGGTCGTTTTTCTCATTTTTTGACCCCCCCCTCCCCCCTTATGATATTTGGTGAGGTTTGGGACCACTCAACCCCCCCCCCCTTGGATCACGTGTATTTTTTTGGAAGTCTATGTAAAGGCTATTTTTGACTGGAAAAAAATATTTAACAAATGGCGTTTTGATTCGAAAAACATTTATATGTATTTACAATAAAATTAATGAATAATTAATTAATTAATAATAATTAATTAATGTTGTCTTCGTCCCACGGAGTTGCAAGACTTTCATTTAAGGTTACAGTTCTGGTAAAGCTTCTTCTTCACTGGCAGTTGTTATTGGCAAAGAGGTTTGTGACATATTAACTTCGGTTTCGTCAAGCCACTCGGCATCATCATCCTCGCGCACTACGCAGAGAAAATTTCGGTTCATAAATAGCGCTTTTTGACAAAAAATAAATAAAATTAATACACGTGATGTCTAACGAGACCCCCCCTCCCCCCTCGTGATGTTTCGTGATGTTTTACGTACCCCCTCCCCCCCCTTTTGAGCCTCACGTGATTAATGGACGGTCCCTTACCACATTGCTGGAGGTAAGTCATAGATTTAGGAGCCATTATATAACAGAAAAATTGTATGTAGCTTTTCAAAAATCTCTCAAAAAAGTTAAAAATCCTGATGATCCTTTAATTTGTTTTGCTGATTGTATTTATATTATTTAATAATTTTAAAACCTTAAGTTTTTGCGATTAATTATACAACAACCCAATATAAACCAGCTAAAATAAGCCCCCAAATCTGCCGCCTTAGGCTCAAGCCAGTTATCATTTTATGACGGTCGACATACAGGCTCATCGGCGGTAGAACATCTAACGTTCCGATGAATCGCGAATTCGAACCCTACCGGGTCAACATGCTTATAATTTTCTGTAAACATGTTTTCTCTACGTCTGGTCACTTCGAATATATCAAAGTTCCGACTGTATATCGAACCAATTCATTTTCAATCTAAGGATTTCCGAATGCTCGAAGTAAAACATAGGTCCACAGCGCATTATAGACTAATGTTCTATGGTTAAGATTGTTATCTTCCAAGCAAGCCTCACGCTCGTCTGTCGATATCTAATATTAATAATCTTAAGGCAATATATAAATTTTTACCTAATATTTCTTTTTGAGGAAACCATGATCTCGTAATCACATTACTAGGTTTATCTTCTAAATTATCATCCTCCCATTTCCATAGAACTGTTTGTTTTAATTTCCTAAATACTTTGAGGAAAGCATCTCTTTTCACTGCCGGCAACTCTGCACTTCTTACATTAGATCCAAAGTTAATATATACCACACCGTGTATAGATTCATTAAGTAGTTTATTTAAGTCCTGAAAAATATCAAATAATAATCTAATTATATGCTGTACTCAAACTCTTATGTAGCGTCATATGATCTGCTATCTGTATCTATATGACTATACAAAGAGGAAGTTTGAGAGTAGCGCCAGTGACTAAAAAATTGAAAGGTAATCGTTTGGCTCGGTATGGGCATGTTATGAGAAGAAATGAAGGGTATGTATCTAAAAAAGTTTTGAATATGAAAGTGGATGGCTATAGGGGAAGAGGGAGGCCAAAAAAAGCATGGATTGACTGTGTGAAGAATGATATGTGTTTGAGAAGTGTGATTATATGGCGAGTGAAAGGAGAAAATGGAACATACTGCGCCGACCTCAAATAAAAAAAAGGGAACAGGGCAGGAAGAAGAAGATGATCTGCTATCTGTCTGTAGTTGGAATATATCAAGACATAAGTAGCACTTACCTCAGGAAGACTTTTTTCAGTTTTCGTCAAATGCAAGCCACCGACTTGAACAACATTAGGCAAGTGTGCCATAGGAACATTATAACTAAAATGACTATTTATAAGTACGAGGGAGGCATTTCTTTGAATTTCATATAATCTAGGTACAGGTTCCGGAAGATTCGGAATATATTTTTTCACCAAATCTTCGTGTTTTTCTAGATACCAGTATTTCCACCAAACAAATTCGTATATTGTGAAATAAAAATTCCGTAGTCTTCCCCAGAAACTAGTCGGATCTTTTACGAGTATAAACTCTGAAAGCGTAGTTGCTAATTGTAGAGGATTTCGTGTTAAAATATTGTGTCTCATACAATTTCCAAATGTAGTGACTAATGCTAAAGGTGCGTTATATTTGTGAGCCAGAGCATATAAAGCTTCTTGATAGAATTGCTCACTAATAACTAAATCAAACTTTGAGTCTTTCTTCATAAAGCTCTTTACATCTGTTGAGTTGAGTGTCACTTCAGTAAATGCAGTGCCACCATTCCATAATATTTTTTCATGAAATTCTTCTGCCGATAATTGTGCCATTGAAAAAACATTTGGTCTACCGCCGCCTGAAAAGATTTTATTTATCTTTTTAACATTTTACATTAAAAACTTAACCTTTAGAATACGTACAGTAAGGCGGCGTTATTGCTCAAAGCAATTTCTTCCAGGCAACCTGGATAGAAAGGAATTGAAGCTTGACATATATGTATAAAGATAGGAGGGATATAAAAGTATACAATGATTAATAGAATAATTAAGTACCTACACATAATATAATCACAATAAAAATATATAACTAAATAGTACATTGAACAGTGACTATGCTGGAAAAGAGAGATAGTGGTATTTCAGCTTTCTTTTGAAAATAAGAAGAGATTGAGCTTTTTTAATAGAAAGAGGTAGCTATTATTTACATTATAATTTATATTAATTATAGTATTTCACTGTTTTCACCTATGTACCTCATACCTTTATGTATGCGTGTATAAGTACTTAATTCAGATATCGATTGAATAATTTGTAAGTACTTTTAGTTATATTAGAATTCATACAATTAAGAATCACAAAGTTAATATATGCTGAATAGTTGAATATTCAAACGCATTATTTTGCCAATATTTTCAGATGATGTCAATTTTCGGAAGAATAATTGGACGCTGTTAAAAAATACAGTGTCAACTCACCCGGTTGCCATTTTGATAAAATTGAGTTTGAAGTTTTAAGGTTCAATCATATATTTTTTGTAATTATTATTATTAAATTAAATGTATATCGTTTTCTTGGTAGCAATCAAAGTAATTGAATTTAGTGCATGATTGTTAAATATTTTAAACATTTTAGGTTTTCGTGCCCGTTATTTTTTTCAATATTTTTTAAATGATATGTATCTCTTTTGAAATATGTAGTCCAGCTCATAAAGAAGCGATTGGTATCAAAATTTGATTTTTTTGTCATTTTGTGGGTTGACACTGTATTGTTTAACAGCGTCCAGTTATCTGTTTTAAGTACTCACCCATAACTTCCCAGATTTCTTTATTGTCAACCATCACCTCGTGATAATTGGAAGGTGGGTTTTCCTCCTTATTAGCAGTAATTACTGTTACATTGTGACCCCTACGGGCCAATTCTAGGCCAATCGGTCTCAGCAATATATAGTGAGACTTAGATGTAAAGGGGATCACATACAGGATATTTGCCGTTTCACAATATGTCGTGAGGACTATCAAACTCAGTATAGTCAGAAAGCAGTTCTAAAAACAGAGGAACTTATTATAGTTTTCCTAGTATGTCCTTTCCTAGTGTTTTTTACTCCGTTTCAAATACGTCGAAACGTATTTTTTTCTTATGATGGCAGATAACTTTAAATACTTTTAAATTAAAAATATACATTATAATATAAATATATCATAGGACAAAATAAAATAATAAAGCTCCATAGGAAATGTAACCCTTGACATTTTGTGTAGGATCGTTTTTATAAAACTATAATGTTGCAATTATTCAAATAAAAAACCGGTTATTTTCAAAACTAGTTTATTTTCCATATCTAAATACAAATGTCAAGGACGTCGGTTTTTTTTGAATTCATCACTGGATTACATTAACCAGATGTTACCAGTGACGGGACCACCATACAAGCCCAAACGCCTGTTTTGCCTTATTAATGCATTGAAAAGAAATATAATCATGTCATTAGTCATATATAACTTATACGATTACGTAATTATATAAGTTATATAAATATAAAATCACATATTAAGTATGTTAAAATCGGTAAGACGGGCTTTTGGGCTTGTATGGTAGTCCCGCCACTGCATGATACACACTAATACCAAAAAAAATCTAATAACTATGAAATAATAATATTATGTGTGTTGTTACTCAAACACATGATGTTAATAATGAAAATTGATGAGCCTTTTAATAAACTTAATTTGGTTTCTAAAATATTAAATTATTTAACACGTTGAACGCCGAGTTTAAAATTCGACTTCGCCCCATGGGTCATGGCAGACACCGTATGCCCCACAATGGATGGGTTCCATCCGACCCCGGCACAAACGGTTTGACTGCCAGTACAATCTGTATTAATATTAGATTATACCCATTTTCATACATATAAACCGGAAAAACAAATTTTGATTATTTTTTAATATATCATCTGGCAACCATGGTGACCGCCATGGCCTTCAACGTAATATTAACCAATATTATAGAAATAAGATTTTTGTACTTACCATTTTGTTTTATTTTCTAATACTAATAAAAAAATCACATAAATTTAGCACGTTATCTTAATTTATTTATTTTTTTAGTTAATACTACATATTATGTATATACAATTTTAACAACTGTCCTGATAGATAGAAAATAATAAACTAGTTCAAGAAAAACGTGTTTCAATTTATATAAATAAACAAACAAGATGACCTTCGTGAGAGAAAAAACCTATATAAAAAAGATCAATGGACGATCAGGACATTTGGCAAAAGAATTAAAAATACTATATTTTGGTTGTCAAATTATTGAAAGCTTTATATTATGTATTGAATGGTAACCCCGCTTTAAAGAAATATAAAAAAGGATTACTATCGGGTTGTAACTTTTTTTTATTCTAATAAAGTTCACTTATAATAATTTGAACTTAGGTAAGTTAAGAAGTTGAATTCCAAAGATAAAGATTATTAAATGATATTATATCAATAAAATACTCCTTTTTAATAGAAGGCTCTACCGGATATAGAAAAATCGAATTTTAAAACGCTGAGGAGCTACTTAAATGTGACCAACTATAACATATATTTTATGCAAAGTATTTAATTTGGGCGGAAAAGATACCGCGCGGATTTGATGTTCCAATTCAAATACATTTTACATTTCTAATAGAGATCATTAATATTGTCTTTTATTAACGCGAGTATCACACATTTAAATAAAATACTGTATACCGGATTAAAACGCGAATGTGGAATAGTGAATTCTATATACAGGTTGATGGGGTGGCTATGGGCTCTCCAGTCTCACCTGTTGTCGCTGACATTTTTATGGAGGACTTCGAAGAAAGAGCCCTAGCCACAAGCCCGGTTAAACCGAGGCTTTACAAGCGATATGTAGACGATACCTTTACTATTCTGCCCACGGAACACATATCTGTATTTCTAGACCACCTTAACTCCATACACAGTAACATTAAATTCACTATGGAGAAGGAGAATAATAACTCACTGGCCTTTCTAGACATTTTAGTGGTTCGGGGAGGGGATGGTACACTTGGCCATACTGTGTTTAGGAAAATAACCCATACTGATAGGTACCTCAATGGTGATTCCCACCACCACCCTTGCCAACTCTCTTCTGTCGGTGTATGTTTGTTTCAGAGAGCCCACCGCCTCTGTGATGCTGCCCACCTCAACGGGGAACTGCAGCATGTTAAGCGGGTACTCCGTGACAACAAGCTGCGGGTGCCTCCACAGCATCACAGAAACAGGAATAAACCACAAACAGTACAACGTCTACCAGCCTACCTGCCTTATGTGAAGGGTGTTACAGACAGGATTGGAAGAATCTTAAAACGAGCTTCTATTAATACAGTTTTCAAGCCGCACAAGAAGATTCAGCAATTCTTGAGACCAATAAAAAGTAATATTCCTTTGCAAGATCCAGGTGTATATAAACTGGATTGTGACTGTGGTTTATCCTACATTGGGCAAACTAAACGTAGCATTTCAAACCGACTTAAGGAACACATTGCGGATATCAAACACAGACGTCACTCTAAATCAGCAGTATGTGAACACACTCTGGATAAACCAAACCACTACATACGTTTCGACCAACCGAAAATCCTTGCAAAAGAAAGTAGATTCTTTCCCAGACTAGTACGTGAGGCTATTGAAATTAAAAAACATCCTAACTTCAATAGAGAAGATGGTTTGAGACTTTCTAACACCTGGGATCCAGTAATTAAAAATCTAAAGCCCCAAATCAAACATACTAAAAAACAAGAGGACACCGTTAGTCAATATTGTCATAATATAGAAAATTACAGTAAATATCAACTCCGTAGGAATAGATGGCGTTAATATGTAAAGATTGTAAAACAAAAACTTGGCGATTAAAAAAGAGTGGCGGCGAGTTTCTTGCCAGTTCTTCTCGTCCGCTCTACGCCCTTGATTTGTGAACTGGTAGTAAATGTAAAATTAGAAGCATTTAATATTAGTAATATTAGTAATTTAATATGTATTATTTTTTTATTGACGTTCATAGATGTACATTGTGTTACCTAAATTAATAGATTATTTTTAATTTAATTGAATTAAATATGGCAACTTTGTGACATTTCAAATATAAGACAACTGTCATCTTTCAGTCTCCCGCGACCACGGTTGCTGAAAAGCATCCGAAACGTCGGGATAAATAATTTAAATAATAAATCGCGTTTTAATCCGGTATACAGTATTTTATTTAAAAGAGATCATTAATGCAGATCAAAATTGCAACATATTATTTATTTAAAGCATTCAAAAATTCATAGACAAATCCTAAATTTATAATCTACATTATACGGTCATTCCCACAGAATACTTAATAAAAGGTTAGAAAGGCCCTAGGGCCTAGTCCATAGTTTGTATGGGAACCGCTGTCGCCATTTCCACCCTACCTATCTTCACTACTATGTTCTATGGTCATCACGACCATGAGCCAATTAATTAAATTAATTTTAAATTGAATTAATTAATTATTTTTTTTTAATTTCAAAGACATTTAAATTTTTTTTAAACTTACCAACCGTAGGAACTAAATAAATACTTAAATATGCAAAAACGTTTGTTCAAAAATAACTTAAGGCTTGTAAGTTACACATAATGCAATAAAATGGATGAGGGAATAACACAATTCTTCTTTATGCCAAAAAATAAAAATCAGAATTCGGTTTAGATATTTTCAACTTAGTAATTTTTATTAAATAGTAATACGTCTTTGGAATATTTTTTTAATTTATATCTAGTAAAAATATACCCTACACTCAGATTATTTGATATTTAATTTGAGGCCCTACATTGTAAAAATCCCAAAACCTATTTTAAAATTTCTTCTGTTTTGACTGAAATACCATCTTAAACATTAATTTCTTCATCAAAGCGCTTAAAATTTTGTTAATTACGTATAACATTATAGCTATTAACATCGCTATGAATAAATAAACATCTAGCATATTATAAACAACCCAGTACATATTTATCGATTGACTTTTCATATAATTCGCACCATTATTTCTAATAACATATTCTATCCAAAATATCGCTGTATCCAGAGGACTCATTGGTCTATCTATAAATCTTTTGGACACCTCTTTTGCTTTAATCATGTAACTTTTATTCTGAAGAATGTCATTGACAAACTCTTCTGTAGTTCTCTCATCAATATCGTGATAATTTAATATTTTTCCGAACCCAGCTTCTTCGGCTAGTAGTAAATTATTGTACTGATCAGCATATATAGGTATACCAAGAATTGGAACTCCGTTAAAAACAGCTTCTTGTGTACTCATAATTCCTCCGTGGCTGATAAATAATTTTGTATTGGGATGTGCTGAAAAAGAATTAACAAAATTATCTCTATGTCTCATTTTTGACAAAACTTTCTGAAACTTTTCTTATTAAAATATGCTTTTCTATATTAAAATCGCTATTGAGGCTACAAACTTAGCATCTTACTTATGCAGTCAGACGTACTATATTCCAAATAAAACACAAAAAGATATATTTTACGATACTTTTAAAGACAAATTACTTTAATAATCATATTATAACGCAATGTTTAATTTATTATACATCTTTTAAAATATTCCAATTAGATATGTTACGACAAATGTTGACGTTATGAGCAAAAGGACATTGCTACGTTTAACTCTTTAGCCAAGATAGTCCTTCGATCGCAATTAATCAATTCACATTCTTACTCGCGATTTTGTATAATTCAGATTCCTTTAAAACTTATATATACATAAGCAAAAATTGGGACATCTTAATAAAACTATTTCAATTCGGTCAAACAATTTATCTATATTGTCACAAACATAGAAAGTTAATTTTTATACGGACAGAAGAGCGTTAGAATCATTTGGTGGCAGGCACACTTCAGCAACAATATATCATTCAAAGATGCGCTCTCGACCTATTTTGTAGATCCAATTTTCGGAAATCCATATACTGAACTCGAAACGCGCTATATGCACGGCATGGTTTTCCATCTATGAACGATGATTTTTTAGCCGATCGAAATTTAGATATTAAATATATTTACAGAAAAAGATAAGCATCATTCTGCTGCATTATTACAAATAGATAATTATGTAATCAATATAACCTAAGATTTTACTCTGTGGAAACCATTTTCTAGTAACAACATTTGGTGGCATGCCTTGGGTTTTCTCTTCCTCCCATTTCCATAGGACTATGTGCTTAAGTCTTCCAAATACATTCAGAAGGGCTCTCCTTTTTACAACTGGCATCTCTGAACTTTTCACATTAGTTCCAAAATTAACATATACAACCCCGTGGTCAGATTGGTTCAATATTTTCTCTATATCCTGGAAATTATTATTTATTACTAAATGAAACTACGTCACATTACGTTTTGGATAAATTCCAATTATCATTAGGTAACACAATGTACACTTATGAACGTCAATACTTTTTTTAAATGCTTCTAATTTTACAGTACTGGCAGTTTTCAAATCAAGGACGTAGAACGGACGAGAAGAACTGGCAATATACTCTCCGCCACTCTTTTTAATGCCCAGTTTTTTTTTACAAAATGTTTGTGAGGAGCTGCAACTATGTTCCACATGACATAGTGAAGTAATTAGCTATAATTATAAAAAAACTAAATGGATACGAAAGGAAAAAATGATATACATAATATACTGAAATAATTAGGAATGGGGTAAAATGGAACCTATATAAAATATATACGAATGAGCCTGAGGCTCACTTGCTTGTTAAAGATACTTCAGCCATGATATTGTAGCTAATCAGTTGTTAGTAACATTGATAGTATCTAATGATTGATATTGATAGTATAGTTTATCTAAAAAAACCGAAAAGTATAATCTTTTCTTCACGGGTTTTATATCTATGGATGGACAGAATTTGAATAATATACACCTACTCAATGTGTCTAGAAATAGGGCAATTATAGTTAAGAATAAGCACGGTAAAACCAGAGGAATTTCAATTCATGACATGCTAAAACGAGATGATAAGTAAATGGACAGCGTAGATACCTTCGGAAGTAATTCAACATATTTTGACGTAGTATGAATACCACCAATCTCAATAATATTAGGTAAATACGCCATTGCTTTGTCATAACTAAAGTGGCTGTTGATCATAAACAACGAAGCGTTTTGCTGCATTTCATATAAACTAGGCACTGGTTGGGGCAAGTCGTGGATATACTTCTTCACTAAAACCTCTTGTTCTTTCAGATACCAGAATCTCCACCAAAAGTATTCATATACCGAAATGTACAAGTTTTTCAATCGTCCTAGGAAACTGGTCGGATTCTCTACCGGAACAAATTCATACAGAGTGGTTGCTATTTGTAAAGGATTCCCAACCGCGATGTTATGCCTCATGCAATTTCCAAACGCTGTAATGAGTACTAAGGGTGCGTTGTACTTATGAGCAAATGTATACATTGCTTCTTGAACAAATGTCTCACTGATTACTAAATCGAAATGATTATCTCTGGAGAGAAAGTCTTGGACTTGTGTTGAGTTTAGGAGATGTTCTGTTAAAGCAAGACCACCTTTCCATAGTAATATTGTTATCAGATCCGTTGTCTTCATCTCGATAGTATCAAACACGTTTGGTCTTTGTGTGTCTGGAAATTCAAATTTGTATTTAATTTATAACACACTAGCATCGCGCCCCAGATTCACACGGGTGCAATGTAGATGTACTATACACAAAACATACAACATATGTTACTCGATGATAATGTAGCTTTCTATTAGTGAAAGAATTTTCAAAATCGGTCCAGTAATTTTTGAAAAATTACAAATCTCTTCTCTTTATAATATGAGTATAGATATAGATTTATACAACATAAACGCAGTATTATTATAAGTTCCTATAATAGGGACATCTCAATAACTTGACCTTAAAATTTAATATAGCCATTCATGTTCTATAAATTCACCTGTACATATAGCCTAAGCTAGCTTTAGACATTGTTTTACAAATAGAAGTGAGCATAATAAGATCAAAGTGTCTAGCGGAATAAGCATAGTGAAGTGGAAACCAATGGAAACTTATTCCGAAAATTTCGTTGTGTTATCTTCTCGCAACATGAACAACATAATATTTATTATGCCTTTAGGACTTAATATTTTCACGTGATATCGACATATGAAATAATTCGTATGATGGGTTTAATTTTTTTTTATATCTTACTAGCAACGCGCCCCGGCTTCACACGGGTGCAATGTAGATGTACTATACACAAAACATAGCCTTTGTTACTCGCTGATAATGTAGCTTTCTAATGGTGAAAGAATTTTTCAAATCGGTCCAGTAGTTTTTGAATTTATTCATAACATACAAAAATACAAGTATTTCCTCTCTATAATATTAGTAGGTATATATTAACTATTCTTGTTAGAGAAATGAAGCCCAATTAATTTTTTTACCTAAAATTTCAAGTTTATTATATTTTTTTTCATGTTTCGTTAAAGACATCAAAACAAAAATTTGTTTTAAATAAATATCGTTTTTTTGTCATGGTTCTTTTCAAGTATCAACGACTTAATAATAATAATTATATCGAAGTTACAAATATCTACATACATTTACAGATGTATATGTAACTTTTCAGTGTTAGTTAAATTCCGATTGTTCATCGGATGTAATCTTCTATAATCAGAAGAAATATTCTAGACAGACCCAAGGTCTAAGATAAGCGACAATAGTTTCATTGAATAGATTGATAACTCGGCTACAAAGTTCAAGTTCGTTCAGCTAGCTGCTAGATCTTACGTATCAAGCTAATACATTTCTATTTCATTAGCGCCTGCTATTTATTTTAGTCCTCTGTTAAGGAAACTGACCATTAAAATTGACAATTAAAACGACATAGTGAGGTAGGTACATACCGGTTTGCAGTAAAGTACCTTGAAAATAAATGAATTTAACACATAGTACTATATAAATGCTATATAGTCACTGCAACCACTTAATAATTAAAGGAAAATAACACTGCATTTTGTCATTCAAGCAATGGAAATACCTAAACACATATTTCTACTATTATATAGATCGTCAACATAGCCAATACTTAAATTCGTAGGGATATCATGAGGAACATGGTGTAATGGTTAGCTCCTTACAGAAATTTTGTAAAACGAAAAACTAAAAAGAGTGGCGGCGATTTTATTGCCAGTTCTTCTCGTCCGTTCTACGCCCTTGATTTGAGAACTGGCAGTAAATGTAAAAGTAGAAGCATTTAATATGTATTTTTTTATTGACGTTCATAAGTGTACATTATGTTAAGTAAATGAATAAATGATTTTGAATTTGAATTTGAATATATGCACACATTCATAATTAAGGTTAATTATGTATGTATGCATATTATATTATGTAGTATGTGTGAGTAGGTACTCTTAAGTGCAATAAACCGTATTTAACAACAAACTATGAAATCACTTAAGATGCAGTCTGAAATGGCGGGACATATTCAAATCTATACTACTATACTAATATTTTAAAAAGAGGAAAGATTTGAATTTTTGTATGTTATGAATAAACTCAAAAACTACTGGACTGATTTAAAAAATTCTTTCACCAATAATAAGCAAAATTATCAGCGAGTAACATAGGCTATTTTATGCATCGTACATCTACATTGCACCCGTGTGAAGCCGGGCCGCGTTGCCAGTTTATAATATTATTTTTTATAGTTGAAATCATAAATTAACGATTATCTGTATGAAGCACTCTTCATGTACTCACCCATCAACTCCCATAGCTCTTTCCTTTCGATGACTATTTTGTGATAATTTGGCGGTACGTCGGGTACATCAAAGGACGTGATGACAGTTACATTATGACCCCTTTCAGCTAATTCCAAGCCGATAGGTCTAAAGAATATATCATGTGATTTCGATGTAAACGGCACAGCGTACAGTATATTAGCCGCCTCGGAGTATTTTAAAGATAGCAAATATACCATACTAAAAAGAAGATTCTGAAAAATTCAAAATTATAGAATATCAGAAGACTTCATAAGCCATCCTATGACTATTTCGTCGTGATCGTAGAACAACGACGGTTATGATTTTTTTAAGATTTTAGTTCTATTGTAATAGTCATAACATGAAACTCCTTGACAGTTCTACATATATTGTTTAATTTAGAACTGTCTAAAAACCCTTTAACAACAGAAAAATAAAAAAATTGAGTTTGATCATTTGTTCTGACTAATTATCAATTTTATGTAATAAAACTAAAACCGTAAAAAATCAGAACCGTCGTTGTTTTACGATCACGACGATTTTTAGTGGTGATTGAATTCTATTCAGTTATATTGGTTTTTCATTGAGTTCCTTCCACTTCAATCATTAATACATTAAACTGCAGTGACCTACATATAGGTTACATATTTGTACACCAATTTGCTGGTGAATTTTCAGGACTATATGGATACGAACCGTGTAATCGCAATTCATGCAAATAAATTCATATTATATCATTACATGTGAAATTTCAGCTTAATTGATGACCGAAGGGCCAAAGAGCATGATTTTTATATATAGATAAACTGCATCAAAGTTGAGGATCGAAAAACCCTTCTAAATAATTATTTATCATTTATACATGATCACTTAATTGTAAAGTCCATTAAATATTGAAGCCTCTCATTTGGTGTCAGATCGAAGCAAGTGTATCTACGTATACTGAATTTGATATTTAAATAATTATGCTAACGCGCTTGTTAGAAAAATATATAAGAACAAAAGAAAATAAGTCAGAATTAATATTATTCGACAGCGTTGTGGAAAAATTCTACATATATTTTTTCCGTGTTATATCAGAATGTTTATAGTCTGTTATTTGGGACAAAGACCAATCCAACAAATAAGATATCATTAAAATCGGAGCAACCGTTCTTGAGTTATAAATGGTGTAACTAAATCAACTTTCTTTTATACATATAGATATCAACAGACAAGCATGAGGCTCACTAATTAATGATAGATGATACCTCAGCCACAGGACATCAGTCAATGATGCACTGTTAACCTACTTTTTACTGGGAGCATCCGGAAATCCATATACTGAGACCGAAACGTGCAAATGCACTTCACGGTTTTTCCGTCAAGGGGCCTCCACTTTTTTGTTGCCCGAGGCCTCCACACGTTTAAATCCAGCCCTGGTATACAAGGTAATTACGCTACCAAAAAATCAAATTGAGCCAGTAAATTTCTCGTGATGCATACAGAAACAATCATAATATAAAAAGTCTAAGTAAATGTTTGACATGGGGTCTTATTATAGGAATGTATAGTTCAATATTTTTTTATATTTTAATATAATCTAAAGTCATTTATCATTATAATTATTCTTCATTAATAAGAAGCAGTAGCAATTTTATAATATGACTATATAGATAGCTCTATTATTATCATTATGCCATTATGTAGTTAAAATAATATCAATAATTATTATTTTTGTTCTTAAATTTTTCTAAGGTCATTTTAAAATTCGAATGGATTTTTAATAGGTATTCTAAGTTTGTTCATAATTTAGAATATTGAAGTTGAAATTTCAATTGAATTAATAAACCTAGGGCTTTATTTACAATTTCACAAATATTACGTTGGCTTAAAGGTCTTGGTATAAAATCTTCAAAAAAAAAACAAATATTACGTATCAAAAACTTAAATCGACGAATATTTCTGAAATAGTGAATTTAGTAACCTTACCATATTAATTACTATGTATAGCACTATTTAAATAGGTAATATTGATGCACTTTACACGATTAACTGACAAATACTGCATCCATGCACACGAGTGCAGCAGATATAAAGTCAAATCTCTAGCAAAATACCTTGAAAACTCAATGTGGTATTAACTTATTATACCCATACTAAACTCTCCTTACAAAGAAAAAGATAAGAAGATTGGTATTTTAAATCAAATTCTTTATAACGTATTAAAACGCGATTTATTATTTTTGCCGACGCGGACGTTTCGAATGTTTTTCAGCTAACGCCATCTATTCTATTATTAATTATTATTATATATATACGGCACATCATTGGCCATGGCTGCCGCTGAGGTGTAATGTTAAAAAAGTATTTTGGAGGTCATTATCCTATGGTTGATTGACCGAGGTCATGTTTACATAGTAAACAGAAACAATTACAAACACGCAAATCTTGATGCACTTGGCATATTTTATATTATGACAGAGAAATTAGTGTACAATCGAAATTAGACCCTATGTAGTTATATTTAAATGTACTTATACAACGGTTTAAGCTTTGTACATTGTATATAGAGACAATGTAGTCTTTTAGGTTTTTTTAAGAAAATTTGTTAGTTAAGGTGTCAAAAACCTGAAAAATATTGTATAGACATAGTGACAAAAATCAGACACATAACTGTATAATTAAAATTAAATGTAGATGACAAAAATAAATAGATTTTATTTGAACCTCTACTGGTTGTTAAACAGTTTCATCTACATTTGCGTATTAAAGAAATATTTGTTAACCGCCATCTATATACAGTATAAGATAACTTTAGGTATACAATATGGAGGATTATAGTTAATATTTTATGCTTTGCATAGATGTCACTTTTTGCAATATTTTAACTTTAAAAAGTGTAATATAATTTATATAAAATAGAAGACAAATTCGAGAAGTCTCCAGAATATATTTTTAGCAATATATAACAACTGCATTTAGCACTGAAGGACTTGTTTTTCTTGTGATGTACATATATATTTTATCTATCAATCCTACATGTAGGGTAATTTAGCCGGTTTCCCGTCCAGTAGGGTTATTCACGATCATTCGAAAACTTTCCGTTCCGATATTACAAGATTTCGTACCAATATATCAAGCTTTCTATCATTTTATACTAAGATTCTAATCGGAAACTCCCGAAGAATGCCGATGCTCAAATCCTATGGGAATTGTGAATACCATTTTCATATCCGGTAAATACGAAAAAACTTTCAGTGGGAGAGCGTAGCTTTCCGGGCGGATCGATTTCGAATGATCGTGAATAGCCCTACAGGTCCTGTTTTCGTCCACTAACGCGGATCTTGTAAAACATTTACGTAGAATAACATTATAAAAATAGTCAACCGCGCAAATTTGGTCTCGTTACGGACCCTAAAGTCAAATCTGCATGTCTATAAAATCAAAATATTTATTAACTAGTTGAGACTCGAACAAAAGCTACTTCTATCTGAGGCTTGTTTCCGAGCTACAAACATGTCATCATAAATGTAAAAAAAATAGTGGTACGACTTAACTTTGCAGTCAGTTTTTTTTATAGTTATAGCATGTATTTCTTATGTTTTGGGTATTAATGACTAAGTAAAGACATAAAGAACATTTTAAAATGTGTGTTTCGTATTCATTTAAAGAATTACTTTAAAAATCGAGGCGGACAAAAACTGAAGTACCTATTTCGTAAAATATTCAGTTCTCGTCCGCGTGGACGAAAACACAAAAATACAAGTAAAGTTTGATTAGTCGTTTAAAATAAGGAATGCGAAAAAATTCTGTTGAAATCATTATGGAATGATCTTCGATGGTTAGTTAGTCTGATATTTAGTTTCCGTCCACCAATTTAGCAGTATTGCAAGTATAAATATATATTCAAATATTGCGGACGAAAAATAAAAAATACGTTGAAAATTGCTTTAGTTTCCGTCCATGAGTGGACGAAAACTAATACTGGTTAAGTATTTAGTTTCCGTCCATCACAAACAGCGTTATGTTACTTTTCGTTTAGCTGTTTTTCTACATACGTGTAGAATATACGCGATATAACCCACTTATGATGTACGTAATCGCGTATATTGTTTGGACCTATTTTATTATTTTAATTTTTAATAAATCCCATTTTTATAGATGATGTCGTCGTCTAAAAAACTAGAAAAAGGCACCATGATACTCTGAGGATGCCTTAAAAAAGCTCTTGCAGAGATCCGTGATAATTAGAAATGTATGTATAAGAAAATGTGTAATGGATATGCTTTATATACCGTGGACGGAAACTAGCCTACACAAGGTCGAAAACTAACATTTTTGGACGAAAACTAACGAAATCGGTACTTTTCACTAAAACATTTTATATAAAAAAAACGTTAATTATAATTATTTGCTTCTTAATGTAAGCCTAAAATAGACTATATCAGCTTTCAATAAAAAATCGGTTTGTTAGAGTTGGGCCAGTAGAACATATTATTTTTATGCCCATAAGCTGGCAAGTCCACTAAGTGGACGAAAACCGGCTAAATCACCCTATATCTCCTATTCTCCTCCTACATGTAATCTATACCTACAGGGTTTTCCTAGTTTGGGGCTCATTGTTTATTCAAGTTTAAATTATTAATTATTATTGTATGAAACCTATTTACTTTTGTTGAATAAATTATCCATATTTCTACGTTTTTATTGAATAAATTGTAAATTGTAAAAACTCGTGTCACGGTGTTTTTGGTCGCACTCCTCCGAAACGGCTCGACTGATTTTTATGATTTATTAATGTATATATTTGGTAGGTATGAGAATAGTTCGTATAAGTATATTTCATACTGCTACCGGGGGTGTCCCTATCCAAAAATTTGTCTTATATTTCTTGACAAACATTTTTTTGTATTTTTTTTTATTTGGCATCAAAAAATACATATTACCTCAAATTTTCACTTTGTCCAGCGAGCTATTTTAAACATAAAACAATGTTGTTGAAAACATGTTCGTTATTGTTTTCTTGTATCTATTGTTGATCACTTCGCAATTACACTATTGTATATTTATATGATTAAAAAGTGAGAAGTGAAATGGCAATAATATAGCATCTGCTAAAATAAATAAAGTGTCTATCAATTGATGTGTCGTGGATTCGAATCCCATCGGGACGACATGTTTATAATTTTCTGTAAGCATGTTTTCCCACGTCTGGTAACTTCGGTGGGAGGAATTTCGAAATTTCGACCCGGTAACAAACTACCCTTCATAGATAGAAAAACCGTGAAGTGCATATTGCTCGTTTCGGTTTCAGTCTTTGGATTTCCGAATGCTCGAAGTAAAGGTAGGTCGACAGCGCATCAGTGACTGATGTTCTGTGGCTGAGGTATCACCTACCATCAAGTGAACCTTATGCTCGTCTCGATATCAAACATAAAAAATCACTCTACTTAGTAGGAAAATGCGAAATAAGTCACTATCAAAAATTTATTGCCCGACTAAAATATAAGTTTAGTCTAAATACATGTGCAGTGATCATTGGCATTGTATACCTACTATGTCAATAGCAATGGTATTTGCCTTTCTTTAAGTAGTATAAAGTTTAGTGAAATTGTAATTGAAGCGAAAATCGTATAATACTCGTACCATCGCAAATCCGTCGAAAGCACAAAATAAGTCAGGGCTTATTCTAGTTAGGTATGGAAGATTATTTGCAACTCTTTGCGTAATCAAAAAAACATAATACATTAATTTTCATTAATCTGTTTACACAAGTGTAGACTCATATTTTGTGTGTTCAGTCTAAAGTCGGATTCGGCAAATTATTGATTCTAGCAATCTATCTATATATATATAAGCAACTTTTTTTTTCTTTGTTATCGATAAACTTGAAAACTACTGGACCGATCGGCATGATACCATGACCATTCGACGCGGAATTAATTGTAGAAGGTTTTAGGCTATTCATTTTTTGAATTCCATCAACCCTTTATCATTTTTTTTCAAATTTATGTGGATAGTTCATATTCGTCTATCCTTTACAATTCGCCCAGCGAAGCGGGCGGGCGGGGACGGCTAGTTCTAATTATAATTTCATGATCAGATCTCAGTGTCTGAGTTATAGTGGCTTGCTAGCACTTGCTCATAACAGTTAAAAAATATGTATATATCAAATTTTATATAAAAAAATACCACATTGGGTCATAGTCCGTAAGGCAGACACATGTTTGAGTACTCACTGATAATATTGTCTTTTATTAACGCGAGTATCACACGTTTAAATAATGTATACCGTATTGTAACGCGATTTATTATTTATATTGTTTAAATTATTTATCCCAACGCGACGTTTCGGATGCTTTTCAGCAACCGTGGTCACTGGCAGATAGAAAGATGACAATTGTCTGATTTTTGAACGACCACGGTTGCTGAAAAGCATCCGAAATGTCGGGATAAATAATTTAAACAATATAAATAACAATCCGCTATACAGTATTTTATTTAAATATTCACTGATATTTTATCTTTACATGCAAGTGAGCGATTTGTGTTGTGCGCTCTACTCGACATAAACTTTTTTTTTTATTCGTACCCGGGTCGCTCCGACACAAAATACAGAGCAAGCCACTGACGGTTTCCTCAGTTTCGATATTATTCTGATAGGTACCACTACATGTAAAGGTAAATTAAACAAACTTATAATGTAAATTAACACATTTATTTTTTTAAGAATACATTCTTACTCGTAGATTAAAACTTATAATCGTATCAAATGTTATCAATTAGTTTATAAACTAGTTATACACAAAATCATGAGTAGAATCATAAAAAATCGACTGTTACAAAATCAACAAAATGGACGGATTCGTTTCACTTATTAGTCATTAACGTAAAATTAGTAAAGCTATATGACTTTTTACATAAAGCAAGCTATATTAAATTATTGAATGTAACGAGAAACATTGAATGTCACAAACAGTCCTTTATTACCTCATTATTATGGCAAAATATGTAAACGTGTCAAGACTTCGCTTCGTACATCATTATTTTTTAAGGGAAATATATACCTAATATTGGTTGTAGTCAAATGATAAAAGCAACGTTTTCTATAAATATTACTCTAAACCAAATAATATTGCTGTATCTATAATTAATTATATTACTATTTTATATTTCCGGACAATTATAATTTGGGTATCTTCAAGGCTGAATAGGTTTCTTCTAGCCAGACGTCTCCCTTCTTAGATCACATAACCACTTAAAATCAGGTGGGATCGCGGTCAAACGCCTGTCTATTAATCATAAAAAAACAACGTGTACAAGCTACGAAGGATCAAAGAACATAATATCTTAATAATCTCTTACTTTCTCCGACACTTTATAATTACTTCTCCTACGCTCCGTATATAAAGGTGCAACACCATTTCTAGATTCATACTTCGGTGGCCGGTCACTTTCGTAATATTTGATCGTCATAGGCTCCTTATATCCTCTGCTTTTTGTCACTGAATTAACTTCCCTCGATTCTATTATTTCCTTTGAACGACCATCTCTGGATGGCACGATTTTCTTGCTAACTGTTTCTACGGTGTCTGTCACACTGGGCCTGTCTGGATCACCTGATCGTGTAGTGTATCTGTACGTTTCTGAGTAATTGTCACTACTGTTACTCTCGCGTCTATTAACTGGGGTTTTTAATCTCGTCTCTAAGCGCGATACAAACGGACTGCTTTCTCTATTCAAGGATTCCGTTTTATAGATTGGTATTTTTCGCTCCTCAGATGACCGTTCTTTGTAATGCGGTGATGGAGTTCCATACCTTGAAGATAATCTGCTTCCATCCGATTCATCATCTGCGTGCAAAGTTTGATACAGTTCAGGCGCGCGGTCCCGAAGACCCTTTAAAAACATTTTCTTTTTATCGGTTTCGTCAAACGATTTGTTGTAGCCATTACTATTTCCGTTACTTAGTGGCGTTGTTTTTCCATAGCGTGCACCAAATAAGCCATCACGCCTGCGTTCTGTCTCTCGTGATACAGCATCAGCGAGGTCACGTTGGCTCCGATTTATTATTGACACGATACCAGGACTCTTTAGTTGTTCGGGGGTTTCATCTAGTCGACTCAAATGAGGGTTCGACTTGTACATTGTGGAGTAGTTCCTGTTCATTCCTGAGACGTACCTGGGATGTGTTTCCTGTTCAGGAACGCCCATAGCAAAGCTCTTGCTTCTGTTCAGACCCTTGTAGGTCCGCGCTGGTTTAGCGGGACCGGGTGGGTACCCGTTTACTTTTCCTTCTGGCGATGCTGGTTTATTCGATATATTGATGGCACTTGTTGATCTTTTATTTGAGGTAAGACGATTCCAATACTTATTAGAGCTTGGCTTTTCGGTGGTTTTCTCTTTACGTTCGTGGAGTTTTCTAGGTAGAGTCTGTGCTGAGCGGGAATAGTCTTCTTCTGTTTCGCTGTTCGGGTTCAGTCGACTTGTAGAATGACTGAATCGACCGAGCGTGCTCGAGAATTGTCCTCTGAAATAGAACAAAAATAGATTGAATAAAAACATTTAGTAACATATAACCACGTCCCACGTACAATCATTGTTATCTTTTAGTATCATAAAAACATGTAATCTTGTATTTAAACGTAATTGGATTCAATGGGGAATCTCCGCCTACACGACTTACGACTACACTTTGTTCACTAGCTATTATCTGGTATAGCAACATTAATTTTAATAGACTTTGGGTCCGCTTATTAAAAATTGGAAGCTATTCTTTTTTTTTTCAAGAATTTATTCTACTTCACTTACTTCATAGGTATACATGTACATTTTCGTATATTCCTGATATTTTTACTTTGAAAAGCTCAGTTTTGGATTAAGTAAATTTCTTTACGCCAAAATATTTAGATACTAGCAACGCGCCCCGGCTTCACACGGGTGCAATGTAGATGTACTATACACAAAACATAGCCTATCTTACTCGCTGATAATGTAGCTTTCTATTGGTGAAAGATTTTCAAAATCGGTCCAGTAGTTTTTGAGTTTATTCATAATATACAAGAATACAAAAATTCAAAAATACAAATCTTTCCTCTTCATAATATAAGTATAGATTAATTAAAATGCTGTATTAAGTATTAATAATAAGTGAATCAAGGTCCCGTTTATCGTATTTATATCCAAATCGACAAGTTGATTTTGTCTGCTTACGGTACACAAGGTAATGAATCCGGACAATTGACATCTAAGTCAGCATAAACAAGGAAACGTTACATATTTGCACACTGCAATGACACTAAAGCTAATTTACATCAGTGACGCCTTTATCTGCACCTGTTGGGGACATTTTCTTGCAGTGAGTCACCATTGGTACTCATTAACCGTATGTTTCAGACGAACTCGGCTGACTCAACGATTATAGGCTAAATAAGGGCTGTTTTGCCGAGAAACCACTTATTTACCCTTACTAGGTAATGCTCGCGGACAACCGCTGATTTTCTTGGTAAGATATGCCGGAACGCATTGACGTGACTTGATTGAAGTAAGCAGGCAGTTTTTTGATTGAAAGGCTATTATTGCATTATATTGTTTATCTTGCCGCTATTTAATTTACGATCAATCAAGATAGATGGAAAAACCATTAAGTGTTTTGCACATTTCAATTTCAGGTTATTGATTTCCGAATACTCTTAAAAATAGAGTGACAGCTGAGTTTGACAGTAGGTACCACCTTTAAATAAAATACTGTATACCGGATTAAAACGCGATTTATTATTTATATTGTTTAAATTATTTATCCCGACGTTTCGGATGCTTTACAGCAACCGTGGTCGCGGGGAGACAGAAAGATGACAGTTGTCTGATATTTGAAATGTGTGAGTTAATTGAATTAAATATGGCAACTTTGTGACATTTCAAATATCAGACAACTGTCATCTTTCTGACTCCCCGCGACCACGGTTGCTGTAAAGCATCCGAAACGTCGGGATAAATAATTTAAACAATATAAATAATAAATCGCGTTTTAATCCGGTATACAGTATTTTATTTAAATGTGTGATACTCGCGTTAATAAAAGACAATATTAGGTACCACCTACTATTAAATGAGTACTCAGTACATACTTATGCTGGTTTTTCCACCTATTTAATATTTTTTCCGACCGTTTTTCTCTGAATATATTGACAAATGTTGTCTTTTACATGTGTGAGTTAATTGAATTAAATATGGCAACTTTGTGACATTTCAAATATCAGACAACTGTCATCTTTCTGACTCCCCGCGACCACGGTTGCTGTAAAGCATCCGAAACGTCGGGATAAATAATTTAAACAATATAAATAATAAATCGCGTTTTAATCCGGTATACAGTATTTTATTTAAATGTGTGATACTCGCGTTAATAAAAGACAATATTAGGTACCACCTACTATTAAATGAGTACTCAGTACATACTTATGCTGGTTTTCCCACCTATTTAATATTTTTTCCGACCGTTTTTCTCTGAATATATTGACAAATGTTGTCTTTTACATTGGAAAATATCATTAATATATATGTAATAACTAATAACCTATGTCACTCTGGAATAATGTAGCTTTCTACTGGTGATAAAATTTTCAAAATCGGTTCAGTAGTTCAAGTGATTACTTTCTATAAACAAACTCACGAACTTACAAATTTTACCTCTTTATAATTTTATAGCAACACGTCCGGCTTCGCACGGCAAAAAAAATGTACTATAGACAAAATAGTAGCCTATGTTACTCGCTCATAATGTAGCTTTCTATCGGTGAAAGAATTTTTAATATCGGTCGAATAGTTTAAATCGTAACAAACAAAAAAATCTTTCCTTTTTATTAGTATAGATGTTGGTGTTCATAAAAAAAACCAGTGTCACTAAAGTGCGTAAACAATCGTTAGAAAACTTCAAGATATTGTACCAATTAAGATTGTTATCAAGTTGATATAAACAAAATAGCTTGTAAAAATGGCATCTAAATCCTTTCTCAAGATTACGAAATATCCTTAACCTACGACTAAAAATAAATACAAAAGAAAAAGAAAGTTTACCAACCAAATAAGTAATATTATATCAATTAACTTTCTAAATAAACTTTCGGGAGGTATCCTTTTACAGATAATATGAAATAACAAATACGGTAATGTCTTACGAATATCAAAAATTTTCGTGATCCATTCTACCTGTATTGTATCATTTTTTTAACAATTATAAAAATTTCATACACACAAATGTTTAACAAATACTTCAATATTATTTATTTATGTTATATTCCACGCTTTAAACATTTTTATATAGATACATTAGAACTTTAACAAATATAATATCCTTACACGTTGTAATAAAATATTGTAAGACACACTGCAATATGGCAGCTGGTATGTGACCACAAGGAAAATCTAACGCACGTAATTATTCCAATGACTGAGCTTTAAGTACTTTGTCGTATTAATTTACTGCTATTTACTCACTGTCAACTAAGAATAATTTACTGTTTCTCTATTTACATTACCTAGTGTATCAAATTGGTTAAAGGTTTATTCAATATTCGGACGGGTGCAATCTAGATGTACTATATACACAAGATGTATGCTACTCTCTGATAATGTAGCTTTCTATTGGTGAAAGAAAAGAAGTTTTTAAAATTGGTTCAGCAAATCCAGAGATAACTTCCCTACACTTTGGCTTACATTATTCAAGTTTTAGTAGGGATCCCTAATTATTTCTAGGAATAAATATACTATGTTACTCGGTGAAGATGTAGCTTTCTAATGGTAAAAGATTTTTTTAAATGGGTCGAGTAGTTTTTGAGTTAAATCGTAACAAATACTTCGTCTTTATAATATAAATATTATAAGTATATTAGTATAGATTGTATATAAAATAAATTTATCACTCTTCGTTATTCATCAATAGTCGCATGAAATGACTTTCTGAATACTAACTTGCACTCGATTTCAACTGTTTATTTTTTCTTTTCGTAAATAAGCTCGGATAAACTTTATACAAACTGATGTTTGGACGAGAAAAAGTAGTCATTTAGAAACAAACTGGAAACTAACTCAGAGCTCTACTGCGAGTTTATGAATCGGATTTTTAATGAAATTTTATATACTGTAGTCGTTTTGTCTACAAAAAATATGCGACGAAATCTAAAAGAAGGGCTACGTGCGTATTTTATATGAATATAGGTACATTTGTAATAAAAACGATTGCAGTATATAAAATTTCATTAAAAATCCGAGTACGAGTATTAACGTATGCAAATCCATTCATATATTCCTTCTTAACTACTGCTGAACTAATTCTTAATTCTGATTGATTATATCGATACTTCCTAAATACATAATATTATATTAAGTCTAACAAATTTATATATTTGAGTAATTTTATAGAAAATACCGTTATAAATTAATTTAAAATCTCATTTAAAAACAAATCAAATCAGTAATACCATTTTATACCAAAGCAAGATTTTCCATATTTTGTTAAAAAAATTATTTCGAATTAATTTGATATCATTGATTCAAATCGCTCTCCTGAATTACTAAATTATCAGTTGACTCATATGAGCCACCAGCCACAAAGAAAGTTGTGTTCACAGCCACCCGAAAATTGCCTAATTCTAAAAAATACTAGGACATCAGAATTTCAGAAATATGGAACAAGTATTCTGTTAATCTATAGGTACTTTGCTGCGTTCCGAATCACGCACGATTCATAGTTTTTTTTTTTAATTTTTACTTTGTTAAGGCATTGGATTTTGATATAATATTATCAGCCTATCGATCTCAATAGACCGTGTAAGTGTGACGTCACAAGTCTATTAGGGTTGTGGGCATGCTCAACGGTATCCACAACGGTGGATCTTCGCTTGATCGATATGTCGTTCTTGAAAATGTACGTAATGATACGTGGTTACGTTAATGGTTTCAGTAATAAAATTTAACCGAAATACCGACTTAATACACCATATAATATATTACTAAAAGTTTTCTAAATAGACTTGTTACGAATATGAAAAGAATTATAAGTGTAATTTAAAATATGTGAAACAAAAGACAAGGAAGTGTTAACGCAATAGTTTAAATTCCTAAATGTTTTTTGTTTGATATTAATAAGTCGATGTTATCGGAACAAGAGTCGTTAATTAAGTTTTATATCGATATCATTAGTGTAGGAGGCTGGTACAAGATTCTATTTAAGGTTAGCGTGGAATACAGGTGGGTATTGTTAATACAATTTAACGCTCCTTTTGAAACTATAATGGGTAGCCATCATAAAAATTTTAATAATCTGAAAATCGATTCACGGCGTCGCGAATTTTATTACACAGTGTGTCATTTATAAACTTAATATAAATTTCTAATAATCGTATTGCTACGTACACGTCTATAAGTAATTAAGTAGTCGTTGAAGAATTCGAATTTATTGTTAGTAATATACGTAACATTGATCTTACTTTGAGTCGTGGCTTATTTATCAATTATGAATTGTCTATGTTAATAGTTACTGCGCAAATGATGGAGTTATTGTTATGAATTACTTGTTTGTAACAGTTCTTACCTTTCGCGATGGTCACGGGCATCAGCAGCTACGGCGCGCCTTGTACTGCCGTCGTACTTGTGCTCTCGGCCATAGATGCTGGGCGCGAAAGGGTCCTCTCCTAGGTAATAACGGTGCGGGGGGGCGGCAGGGGGCGCCAGTTCTCCACCGTACTGCTTGTACGTGCGCGACGCATGCTCCGGCGACGGCGATCGCGAGTTACGCCGCCTAGCCTTACGTTCCGCAGATGCCGACCGAATCTTCCCCACTAACTTCCTAATCGAATTTCCGATCGCGGAACCGACTGATTTTCGAACGGGCGATGGCCGTCTGTCATTATCCGCGAATCGCGTTTTCTGATTAAGCTTCCTTTCGTCTCTGTCACGGCGGCGAGGTGGTGTTCTATCCCTGTCTGAACTACCCCGACGTTCTCGCGGCGGTGAATAATCCGGTGGTGGTTCCACTGCACTATCGTCATGGCTGTCTCGTGATCGAGCCGAATTCCCGTTTCGCGATGAACTTCTATATCCACTGTCGTAGCGATGATCGTCGGAACGTAGCTTTGAATGCCGTTTTCTTTCAGGAATTACTGGCGGCCGATATTCATCTTCTACGGATGGTTCACGGAACGATCGATCTGTTTCAAGTGGACGGAAAGGTGAACCACGTGGTGGACTGTGCATTGTAGATGAGGATACGTAGGCGGAGTCGTCGCGTGAAGGCGGGTGCCGGCGACCGATCGGCGATGACCTTCCTTGAGGCGAATCGCGCTTTCCGTATACGTGTCTCGGTGATGAACCGTTTAATCTATCATCACTGGCATATGGAGAGCGGACCGCCGGTGGCGATGGTGAAGAACTGCGTGGTTCGGGCATTCTCGGCTTACTGGCTCGTCGTTGAGACCAATCTGCTACTCCCTTGAAATATCCACCTGTCCTGTTTCCCTGAGGACGTTCGTCCGACGGTGTCGACGATTTAGTCTTTCTAAGCACTCGATCGGGATACACGGGTGGCGGAGGTACGGATGACGTCTTCCCGTAATAGCCTTCGTCATCTGCTTTCTTCACATAGTATCCAGTTTCAGGGCGCCGTCCGATTTCCTCAGCGATAGAGTCGTGTGATGATCGCGATTCACTACCGAAATGGCTCTCTAACCATTTAGATGTTTCCTTTTTGCGTGTCTCTTCCTCGATGTCAAAGTTAATTGGCCGTTTCGCGTAGTCTTTTTCGTGATCTGCAAAACAGATAGTGTGTTAAATAACGAGATAGACGTGCGCGCGCGCGGGCATCTACAGCGTAATGGTAGGTTGCCGCACCTTACATTGGACACATGTTATGGCGTAATCGCACAGTCAATAAGTTTGGCAAACTGTTGAAGGTCAATGCAAGATGCAAACAACTAAGGCATTTTTCTCAAGCGGTATGAGACACCGCGGCAATTATTGACTGAATATTAATTTCTAGGTCGCCAAGGCTTATGGTACGAGCAATTATGTAAGTGCTAACTGCTAGTATCCATAACTTGAATAACTGCTTCTAATGAAACCATTTTGATTCATTTAATTTTCTTAAAGATTTCTGATCTTGTTATAAAGCGAATGTCATTAATTTCTTAATTATACCCCATGAACTTTGAACATCCTGTCTTTTGCAACAATGATAAAAATACTAGTTGAATAATTGTGAAATTTTTAACACTTTGGCATTAAAAAAAATGTGTTTTTGGTATTCAAATAATTACCTAACTTAGAAGGTGGAAAGCTATAGAATTATGTAAGCATACTTAACCAGTATTTACGTAGTTTACGATTACAAACTTATTTTCTTTGTACCTTAATACTTATCATATAATCATACCTATATAGAAAATAATTTTATAATACATTTAAATAAAGTTAAACAAATCATTCCTTAGCCATGAGTAGCTTTGAGCATCCTTTCATCTTTCTTTCAACACATATAATTTCATTATTCTTACAACCCTTATGTTCTAAGTTAAGTCAGGGAATAACAAGTTAGAACTTTTAAGCACTGAGCCTTTATTGAAGTTTCAAAGGTGCCGATTAAAAATGATTACATACTTGCTACAGTGCAGCTATTCTGTGGCTATCCAACTGCATAATATGGTTAACTGAGCCGCTTGAACAGTTTAAACTGACCTCAGCTATCGCGTAGGCTCAATGGCCATCCATATAAGGGCAACAGATGGACCCATAACATCAATTTACCTAATTTTATATATAAATATATTAATTGTACGCAGAAACTTAGGTATCAAACTCTGTAGGTGGAACCCGTGATATTGCGTCAGTTGTTTTTTATAAGTTGTATTATATTTTTTTTTTTTTTTTTTAGTTAAGTTAGGTAAGCGTTTGCCCGCCATCACACCTGATGGAAAGTGCTGATGCGGGCTATGATGTTAAGACACGCTTACCTAGGAGATGCCTATTAACTCGAGACTTAAAAAGAGCCATGTTGTACTGCTCAGGAAAGACAGACGCAGGGAGTGAGTTCCAGTCCTTAGCGGTTCGCAATAAAAAAGAGGAAGCGAAGCGCCCTGTGCGAACATGTGGTATCTCCACTAGGTAAGGATGGAACCCCGCCGTGCGTCTGGATGTCCGGTGATGAAACGGAGATGGTGGAATTAGTTTAGTTTATTAAATTATTATTATTTTTCTCTGGCCTTATGAAGAATAAAATAAATGCTATTCGTTTGTTGCATAGTTCATATGAATAAAACAAATTAAGCTTTTATATTTCACATAAATATATCAGAGGGTTTATTTTAGACAATGTATTGTCTATGTTTCTTGTGATTGTGTTAATTTCTGTAGAAATCTTGATGGTTTGTAACTAAATCAAAAATGTAATACTTTTCGGACGCTAAAGTGTCTTACGCTGTCTAAACCATGATATATCTATCTTCTATATATCTATATATCTAATTTCAATATATTTAATTATTTGCGTAACTAATTTGACCGACTTGGTCTTAATCCATATCCAAATAAGTAAATTAGTTACTTCAAGCAATAAATAAGATCGAAAATGTTTGTTACATAATACCGTTTAAATAAATAAGATGTCCTTACAAGGTCTTAACAGATAAGGCACATAATTATTTAGTGCGTTAATTTGACTATGATCTAACTCTATTCTAGTTCAGGCGTTTTCAACTTTTGGTTTCACCGGCCCACTTTATGTCTTAACAAAGTTTCACGGCACATCAGTAAAATATATAAATATAGTATACCGATAATTAGTCTACTCATGGTAAAAATGCGGCTTTTAATTCGGTTTGAATTTTCATCACACATAAGAAGTGTGTTGATACCCAAAGTAGTATATATTGATGTGATTTTTGTACCTGATACATGTATGATTGTATCAGGTACAAAAATATATATAACATTAGTTCCATACTAACTTAAGTATGGAAGTTTTGTTAAGATTTTCAAAAATAATAAAATTAAAAAAAAAACATAAACTAATGTGTTGTGTAAACTAATATTGTGTTGTGTACGTTTTTAGTTTTATTGCATAAAACTATCTGACTAATTATTATCAAACTCCATTTTTTTATTTGTTCTGTTGATAAAGGGTTTATAGACAGTTCTAAATTATACAATATAGAATCGTCAAGGAGTTTTATGTTATGACTAATACAATAGAACTAAAATCGTAAAAAAATCAGAACCGTCGTTGTTCTACGATCACGACGAAATGTTTATCCGCGCATCAGTTTAAAGCGGCTGCTCCTATTTGGATAATAATTTTTTATTATATTTGTAATTGTCAAGGTTTGTATAAAATAAAATATTTGACAAATCGTACGGAAAGTGATCTTTAGAAAAAATTAAGTAAATTATTATAAACATAAGTAAATGAGAGTTTCGTCGCATTCTTCATAAGTATAGCTGTGTAAAGCCAGGTAGGGCAGTTAATTAAAATATTTTAAAAAATTATCGGAATCATAAATTATCATGATTTAATCACTTAACAGTATTTCGACAGAAATTACTGAATCGAACAATGGATAGCCTTCGATCGGTTTGTGTTATTTACCAAACTCCTGAAACACATGCCATTACTCATTTTCGAACAAAGATCACTTGAGTTCACTTTTTTTTATATAATGTTCTTATTATTATAAAGATTTAAAGGCCTGGTAACGAGACCTTTAAGCCAATCTTATTTTCGTACACTATTTCACATGTTTTCCCGCCTTCTTCAACTTCCCCAAACAAATCTATAATTTACTCCGATATTATATAAGTTCGTGATGAACTGTGACTTTCGTTGTATAGGAAATATTTGATCGAAAAATTGAAGTAAAAAAAAAAACGTACTACTAAAATAAAAGTACACTACACGTAGGCCCGTGTAATATATTTGTTTATTTTTCATTATTTAAGAAAAAAAGTTGAATGTATGTACAATTTCCACGTGATTATGATAATAATAAAACGTTTAATCCGGTATAGGTACAGTATTTTATTTAAATAATAAAAAGTTATAATAGACTAATAAAAATTTATTGACAAAACGACACATGTTATACTTCTAGAACTGGCATCTTACCAAAACTAACTAGCTAGACTTCATATTTTCCATTAAATATCTTAAGTACCTACTACTATTTAGCAATTATAATATACAATATATTGTTTTTTTTTTATTGCTGTTTGTAATTATTGATATATTACAGTACGTACACGAATTATATTTGACTATGCGTTAAAATTAGTATTTTATACAAATGTCGCATTCGAATATCGGTTCCCGATTTCTTCATTCATTGAAAATTTTAAATGGATAATATAATAAAATCAGGATTTAAATATAATTGAAAAAGCGCCACCTAGACTACAAACATTACAATACAACAAACCGTTCTTTTCTATATCAGAGACATCTATCGTGACGTTACAGTATTAAATTCAAACTGTTGTAGAATTTAGTTCCATTTCTCACCATTAAGTCGAAGGCGCCGCTGACGTCGCATTCTAACAGAAAGACTGTCCCAATCATCGTCCATATTAGGCTGACCCTCTCTTTCGGCTACAACAATCAAAATAGATTATTTAAATTTATATAGAAATAAATTCATACTATACTATCGCAGTAATTCTCATCGGTATTTGCACTATCTACTGCATTATTCGAACCAAATATCGTTTAATTTTATACGAAACTAGTGGACCCCGCAGACATTGTTCTGCCAAAATATTGGCTTCGAAATTATACAATTATTCTCAGATTGGAATATGCCCATTTGCCGCTGTATGTGAAAAAAGATTTTCCCGCTTTTCTGTTGAAATTTTTCCTGAATTTAATTTCTTTGCTATAAACATCACGGAGCCCGAGACCTTTTCAACGAATGCAAAACCGTGGAAATCTGTTGGTGCGTTCTGGAGTTATAGCGTCAGGAAGGAAAACCCGACTTATTTATATATAGTAGATAATTAAATATACTTTCAACTTGAGTACAAGTGCCTTCATAATTACGAGCACATTAACGTTACGGAAGTGGGAACCCTTTATTGGTGAAATCTAAGACCATAATAATTTACCATAGTTTTGTCGCTCGATGCGCCTTTACCTTTATTCTTTCTACTTATTATATATTCTACTTATTTCTGTTGCAATATAATATCTTCTAAAAAAGATTATATTCTTCTAAGAAAGTCTACTAAGTTGTACTATTAAGTCCCTAACTTATTTTAAAAAAGCCATTAAGACATATACTACCTACAATGGTTGGTCAATGCCTAAACTAGAAACTTCTTTGGCCACAGTATTAAATCATTACTAACTGTCTAATAGCTTTATAATTAAAGACTCAATACCTATAAAAGTAATATATGGTAAAAAAGAGAGTGAACGAACTGCATTATTATTTATAACTAGGCGTCATTTATGATCCCTCATTAAATGACTGTGATTAGTTCAGCAGCCGGCCTAGCATGATAACCGCTACAAAATTTTGTCGACCGTTTTCTCGTGTTTTAATCGATTATCTCTTTATTTATTCCGGGTCTAACATAACAATTACACTTAAAACTCGACTTTTAATATCAAAAATAGATATATTTGTCGATCGAGATATCTTTTCTATCAAAATTGTCGATGTAATATATCGAGATATACACAGTCTCGTGACAGACAGACAGTCTCGTGGCGATCATGCTAGGCTGGCTGGACGGCACCCCCCTATGCAACATCGTTAGCTACGCCAATGCAAATAGCACCATATGTACCGATTCGCAAATAATGATGATTGTATTTTGATTGAATTTGAAGGTTTTATACTACCTTCCTCAGTCCTGGTCCTGGACTGCAGCTGTGTGGCGACGCGCAGTCCGCCCGCCATCAGATCAGTCGATCGTTCCACCTCCACACACTTCCGTCTTTCTCTTCCACCGGTCTCTTTAACCAAACTTTCGTTGCTCTTCACCGAACAAATCTAAACAAAAAAAATCCTGATTTTTGTAAAATTGTTTTTTTTTAGACTAGTAACATGCAGCTTCGCACGAGTGGAATGTAGATGTACTATTCACAAAATGTAATTGTGAATCGTTACAAATATATGCTTTCTAATACTGTCTTTTATTAACGCGAGTATCACACATTTAAATAAAATACAGCAACCGTGGTCGCGGGGAGACAGAAAGATGTCAGTTGTCTGATTTTTGAAATGTCACAAAATTGCCATATTAACGCCATCTATTCCAACAGAGTTGATATTTACTGTAATTTTCTATATTATAACAATATTGACTAACGGTGTCCTCTTGTTTTTTAGTATGTTTGGCTTGAAAAGCATCCGAAAGGTCGGGATAAATAATTTAAACAATATAAATAATAAATCGCGTTTTAATCCGGTATACAGTATTTTATTTAAATATATGCTTTCTATTGGTGAAAGAATTTTTAAAATCGGTCCAGTAGTTTTTGAGTTAAATCGTAACAAACAAACAAATCTTTCCTCTTTATAATATAAGTACAGATAAATGTATCAAACAAATGCGTTTAACGTCTTAACGCGTATTAACATCTATACTATTTCGAAGACTGAATAAAAATTGAATCATCAAAACAAGTTGTATTGTACTATTATTTTACTACGTTTAGTGTTTGGTCTCACTATCAATAACAATGAAACTATTTCAAAACAGAATCAGACAACAAGAGAATCATAACATCTCTGAAGACTGCTACGCGATCGAATTTATTAATTAATCATAATGCAAACTGTTGGGTTTAAAAATTCTTCAGTCTCACTCAGAAATAATAAATTTAATTTAATAAAAAAAAATCAAAACACAGATTTGTTATAGTTTTTGACATAGAGCAAGGTTTTTTTATATACCTCGATAATATGATGATATTATCGAGGAGTATAAACTGATGAGTTTACCCACATGCTTATACGCTTACAAGCAATAAATAGTCCATTTAAATAATATTTTATATATAATATAACCTATTCATAACGATTTCACGACTAAATCGCTGATCTGATTTCGACGAAAATTTATATGGATATATCCATACGCATGTCATGGATATTAGACGAATGTATAGTCACAGGTACACAGGTAGTTTTATATGAGTATTTTTTATGGAATACGTGGCAAATGAGCAGATCATTGGTCATTGCAACATCTGCATCACCAGAGTACTTGCAGATGCGTTGTCAACTTAAAAGTACGCATTTACCTCGTCTTTGCCCAATTCCTCGTCACAGACACGCTCCTGTTCTTTAGAATGTCGCGTCTCCGTCACCAAAGTGCCATCTGGACGAAGAGCTCGCAACTCCTCCTGTAAAATAATTTAAGATTATATTCAAGATTGGTGAGAAAGATAGCTGAAGTAAAGAAGATATTGCACTCCTGTGTAAAGGTTTGGCAATGTAACAGTCAATTAACTGTGTGATAAACTTATTACATGTTTATATTCAATAATTCAGCATTCGGAAATTCATAGACTGAAACCGAAATGCGCAATATCTTCACGGTTTTTCCATCTAACGGTAGATCGTTACCCGGTCGGAATTTCGATATACCTCCCACCCTATCAATGGCCGAAGTTACCAAACGTAGGGAAGACATGCTTACAGAACATTATATGTCGTCCCGGTGGGATTCAAACCCACGACCCATCGATGCGCACGGCAGGTGTTCTACCGAACGCGCCAACGACCCCATCAAAAACAAAAACCATTGAAAAACTGGTCCTAAGACTGCCTTATCTTGATCCTGTATGTTCGCCGAACTGTTTTATAGAATCAACAACTTTCAACAAAATACAATGAATGTTATTGGTATTTCAATCTGCGAGTCTGTGCGGAAATACAACCAGTTCTCGGAATACGTTAGAAATGAAATTTAACACAATCATGATGTGAACAGTATCCCGTTATACAAACAGATGCATTTACCAGATCACCGAGTCATATAGCATCTCAAATATACTATTGAGAGTAAAGAGGTAGTCTATTGCTTATTCGTACTATTTATATATACAATGGTATATACTGCCTGTTTGTTCAATTAAGGTTCGATTACATAAAAGTTTTTAATAAAATTCGTAATGTAACTTGCAAGAACTCAGAGGAAGGAGTTTTTATTCCAGGAAAACATCCCTATACTTCCGAAATGGCAAGCCGCGGGAAAACCATAATTTCTCTAGTACGTTTTTTTTTTTTTGTATAAGCTAAGCAGCTAGCATCAATATCTTTTTAAAAGGTACTTCAATAGCAAAAAGCATTAAAAATGTTATCAAAAATATGAAGATTTTAATTAACATTTAATAACAATTTTCGTTTTCTACTGAGTCTATTGATAATAGTTTTTTTTGTTGGTATATATTCCTTTCAAAATATTATATTCCAATAAAAAACGATTTATCCTCGCTTTACAATACAGTATACATTACACATTTGAGTACCTACTAGAATGTAAAATTTTGAACTAACCGTGTCATCAGTAGTGATAGTGGTATTGTAAGCGACCGTATCTTTGA
The DNA here is from genome assembly GCA_905404175.1 of Anthocharis cardamines. Taxonomy (NCBI): domain Eukaryota; kingdom Metazoa; phylum Arthropoda; class Insecta; order Lepidoptera; family Pieridae; genus Anthocharis; species Anthocharis cardamines. The sequence goes on along the minus strand of FR989950.1, from coordinate 3,075,482 downwards.
CGAGCGTGGGACCTCGTGGTACGAGGGCCAGCTGATGTTCCGTTTGATTCTTCAGAGCATCGCGAATATCCTCTTCTTTCGTCTCATTCACTGCTGCTATGAGTGCCTGAAACAATCAAGAATATTTTTTATATAATTCTTATTCATATATAGTGATAGTAATTAAACATTATAATCAAATATAATATATAATAATATATAATAATCATCGTAAATAATAGGAAATAAGAACGCAATTTTTTTTTATTAAAACAATCTTTAAATTATCCTAAGACTATAGACATCACACCCGGAATAATACATTTGATATTCGCGAGCCAAATTTCAATTAAATACTGAATACCAGAAAATGGGTCTAAAAGAATTTGTAATTTCTGTAACAGTCAAATAGACCCTGATTCAGGTTACATAGCAGCCATTAATTTAAGGTATAATAATAATTTATAATTAAGGTTATTCCTACAAAAATGCTTTTATAGTGCAAATAACTTTCTATAGCTATTCAAATAGTTTTTGCTTTGTTATCTTCATACGTAACTGTCAGTGAAAAATTTATTTTTAATGTCAAGTAACACTTCACAATATTTATTTTCGTAATGGAAATAAATTTCTACAAAAAAGCCGCCAAATACTGGGCTGATGTGCCGTCTACATTAGATGGTGTACTCGGTGGTTTTGGGTTTATTACGGACATTGACATCGCGGGTTCTCAAAAATTTCTCAATGAATTGCTGTCTTCTAATACACCACCAGCGAATAATCGAGCATTAGATTGCGGAGCCGGTATTGGTAGAGTTAGTAAAAACCTTTTAATGTCTCATTTCGACAAGGTCGATTTGGTTGAACAAGATGAGAAGTTCATTACCACAGCCAAACAATTGATCGGAGATAATTGCAAATTAGGATCATTGTATCAAATCGGTCTACAACTATTCAAGCCGCAAGAGAAATATGACGTCATTTGGTGCCAATGGGTACTTGGGCATTTGAATGATTACGATCTAATCAGCTTTTTGGAGAGATGTAGAGATGCTCTTAAGGAAAACGGCGTAGTTGTTATAAAAGAGAATACGACTACATCTAATGATTTAGAATATGATGATCTTGACTCGTCAGTGACACGCCCCTTTAATTTGATGCTCAAAATTTTCGATGAAGCCAATTTGACGGTGATAAAAACTGAGATCCAAACAGGTTTTCCGGACGACATTTATCCTGTATACATGTTTGCCTTACAACCGACACTTGGGATATAAATAATATTGTGCCAGACTCCTAAATTTGTTAGCATTAAATTTAAATAAAAAACTCTGTTTTGTATTATTTATACAATCAAGTTGTAATGGAAAAGTTTTAGGTGATGATCGTTAACATTTTTGTGTTGAAAATATAGTGTAACATGCAAAATATCATCATATTCATTATGAAAAGGCTTATCTATGATGGAGTGTCGAATCGTGTACCGACTTCGTGATTACGAAGTTTATAAACTAGCATCTGAGACGTGCTCCGGCGACCACAGCCGAGTGCATTCACCGTTTTAGCGATTACGAAATTATCCAGTCAGGTACTAAGCTTTGTGGAATTTAATTGTGGAATATAAATGTTTGTTGCGACAATTTGTTCTAAAATTATTTTGACTTGCGAATAAAATAGATCATGTCAATAATTTTAAGTAGCGTTTTAATCTGTTTATTTAAATGTATAATACTTGCGTCAATGCGTAATGCGTGCGTAATGTCAATATTATAAAGGATATTATGAATAGATTAGGAAAAAGTGAATACAGTCAAAATCTTCTATAACGACATAGAAGGGACTACTCATATTTGGTCGTAAAATCCGATAGACTTACAACCGGTGATGTTTTCGAGGTACAAAGTCGATATAACCGGTGTGTTGTTCTAAAGTCTAAACGATGTCTTCATAAACAGTTTTAAAAAATTATAAATGGAAATAAGGTTTTGGGAACATATATACGTAATACTGTCTTCAGCTTAAAAGTATTTCGGTAAGTTATTTAATTGTGAAAACGTAACACGAATTACTTTTGCATTTACAATATTGCAACCATGTTAATAGGTACATTATATTCAAATAAACCATTTGGTTAAAATGAATTCATTATGTTTTATCAAGAGAAAAAGGTGTTCCATTCGATTCAGTGTAACACCTATTCAGCATATAGAATCAATCTCTTATTGTATTGAATAAAAATAAACAGTTTCATCAGAATAAAATAAATACTGTCTATGAATATGTCAAGATCAACGCTCAGAATTCTCGCTAAAATGTCAAATATTTTAGTTTGCGTATCGAAATAACTTGCTAAATAAAAAAAGTTTAATGCAATTCTTTTTACGAAAGACTTAACGTTTTTATCAATATCAATAGGAACGATATACAATTAAATAAAATACTGTATACCGGATTAAAACGCGATTTATTATTTATATTGTTTAAATTATTATTTATCCCGACGTTTCGGATGCTTTTCAGCAACCGTGGTCGCGGGGAGACAGAAAGATGAAACGTCTTGATAAATAATTTAAACAATATAAATAATAAATCGCGTTTTAATCCGGTATACAGTATTTTATTTAAATGTGTGATACTCGCGTTAATAAAAGACAATATAACGATATACAGTTTTATTTTATGATACACTAGCTGTAGTAATACTCTATACCTAATACTTGTGATGAATAACGTATTTATTTAGATAATAATAAATACAATATTTATAAAAAAATCGAAACAAATTTGATTACCATAAAAAGGTTAAGTATAGAGAGTCAACCTTAAAAGATCTATCTTACTAAGCTATCGCGGAAATTCATAGACTGAAAACGAAACGCGCAATATGCACTTCACGGTTTTTCCATCTATGAACCATGGTTCCCACTTGCTCCTAACCTTTTAATGCCAAAGTGACGTAGGAAAAACATGTATACAGAAAATTATAAACATAATATCATATGGGCGGAATGTAAAACCATCCCATCGGAACGCAAGATGCTAACATTTAAAAAATATATTCTATTTTTGAACTGTAGCTAGCCTTTGTGTTATCAAAACATTGTAGGTACACTCGAAACAATAAGCATTTCTAGAAATAATATAAATACAGTCATAAAATAAGTCCTAGTTATGTTTTCACCACTATTGTAAGACTGAGAAAGTCGTGGTTCATTGGGTCACGTGAAACTTCATGAGTTATATTGTTTTTACCACATATTTTAAAGTTAAAGCTAAAACCCAATAAGTATAAAATTTTAAGTTGGAAGTTATTCAAAGTTTAGGGACAAAGCTACCTAAGATATACAAAAAATATCGCCGTAATTAATATTGTGATGTGAAGAATATATCTTTGTATATGTTTGGTAATTTTGTCACTAAATTTTTAAAATTGAATTTAACTTAATATGTACTCAAAATGTTTCACTTATTGGGTTTTATCACTGTAACCTCGAAATCATCCTGTCTTTAACATTGTTAAAGCGAAAATAGGATACCTACTTCTAGTTAGTCTCTTTATAAGATGCAAACATGGTGTAATGATTGCAGCTCCTTACAAACATTTTGTAAAACAAAAAACTTGGCGATTAAAAAGAGTGGCGGAGAGTATTGCCAGTTCTTCTCGTCCGTTCTGCGCCCTTGATTTGAGAACTGGCAGTAAATGTAAATTTTGAAGCATTTTTTTATTGACGTTCATAAGTGTACATTGTGTTACCTAAATGAATAAATGATAATTTGATTTGATTAAACACTGAGAACGAACATAGACAAGTGGATTTTATCCCGTCCAACATCCCACTTACAAACGCTAGTTCCAATTTCAATTAAAGCGAACGCTACATTGATTATTATTAGTATTACTAGCTCAACTAAACTGAGTTTTAAAGTTATTTAATAAGATTATCTACCTAATTACTATAATATTTTAGTTTAATCTATATTTAACTAGATTTCCAGGGATTCTTCATTTTAATTACTAATTTGTTAAACCTTTAACATTATTAAATAAGAGCTAGTAAGTGACACCACATTTTGAAGCGGATATAACTTATTTGACCTTGACCTACATATAGAACACCTATTTATTTATAGTATCTGCGAAGACCAAGCGAAAAATGAAAGAGACAGTAATATGTATGATTCAACAGTCAAATATGTCGCACTACTCAGGACAATAAAATCTACATATCCGTAGAACAAAGTCACGTCTGCATAATGGCCTAAATGGCCCAAAATGTAAATGCATAATGGTATTTTCTTATACATACAAGAACAGTAATTGAATGCAATTTTATGTTCTTTTTTATGTTAGATATCGAGAGACGAGCATGAGGTTCACTTGATTGATGCGCTGTCGACCTACTTTTTACTTCGAGCATTCGGAAATTCATAGACTGCAACCGAAACGCGCAATATGCACTTCAGGGTTTTACCATCCATGAACGGTGGTTCGATTTCTCGGTCGGAATTTCGATATTCCTCCCACCCGGACCCGTTCAATGCCCGAAGTTACCAGACGTGGGGAAAACATGCTTACAGAAAATTATAAACATGTCGTCCCGGTGGGATTCAAACCCACGACCCAGCGATGCGCACGGCAGTTGTTCTTCCGAACGAACTTGCCAACGAGCTCGTCAAAAGTTAAGTGCAATAAGCAATAATTTAAGCGCAATAATTGACATCCAAGAATTGTTAGCACCTGTTTACACTATATTATATGCTGTTTACACCAAGAATACTATTGAATCAAATCTTGTATGACAGATCAAGAATGTTATCCACAAAAATAGTGACTTAGTATCATGTTCGACTTTGTTCGGATGGGACGGGTTCGAATCGCGCCGGGTAAACATTTATAATATTGAATGAAAATGTATTCCTTACGTCTGCTAACTTCGGGCATTATACAGGTAGGAGGAATACCTAAATTTCGACTGAATATCAATAAACCCAATCATATCTGGTTAAACCCTTGCGTGCATTTTGGGCATTTCGGTTTCAGTCTATTGTTTTCCGAATGATCGAGGTAACAAAATTATAGATCGCCAGTGCATCATTGGCTGAGGTTCTGTGGCTGAGGTATTAAGTTAACCTCACGCTCAAGTGTCGATAAAAGTAAATATTTGTGTACCTCAATATTACCTACCAAATACTAATAGAACTATTGAAACTGACATTTCGGAAGAAGTAAAAATAATTTGCGAATTGTTTTAATATGTTAAAGTTGTTTTATTTAAATTAGTACTTGCGTAAACAAAAGTCAATACCATAATAAGAAACAGCAATAAATACTAATAGAACTATTGAAACTGACATTTCCGAAGAAGTAAAAGTAATTCGCGAATTGTTGTTTCAACCGGTTGTTTGTTCGTAGCGACCGGCGCGCGCGCATACTTTGTCCAATTTTATGGAATGTGGCCGCGCCAACGAAACACACGAAAGAAATTAATGGAATAAGACACGCAAGCGCCTCATTTTAAATTCGCATATGCTGTTACTTTTTTATACTAATGAGGCTGAGTTACGGGATAATTACTAACTTTATTCCCTAACGGTGGGATACTAAAAATATACACATATAATCAAAACTGATGGGTACTCAAAATATTCCTATCTATATCTGATCTATACTAATATTAAAAAGAAGAACCGTGCACCGATGTGCATCGACATGGGTCGTGGGTTCGAATCCCACCGGGAGAAATATCGAAATTCCGACCGGGTAAAGAACCAACGTTCCTAGATGGAAAAACCGTGAAGTGCATATTGCGCGTTTCGGTTTCAGTCTATGGATTTCCGAATGCTCAAAGTAAAAAGTAGGTCGACAGCGCACCATTGACTGATGTTCTTTGGCTGAGGTATCACCTACCATCAAGTGAACTTCATGCTCGTCTGTTGATATCTAACATAAAAAATAAACCTACTAACCGAAATTACATCATCTTTTGCCAAAAACTATAAAGCAAATATACCGTCATAAGTTTTGTAATAAAAGAAACAAATGTAACCTTGATATTAAAGATTAATTTAAGAAAGAATTTTATTCTTAACCTTGACAATGCATTATCATAAAACCGAACTAACATTCATTTGGTTTTTATTCACTGTCTAGACTCTAGAGACTGCAAGGGACAAGTTTATTTAAAAACAAATCAAGGATCTCGTCTGCTATTCGGAAAACATCATTTTAGGAGGTTTTATAGATGGAGGCCGACATTCGACAATTATAATACGTTTAAATAAAATACTGTATACCGGATTAAAACGCGATTTATTGTTTAAATTATTTATCCCGACGTTTCGGATGCTTTTCAGCAACCGTGGTCGCGGGAGACTGAAAGATGACAGTTGTCTTATATTTGAAATGTCACAAAGTTGCCATATTTAATTCAATTAAATTAAAAAATAATCTATTAATTTAGGTAACACAATGTACATCTATGAATGTCAATAAAAAATAATACATATTAAATTACTAATATTACTAATATTAAATGCTTCTAATTTTACATTTACTACCAGTTCACAAATCAAGGGCGTAGAGCGGACGAGAAGAACTGGCAAGAAACTCGCCGCCACTCTTTTTAATCGCCAAGTTTTTGTTTTACAATTATTACATATTAACGCCATCTATTCCTACGGAGTTGATATTTACTGTAATTTTCTATATACAGTAAATATCAACTCCGTAGGAATAGATGGCGTTAATATGTAATAATTGTAAAACAAAAACTTGGCGATTAAAAAGAGTGGCGGCGAGTTTCTTGCCAGTTCTTCTCGTCCGCTCTACGCCCTTGATTTGTGAACTGGTAGTAAATGTAAAATTAGAAGCATTTAATATTAGTAATATTAGTAATTTAATATGTATTATTTTTTATTGACATTCATAGATGTACATTGTGTTACCTAAATTAATAGATTATTTTTTAATTTAATTGAATTAAATATGGCAACTTTGTGACATTTCAAATATAAGACAACTGTCATCTTTCAGTCTCCCGCGACCACGGTTGCTGAAAAGCATCCGAAACGTCGGGATAAATAATTTAAACAATAAATCGCGTTTTAATCCGGTATACAGTATTTTATTTAAATGTGTGATACTCGCGTTAATAAAAGACAATATAATTATAATACGGCTTCAACGAGGCACTCTGTGAGTACACTTGTCGGTTCAAATCGGTGAGCGCACGCACCACTGCCTCGTAATTATTATTAGACTTTTAAATAGATTACCTACTTACATTAGAATAAAGCTCTTTAATAATAATAATGGATCTATGTAATATCTCATAAAATACTCATAATGCTGAGCCAGAAAAAGTCACATATTTACAAAATGGATTTCAAGGCATTGTTTATAAGTGTATTTTTTGTATATATTTGAGGAGGCTCTTAAAATCTCAGAAGTCCCGAGGATGCGTTGCCGTCTTTTAAGCCATGTTTGCACTACCCGTCCAGTCGCGGGACATTTGGTTTGTGTGAACAAGACAAAACACAAGCGACATTGTCCCGCAAAGATCTACTACGTGAATGTCGGGCGATATGTCTCACAAGGGGAGTGTCAAACATGGGAATCACAGATTCTCATCACTTTTATATATATATTGTTAGGCAGGGTCCCCAGGGCCATTAAATAATTTATAAATATTAAAAAAATATATATATAAAATGCCAATGCATGCCATGCACTGGCGACAACAGGGTTCCGTTTTTCACGTTCACAAGACAAGAAGACAATCCCGTTCGTTTATATATAAAAAATATAAATAATTTATAAAAAAATAAATTAAACTCAACCGGGACTTGATCAACAGTCGGTCGCTCAGTAAGCAAGAGTATTGCCACTACGCCACGAAACCATTGCTGCAACCGGTAAAAAGGTTCCTTCTACTTAAGTTATATATTATAGTACTTTGAGTGGCTCAATAATAAAAACGAATGGCGTCTTGCCTATATGTTTATTGAGGGGACCCTGCCCTACATTATATATATAAAAGTGATGGGAATCTGTGATTCCCAAGTTTGACACTACCTTAGTCAGAGACATGTCCCCTAGTTAAAACGCGACTTTAAGGTAAGAATAGACTCATTTCTTGAATGTTCGAAAAAACCGCCGACGAGAGCTGGTTCATAAATACAGCACCCTTATTTACAATATCAACTTGATACTACTAATTTTCACTAATTTACGTTATAATATGTAGATTACGCCGCTTGAATGTTGATCTAGAAGAGTGGTTTTTATTAAGTTAATGAATAAGTTATTGTCCCCACAGTATATTACACAGTACATATTACAAAATTGCATGAATAGTAAATAAAAGAGGGGTAATAAAGCTCCCAGGGAACACGACAATCCACTTAGTACCTCTGACAAGTGGTTTAACTTTATCAGACTCCGGGATACCGTATGTTCAACTGGTATTGACAGTTCAATTAACAGGCTTAAATAATGCAATTAAGGTGGAATCATTTATTTTATTTTGTAGGTAATGTTGTGAATATAAGAATATCTAATACTAGCAATCCGCCCCGGATTCACACGGGTGCAATGTACATACAAAAATAGATAGTTCGTGTAGTTTTTGAGTTAAATCGTAACAAACAAACAAATATTTCTTCTGTATAATATTAGAGTATAGATATATTTGGGTGTGTCATCGTTACTGCCACAAATATAATAAATATGTAAAGTATGTAGAGTCTTAAAGTATTTATTTAGTTGTACTGGGTTTTTTTATTAACTTTATATTATTTATGAATATTGAATATTGGTATATTATTATGTATGTGTAAATAAAGATTATCATCATAAATCAAAGAGAGGAAGACGGTGAGAAGTCATAAATAAACGGCTAAATAAAATTAAATTTAAAATTTAAAATTTAAAATTTATTATTTTAAATTTAAATAAACGGCTAAATAAAATTAAATTTAAAATTTTGAATTTAAAATTCTTTCAAAAATAGATATTTTTATTAAGATTTATTCGACTATCCAAATATCGAAGGTATAGTACTAAAACCACAGAACAGAAGAAGTAAGACTAAACCCCAATAAGTAAGTTAATTTTTTTTTTATATGAATAGCCTCTACCACTATCTTATGCTATGCATAATATCTCATGCAAATAACGAGTCTCGATATTATCATTTCAAAAGCAGCTAGTTTGATTCTCTTAAAGATGCAGCCTCATTGGATATTGCAAAATTATTTTAACAAATGCCTGCTATTTCGTTTCATTGTTATAGAAGTAGATAATATAAATGGGAGGCGTCGTTTATCTAACAAGCCCACGCAGACATATGGCCGAACCTACGTATCACCGCACACACGAAACATTAAACATTTTGCGCTGGATGCTGCAACAAACCGCTTTGGCCTGTTTGGAAAATTATCGTATTTGCGGTGAACGTAATCTGAATTTCATTCATATTGGTATAGTTACCAATACCGCTGTAATCTGGTAATTCTATTTAAACCTTTAAGGTCTGTCGTGTCTCACATTAATTACGTCTTGTTGCAATTCAACTGATTCAGATTTATTATGAGTAATATTGTTGGCACATACAATTAATCTACTATAGTGAAATCTACATCTAATCTACAAATTTATCTTTCTATCCATCTATCCACGAAATATACATAGTGAATATTTATAAATACTTACACAAATAGAAGTAGGTATACTAAATATTGCTACAAATGATTTCCTCAATAGATTCTAAAGAAAATAGCTCTAATTAATAAACTTGACACGCAAACAAAGTATCCAAGATAAGCACTTTACTTACGATACAAGATTGCCAGATGGTACGGAAATAACGCTAGAGAAAATTGCACACATTCACATTGCCCATCTCCTAATAAATTGCCAGGGCTAATTTTCAATTAATGAACGTCTTGCAACACTGTGCTTATCCTATGAATCAGTGTCACAGGCTTTCTAGTGACATCTCCAAGCTTGAGATTGTACGATAATGCAACTGGGAATTTCTCGTTCAATGTTCTGTGTGAATATGTGATATTAATAAGATTTTTAACCTGTAGGATTTCATTTTTTTTTTCATAAACTTGTCAAACATTTCTTTTTTGAAAAGCTTGAGTATCTGTTGGATCATATTCGTACTCTAATTTAGTTCGCTAATAATTAGACGCTAATTTAGTTCTATTAGGGATTATCTTTATTTTTTAAATAAATATTTTATAGCGGATTAAAACGCGATTTACTATTTATATTGTTCAAATTAATTATTCCGATGTTTCGGATGCTTTTCATCTACCGTGATCACGGGCCAGACTGAAATATGACAGCTGTCTGATTTGAAATATCACAGAGTTGCCATAATATTAACGCCATCAATTCCTACGGAGTTGATATTCATACTGTAATTATATTACGGCAATATTGACTAACGGTGTCCTCTTGTTTTATAGTATGTTTGATATGGGGTTTTAGATTTTTAATTACTGGATCCCAATCGCGTTTTAATCCGGTATAAATATTAAAAGTCATTATTATCTTTATACATAGATATATTAAAATACTTCAACTCATTTTTTTCCCGGTCAATAAATTATATATTAAATACACAATTTTTAAAGAAAAATGCGCAATTAATTAAGTTCGCCAGCGCCATAAATGTCAAGATAAACTAAAAAAAATACGGGTAGGTACATACAATTCACAAACACGACATGAATACGTAATAATATTAATTCTCAGCTTCTTAGTCGCGTCATAATATGTAACACTTACATTGAAAGCAATAAACCTTAAAAGGCATTCGGGTTATCGGTTCCGTTGTTCAATGAAACATAATTAAACAATCTCCATGCAACGACCGACCTTCAAATACCTACTTGTTGCAACAACAGGTTGATTTCGATAGTCGATACTGAATATAGTGAAGTAGGCTTGGCATTAAATATGTTGGAACTAGGCCTTTATTGGAGATACTAGAAGAGATAATTCAGAATAAGATGATGGCCCAAATTATGAAAAAAAAAGTAAACTTCCGAATCCTGCTAGTTTGTAAAGCATGGATCAGATACATTTCTGGTTCCGTTTCATTGATCAGCATTCTGTGCCCTGCTCGACCGGAACAATTTTTTCTAAATATCTTGTTTCCCCGGGAGTCGCGAACTAGGACATCCAGTGCTAAACTCATCGTACTTACCACTGAGCCACGGAGACGGTGCCAGCGACTTCGTTCGCGTGGGCTCCATCTTAAGCTGAGCTTTTAAGCAAAAAAAGTGGCGAAATAATCAAACTATTTTATTTCCATATCAATCTGTTATTGACATCTGATATTTCGAAAAAATTCGACGCGAGTCAGTTAACAGTTTGCATTGCGTTGCCTTTAAAATATTCTTTAATATGGTAACTTTTCTTTCTGACAGCCGATTTCGATTAAACAAAGCCTATATGTTGCCGCGGGCTTTGCTTAATATATTTGTATTTTATTATATGAAATATTTGCATGAAAATCGGTTCAGTATCTTCGGGGATTAGCCCGTACAAACGGACAAACAGATAAATAGACTGAGAAACAAAATAAACATAAAAAAATCCGGGTTTGTTCTATTTCTCTTCTTACATCCCCCTGACTCAGATTTTAGCATTTTTTTCTATGTACAGACATTTGACCTCTACAGTTTTATTACATGTATAGAAGATACAGAAAATTATTATTTTAAATCACCGCAAAATTCAACTAAGTAACATTATATAACTTGAAAGACAAGTATCCATTGATCAAAGCGCTTCGTGATTGTTCGCAATAACCTATAAATTATACCTTCATCGATAAACTTCTATTTATTAGCCTTAGAAGTGTCTTAAACGTTAGAAATATCATAGACGCGGCATGTTACATCTATGAAAGAGGATTGTGCTTCCCGCTGCGCCAGCGTTCTCTTAATGTCTCTAGATCTACTATCCACTCTCAACTTTGTACTCGTGGTGACAGCGCCGCCATTTTATCGACAATGTTATGTTATTTATTGGAAATGCTGACAGACCATTACTTATTACTTGAACTCAGATGGCTTTGGAACAACTGAAATGATGCATTGAATCTGTAACTAGTTACTGAAATAATCAATCTCGTATGAGTTAAATAGGTCGTTTAGTTACAGTTATTGTAAGTGATGAATTAGTTGCCTCTGTCCGATTAAATTCTATTAGATACACCCGTATAATATTCCTGCAGTTATTTTGTTATGACGGTTTTCCTTAGGCTTGTATTGAGTGACAGATTTAGAATTTTATTTCTCAAATAATTTGTAGATCTAAATCTCTTTTTAGAACTCAGATCGCTCAACACGCAACCGTGACCCCGACGCGGACGCTTTATGCTATCCACCTTCATAGGTATTAAAACCTCCACCAGTTTTTGTTATCAACCTTACGTGCCGCTTGCACATGTTTGAACATCCATCAATTCATCAAACTCTGATGGCATCTCAACGCATAGCATTTGGATTAAAAATAAAATATTATTAAACAATTTTTAAACAAAATTTCAACTCTACAGGAGAAAAAAGGGGCTAGGATTCCCAAGATCAACGCGAGTAAATTCGTTGGCCTAAAATCTATGGCGTTTGAAATTCTTAGTCTATTTAAAAGGTTTTAATTTTTATACATTCTAAGACATTTCCAAGCAAAAATTTAAATAATTTATAAAGTTTCGAACCACTTTCAAAACACCTTACATTTCAAGATCAAGACTACAATTTCATCAACTCGCTGCACCTAATCAATGTTATTTTCCTATTTCAAGGCGTACAATTTCAATAAATAAGAGAAAAATCTTAGATATAAAGTACTTTTTTAGTAAAATTCAGTTGATTTACACATTAAAAACAAATTCTAAGTTGATCAAAATTAAAATGTACAATACTTAAGATTAAAATTATTGAAGCAAAACTCTTGATTTTTATGTTAGATATCGACAGACGAGCATGAGGTTCACTTGATGGTAGGTGATACCTCAGCCACAGAACATCAGTCAATCATGCGCTGTCGACCTACTTGTTACTTCGAATATTCGGAAATCCATAGACTGAAACCGAAACGGGCATTATGAACTTCACTGTTTTTCCATCTATGAACGGTGGTTCGCTACGCGGTCGGAAAGGTACTGTTGATTTTCTCATTGGTTTGCTATTTGAAAAGTATTTTTTTTTATATTTCGTATAGAACATTGAAGAAACATTAGAACCTTTGCTGCTTTATTCGATCTTAGATACTGGATGAGGTATTACCGGTAAAACTTGCTCAGTTTAACTTAGTGTATTATGAGAGAAATCAGTTTCTTTACTGACCCACTTAGGTTCTGCGGAAAGAAAATACGCCGGGATTCTGCCACCAAATAAGAAGCGGGAGAAATTAACTGATTGAAACCTGTACCAAGGTAAACGAGTCGAGAGAGTTATAATAATATTTTCTAGCGTTTAAGGTAAATAACTTTTACATACCTCTTCGGGATCAATATGTTTTGAATGTAATTTTTTTCTGCAGTGTTTTACTGTTAGACAAAATAATTTGCAAATTTAAAAACATTTGAACTTAATAAATTTATTTTCTCTGATAACAACTCGAGTCCACAACTCGGGTCCCAAGAACAAAATCGTATCTGCAAATAAACGATTTCACACATACGATTTTTTGTTCTTGGGACCCGTCGAACTAATCTATACTAATATTATTAAGAGGTAAAGCTTGTGAGTGTTTGAGGTTGTAGGGGGTAATCTGTGGTTCTACTGAACTGATTTCACCAATAGAAAGCTACATTGTCAGCGAGTTACATAGGCTATGTTTTTGTGTATAGTACAACTATATTGCACTCGGGCGAAGCCGGGGCGTATTGCGACAGGATTTTTAAAATCGATCGAATAATTTTTGAGTTAAATCGTAACAAATAAATCTTTCCTCTTTATAGTTTAAGTATAGAAAAGGTATTAAATAATAATAAATAAATATGTAAGATTGATAACTCATATTCAAGTATTTATTTACGAGCAAAGCCGCGGTTTGTCCTAAATAACTATAATAACAAGTCATTACTTACAATACGTTGCACATGTGTCGATTACTCTGGTGATTGAGCGATTTCTATAACAGACAATGGTTGTGTTAATGAGACACTTGTTCGTAAAAAGATGTGACTTTTGTGACCTCTACAGGGGTTATTAAATCGCTTTAAACTATATATTATATAGTACCAACTGTAAAAGCCCGAAAAGCAGTAAATCCTAAGATTTTTAATAAAAAAACTCTGAATAATCAAATATAGAATGTTTTTTTTTTGGTAGGTGTCTCAGCCACCGAATAAAAGTCAATTATGCGCTGTCGACCTACTTCTTACCTCGAGCATTTGGAAATTCATAGACTGAGACCGAAACGTGCAAAATGTACTTCACGGTTTTTCCATGAACGGTGGATCGTTGGAAGTGATAATACGTGGAGAAGACATGTTTTTGAGAAGATTATAAATACGTTGTCCCGGCGGTAGAATCCGCACCAACGAGACCGTCAAAATCGTCAGTCATGTTCCATGATTACCATGCAAGTTTCTTGTTGATTAAAATTCTATTAAAAACTATTCTTCTTGTGGTGCCTGTCCATTACTGGAGGTTGGCCGTCAGTCTCGCGAAGCGTGTCTCGTCCTGTGCCAGATGCAGCAACTCCTCTGCAGTCGCAATACCTGTCCACTCGCTAACGTTACGCAGCCATGATTTATTCCTTCTACCAACACGCCTTTTCCACTGGATCTCACCCATCATGATTAGTTGAAGGGGGTGGTAGCGGTCATGGCGCAACACGTGGCACAGGTATGCAACTTTCCGATGTTTAATGTTCTGCATTATTTTTTTTGGAAAACGATCCTTATATTCTTATTATCCTTAGAAACTTATGGCCGCACTCATAGTGTTCGAAGTTATAGCTGTATTTTATCTCTGTTCATTTCCTAATTCTAGAAAGAGATATAATTATAAAGAATGCGCATTAAACAATTTCTACTTAATCATTAACACGCGAGACACGTGAGCTTTTTTTACAATTTATTAAATATTAAACTCGAAAGTGTCTTACTGAATTACGCCACTTTGAATAGAGTCGTGAACAATCAATTTTTCTATTATGTCAAACCACTTCCTAAGGTTACCTTTTACCTGAAAAGCCTTTGAATTGTTTGCCTTGACATGACACTTCTAAAATGTTACTAGAATTTCAAATCTTTGAATAAGATCGTTTTATCAACGACAAAAGTATATCTTTTTCAAAATGGAGTTGCAAGATTCCACCCGAACAAGCATAGTTACATACATTTTAGTTTTAGCTTGGAAAAAAGATTACCTTTAAAAATTAAATAAAAAAAACAATAAAATAATATTATTATAATATAATTTCCATTTTAAATACAATTTCAATAGATTTGATTTGAGTACTGAAAATACGATTTTTATTTAACTTAGAATTTGATCAGTTAATGAGTTTCACCTCGTGGTCCATAAAACACGCTGTTTTAAGAAGAAAATATTTACATTTTTCCTTAATTCACCCAGATCCTTGTAGGAAAGCCAGCCAGTACAGAATTCGAATTTTAAAAATAGTCTCAATTTATTTTGGTTAGAATATTTTCTTACACTCTTCAATCATCAAGCATCAAATTGAAACCTAACTTCAGCCATTATTCAAATATTTAAGTACATATTGATGACTTAGCTATTATTTAAATTGGCCATCTTGCCTCAATCAAGAAATATAATATTCAATTAAGCTTCTGTTAAAAAAAGCGAGTCAGTCATGACTTAAATCCAATCTGACCTACTATGTAACAGTAACTTCATGTAATAAGACACGCCTAAATTATAATTCACAGTTACACTTACCGTCGTGACCGGCAAACTGTTTTACAATATGTCATTTTGAATGAAAACATTAGCCTACTTATCGCTAATACTCATTGTTGTCCCATTTTTATACTATTTTTATACCATTTTTATATATTTGCCATACACATTGGGCACGTATTTTTTGTCACAGATTTGAATCTGGTTGACCAGAGAGCGGCAAATTCTGTTATTTTGATTGCCTTTATCTAACTGATTATTGTATTATTAGATCTTTGCTGTCACAATTTGTGTTTATTTTATAAAGCGATCCGGCTTTGCACGGGTGTAATGTAGGTGAACTATACACAAAAAGAAGAAATAATTTTAAATATCGGTCAAGTAACTCTTTCATTACGAAGGTAAAATGAAAGTCAGAAACATTTTAAGTAGCCCTCAAATTTTGATTATCGTTTCAGTATTCCGCGGTAGTTCAACCAAATGCCGAAGTATAAAGATATGTATACAGAAGAATTCATCTACAATATTCCAGACAGGATGTGCAGACGGTTATTTGACACGGTAGCGAGAATGGTCTGACTATTAATGCGACTTTGATGGCCAAGTGGCGCTTTTAACCTCACGTAACTTACAGGTTTTATCTTCTTAGAATTATATTTGATATTGCAACATAGCCTCGTAGATCTAGACATCAAACAACTGTCCACAAAAACGGTAACCTGACTTAAACTCAGTGCCGTATTTTGGTTTGGAAGTCTTGGGGCAACAAAGGAGACCCTAAATTATTTTCCAAATAAAATGAAAAAATAATTAATTTATTGAAGTAATTTAAGAACAATATAATCATCTCAGAATACAGAAAAAAACAGAAACCACATTCACCCGTAATTGCAAGGCGCGCATTTTGTCCAAAAATTGTAGTAACAACCCGCATCCGCTTCACTTCTCACCCGCGTAATGTTGCTAGCTCTTAAACTTTTTCCTTATTTTATGGTAAACATTTAGAGGCAAAAATATAATATTTGAATGTCTGAAAATAAATAAAATAATAAATAAAAGACGGTATTAAATTTAAAATGAATTTATTTCATGTAAGCCGTCATGTGGCTCTTATGACAAGTCGAAACTCTACCACCGATTCTGCTGTGAAGAGTCGGTTTTTAAAGGTTTTTTCTGTATTCTGAAATAATCATGTTTATACTAAGTAGGTACCTAACGGTAAAACAGTGAAAAATAATATCAAAGGAGAATTTGTTTTCTAGTGTTTACTTGTCGGAGAATTTCCTTAAATCCAGCCCTGTATAAACTTATTGGATGATAAAATAAGGAAGTATTCAAGTATACCTTTGTTTATGAGATGTATGTTCATTGTTCATATTGCTTTTCGAAAAGTCAAGGAGAGTCAAGGTTAATGTAGAAGGTTCTTGTAAGGTCCTTTCATTTAAGGCATTTAGATTTAATGCTTTTGTCAAGCATATAAATAGTATATGCTTAGTAAGAGTCAGATTGATGTATCTAGATTTTCTTAATTTTACAGGAGAGCAGAAATAATGTGAAAATCCGCCACTTCAAATTTTACCAGCTTTTTAATACATATAGTATGCAACTGACAGATAAAAAAATATATCAGTATATTGGCATACTATTAGAGATATAAAAAACTTTAGAATTATTAAGTTACGTATGTAGAAAAACTATTTTTGATTTTTTTGTTGATATGTTCATCTGGTTCTTATACCGCGTATTAATATAGCCAAGAATCTAGATGGTGTGGCATTACTCACCAGTAGGGCAAAGAAATCAATCATTTCCTAATAATTTACCAATGCAATATAAACAAAGGGTAAAATCTCTTATTCGTCTATTAAAGCTACATTTACAGAACCCACGCAGAATTTTAAGATTTTACGTAATACTCAACTTAAATATCTGGTGGTAATTTACATTATAGGACACTAATAATACATCCCAGCATCTGCCAAAAGAAAATTATAAAAAAGTTACGTGCTGATAATGTAGCTTGCTATTGGTAATTTTTGAGTTATATCTGAACAAACGAACAGAGTTTCCTCTATAATATTAGTATATACTAAGTTACAAAAAAATCACTTACTGAGACTAAATTACACATATAATTTTTGTGTGTAGTACATCTACATTGCACCCGTGCGAAGCTGGGCCGTATTGCTAGTAATAAATAAATCCTTAAACAGTAAATTACAACAAGGCAAGGAAAACAGGGAAATAACACGAAAAAGACATTGTCAAAAATGAACAAGGAAATATACATTTACGAAATACTATCACGTTGTAATTGTTTCACAACACGGCTTAACATAACACGGATGTCCTCCAAATTTTGGCATCGATTTCAAAAGGATTCGAATAAAAATTTGTGAACACGAAATATAATTAAATAAACGTTTTCCTGTAATATATTGTCACCAACCTATAATTTGATATTAACGTATAAGCGATCACATAAATGAACAATGAATTAGTGAGAAAATACCACACTAACCCAAGCTAACTGTATTGAAGGAAGTACGTACAATTACGTTATAATTCCCGTTAAAGTAGAGAAGCAATGTTCAAGACGTTTATTACGAACTGTTTCACAGTGCTTTAGAAATTGCAGTTCGCCGGCAGCGAAGCTGGTATGATTAATGTTATACTAAAACTAGCTCTATTTTATATCTTACAAAAGTTATCCTCTATAGCTGTTCTTGTCAGATACCGACAGACGAGAACGAGGCTCACTTGGAGATAAGTAAAACCTCAGTCATAAGCTGCGCTATCAAACTGAAACGCGCAATCACCTAGAAGGAAAAACCGTGAAGTGCACATTATGCGTTTCGGTTTCAGTCTATGGATTTCCGAATGCTCGAAGTAAAAAGTAGGTCGACAGCGCATCATTGACTGATGTTCTGTGACTGAGGTATCACTTACCATCGAGTGAACCTCATGCTCATCTGTCGATATCTAACATAAATAAAGCACTTTAGGGACCATCCATAAAGTACGTTATACGTTATGAGATCGTCGAAGTGTGAAATTGTGTGACAAGGGGTGGGACAGGTCCTAAGTTTCGTGTCATCACATTTCAAAATCTTTGACATCTAAGTGCCAAATTTGAACTATTAACGAAAAACATTAAAATATTTTCAACTCTAATCGTATGAATATATGGATTAAATTGTTTTATTGGTGAACTCATACTCGCTCTACTAGTGTCATGCGCAAGTCGCCTGAGCTCTTTGTAAATGTAAATACAACAATTTTTTAATTGCAAAATTGCAAAATATGTGACGTCATACTAGGGAGGCGGGTCTCACAAATGTGACCTACTGTTATAAGGACGGGGGAGGGGACGATCCATTACGGCTATTCCATCAAAAACAGAAACTAGATTTTCCATATACCTCCCAACTGTTTAATCCCCGAATTAACCAGAAAATAGCACGATAACAGGGAAGTGCAAGCATATCAGACACTGTGGAATTCAAACAACCCATCGGAGCGTAATGGCGTACCACCAACTCATTTTCGAAAATAATACTATTGTAACGAATGAAATATGATGGCTCAGATAGACTCCACATGCACAAAATATGATCTGGATAAAATAAATTAATTGATCTCTCACAATGACATGGGGACGTTAACCCACTCATTACTTAAAGGTCAATAATGCACCTGCAACTGCGGTGTTGCAAAAGTGCTTGGGCGGCGGTGATTACTCAGTAAGTGATCTGTAAGACGGTTTGGCCTCTTCTATACAATAAATAATCAAACAGCATTCGTTAAAAAAATCCAGTATCTCTATACTTATTGCCTTCCATTATATGTTTCTCAATATTTATTGCCTTCGATTATGGATAAATAAAGCATCTACATCGTAAGAGCGAAGGAATTTCTTCTCGTTTATTATTCGTAACCAGTCGTCAATTTGGAAATACATTGTCGGTGATTATTACTCGTAATATAATTAACGGCAAAGTATTTACTCGTAACCCGCTCTACGGAGAAAAATAAAGCGTATGATGTGTACACAAAACATGTATTTATAATAATTAATTAACGACTTTTTCGTTATCTCTTTAGTTTGCATACCATAAAGAATTTATGATTAAACTTCTTAGTAAAAATCAGAAAAAAATAAGTCATCTTTATGTATAAATTCATATCACGATTCCGTGTGTCCATTGTTTAAGTGTTCACTATATATTTTAACCAACAAGTTAAGCGGAATCTTATGTAAATATAGTTCTTGTATAATTTATATAACACGTGTGTTTTCTTAAATAAGTTGTCGACCAAAGTATGCTTGATGTTAGCCACACAACTATTCAGTATTTCATTCAACTTTTACATCTATATGAGTCATTCATTACATGTAAAAATATCGTAATTAATTCTCATTAAGAGAAATATAATTTCTTTTGAGCGCAATAAATATCGTTAATATTTAATTATTATATAATACAGAAGTAAAGCCTCTTTTTGTGTAGACAATTTTGTTTTTTTATTGCATAATTCTGTAAATAATAATGTATTATAAAAGTCTGGAACAACTAAACCATTTTTCGTAATAGAAAGTTACACTATCCTTGATTAATATAAGTTATTTTAATAGCTGTTAATAAAAATTAGGAAGAAGCGTTGTTGGTGTTTTAAAACGATTATTTTATCTACTAAAAGTTTAAATTTACGTGAAAGTCATGTAATGCAATATTTTGCTACCTGCAATACGGTCGAATTATATTAAAGATTTGAGTCCGGTTTCTAGTAATAATAAAACTAAAAATGGGTTTTTATTTTTATTTTTTTTATGCATAATAGACAGACGTTTGACCGCGATCCCACCTGGTGGTAAGTGGTGATGCGTTCTAAGAAGGGGTACGTCTGTCTAGAAGAAGCCTATTCACCCTGGCCTTAAAAATACCCAAGTTATAGTGGTCCGGAAAGATAGAAGCCGGAAGGGAGTTCCATTCTTTCGCAGTTTTAACAAGGAATGAAGATGCGAACAACACTGGAGATAACTCAGGTGACTAGTGCTGGTATACCATCAGGCCCACAAGCTTTATTCACGTCTAGGTTACGAATTGTGCGCAGGACATCTTTTTGAGTTATCTTAATGTCCGGCATGAAGGAACCACAATCAGATGATTCTAGACGTGAATTATTGGCAAACATGAAAGCAAATAGATCAGCTTTGTTCTTTGCAATCAATATTATTGTAAGTCACAGATTCGAATGTTGGCTGCAGAAATTTACATACATAGATCCTATTCTCAAAATGCCAACGTGTAAAGGTTTTTAAACTTTACAGTATCAGAATTTTACAACGAAACTTCAAGCTACTGGTAACTGGTAAAGAATATATTGTGAAACAGTTCTGGCGTAACAGTTTATTAAAACAATTAGGCGTTAAGTTATGATCTATTGTATGAAGGTAGGTATTTGGAGTTTCTCTCGAGATGTTTTTCAACAATATGAATTTAATGTTAGTGAGAACTTCACAGGGAAATAACACTTGTTATACTTCCGAACTGTTCTACTTAACCACAATTTTTATTTAAAGATGGTGAGGTTATCCAACCTAAATTACATTTTGTATGTAAAATTGTTATTGTATTTTTTTTTCATGTAAAAAAAAATAATAATTCGATATTCGTGAAACGTTTAATTACTTAAATGCTTGTTCATGACTAAGAATTTTTCATTAAAAAATCTGTTCTGAAACTCTGGTAAATGTCAAACTAATAATGTTAAAGTATTATTATAAGCACTACTTTTAGGTTCTAAGACTTCAATCGAACGTATTAGTACTGTTTCTTTCCAATTAACATTTGATTAAATGACATATTATGTATTTAAAGATACTAGTATTTACTTGTTTGAATATAACAAATTGTCAACAAAATTAAAACACATGGCTATGTAGGATAGCTCATCTGCAGAATATCGGCATACCTATATTCAAAATGTCCGTGCTGTCTACCTATTTTTTCAAGCATTTAATCATCTATATACCGAATCTGAAAAGCGTAATATGCGGTTTCACAGTTTTCCAAGTACGATAGGTGCATCTGTACTTGGTCGAATTTTTTCTTCTCACTTTATCTATTCATTTCATAGTCAACTACTCGATGCAATTTTAAAGCACAGTACCGCGCACTCTAAAGAAAAGAGCACCAATTAAACCTATTTACTCCACTAAGAGAAATGCAACGTCACATCGCCTCACTAATAATAACACTAGTTTACACGGTTTTCATACCCCAGCTGAAAGTTGTTAATTTATTATTTATTAGGGTAGTATTATCCAGAAAAAATAATAAAAAAATTCTGTCACGTCTGGTTTAAGAAATATTTATATACTTAACTGGATAACATAATGTTGCTATTAATTTTTAAAAAATATAAATTTGGTTCATTTTTTCCTTCTTTTTATATTTATTTGAATCAGTTTCTCTTATAATGGATCAACAGTAATCCCCTAACATGTTTTCATCCCAAAATCCTTGATATTGTTCTTCAAAAACCTTTTAATCTTGGTACACTCGTTCCCCTTGTTCGTCACTCATACTTCCTTAGTTTTCAGGGAAATAACTCAGAGCAAATGCAAAAAAATAATATTTAATAACATTTTTACTATGGCTTTTTAAAATTTTCCAATAAATCCGTAATAATTTCTTTGTAATTTTCACTTTTTAATTCATCATCACTTTCATTGTCACCTAGTATATTTAAACTCGAATTACCGGGACAAACTGGATGTGGTAGATCTTTCGAATGCAAAATGGGCTTGGTAACAGATGGAATTTAGGTAAATATAATACTCGCCTTATTTTTTTTATTATATTCCAATATATTTGTAACACAATAGTAACAATCATTTTCATGATTACTAGGTTATCTCCACCGCATTTATGAACCAAATGGAAGGTGTACGTTTTCTCCTGATGACCATTGGAGTAAGACGATTCTACAGCTTTTTCAAAACACATGAGGGCCCACTTTTTATCATGGTTTCCAACAGAAAATCCAAAATGATGAAGATATGCACTTTTTAATGAATCTACATCGGGTCTTCTCTTTTTTGAAAATATAAACTGTCCACAAACATAACAAAATCAATTAGAACTTTGTTTAGACTTACTACTCGACATTTTAAATTAATCCGAAACAAGATAATTGTCGTTTGAAGCGAATGAATAAACAATAAACTGTCATCAGCACGTTGGGTAGTAGAAAAAAAACATTTGACTGTAGGTAGAAATTGAGACGTGATATAATTTTTCTGCTAACACTTTTAGGATAAAGGAAGGTAGGTAAACATATTTATATACATTTCTTTCGGGGTATAAAAAAAATCTTAAATTTTGTAAACTAGTGTAATTATACGTCACATTTGACAGCACGATAGAGGTGAGCAACCTGTGGACTATTGTTATGCGTTGACATGGGAATGTTAAGTGCTGTGCACATCAGGAGAATACCGATGATGTTTCCATGAACTGTTTATGCGTGGCATGGGTTCTCAGCTTTATACACGGTGCTATTTGTTCTTGCGTTACAATATTAAGAAAGTTATCAAGATAGACGCATACTATACAAAATCTCTAATATTTGAGGAGAGATAGTTTTACTTTTTTAAGAGATTCCGGTCACCTAGTGGAGAAAGACGCAATGTCATTTGTGTCTATTTCAATAATCGTTTTTCCTTTACACACAAGTTTCCAATCTATTCTTTTATTTTTATGTTGCCTGTTGAAAATCGGACAAATAAAAAACGTTTTGTTCGGGCAGGACAGAAATCAATGAAACAAATGCAGAAATGTGCTTGGTCCATGCCCACCTGGGAGGACAGATCTTTAGACGTGCTTCAGTCTCTCAAACTTAAAAATATTCTCACTCTTATACATATCGTGATTGTTTTCCTCTTATATCTATAGAAATTCAAGTTCTTAAATACTTTAGCCACTAAAGACTCGAAGGTGTACTCTTTATAGTATGATTCCTATCCGAGGATTTACCTACAATATTCCTTTTACGTTGCTTCCTCAAATACTTCCTACAAATATGTTGACGATATATTTTCAAAGAAAACCATCTACAACCTCTATAAGGCTAGCTAAATTTGTTTATTTTTATTTGAACTTTATTTTATAATTACTGCCAGCCATGCGCAGACTGTAAACTTTATTGACAGCTCAATGAAGCAGGTATCAATTACACACAGAATGACCCTTGCAGATTATCATCTCCGCTGTTGATAAGTTTTATACTTACTTCGAAGAACAAGAAGACAATACTTGTTTAGATTGCAGTTCTTTTTTTTAAAATTCACTTTTTCTCTTATACGCTACGACCTTATTAATTGCTTAGCGGGTGGCCTGTCACTTTAAGACATCGCGTCGGTTACGATACTGTCTCAACTGGCTGGTAATGACGCTGTAAATACCAGCCAATTGAGACAGTATCTACATATGTATATATATATATAGGATATTTTTATCTAAATCTTCGAGGATACCAAAAATAACTCAATATTATATACAGAAATCAATTTAACATAGGCAACAGATACATAAAAGTATATACGACTACATTTTTGAGAACTATTACACTTTTCAATTCCCCCTGTCCCACTGCAGTCATCCACCGTAAATAAATCGTGTTAATTTGCGTATAGTTGCCGTATCAATGTATAATCTGTGGTATCAGTGTATGTCATCTAACCACAGAGGGCACAATTTTCCGGAGAGTGAACGCACGCGTTCCCTTTCAACTGAGTGATTTAATCAACAAGTGGAACGCGGGTCACTATAAATTATAATTGATTTAACTCTACTAACGCTAATAATTTTGCTATTAATATGTTATTCAGTGTTATAGATACTTAACCCTAGAAAGATAATCATATTTTTACGTACGTAAAAGATAATCATGCGTAAAATTGACGCATGAGTTTTAAATATCTATAATGTGATGTTTTATTTATTGATTTGAATAAAACTGACTGATATACATTTTTTACATACTAATAAAATAATAAATACCATAATTAATATATTTATATTTATTTAGTATACGAAAATATACAAAATCTTAAAACTTCTTCAAAAATCAACAAAATTTTGAAATATTTTTTCTTTTATCACAAAATGCTGGGCTTTATAATAAGAAATACGAAGGGGTTCCGAAACACCAACACAAAAATAATGCTATATAATAGCATTGTGCGTAGTAGGCTTGAATATTGTTCAGTCGTTTGGAGGCCTCATTATGCTACGCATATTTTACATCTGGAAAGGGTTCAAAAAAGGTTTTTGTGGCATCTTATATATTTTGCTGGAATCTCAAAAAAAACATTACCATCATATGTAACACGATTGTCACACTTTAATATGATATCTTTAGAAAAGCGGCGAATGTTAATAGATTTACTTTTCGTATCTAAATTGTTTAGTAACAAAATCGATTGCCCCCAACTTTTAAATAAATTCCAAATTCGCATTCCAGCAAGATATCCACGAAATTTAATAAACCCTTTCCAACCACCCTTACGAAAGAGCGTCTTTGGCACTAACTCACCTATTTGCAGATTAAGCAAGTTGGTGAACGAGCATAGCAAGAATATTGACATTCATTTTGATCCTCCGGATAAGATACGTGGAATTGTGTACACGAGTTTTTGACAAGTCGTTGTTGTATAATAATCAACTGAAATTACTTGTACAATAATTAATTAATTATTTGTTTTTCGTTATGTTTGGTGCATGCTGTGTTTGCCTTTAATTGTTTGCTACATTTAAATTTGTGTTAGTTTTAAGTACCTACTATTAAACTGTAATGTAACAATGTAAGCAAACGTTGGCAGACTTAAATAAATAAATAAATAAATAAAAATAAATCACAAATAACTTTTTTTTTACTAATAATCAGCAATTTTAACTCATATACTATATAATAAAGATATATTAAACATAATGGGAACATACAGCTATATTCAAACCCGTGACATACAAACTTAGGTACATATCTGAATTATGTTCTTGGCGAATAATTGCCGTCATATTTTAGTGGCAAAATGTGCAGTAAGTACGATTTTTCGGTACTAGCTCTTCAGTCTTATCTTCTGATGTATGTCTAATACATAATCCCGTAAATATATTTTCAAAGTACTAGTTTCTAATCTCTTACTCATAAATGACGATGACAGGGCCATGTTAAGATTTTTTTATTTTTATAACCTTATTTTGTCAGAATATCTACAAACATATATAAAATAAGGTAAAAAATATAATTACATAAGAAAAAACATCAATATCTATTTAGGTTAAAATCTTAAAAATTACTCAAAAGATAATCATGCGTCATTTTGACTCACGCGGTCGTTATATTTCAAAATGGATAACACTTACCTCAGTGCCATATACACCTCACGGAATGTCTAGGCAACGTGTTAGATGTCCTAAAAGCACAGCAACATATTCGCGATATTTAAAATGTGAGAGCAATATTTAAAACGCGTATGCGTCAATTTTACGCAGACTATCTTTCTAGGGTTAAAACAAGAATAAGTATTAATAAGTTTTTACAACACATTTCATATTATATCCCTATGTTACTCGCTGATGATGTAGCTTTCTATTGGTGAAATAGTTTTTAAAATCGATCCAGTAGATTTTGAGTTTATTCATAACATACAAAAATCCAAAAATACAAATATTTCCTCGTTATAATATAGAAAACTGCGTCAGTACTTAATTTGATCAAATGAAACAAAAACTAAAAAATATAGGCATATGGCTACGATTCTTTTCGACGTCAATTAATTATAATAATTGCTTTTTGTTTTAACTTGGTACTATGAAGCAAAATTAAAAAAGACACTACGCGTATCTTTATCAAATTGTTTTTTGATATTATGTATAACAAAATGGTCATTCGTTAGTTAATTTATAAATCTAGCGCATACTTATTTTTTTGTACTTTATTACTTTTATTTACATTGAACAAATATAACAGAAAATGTGAAATATTAAATTAATAATTTTTTGTTTACCATAATAGTAGAACCAACCCAGAAGTATATTTAAATTAACAAAGTTTCTCAGATAAAAACAAAAGAATCATGCATGAGTGCCTGTTGTAGTACAATATATGTATACTATAATATAGTCATTATACAACAAAATCTAAGTGTTGCATTTCAAAATCGATCCCCGTGGGGTCATTTCACCAAGTAGTTATTATTGACCTGCTGTTTGTTGGCAGCTGCAGGCGATCCGTACTTCCTCATTGCTCGGGTTATTACTCGCTACGAACCACCATTGAGAAGACGACGCGATTCTACATTAATCATTAATGAAATAATAGAGTATCAAAGCTAGCTGTGTTGGTTCTTTTATCCTATGACGCTACGTGGTACTATTATTTTTATTCTGTGACAGAACTTTAATGTATGTCGACGGTTAAAAAGTAATAGGGTAAAACCAAGGACTTTATATATATAAAGTCCTTGGGTATAACCGACAAAAACCAAATTGTTCAGGAGAGCAGTTCGTCGTGATCGTAGAACAACGACAGTTCTGATTTTTTACGGTTTTAGTTTTATTGCATAAAACTATCTGACTATAGATATTTTTTTATTTGTTCTGTTGATAAAGGGTTTTTAGACAATACTAAATTATACAATATAGAACTGTTAAGGAGTTTCACGTTATGACTAATACAACAGAACTAAAATCGTAAAAAAAATCAGAACCGTCCTTGTTCTACGATCACGACGAGTTTAAAGTTCACTAAGTTTAAAGGGCACTTTGAAAACGTAGTTTTGTTTGGGCATAAGTGACAAAAAAGTAATCGTTAAGCCATCAGTGTGAGCGCATTCGAATGAGCAGAATTTACGTAGGATCAAGGATGGCATTCATAAGTCATTTTCGACCAAAATGTCGTTTAAAATCGGACTAGAGTGGTGGCGTTGACTCCTATAATAATTTTTTAGAGCTTAATAGAAGTGTACTTTCACGAAAAGTTATTTTCGTGTTGAATATAACAAATATTTAAAGTAATTTAAGTTGTTGAGTATCAAGACCGAATACCGCTGAGTCTATTTACCTTCGCATCCTATGCCATTTTATAAATTATTATTATTTTTTTATTTTCAATACTGTTGGTACATCGCTTGTTGTATATGCTATGTATACTAACCATAGTTCGTTAAATAAATATTTTCTGTTTTGAAAAAAAAAGCTCGCACCAATATTACCGTGAGAAATACAAGCCCGAAGCGATTAAAATTCGCGTGGCCAAAAAGAAAATTGATAAAGAATCAAATTGAGTTTTCACGTTTAAGCACCGTAACTGGCTACGAGGCAATTAAATTGGCGATAGCTTAATATCGGACGTGTGCAGAACACAAAGATTGTACAAATTAAACGTATTCATTACAGTTATATTTACTGTTGATTGGAGGTCAATGACATTCGGCTCCTCTTACGAATTTACCAGAGAATAATTATTTTTAATAGTGCCCAAGTGTGAGAATTTCTATTATTTGTAATTAAAAAAATATTAATGCTTTGGTATGTGTATGTATGTACCATATTTTATTAAGCTGTGGCGGGACCACCATGCAAACCCAAAAGCCCGTCATATATAACTTACTTAGTAAGCAACAAGTCCCGGCTTCGCACAGGTGCAATGTATCTACATTTCATACATTACATTCATCTGAACTATACAAAAAATGTAGTATATAGTCTATGTAACTCGCTGATAATGTAGCATTCAATTGTTGAAAGAATTTTTAAAATCCGTCGAATAGTTTTTGAGTTAAATCGTAACAAACAAACAAACAAATCTTTCCTCTTTATAATATTAGTATAGATATAAATACGTAATTATTTAATTTATATATAAACTCGTATTACGTTAAAGTCGGCAAGCTGAGCTTTTGCGCTTTTATGGTATTCCCGCCATTATAACTGAGGTATTACAATTGTGACGCACCTAAATATCTACTCCGGGTACATTATGTAAGGTTGTCTATCCCCTACCTAACTGAAACAATTTATGCGTTATCGTATTGCGCCAAGGTTCGAATCCAGAACCTCCGGTGTAAAATACAGCAATAGTGGCGAAAGTTTCATTTATTTATTTATAAAAATCAGTGGCATTTTATTTTAATAAATAACGAAGGAAATTGGCAATTAATTACCGATTCACTGATAATTGACTGATTTAAAGCGAAAAATTAATAAGGTGAACCGGAAATGTATGCGGAAACCACACCACACAGAAATAAAAAAGTAAAAATGTCAAGGATGGCACTCTTTGTAAAAACTTTTTAGTATAAGCATAACTATTTCATGCAATTTGAAAAATTATATCAATTTCTAAAAGTTGCGAGTAAACATGAAGGGATGCAAAAGTATAGTCTTGTTTTTTTTTTCAATGATTATTCTGACATTCTTTTAGTCAAACGCAAACGTCAAAGTATTTATTTAGTTTTTGTAATCTGTAACATTTAACCATTAGGCTTCTTCAAACTAGAGTACGTTTCAAGAAAGAAGTCCCACGGATAATGTTGGAACTACAATATTTTTTATGAAAGTATTTTTAACTCCATAGACACTAGCGACACCTAAAAAGGACTTCTTTTATGAAAAGGACTCTACTGAAGTCCCGTTCACGGAAACATACATTTATGTGTCTGTTTCACTGATCATTTTTCATCAGTGAACGTTATCACATGCGTTTTTAAATATAGTGAAGCTAAGTCGCAATGGAAAAGCGCCTTTAAAATTACTTTTTGATGTCCTGTTTTATGTTCGCTTGTTACATAACGACCTAGTTTTAAAAAATAGCAGACAGAACAGTCAATATTTTGAAAACCTCGCTAATTGTAATGAGTTAACAAAGAACGGTGCCGACAAGTGAAAGTATGTTACGTAAGAGTATTTTACTTTGCATCTAATCATACATGCGGTAATGAATTTAATATTGCCATTTAGCGTTACATAAAAGTGATTGAAACTTAATTGTTATCAGTTTGATTAACTCTTATAAAAGTTCTAATAGCTTTTTTTTTAAGAAATAATTTCTTGTAGACTGTCACGGTGGCTTAGTGGTAAGCAGGTTGATTTTAACACTAAAGGTTGCGGGTTCAGATGTAAATAAAAATGATCAGGGAAATTAACCCCCACTAAGAGGAAACGAGAATAAACTTTTTTGTAATTGATAGTATAACATACATATCTATGTATAGGTATAGAGTACTACCAAGGCTAAACTGAGCCAATTATGATACATAATATGTTGCCCATATGTTTGAAGTCAGGAGTTTTGATATACCTACTACCTATAATTTGCTAGAGACTTCGATCAACAATATATATGTCAATGGCTAGAGACAAAAGTCTATCTTCGTGTTAAAATTATTTCAATATAAAATTTCATAAAAATACTTATATATGTACATATATATTTATCTATAAAAGAGTAACTAGATTCATCTGAACATTCTAATTATTAATATTAATTTTGGTTAGGTACTCAAAGTAGGTACAGCATTTATGTATTTTGATAAAATAGTAAACCCGGCGACGTGTTTTTGTAGTTGATAAATATTTGCAGAAGTTATTTTAATATCATAAGAACAAAGAAATCTCATTTCACATAGATGCGTACAGGCATTAAAGCTTTCTAATTCATAAAATTCAAGTCATTGATCACAAGATCATTACAAGTAATAAGTCCATTCGCCAAGGTTTTTGAACCCTTACTTTCTAGCGAGGTAAAATTGAATATCGCGATATTATATTAGCAACGGTAATCGACGCACATACTAGTAATAATTGTATTTACAGTTAATACTTAATTGGATATAGGAAACAGTATTTTTTATAAATAAACATATTATATCGTTTAACACCGGAGGTTCCGAATTTTTAATCCCGTAAAGAAAAATAAGAAAAATGATTTCGGTCAGACAGGGCACACACTAAAAAGATCAGTGACATAGACCCAAAAATGGGTCTGCCCTATGCCCCACTAGGGGACTTTTTTATATATAATAAATTATGCTATACAAAATAAATATAATCGAAGTATGTATTAAGTGCTATAATAGTCGATGATTTAATAATAAGAACTGAGAAAAACCGTTGGTACTAATTTTTTATAATATCCATTCGACGGTTTTTTTAAAATTTAAAAATGGCATACACTTTAAATAACATATCCGTACTCATAAATCTATCTGAAAGATTTTTTTTTTTAAATAATCCTCTAATGATAAACATCGTACCAGATTAAAACGCGATTTATTATTTATCCAGTTGTTTTTAATGCTTTCCAGCAAGCGTGGCCCACGGGCAGATTGAAAGGTGACAGCTGTCAGATTTGAATTTTCACAAATTTGCCATACTAACGCCATCTTTTCATACGGAGTTGATATTTGCTGTAATTTTCTATTGAATAGCAGTGTCCTCTTGTTTTAGTGTTTGATTTTGGATTTTGTTAACATTAATCTTAAGTAGATACTTAAGCATGTCAGACATTCAAACAATGATAGTTATTATAAAATAATATATTAAATTATATAACATGATAAATGTGCCTCCTATGAACAACATTTAGCCATTAACGTTCACCTCACGGTGATATCAATCTGTAAGTAGGTATATACTTTCACTATCGAAGTTCGTTATCTCGAATCTTATGACCGTGGTATTAATTGCTTTGAAAAATATCGTCAACGTACAGTTTAGTACTTACTAATAACC
Source organism: Anthocharis cardamines (assembly GCA_905404175.1). Lineage (NCBI taxonomy): Eukaryota > Metazoa > Arthropoda > Insecta > Lepidoptera > Pieridae > Anthocharis > Anthocharis cardamines. The sequence goes on along the minus strand of FR989950.1, from coordinate 3,043,797 downwards.
TAATCCAGTAGTACCTACTATGTTATTAGATTAAAACCTACCATAATAAATATATGGCATACAAGTTTTTTTTTTTCAGATTTATAGTAATATTTTTGTTCCTGAACATCTCTTTCAGGTATCTTTTCAAAAGCTTGGTCAAACACGCACGCCACGAAATAGGTCATCTTCTTTAGACTTCATTTAAAAATAATAGCATTTTGAAGAATTATATATCCTAAAATCAAAGGTCAAGTTGTTTTTAGAGAATAATATCTTCAACCTTTGACTATATTATTGGTCATAGAATTGGACGTATTCAGAAAACTGGGGCATGTGCCTCGGCGATAATTGTACTTCTAAACTAATTTTATAAAGAGGAAATATTTATTTGTTTGTTTGTCTGTTACGATTTAACTCAAAAACTACTCGATCAAAATTCTTTCACCAATAGAAAGCTACATTATCAGCGAGTAACATAGGCAATTTTTTTTCAAGATCTCCAAAACAGTTCAAATATACATAGTAGTAATAGTTTTGAAGCTTTACAATAAACTCGATTTGTTGGATGTTGGCTTACATTTTTTATTTCATTCAAATGTGATATTTGTGTTAATAAAATACAATATTATGGATAGCTTACCATTTAGTAGATATACGATAAAGCTTCAGAAAGAAAAGATTTGAAAAGATGTCAGAACTTATCTAGCTTACGGCAACGTCTTCCTATGTGAAATTTTACATAGACTACGAAATATTACAATTACCTACTAGGTATATATCCATTTAATATTTTTCTCCTAAGATTATGAGTTTTTAAAAGAATGTTCGGTTTGTCATAAAAAGAATACAAAGAAAACAAATTCTACATTAACGGATGACAACAGATTATATAGCATCGTTATCTGTCTAAACACCATCTATCTACAGTCATCCACTAGAAACCCATCTTTAGTTAGATCTCCAAGTCCTCAACATCTTAATCGCTAAAGACCATGAGTCCACAATTTCGATAATCAGATTATATTATTTATATTTTTATGATCATTAGACTAAGTACCAACTTACGATTCTCACTCGCTCTCATCTGCAATGTACTATCTATCTCTTTATTAATAACCGACTAGGCTCGTGCTATCGAAAGTATACAATCGATAAGTCACTTCGATACCATCTTACGTGGTGTCACTTGGGTAATGGTCTTAATATTGTTAGAATTGGTACTTCATACTGGGGCATTTAACATTTCTGTGAACAATCTAAGAAAAAGAGAACTGAAGATACAAAGAAGGAATATTATAAAGTCACTCTTCTATTAGAGGTCCTTCGTGAGTCAGATGAATAAATAACGAAGTAAAGCCGCGATGAAGCAATTCTAGTTACTCAATCCTTAGCTTAGTATTTCTAGATTTTAATATAAAAAATCATAACATTAAATAAAGTGCTAACTTTTGATATATCGATGCCTTATACGAAAACTATGGTAACCAATAAAGTTAGCGTTTTACATTTTTAATCTATTACCATCTGATTTCATCTATTTAATTTGTTTAAGTACATATAAGACGTATAAGGTTGTATCAAAATAAAAAAAAAACTAGAAGAAAATGGACAGCACTAAGTTTGTTGCTTACCATAGTTAACGTAAGAGACATCGATATACTGAATACTTGCTGATTTAGTCGATTTGTCACCTTATGAACTCTCGATGTACAGCTTATTTAACTGGCATAATCTGATGCTTAATAAGTTGATTAGAATACGCAACTTTCACCGGTCATTGACCGACACCTCAAGGCCAGCTAGACTTACGCTATTTTATTTTAGAGATATCGACATTCGATAAACACCAAGCTCATCTAGTAAGTAAATATCAGTTGTAAAACATAGAAAGAGAAGCTTATTACATTAAAAAATTTACGTGCCAGTGCGGCACTCAGATTCAGGTAAAAACAACTAAGTATACCTAGAATTTCATTTTTTTCAAACTTCACAACTTGTTCGTCACAAACCATAAAATTACATAACAAAATACCTTTACGACTTTATTTCCGTGAAATTGTTTACCTGGAGTGAAGTCAAGTGTTAAGTTTCGACGGTGACCAGCAACAATAAGCACGTTTTAAGCACTCAAATACGTTAGATTGCTTACTATGGATATTGAAGCGTTGCAAATTCTAAGCACCTTGACTTCTCGATTTGTAATAAGAATTATACTGAGTATTTTAAATTAAGAATGAGTGGCATATTCATTGACATTTTATATAAGTGTTATGTCAATGTCTATATTTTTGATATTATTATAATACTTGACACACCTTGAAACATAATATTCGCGTAAATTTAATTAATAATATTATGTAAGGTGTTAATTTGTAAACATAATGATATTTTTTAAACATAATAAAGTAAGTATACGTTTTCCAAAAAATTCTGTTTATCAAAAACGTTTCTCCTAAAAATATAAGTAATATTTTCTCGAGTCGTCGCCGAATTATACAGATGAATGCGTAAAATGTTCAACTTCAATATAATGTTGCGTCACAGTAATTTCGTTCACGCCGAATCATCGGTCATTATCACATTTCGTTATTTTCTATTTGAAATACACTGTTTTGACAAGGTGAAAGGTGTGTCGACTTAATATGGATGGACTTTTAAGATTTATGAAATTTTTCGTCGTGATCATAGAACAACGACGGTTCTGATTTTTACCGGTTTTCGTTTTATGGCATAAAACTATCTGATTAATTATCAAAGTACATTTCTTTAATTGTTCTGTTGATAAAGGGTTTTAGACAGTTCTAAATTATACAATTTAGAACTGGAGTTTCAAGGAGTTTCATGTTATGACTTATACAATAGAATTAAATCGTATAAAAATCAGAACCGTCATTGTTATACGATCACGACGATTTGTCTTCCCCACAAGGTAAGGTATGTTAAAGAAAAATGTAAAATAAAAATGTATGCCCACAACATTCATAGCCAAACGGATTTCGTGAGATGGAATATACATAACATCAAAAATACAGTGTCTATATTATAATTAATTATAATAAATAATAGTCAAAACAATCAGGAGACAATAAAGATGAATATTTTGGCCACACATAGGGCAAATAAAAATTTTATAAAGTTTTGGAGAGTAACAAAATCCTACAATTCGAGTAATAGTAGTCTGCCAGTTAGTGTGAATAAATTACAAGACAAAAAAGATATAGCTAACATGTTTGCTAAGCATTTCTTAGTTTCACCGATGCCCGTGGAGGGCATTCCCCGCGCACGGCCGGCATATGCAAACACAGAGCCTATGACTGTCTGTTCCCAAGATATACTAAGAGTAGTTAGAAGTATAAAACGGGGCAAATCCCCGGGGCATGACAGGCTGAGCGTGGAGCATGTGCTCTATGGGGGTGAGAAGCTTTTCGACGCACTAGCAGTGCTTTTTAACTTATGTATTAAGCATACTTACCTACCTAGTAAAATGCTACAGACAATTGTTATACCTATTGTTAAAAACAAGACCGCCGATTTAACTAATGTCTCCAACTATAGACCCATCTCTCTAGGAACTATAATAGGTAAAATCTTTGAAAGACTTTTGCATCCCGAACTTCTTAACAATATTAAGTTGAGTGATGCTCAATTTGGTTTCCGTTCCGGTGTCTCCACCGATTCTGCAATACTGACAATCAAACATGCTGTCAAGTATTATAAAAGTAGGGGCACATCTGTCTACGCCTGTTTTCTGGACCTTAGTCGTGCATTTGATCTCGTTAATTATGACATATTATGGAGAAAAATGCTCGAATCTAAGGTCCCCGATAGTGTTGTGGAGTTGGTGAGATACTGGTACGAGAACCAGACGAATACCGTAAGATGGGGCGACACAACTTCTAGTAGTTACAAACTAGAATGTGGAGTACGTCAGGGAGGGCTAACCTCTCCGGACCTTTTTAATTTGTATGTTAATGGTTTGATTGAGGAGCTGAGAAGCGCCAAAATCGGCTGCTATATCAATGGAATAGCGTTCAATAATCTTAACTATGCAGATGACATGGTGCTTCTTAGCCCCTCAATCAATGGACTTCGAAAGCTTATATCCATTTGCGAAAATTATGCTCGTCAACATGGATTAAAATATAATGAAGCCAAAACAGAGCTATTGATCTTCCGTGCAGGTAAAGGTCCGGAGAGAGTTCCGCCAGTGTATCTGAATGGAAAGCGGGTTCGGGCTGTCAAGTCTTTCAAGTATTTGGGACACATTTTGTCGGAGGATCTGAGAGACGACTTGGATCTAGAACGCGAGCGTAGAGCCTTGGCTATACGTTGCAACATGCTTGCACGTCGCTTCGGTAGATGCTCTGAGGATGTTAAGAGGACACTCTTTACAGCTTATTGCATCAACTTTTACACAGGGCAGCTGTGGATTAATTACACCAAACGGTCCTATAACATTCTCAGAGTACAGTATAACGATGCGTTACGTATTATCCTAAGAAGACCACGATACTGCAGCGCATCAGCGATGTTTGCGGAGGTCGCTGTTCCAGACTTTTACGCGGCGCTTCGTTGTAGAATCGCCAGTTTTTGGGAAACTGTACGGAGCTCAGAGAACGAATTGGTCCGAGTCGTCGCTCAGATATGTCCCGACAACGTGTTCTTTAAGCACTGGATGGGGGTGCATCGGTCTCGGAATGTAAAATAAATTAACCTAGATTTATTATAATGTCTCTGTCATATTTTTATCATTTTGTCACTTTTCAATATTGTATGACTATGGGTTTATACCTGAATAAATAAATATTATTATTATTATTATTATTATTGCACCCGTTCGAAGCTGGGGGTGTTGCTATTTGTAAATAAATTATAAAAAAAAATTATAATTTATAAACTTTATGATAATTTTAATATTTACGTGCCAAGTACCTCAATGAAGTTGCTTAGAATCGATTATAACCGAAGATTCCTCTCGTAATGTATTTAATAAATCATGTACATAAGTTTGCGTGTAAAAAATACAAATCTTTCCTTTTCATAATATTAGTTTAGATGAAACTTTAAGCAAAAGATTTTCGAATGAAGAATAACGTACTCAAACATAATATTTTCAGAGTTTTAACTGTAAAAGTGCATATAAAGGGCATTCGAGTAAACTTTGCCGTCAAAATAGCTAATTTACATAATAATCGTGCATTTAGAATAACCTTTCTTTGACCGACCACACCCGGAGATCGCCTAAAAAGTCTGAAACCACATCGCTCTGACTCATTTTGTTGCTAACTTGCCAATTCAACGATTGTTCTTTTAAAATGGGACCAACAACCATAAACAAATAGGACTTATACATAAACAAAATGAAAAAGCTTTTTGATTATTAGTTTGGAAGCAATATCATAAAGTATAGCAGTAAGGCTCATTTATATTATGCCATTTTCTTCTACATACAAGGGCAAAAATTGAAAGCAATAATTGAAGCCCAATAATACACGCGGATATTATGTGTTGTTTATACCAAGAATAGTATTGAAACAAAGCTTGTATGATAGATCAAGAATGCTACATGTTATTGAGATCATGCAAGTCATTTATTGGTCCAATTTAATTGAATGCAACAGGCAAGAAACTTGCATTGTGTAAATGGTATTTAATTCTTATTGTAACTTAAACTTATAGATAATAAGTTACCTAATTATTATTTAAAAATGACAACAGTCTTGAAATAAAATAAGCAATCGAAAATTAAGACGTGCTCCTCTAACTACCAGCAACCACCGATTCGATTTTTATTCGTATAGGTAAAGTTTTAACCCTAGGATGACACATAGACAGTATGGTTTTTTCCGGGAAAACGTTCTAATTATAACCCAGGCTTTAAAATATGTATGTCAGCTAATCTTGTAATTCACAACATTTCGATCATATTATTTGATTTGAATTTCAGAGGATCTACTCTGATCTAGCTTGTACAAATGAAACAATTATTATAAAAAATTAAAATTATTATTTTACTAGCAAAACGCCCCGGCTTCTCACGGGTGCATTGTTGCTTAAATATATTTTTTACCCTCCGGATGTATTTATTTTAATAAACAGTATCCTATGTTCTTTCTAATAACTCCGTTGAGTAGTTTTCGCGTGAAAGCGTAACAAACAAACTTACATTCACATTTATAATATTAGTAGGGATTTATGATAAATCACACTTTCCCATATAAAACATACTTGTATTAAAATTCATTTGAAACCTACTAGAAACGATTTAAAGTGACAAGGGTTTCTCTCTAACATTAGATACAGTATGTTTTCCTTATGATATCAAAGGAGCATGTTCCGCCAACACGAGTTATATTGCCGGTCGTACTTCAGGCCGGTCAAACGAGCTTGGGGGTTCCAGAATGCAGAATCACAGGTTTGCTTTCGAATACGCTGAGAGGAATCGTATACGAAGCTAATTAAAGACTTATCGGAATAAAGTATTTGTAATTTGTTAATGACATTATTTTAAATGTGGAACGTTAATTTTGACTCAAGTCAAATGACTTTCCAAAAGAGTTATTTAAGAAATATATAAATGTATGTATTATTATTAATTTACGTTATTAATAAATTGATGTTGTATTTAAAAGTCATGACATTGAAATCTATTTGAAAAATTATTATTATATTAACTTATCTAAAATAATGTAGAGTTATAATATTTCATAATAAAAATGTAGGTATATAATTATGTATATACGTGTCGTACGTATTTGATACAATTACTTTTACACACAAAAAATGTGTATAATATGTATAAATTAAATAGCAAACAGGTTTCAAATTATTCGATCTGAAAATCAACTGTTACAAACTCACCAAGCTTTTCTGTAGTCTCAATTAAATTACACAAAAAATCCAACAACACTACCACAATTCACATATGACTTTGTCTTTAAAAATGTGTCACAAGTTGAATAGTTTTATGTAACAAGTTTGAATAATTGAATAGTATGAATAGTTTGAATCGTATAAGACGAGCGTCTTTGTCACCGGTCCGTGAAACACTAAGCAACTAGCAAGCAAGCTCTCAACGGCGCGAGACATCGAGGACACACTATCTCCAAGAGCTTTGATAAGCTGTGAAAAACAAGCTTTCGTAGCTGATGCATGTGTACTATGCGGCATTGGATAACTCAGATTTAAAAAAATATATATCTATACTAATATATATTAATATATTATTATTATAAAGAGGAAAGATTTGTATTTTTGTATGTATGAATAAACTCAAAAACTACTAAACCGACTTTAAATATTCTTTCACCAATAGAAAGCTATATTATTAGCGAGTAACCTAGGCTATTTTTTGTGTATAATACATCTACATAGCACCCGTGTGAAGACGGGGCGCGTTGCTAGTTTAAAATATGTTTATTACCATATGCAATTATTATGGTTAACGTTATTTAATTATTTTAAACTCTTTATTACACTAATAATAGAGTAAAGAAGGCGAACTTAATGCCTAAAAGCATTCTCTGCCAGTTAACCTTGGCTTTGTGGAGACAGGCAGTGCAGTAGAAAAAAAAAAGAAAATTAAAAAAAAAAAATTTTAAATAAAATACTGTATACCGGATTAAAACGCGATAAATGTGTGATACTCGCGTTAATAAATTTTTTTTAAATAAAAACAAATAAAGATTGTGAAAAATAAAAACTTTAGCAGGTTAAAAATTTAAGATACAAACAATATGTAATAAAAAAAACAGCAAAAAATACCAAATATTTTATGCTTCAATTTAAATGTTAATTTTCAGTAAAGTTTATTTCAAATACAAGTGTAGTTTTACAATAATTACTCCTTCATTATTTTAAAAATATCCATTCTTATCGTACGACATTCCATCTTATGAAATGCTAAGAATTAAGATCAAAAAGTGATAAAATTATAATAAATTATTATAAGTTGGCGAGATATCGCCTACCTTTAATATTTCTCGTCGCACTCGACGGGTTTTATTAGCTATGCGAATGATACAATCATAGTAAAAATCAAATGATTCTTAATAAAGGGCACACCGCAATCGCAGTTTACTTTGCTAGAACAGTGGGGACAGTGCTTAACGGTAGACATGAGTAACTCAGCGAAATTCCTTGCGTTAACTCAGTAACTCAGGCGCAGTGTACTGCGTCGGCTCTTTGCGTTAACTCAAAACTGCGCTATGACGCAACAAAATGGGACGCGCGAAGTGAGCAGTGAAACATCCGAAACGCACGCCATGCTCATAGTTCACTCAGTGAGTGAGGTCCTGCGCCGTGCGCCAAAACATTTTGAATGTGTGAGTTGACTCACCCCGCGCAGTGAAGCATGTTAACGCAATTGCGCGACGCAGCGCAGTGATACACATGTCTACTTAACGGTGTTCGTACATCATGTTGCGCGCTGTTAGCATTTACTCCAGCACGCGTCATTTTAATTTATTATTAAGCAAGTTGATTTATTATTATTTGAAATTACGTATTTCAGATTGGATACTTTTATTTTGTTTGTGAAAATAATAAAAGTGTAAAGGGCCTCAAAATAAAATTACCTATGGTAGAACAAGATTTCTGAAATATCCGAGAAGACTTTGGACTCTTATTAGAAATGGGAAAAGAAGAAAATAACGGGTGGTTAAAATTTTTTTTTAAATGAATCCTTGCATACCAAAACATATACGATGGCAACCTGCAACCACGCATTGTAAAGTATTCGAAATGAATTAACGAATATCATAAAAAAAATACTGTTAATAAATCGCGTTTAATCTACTGTCGTTATGCAGATTTATCTAACTTTTATTATATAAATGCGCGTTCATTCGGCCTATCCCAACTGCCCATATTAATCTGTGCCGCAATGCTCTGGAACCTTTTATCATCACGAGCGGTTAAATAAAATAGTTACGCTAAATATAAACCGCGTATCTCGACTGACCATTGGCAGCTGCGGCCGTCCTTTTTCCATCCTCCATCCTCCATTCTTTTAGTTTTATTCTCGACAACGACAATTTTATAATTAAAGACCATGAATTTATTGCGGTGAGAGACGCTATTCATTGATAGGGATTATCTTATCTGTGCTACAGAATAACTAACGACAGGCTTGGTTTTTGTTCACGCATGTACCTATCAATTGCGGGCTATTTAGTTCCCACAAAATCACTTGCGATTTAATACTTTTACAAAAGGAATTAACTGTGCGGATATCTGTTACAAGATACAGTGCAATCGCTTTAGGAGCTCGTAAGTACTTCAAAGATAAGGGGCTAAATTAAACCTGTACGTGCTGTATTAACGATGTGGTTCTAAAGTTATTTGCTAAGTATAATTTTGTGGACGCCTGGAAAATTCCTATATATTCATTTCCATACCAGCTATGAATTCGATTGCAACCTTACGTTCTTTATTTATGAACATACCGCTAAGCCGTATTTACAAGGATACTTCCTGGAGGGATCCATTTTGATTTATTTCAGCCAGGCCTTTTTAAAGCACTATATAAGGTGGAAGTCCGATATTTTTGAATACTCGCAGATACATCACAGATGCAGATTCAGATGACATGGAAGAAAAGTCAAGTCAGATATTGACGGGCTGCCTGCACGGCTACACCTGCCTCCGTCGTGGATTGGAATTCCACCGGGACGACATGTTTATAATTTTGACATGTCTCCCCCACGTCTGATAACTTCGGGAATTGGACGGGTGGGAGGAATATCGAAATCCTAAACGGGTAGCGAACCACCGTTCATAGATGGAAAAACTTATTGTCCGTTTCGGTTTCAGTCTATGGATATACGAATACTCGAAGTAAAAAAGTAGGTCGACAGCGAATCATTGACTTATGTTCTGTAGCTGAGGCTAACCTTTTTTTTTTTTTTTTGAGAGGGGAAAGCATTTACGCTCTGGGTGCCCCCCCCCACCCCCCCCGCGGGGTGCAATGCGGGGGGAGTGTGGGACTCGGGCCCACCAGGGTGCAGCTCCCTGCTAGTCAGGGAGACCGGGTGGGTAATACCCACTAAACCCCTCTGTTGCCACCATGATTACCTTTCTTGGGGCTCACGGGAACTAGTGTTTCGCATTCTTCCGTGGAGCTGAGGCTTACCTAACCTAACCTACCATCAAGTGAACTTCATGCTCGTCTGTCAATATCTAACATAAAAAACAAGCTTGAAAAACACAGCTTCTACATGTGTCTAGACTTAATCTTAAAAAATACAAGTCATAATAACAAAGCTTACTCTCACGGCACCTGCCAGCAACCGAGAAAATAACGGAGCGGAACTAAACAGCAAGATTGTTCCTCTACTTGTCAACAATGCCAGTGTGTTTTGTGTTCGTTTTTACTACATCTGTGATGCTATACTATTAACTCTATAGTTATACCACAAACTATAGACTATAAATATTTACATACTTAGTAAATATTTATAGTCTATAATAATTATAATCGTCAGGCTCGCCACCACACCAAATGTGTCAACCATGACCACTCAGTCAAGAATGTAGCGACTTTTGTTAATAAGTAAAAATATTTCAATTCGAAATCTCAATATTTGTAGTTCAAGTGCGCATGCGCAACAAATTGCGACTTTTGCTAAACTGTGAACAAATACGTGACACTATATTATATTATACACTAGCGACCCGCCCCGGCCTCGCACGGGTGCAATGCTGATACTAAATACACTACAGAAAAACTTTTATTATTATACATATAAACCTTCCTCTTTAATCACTCTATCTATTAAAAAAACCGCATCAAAATCCGTTGCGTAGTTTTAAAGATTTAAGCATACATAGGGACAGAGAATGCGACTTTGTTTTATACTATGTAGTGATAAACTAAATACAGCTATTTTTTTATATTTTAGGATATACATAGGTGATGATGTATGTAGATGGATATATATAGGTACTACGGGGCTTAGCTAGTACCTAGAACAATTTGAATGCTTAATTTTTCTCTTGCTCAGGAGAAATTATGCTCATTTTTGTAGTTTTTTGGAAAACAGTTTACAGTGGAACAAAAAAAACAATATGGAGAATCATAAATAATAAAGCATATATACTCGTACCTTCTTTGCATGATGATGGAAATTTCCATCATACTTTTTTACATATTTTATATTATATATTTATATTTATACTAGTTTTTTTTTATAAATATTTTTCCTTGAATCTAAAGCATAAATTTCACAAAAATAGAAAAAGAAACATGCAAACATGAACATGAAAGGTTGATTTAAATTTTTTATCAGTATTAATATTTATAACTTAAATTCCACTTCATAACGTAAATACGCGTTATAACGTTGTTATTCTTATAAATCAAACTTTATCTCTGATCTTTTATGTCATTTTGTATGAAACACAACTTCATAACCGCTCTCCTTATGAATATAACATTCCGTATGAAGCTCCGTCTTATCTTATCATCGGTGTCAATGATCTTTTAACGTGTACTTATGCTTAAAACAAAGGACTAAAAACAATAATGACTATCTACGATCTTAAGATCTTGTATTTATATTTTGTATGTAAGACAATTAAACCAAAGAAATATTACATTAAATTAAGTCACTCTTTACATGTGTATTCGACGACTCATACCAATTTAATTTTGTAATTTATAACATTATTTTGTTTTATATTTATTTTTATACACATGTATAGTTTACTAGCTGATGCCTGCGACATCGTTCACTTGAGCTTCATCTTAATTGAGCTTTTAAGCAAGTTTCTCTCTGCTAAAATATTACCCTCCTTAAAAAATATTTTTATTTTAGTAAATACTATCGTATATCCTTTCTAGTACCTCTAAGAATACGTGTACAAAGTTTCATGATAATCGGTTGAGTAGTTTTGGCGTGAAAGCGTAACAAACAAACTTACATTCATATTTATAATATTAGAAGGGATATACAAAAAAAATGCGCCTATCTCTCTTGATAATAGGTAATACATCAGCCTCAACATCAATCGAATAACTTTTTTCAGGCATTTGAAAATCTCGAACTAAAGGCAACACGCAATCTACGACTATACATCATTTGTGATCGTGAAAGCTTGGAGGCTTGATACAAATAGATACTTTCAAACTTTAATTTTAAAAAAATATATAAACTTGTGGTGTACTGGTGGGAATCAAATCCAAGTATATAGAGTTAATCAAATTTACAACTTTGAAACATATGAAAGGACGAGAATATATCCAGGAAAAGGCACTTTTGAGGTGAATCTAAATTACAGTCCGAATCATCGATATGAGAATCATTTAGATATAATATTGTAGTAACACAAATAGTTGGAAGCTGACAGAAATCTACGTGTCTACACCAGACTGTGTCCCGACTTTTGGTTGCAAAAATTGTGCTAACGTAATTCAAACAAGCCCATAAAAACTAACTAGTTGCATTATTCAAGTTTGCATTTCAATAATAGTTCAAAGCTGCCGGCCTAGCATTACAACCACGACAAAATTTTGTCGACCGTTTTCTCGAATTTTAATCGATTATCTCTTTTTGTCTTCCGGGTCTAACGAGACACTTAGACTTAAAACTCGACTTATAATGTCAAAAGTAGAGATATTTGTCGATCGCTTGTCTATCAAAGTTGTCAATTTAAAACATCGCGATATCTTATATCTTATTTTGTCTACACTCGTCCGCGAGATATCTCGTGATGGTCACGCTAGGCGGGCTGAACCCGTTTGAAATCTCGCGATTTTTTACCGCAACCGACCACGACAGTTGCTTCCTCATAATTTAAACTATTCATACGTCAACTCATTCCTGAAGAAAGAAGAAAGGCATTTGAATGCGATGTCAATGGAAAGCCGACTCGTGACAGTTTCCACGACACATTGGGGTTACTCCTCTTTGTATTGTTCAAGTTAATTGTTGGAGCGCAGAATTAAAACACAATTCGCTAATTCGTGACTTTCTATTTCGTTCATTAATTCTAATTCCCTAAGCGATGGCCATACCGGTGTTGCAAGTTAGCTATAAACCGGTCCAACTAAGCTCAAACAAATTTGACATTATCAAAATAGTTTTGAATTTGGAATTGCGTATCCTACAGGTGTGTTCAAGTATGACTATGAAGGTTTTGTCTTGATAAACAAAACCTTCTTCCTGTGGCAGATTTTATTAGCATATCTTTTGTTTTTTTTTAAGAACAATAAAAATATATAACAACAAACGGCATTTAAATCCATGATCATAATTTGAACATTTCGAAAATTAATTAATTAATTGCTTTGGCATGCTTTGAAAAACACATCGTAAGTAATTTTCAAAAACATTACAATATTTATCTATACTAATATTACAAAGAGGAAAGATTTGATTGTGTGTTATGATTTAATTCAAAAACTCGTTCACCGATAGCATTGACTATTTTTCGGATTGCTAGTGTTTTTTTTTTAATATTTTCGAATGATACTAGATTTAGACTTTCATACTAATAATTGATAACAGCTTGTTTTTAAAATTTATTTAATATATCAGTTCAGAAACGATTCAGAAGAGACGCCAGGTTTATTTAGTCAAAATATTGTTTTATAATCTATGCTAATAAATATATTGTTTCCATTTTAAATGCACCACCAATTCAAATAATAACTACTTTTTTTTCCGAAACAAATAGTTTTAGTATAATAAAAACAAGTGAATACGAATAAGCATTTATTAAAACAGACATAGAGATTTAATCATTCATATTGTGCATTATTATATGATGCTGTTGACTTCTGATCGATTGGCTAGCGCAATAAACACTAACCATTAATGAGTATCCTGGAAAGCAGGGTTGGAAAACCTTTGGAGGTAACTACAAACTATTAAATAACTTGAAATAGCATTTATTGTTAAGAAACACTAGTAGTACTAGTAAGGATGCTAGTGCTACTTACACAATTTTTGTATGTTATGAATAAACTCAAAAACTACTGAAGCAATCTTAAAATGCCTTCCCCCAAAAAAGCTACATTATACGCGAGTATGATAGGCTATGAATATTTTTGTGTATAGTACATCTAAGTTGCACCCGTGTGAACCCGGGGCGCGTTGCTAGTCTAAGATTAAAAAAAAAACAAGTGTAGGTACTTATATTATATTTTAAAATAAGTAACAAAATCTACCACAAATGCCAAAAAACGCTCGATTAGGTACAAAATGATGTGTGCAAAATACACCCTGATAAGCTGGCATATCTTAATCAATATTTAAAACTATGAAAATGTTCACCATTCCTTACTTGAACACCGATAGTCAGGATGCGGGATTTATGAGCGGATGTGATCGTAAACATGCCTAGTCCTGTGGGTGTGAGATAGCTTACCAGTTTATTTGATCCCATTTATTACTTTTTGAACTTATATCTGTTTTTTTATTTCATGTAATTAGTTGAACACAATTATTAAATACTAGCAACGCCCGGCTTCACACGGGTGCAATATATATGTACTATACACAAAAATATATAGCCTATATTACTGGTTGATAATGTAGCTTTCTATTGGTAAAAGAATTTTTAAAATCGGTCCAGTGGTTTTTCAGTTTATTCGTAATATAAAAAATACAAATCTTTCCTCTTTATAATATGTATTTATTTATTAGTATAGAAGCATAGACTAGCTGATCGTGCCCACTTCGTTGGGCGAAATAGCTATCAGATAGAAGGTTTTTTCTGACTTGACATCGTTATAATTTGGTCAATTAACTCAATATCGTTATAAACGTTAGCCTATATGTTATTCTGATGTATAAATAATAATAATACTGAAATTTTTCATAAAAATCAGTTCAGTTGTTTTTGCGTGAAAGAGTTACAAACATTTTCATATTTATAACTACATATTATAACATTAAGGGGAGCTGACCTATTGGGAAAGGATAATACAAAAGAAATTGTGTGGTAATTTTAATTGACATTGACAACTGGAAGTTGATTATTATTGTGTACAGGAGTATGAGTTCAACGACGGATGTTATAAAACTGAGGTACTAAAAATCCTTGAATGCAATCATTATTTTCATTTATTATGATAGGTACTAGAAAATATATTCTCCCAGCGTTTGTCGGAACGATTTCAACATAAAATAGTTATAACTGAATGAGATATGCCAGGGATCATATTTCTGAGCAACTCATTTCTATCTTGCGGTTGAACAGCAATCCTGCCACGGTCATGCCAAGTTAATATGGCCTAGGATGAAATTAATGGTATCAATTAGTTTTTTTTTTAGAAAAAGTCTAAAAGTAATTTTCGTCAGAATTTCGTCAGAAGAACTTGCATTAGAAAACTATTGATTTACTTCACTATTGCGAAATTTTTCTACGCTATAAAATGACATATAACAAAAGATTGATAAGGTCTTGGTTATTCTTATACAATATCTTATCTACCATTAACTAGTACAATTAGGAACAGCAATTCTACAACAACATATCTTCATTTAATCTTCCTTCCGATCCTTCAGAAGTATTTTTTTTGTACAAAGTTAGAGCGGCAGTCTTCTAGCAAAGCTCTTCAGGATGTAAGTTGAATTTTAACTTATTTACGGTACAGTATTTCCTGCTCAGTATTTTAAAACTGATAAACGAAACCGAAACTTATAAAAGTAGTAAAAAAATATGTAAAATAAAAAATTTAAATTATATTTAAATTCAGACTTACCGAACTGAATTATACTTATATATTTAAACACCCGACTTAAATTTATATATTTAAACAAATATTATTATTTTTTACATTTTTCCTTGCTTCAGGGGAGCCCAGAGCTGGTACATATTTCGCCCAGCGAATCAGCCTCGCCATTCAGCGAGGAAATAGTGCTAGTATCCTGGGAACCATACCGCATGGCAGTTTTCTTGAGGGTGTATATTATAGTGTATAATTAGTTAAGATCTAGGTTATTGTTTTATTTTTATAATATTTTAAGATTCTCGTTATAAATTATAGTTACTACTTTATTTTTAATTAAATATTAAAATTTAAAACAATAAATAAAAAAAAAGTAAATAGGTATTTAAAAAACAAGGTACTATATTGTCTGTGAAAGTACTTCAATAATTATTTATATAATAATATGAATAATATAGGTAATATTCATTGCAACATTTACAATAGTTTACGAATGGAATTTTCACGATCGCTTTTATTTGAAGTCATGTACAGCTCTTAAAAGCGGAAAATTGTTTTTACATTCGTTTTCCAATACCTACCGATTACATCAGTTACTCAGCCATTTAAATACCGGGTTTACTCACGCGAATCGATGATTAATCTTTTTTTAAATTCTCAAGTTCACAGTACCGATGAGAACTGACACCGTGAAAGCGCTGTTTGATTACAAAAAACACGACAATAGTCAAGATTGATATATCATCGACAAAGGGCTGGGTTGAGATTAAATTTTATAAGTCGCTTATTTTTATTTTATCAATTCTATTTCTGATTCAGTAACTGTTGGTAATAACGACCTTTAAGAAGTCCTATGTATTTCTATTATTCTTATTATATTTATATCTGATGCGATTTGAATTATTGGTATAGATATTATTTCTCGTGAAGTCAGGGAAAGACACAGAAATACGAGTAATTCTGCCCCATGCCCCACTAGGAGACTCGGGAATTAACTATAAATGAATCACTCACTAAAGAAAATCTAAAAATATACTTCAAGAAACGCAACATAATAATGTATTAAGTATTAAATCGGAATCAATTGAATTAATTCACGCTGCGTAAGAACAAAATATGTTTTTATTCGCGGCAAGAACATCGAAGCTCTTAGGCGGTCGAACTAGCTAGTAATTTGACCTCCAGTCCAGTCCAGTAGTAGAAGCCTCTAAAGCTGTATTCATTTATTATTAAGTATTAACTTTGTTGTCTATTCTCTCATGCAAAAATATCAACATCTTGGCGTACAAATTATAGATATTTACGCTTGTTACATTTGTTATTTGAGGAAATTAGTATGAGGCGTACCTGGTGGAACAGTGATTATTTTTGGTAAATAAATTAATTTTATATCAAATATAAGTTACATATAGCAATTATTCTAAGGTCAGTGACCTATTTGAACCTAGTAATTAGGTACAGCGATTGGTAAAACTGTTCTTCACTGATTATTATCGTCGACCGCAGACAAAAAAGGCTTTACATTAGTTTCGTAATTGAAAAAAAGATAATTTTTTGCTATAAACAGATATTGTTAAAAAAACTGGCAATTTTTTTAATCAATATATTTCATTGAAAATAATGCTTACGAATAAAATAAGGTAGAGAAACCAAAATCTCGAAAAGAGCTGTACATACAACGATTAAATAACGTAAGTTTATCATTACTTTTTTTATCAATTTTGTTTCACTTTTCACTATTGTATGACTATGGATTTATACCTGAATAAATAAATATTATTATTATCATAAAATATAACCGTATCTTCTATATTTTCCTAGTTTAAATCTTGCTAGCCATCAACCCCGACTTCGCACGAAAATAATAAGATAGCATTTTCGAATAAAGGTCTCAGTAGCTTGATTTCTTCCAATATCTTGAACAATTATCGTCATATTTCAACAAATTAACACAAAACAATATTAAACTATGCGTATAAACTTTCCTCTTGAATCACTCTATCTATTGACGAACCGCATTATAATCCGTTGCATAATTTAAAAGATCTAAGCGTACAAAGGCACAGATAGTCGATGGCAAGTTTTTTTGAAAAATACTATTTTTTTATGCCAGATATCGACAGACGAGCATGAGGTTCACTTGATGGTAATGTGATACCCCAGCCACAGAACATCAGTCAATGATGCTCTGTCAACCTAATTTTTACTTCGAGCATTCGGAAATCGATAGACTGAAACCGAAACGCGCAATGCTTTGGCAATCTCGATGTGGTGTAATTTCTTTCTTGTTTGTGGAAACATTTAGAGTTACTTCTGCTGCACTTAAGTTCTGTTGTTACTTAAGCACTAATTTTAAGTAACAACCATTCTGTACCATTTTATATATTAGCTAAACGTAATATGAAATTGTGGATGTTTTTTTCTTCTTTTATTTTTTTTGATTAACTATTGTATTTATTTGTTATTTTATGTCATTGTGTATAGATTATTTAATATACTTTAATATTAAATTTTTTGAACATACTGTGTTAATAAATTTCTTTGTTATATCTCATCTATCATGTATAAGTAATAAAACATATTTTTTGTTTGTTAATAATGTTATAAATAGATAATATTATCTATATCTTTGAAATAGTCTATTTTTGTTACTTTTAATATTAATAATTTAAAAAGTTATATTATTATTTAATGTATTTAAAAACATCGCTTGTGCCAGCGCATCACCTCACCTTGGGAGCCACTGAAAATCAGTGTTGGGGTCGCATCCGGCCCCAACGTATGCTGAGTGGTCTTCCATTTCGGAGGTCACCAATTATTAAAGTAAAAAATGTTTTGTTGTATTTTTGAAATTGTTATAATTATAATGTATTTTGGTGACTTATTGAATAAAATATTTCTATTCTATTCTATTCTATTCAATGTGCACTTCACGGTTTCTCCATTTGTGAACGGTGGTTGGTCCTGGTCGGAATTTAGATATACCTCCCGCCCGATCAATGCCCGAAGTTACCAGACGTGGGGAAAACATGCTTACAGAAAATTATAAACATGTCGTCCCGGTGGGATTCGACCCCACGACTCATCGATGCGCACGGCAGGTGTTCTACCAAACGCGCCAACGAGCCCGTCAAATATGTAGAGATTTTATTCAAAACGTAATAAAAAGTTGCCGTATGAGAAAGCATCGCTGACGTGGGATTTGACCCTCCTCTTCCTCCTACCATCGCTAAATATATTTTGCATTGTATGTTGATTTCATTAACCTTCATCGTTTGCAAATGGCAAGACAATTACCCACATAAGCTTTAGAAATGCGACATACCAATATGAACTTTCGGTATTACTTTGTAGTGCCATTTATGGTCTATCCTTACTAGTAACTTTGAAATTAAGATAATGTTATACCTTAGTAAGTAAATACATAATAAAAAACAGAGCGGAAAATAACATTGTTCTCTTTAATAAAATCTGGGATTTCAAACCCCCACGCTAAGCAAGGCTTTTTACAAAGTATGCCGAAAGTTAAATCCTACTGTTCAGTAAAAAAAGTGAATTCCCGAGTCACCTAGTGGGGCATGGGGCAGACCCATTTCTGTTTCTGTTTCACTAGTATGTATTTGCGTGTTGTTCCCACGAGAATGTAAGTGCGTGCTCCTATTTCACCATGCCTACTGCTGATAAAAAACAAATCTTTGTTTTTTTTTCTCGTTTATATTTTTTTATTATTATAGTTAATTATTTCAAGATGTCATGTGGAACATGATGTAATGGTTGCAGCGCCTTACAAATATTTTGTAAAACAAAAATTTGGCGATTAAAAAGAGTGACGAAGAGTTTATTGCCAGTTCTTCTCTTCCGTTCTACGCCCTTGATTTGAGAACTTGCGGTAAATGTAAAATTAGAAGCATTTAATATTTATTTTTTACCGACATTCATAAGTGCACATTGTGTTACCTAAATTATTTTGAATTTGAATTTGAAAAAGTAGCTTTCTATACCCTGCCCGACCTAAACAAAATTTTTAAAAAATCTTATTTCCCGGGACTAAAACTCGACTGACAGAGATACCATTACATTAGTTTTAACCTAATACACACTCAAATTACCACTATTTTTTTCAGTAAATATTACTAAAAACGAAAGATTATTAACAAAAACCTTTATTATTTCGGTTAAGCTCCCATAGTAAATTAACCGGTATTCAGTCCCTGCTTCAAAGCAGCTGCCTACTTGACTTATATTTTTTTTGTTTGGTCTATTTATAATTAAGCATAATTTTTTATTTGTTATTTATTACAATAGTACTCTAAAAATGAGATTTGATCTCATTTTCTGCATTAGATTAGGCGTGCCGATAGTTGTTCAAAATGATATTTATAATACTTATTACCCCATATACCGTATCCAAATAGGCCTATTTTTTTCGTTCCGCTACAACCTAGGTAGCTCAAGACAATAATTTAAGCCGTTTAGATAACATCTACAAGGCACGGTGCTCAAGAATTCATGTGATCACCCGATTCAATCGTAGATAAAACCGTCTATAGGTGATGTAAAGAATAATTATCCCGTCTATAGCACATACCTATTTAGCACGTCACTTGCTACAACGCAATCGAATGCTTATGTAGAGTATAAATCTTAGCGTACAAAACACCCCGCTTTTGATTTTAAGGAAGTTTTTTACGGTTCCGTACTCCATACCAAAAACGGAACCCTTATAAGATAACTTTGTTGTCCGTCTGTCAAGACCCTTTTTCTCAGGAACGCGTGGAGGTTTTTTTATGTTTGATATCGACAGACGAGCATGAGGTTCACTTGATGGTAGGTGATACCTCAGCCACAGAACATCAGTCAATGATGCTCCGTCGACCTACTTTTTGCGACGTGCTTACAGAAAAACTATAACCATTAACCATGTTGTCCCGATGGGATTCGAACCCACGACCCATCGATGCGCACGGCAGGTGTTCTACCGAACGCGCCAACGAGCCCGTCGAGAATTATATAGCCTAAGTTGAAATAAAAAATGTCAACGCAATCAAAAGATACGGCCTTTTATGCTTCGTTTATCCATATTTTGACACTCGCAAGTAAATTAAAACCTACAGGGTACTTCCCGTTGACCTAGAATCATGAAATTTGGCATGAAGCAATGTCATGTAGCACACGTAAGGGAAAAAATGAAAACCGTAAATTTTTAGTTTTTTTCTTAGGAAAATAAAGTAATTAACTAAACGTTTGGAACCCTCGGTTTTTTTATTAGAGAGCATACCACCGATCAGGTAAGTCACTTATTCCATTGACATATTTTGACTTTCAGGTTCATAAGAATACTAAGTAACAAAGTGGTCTTAGAAAATATTGCGTATGCTCTCTCAAAAATAATGGATTGTATTCAGCGAAGTCTATAGCATTAATATTCATGAAGTGTTCTCAGATTAGTGAGAATTATTCGTCTGACACATTTGATATAGTTTTATGCGATCCTGCCAGGTTTATTGTCAATAAAATTTGCATAAATTCCAACAAGCAATTGGGTATAACGTATGGTCTCAATTTAGTTGATAGCGATAGAGAATGTAACGGTCCGGAATGGGTTTTACTACAACGATCTTAAGATACTGAGATTTTACCACTATACAGATATCCATGCATATAATAATTAAAGCTAGTTGGGTTAAAGGGGACATTAACGACGTCATATATTATTATAGTAGGTATGTATAATTTCATAAATTTTCGGAAGAACAAAAATACCACTTGAATATCGACCCTTATCTTGCTTTGACCTTGACCCGACATACAAAGAGAAAAGATTGTTTGTTACAATGTAACTCAAAAACTACTATTTTTTTTCTAGAATTAGAATTTTCTAGAAAAAATTGAAAGCTACACTACTCGTCGAGATGCTTTGTATATAGTACATCTACTTTGCACCCGTGCGAATCTGGGGCGTCTTACTAGTAATAAAATATTCACTAGACGATTCCAATTCAATCTAAAGCTCAACACACCCACTCAAACACAAAAATATCATCAAAATTAGTGCAGTGGTTTAGGAGATCAGGACATTGTCAAACTGTATAATATTATGCTATGTGCAACAACTTTCAAAGGCAAGTGAGGCCTTTCGTGCTATAAAATTTATTCATATTTTAATTCCAAATGGTAAAAATAATCCTGGGGCCTTAAACATAAAATTGCTCTCAATTCAAGACTCACACTTGTAGGATTAAGTCTATGCTGCAAAGCTTTAATTCTCCTCAAAAGTGTTCCATTAATTTTGTTATCAATTGCGTCACTCACCTTGATCTTTCGCATAATACTCGTACAATGTTATGAATAGTACTTCTCATTGCATTGATACTGTACTTATATTAATAGCCAGATAATCATCATGATCTGAGTATTTCGACGTATACATATAGTGAGTTCTAAATTATTTTATAAGAAACTAGCAACACCCACCACAAGTTAAGAATATTTAACAATATTGCACTAAATTCTATTAAGTAATTTGATTACTACCAAAAAAACTATATAGATTTAGTGTAATATGTAATAATAATTACAAAAAAAACTATTATTTCTATTATTTTTTTAAAAGAAAAAAAAAACTAATTAAAACTTCAAACTCATTTTCCTCAAAATGGCAATGTGGATTGCTTATCAGCATCCAAATAATCTGATGTTGCCATAGTTAAAAATTGCAATTTAATACCCATCAGGTAAGCTGTAAGTCTAAAAAAATGGCAACCCATATTAAGATATTCTAGTAAGATAACTAAGAGAATTCGCCGTAAAGGTAAAGAAGTACCTTCGTAATAATATGCCTTGCCTTCCGATAGGCTACATTGTTGCAAACTCCTCAACCGAAGACATCAATATACCATTTTATTAACTACTCAGTTAGATAACTTTAAAAGAATAAAACTTCCTTTGAGATTGCGTAAGATAAAAGAATAACATTTTTATTAGTCTATTATCCACGATTGGAGTTAATCTACGCATAGAGTTACCTATATTACGTTGAATGGGTGCCATAATAATAATATATTAATATAATGTATTTTATGTACAAGACGTTGTGAAGGAAGTGAGGTGTGCTCTTCCTCCAACCTAAAGAAAGGATCTTCAACCAGTCGAACCAATAACTGGACAGCCCAAGACCCCAGTGGTTGATATCGAGAAACATATAGCGCGATTCAGGGTTAGACGTCTTCGTATTGATTCTAGTACGAGTAGCAGATTGTAGATGTCGCTACAACGTCTTACAAAGTGACTGCAAAGTAAGGGCAAGTCTATTCAAGAGTTTTTAGGTGGTTAACTCGAGACAGAGCGGGCTCTCGTAAGTCTCTGGATGCCCTATGCCCCTTATATGGGGCTTAGGGCACTTACTCGTATATCCTAAAGTTCAAAGGTAAATTAATATGTAGGAAGGCAATATTTTAAAATCTTTGGGATTTTTTTCTCGTTTGTTCCACATAACTATCAAAATATACAAGAAGTCGTCAAAATAAACATTCTTCGTATGATAAATGGATAATATACACAACAAAATAGCCTGTTACTCGCTGATAATGTAGCTTTCTATTGGTGAAAGAATTTTAAAAATCAGTCGAGTATTTTTTGAGTTAAATCGTAACAAACAAATAAATTAGTATGGACTAGCTGGTCCCCGTCACTTTGTTCGTGTGGGTTTCATCTTAGGGTGAGATTCTAAGCAAGCCTTTTAAATGAAAAAGTAGTATCTAGTAAGAAAATCTTTCAATGTAAAAAAAAAATGATTTTACTGTTTTATTATTTATGTATAGATGATAATCGTAAATCATTAGTAATTACACCTTCACAGAAAATAACATGTGTAATAAGGCAAAAGCTTTATCCGATATCTAGCCATGTCAAAGTATTTTTTTAAATTTATATGAAAAACAAAAAAAAATAAGATGCCTTAAAGCCGATCTGGTACATTTTAGCAGCGTAGGCGCGGCGCCGGCGGCGACTATCTTCTTGAACAAATTATATTTTTCAAGTACCCATCGATTTATGTGAACGCCAACTATAACACAGAATACATTATTCAGTCATGGCCCATAATTAAACGCTCTATTACATTGGGCCACGGTGAGAGCACGCGAGCATTGGTTTATAGTGACAGCTGCAAGAAAGCTAATGACTATGATGATTTGTTCGATTAAATACACAATTAACACATACTAATATTATAAAGAGGAAAGATTTGTATTTTTATATGTTTGTAACGAATAAACTCAACATTTTTATATTCTTTCACCATCAGAAAGCTACATTCTCAGTGAGTAATATATTTTACGCAACCTACAAGTTTGATACATCTACGAGTACATTACATCCATGCGAAGCCGGGTTGTAATCCGTTGATTTTCGATTTTCAAAAATCCTTCCATACAGTTTCAAATTTCGAATCCGAACGGTTTAGCTTAAGCGTTAAAAAATCAGTTGAACAAATTGACTTTTCGAGTCCTGAAAGGCAAAGAATACATTTCTGTGCCTTTTTCAATGATAATTTTTGTTAAAGGCCTCTAACGAAACACCTATGTTTTAAATTAGGTTCCTGTGACCAACGACCTTAAACGTAATGAGCATGCCCTTGAGCTAAACAAACGGTGAAAAGACAGGCATGCTGCGGTTTATACGGGAAGTTGCAACTGTTCCCAATAATCTGTGACTCTGTAAAGCTCTGCCCTATTTTACGCTTCACTTGTTAGTTATTTTTCTCGATGGTGTTTGTGACTAATCGCAGAATTTCTCGACCGCCTACATCTTGAGTGGTAAAAAGCATGGTAATAAATAAAATAAAGATAATTCTTTATGAATGCATGATATTGTTTTAAGTGCAAGAATGTAAATCCCATTTATTGCTAGTTTTAAAATTGACAAAACTAAAAATATTCTATTATATATATTTTTAACATATAAATACCTAATGAGGTATTTTAAACCTGTCTTTTCAAGTCGGCGATCAGTATGCCTGGTTTTATTAAAAATATTATTTCACTTTTTTGTTTTACGCTATAAGTTTTAGATACCTTCAAAGATTTATTATTTGATCAAAATTACAATATATTCTTTTCAAATTTATTGATACCTATAGGTCCACCTTTTTACTTTCCCTTCAACTTTTCCATTTATGATGGAAATGGTATTTCTATCTAAAACATTTAGTCTTCACAATATCCCTCTAGAAATGTATACGAAAAAATCGTTGGTGCTTTTAGAGCTTATAAATTACAGGCACAAAATAAAATGAACAGAAATCTTTGGTTACAGACGAGTTGAGTCCATTAGCGTATCGTCATATCTGTCGATTGTCAACGGTTTGACATGAAACCGTATATATCGCAAACAGTACGCTAAGGTAATGGAAAATAATAAAGTCCATCTAATAATATCACTCAATGATATCACATTTTGGAAACATTACTTGAGCCGGTATACTGGACATTTTCTATACCAGTTTATTTAAAGCTTCTGTAATAGAACCGAGACTGGCTCCGTGGCAGGGAATTTCGATGTGTTAAGCACCAGGGGGTTAGAATCTTGGGGAAACAATATTTCAAAAAATGGTTTATTTGGGCTGGGTACAGAATGCTGTAAAGAAAAATACTCAGTGAAACAGAAACAGAAATGGGTCTTCCCCATGCCCCACTATGGGACTCAGGAATTCAATTTTTAAAAGAGTCGCAAATATTCAACTTAAAATCAATCAAGCTAAATTATTTAGTAGAAATGCTCTCGAGTGAAATGTTAAATATTATAACTTTAATTAATTATTGTTTTTTACACTATATTACAATAATACTAGTGGCCCCGACAGACGTTGTCCTGTCTACACGTCTTTAATTTGAAAATTTCAAACTTTTTTGTGAATCTAAACCATTCCCAGATCCCCTTGAACACACACAAAAAAATTCATCAAAATCGTTCCAGTCGTTTGAGAGAAGTTCAGTGACATACACACTCACAGAAGAATTATATATATAAAGATATTAATATAGCAAAGTAAATTAGTAGCATTACACGCAGGCATCTAGGCACAAGCCTAAACTGTCAACTAAAACTACTTGTACGTCTTTTGAGAATGAGATTAAATCCATGGCATCCTAGACAGCCAAAGCATAAAAAATCACTTAAGTGCATTCTTCACGTATTCGAATTGTACAAAGAGGTTTGCATCAGGGATGTTTTTAACCCTGGATATAAAGGTAAAATGTACTCAATAGTCTATAGTCTATACTGAGTCGAGTATAGAGTCCGATTACTGGTTCGGGGCGCCATTCTGGGTGTTTTGCTATAGGATATAGAAGTTTTTGTATAAAAAAAATATTCTGTGCATTATTAACTTATGTCCTATAGCTGATGTTTTAGCAAACGATACCTGACATAACAATTAATTAAACATATGATATGTAGGTATGCTAGAACTCAAGGATTTAACATATAACATATTAAGTCCTTGGTAGAACTCACCTCATGCGTTGTGTCACCAGTGTGTATCTTCTCTTCTGTTTCTCGTACTCTCTCAGTGACATTCCTAGTGAGTATCTTTCGCTCGTGACTCTCCCGGACCTTGCCGTCCGGGTTGGCCACTACTTGCGATGATACCAACACTTTAGCACCATTTGGCATGACTGTACCGTCAGGGACTGAGTCCAATGCTAAAAAAGAAAAAAAGGTCATGTAAAGCTAAGGCCATGCGTCGGGTTGACCCTCTTCCTAAAATATGGCGTGGGGGCCGATGGCTGGCCATGCGTCATACTCGTAAACGGGTGCTTGTGACGACTGGTCGGACTTGAATCCGAGTATGCGGTTAAATATATCATCTCATACACGAATTAAAGTCATATATCGAAATAACTAATAAGTTTTTTCGACTGTGTGATTGCGTGTTGTGCCCACGATAGTGTAAGTGCGTGCTCCTATTTCACCATGCCTACTGCTGATAGAGGCTGATAAATCTTTGTTTTTAATTATTATAATAAATTACTTCAAAATGTCATGTGGAGCATGGTGTAATGGTTGCAGCTCCTTACAAACATTTTGTAAAACAATAAAACTTGACGATTATAAAGAGTGGCGGAGAGTTTATTGCCTGTTTTTCCTAATTATGTATAGAAATATTTTCTAGTGCATTGTTTATTTTAAGACCTTAGAATTAGATTATCTATAGGTATTATGTAAAGGCCCAATTATATGATGTCATTTTCTTGTAGAAAAAAGAGCAATTATTGTTGACAATAATTGACATCCAAGAATTGTGAGCAACTGTTTACACGCGGATATTATGTGCTGTTTACACCAAGAAAAGTATTGAAACAAAACTTGTATGACAGATCAAGAATGTAACGTGTTGTAAGACAATGCAAGTCATTTATTGCTTCAATTTAATTGTACACAAAAGGCAAGAAACTTCATATAAATGGACCTTTAGTTACAATGTAAGCTAAAATCTTACCATCATGTTTCCCTCCAGTCAATCTATCATTGCCATCATGTAAAGAATCCCTTTCTTCTTTCAGATCTTCAGGTACTCTGTGCTGTAAGTAATGCAGATCATTTATTATCTATATTAATATTATGAAGAGGACAGATTTGTTTGTTTGTTTGTTACGATTTAACTCAAAAACTACTCGACCGAATTTAAAATTCTTTCACCAATAGAAAGCTACACTATCAGCGAGTATTATAGACTATTTTCTTTGCATCTACATTGTACCCGTGCGAAGCCGGGGCGGATCGCTAGTTTACTTACAGACTTCGCGTTTCACGCTTTGGAAAAAGCGAAAGTGGTATGTAAGGATCGGAGCATATGGAATTCCGTGATCTCTGCCTACCCCAATGGGAAAGAGGCATGATGTAAATATATACGTATGTATATATGTATGTATGACTTATATAATAATTAGTGCACCCGTGTGAAGCCGGGGCGCGTTGCTAGTGGATAATAAAGCCGGACTTTTGGGCTTGTACGGTTGGCCCGCTCGCACCATTGTGCTAGTTCTGCAGAACGTGTGTGCTCACCTCAGTTTGCTGTAAGTTTGTGGTATGTGTGTCCTCATTAACGGAGGTAGATATCTTTGGTCCGGAGTCGCAGAGGATGCGGCCATCCTCCAACACCAGTTCGCGCTTCACCCTCGTCGCGATCTGACGTGTTGTCGTCACCTCGCTCGTCTTTCGTGTCACCCATTCCTCTGCGGACACGGAAATTATATATTTAACTAGCTGACCCGGCAAACGTTGATTTGCCATGTAAATAATTTCTAAAAAGCAGGGGTTGGTGATAAAAAAGTAAAAATTTAGGGTTGTATGTATTTTTTGATGCCACATTATAAAAAAATAAAAACAAAAAAATTCGTCCAAAAATTAAAAAAAAAATTTAAGTGTGAACAACCGTTATCACTTAGGGGTAAGAAAAATAGGTAGTAGCCGATTCTCAGACCTACTGAATACGCATATAATATTTGGTAAAAATCGGTAAAGCCGTTTCGGAGGAGTACGGTAAGTAACATTGTGACATGGAAATTTTATATATTAGATTAGACTCAAAGCATACGGATGAATTCATAGGTACTAAGGAAAGTATGTATATTGTATATATAGAATTAATTTTCCATTAGGAGTTGATGTTATCATAAGGATAAAAATAGCGAAACAAATTCAAAGGCTAATTTTGAAAATTATTTGTGAGATTTTTAAAAAGTCGACTTTTCTAGCAGATAGTAAGTTTAAAGAATGAAACATTATCTATTGACTATTCCGCTTATAATTATAAGAATCTGAGAAAAAACGTATAATGGACCGTTCTTGCATGGATTTTTAAGAGGAGAGTTCTGTGGTAGTCTCTTGACCTATCTATAATTATTATGAGATTACTCAAAATTTCTTGGAATGTTTGAAAAAAAAAACAAGCTTTTTATTAAACTCTAGTTCTAACACAGAAATGTTACTTGCCTTCTTTGGTTGTAGCTATCGTATCACCGGGTTCAGCCTGGAAACAGATAAAAATATTTATTATTACTAATAGGTAAAATAATAAATGAGCTAGTCAAATCGCCTGGCATTCATTACAATGAAAAGAATATCGCGTTTACTTATAAGTGCAAAAATCATTTCAATTCATTTAGTTCAGATATACTAGCGCCATCTCTTACCGAGTAATTGAAATTATATCCATCGTAATTCAACCGCTCTGATAGCGGTGACGAATATTGTAATAGTACTCGAGGCCGCCGCTTGATGGCGCCATGCTCACTCAACGTAAAGATTGTCACCATTAATATACATGCAATTACACTTTAGTTTTTACTTTACACTATTATCATAATATTTTGGTCACGAAAACATTGTCACATTGTCAAAATAAAATCTAAACTTCACTAGATTTTTGCTGAAACTTTGTAGAAGACTGGTTAATATTTGGATGAACACAAAAACTACATATTATTATAATATACAAGTTAGTACGTATGAAGTTAAATAATTTATAATTAATAAGCAGCGTTCGCGCAAATCGCGTGTACAATGCGTCTGTTAATAATTATTGACTGAAGACAAAAGGTTTAGCTGTAATTTAATTAATGAATCGTACGGATTAACATTTTCTTTTGGCACCTGCAATAATGTCTAGGGTTGTCAACATTTATGTTTATATATAAAAAAAAAACAATATTTTTGAACTAAAATTAAATATCTCAGATACAAACTTTTAAAATCCTTAAATATGTATGAAGATAAAATTGTATTTATTTGTACTAAATTCCAGTCGCATTACCTCCATCGCCTACCTGACAGTATTTCAACGTTAAAGTAAACAAATTAAACTGTTTTACCTATCTGTAAATGAAATACAATAAGAAATGCATAAATGTTTTTTATACTACATTTACATACCTATCACTTTGTCAATCCTAACTTTATTCAACAATTTACAAAAAATATATATGGAAAAATAAAAGCGTAGAGGCAGCCCTAAATGTAAGCGACGCATGAGTATTCCACTAGTCGCGCGACCATTTCCGTTGTGTCGCACGTTTGTCCGGTCATCACGCGCGATTCATATCAAACAACGATAAATTTTATAGCCTTACCAAATAAAGTAGGTATGAAAAACCAATTAATTTGACAAATGCAAAACAATAACAAATTCCATTAATTGGTTAAAGTAAATTATTTAGTATATAAATAGATATTCTCGGAAAATGGATATTATATATTTATATTGAACTATTCCTTGAATCTGTTACATCGGAAGTCCCTGATCTTTTTTGGTCGTTGCCTCTTTGCCCTGCTTATTTCGAGTAAAGTTATCTAATATTTGCATATTCGTTAACATCAAATGTTATATTTGTAACTGATTTAGCGCTTCTCATTTAAATGTTTATTATTAATAATTAAATTATTGTAAAAACACTGACATTGAAAAAATATTTATGACAGGGAATTTTTAGTGATAGGTATAAAATGTATTAAAAATGACGGGTTTTAACTATCCATATTATTATTATTTTCATTACATTTATTTAATTTGATGTTTCTAAAATCAGGAGCACCTGATTTTAGAAGTTATTTTTTACCTAGTTTTAGAGAAAATAGCAATTTTCTCATTAAAATTAGGTAAAAATATGTCTATATTCTTTTCAATGAAGTGTTATTTTTCATACACACACAATCAATGGTATTTACTTTCTCCCAAAGAATTTATTTCTATTTGACAGCTCACTGAAGCAAAACCAAACAATAGAAGGAATTCCAACGATCTAATTTGATTTAGCAATGTTGTTCAATAAGAACCCATTTAAAATACTCAACTATCAATTAATAAATTAACAATGTGCTTGTAAAATAGGACCTTACACTTTTAACCCTTATTTACGAAATAGCATCGCGTTCTTGAGTTCAAATCCGGATGAACAGAATCTTTCGGTGTTGGACATAAAATTAATTAAAATGATCAGTAAAATAGACACAGAAATATGTTTGCAGTACGCTGTAGAGGACCCGGGAATTCACATCTTATTTTAATTTTATTTTTGAGTATTTGAGTATAGTTAATTATAAAATTATATTGTGTTTTATTAAAGCTAGTATCACACATTGAATCCGTGAAAGTTATTTTAGTTTTATATTTATTTTTGTAAATTCTTTTATTATAAGTAACTAATATATTAAAACTAAAATTAAATATGTTCTAGGACTATTGTATTTACAGAATTATTTGTTTTTATTGTTTGATTTATACGTTGTTTATCTGTGGCAATTTCCGCATTGCCTTTTAAATCTTGATTCAAGAATTCCAATGCTGTTGGACTTTGGAATTCTCTCCCTGCATTCATAATTATTACATTACATATTATGTATTTTTGATAAATTAATGTTGTGTTTTAGTTTATATCTACGATACCCAAATTGTTTTATGTTAGATATCGACAGACGAGCATGAGGTTCACTTGATGGTAGGTGAGGTATCCTCAGCCACAGAACATCAGTCAATGATGTTTGCACTTCAACGGTCAACAGTCAACGGTGGTTCGTTACCCGGTCGAAATTTCGATATTCCTCCCACTTGATCAATGCCCGAAGTTACCATACGTGGGGAAAACATGCTTACACAAAATTATAAACATGACGTCCCGGTGGGATTCGAACCCACGACCCAATGATACACCCGGCAGGTGTTCTACAGTATGCGCCAACGAGCCTGTCAACATATTTTTTTAAATAATGGGGTATGACTGCGCACACGTGTCACACGGCCGCGCCCTTGCAGTGTGCTCAGCGCAGCGAAACGCAGCAAGGCCGCTCGTGGTCATTGTGATGCGCCTATGACAAATTATTGTATTTCTGGCTAATTGGGTCAGGGCTGGAGAGGTTTTTTTTTATGTCAGATACCGACAAACGTGCATGGGGTTCACGAAGTAACCACAAGTGGGGACAGTGAATTGTGTTCGTTGTTCATTACTCGGTCGGAATTTCGATATTCCTCCCACTCGATCAATGCCCAAAGTTACCAGACGTGGGGAAGACATGCTTATAGAAAATTATAAACATGTTCCCGATGGGATTCAAACCCACGACCCATCGATGCGCACGACAGGTGTTCTAACGAACGCGCCAACGAGCCCGTCAGATAAATTATATTTGAGTACAAATAGGCCAACAGCGCATCACCGATTGTTATGGTTGGGATTTTAATAAATTAAAGGGGTAATAAATGTGTGAAAGGAACATCGAAATACTGTCCGGGTCACGAACTTCATAGATGGAAAAGCCTTGAATAACGAGTTTCGGTTTCAGTCTTTGGATTTCCGAATGCTCAAACTAAAACTAAAATAGGTCAACAGCGAACCACTGATTCAGTTTTTTTTACTGCATTTATATTCACTAAGTAGACGTTCTTTTTGATAATGAAATACTTGTTTTCATACTTATTTATTGTTAGTATATATATAATAGGTTCTTTAATATTATGACGTTTTTGAACGAGAAATAAACATAATTTTTTGAATAAGTAGTAGAATTAAAATTATAAAATATTACTTCTCATTGATTATATTAGTACAATTATATATCAATAGTATAGATACCTTCCCAATTTTATTTTGCTAGAAATTTACACACAATATAGGTAAGTTTCATGATATTCGTCCTATGAAGAGAAACTAAAGTAGTTAAGAACTTATTTTAAAAAAATACCTGTATATCTGTGGAAATTTGGTATTACATTTGATACTTGAATACCCTATTCATTAATTTGCAAGGGTCTCGTACAAAGAGCTTTCAGACCTTGCATTCAACCCCGTTTTGCTTGTGGCTATCTACCTATCTTCATTGCCCATCAATATCGAATGGCTTACTTAAGAACAATAGCATTATACTACCGCTAAATCACGCGAAAATTGAACAAACATTCGACCAATTTTAAACTTTATTTATATGGAATTTAGAGGTGGGAATAGCGTGTCTGTTTTATCATAACTGAGTGCGTGGGTGTATTATTTGGTCGCTAAAATGGTGTATCACCTTGTAGGTCGAATACAATGGACTGTATCAAGTAAACATCTTGTTCTAGTTGATTTAATGATCCCTGGTAATATTATAATAAATAATTTGCATATTGGTATAATTTAATATTATGTCTTTTTACGCCGTATTTACAAAAACGTCTCACAATAAGTAAGATATAGGTATTTTAATACTTATTTTTTAATGGATATTATATAAATAACTCCACCTCCGTGGCTCAGTGGTAAGGGCGATGCATTTAGCACCGGAGGTCCCGAGTTCGAACACCAGATTTAAAAAAAATAATTATTATAATAGATATTATTATATCTAACATAAAAAAACATAGTATTTCTCTATATCGGCCTTAGGCAGTTTTGCTTTTCCACTGACGATAAATTACATAAACATATCCAATCAAACTTGTAAAATATAATAACCTCGTGAAACTATAACAATTCAAAAAAATAACAAAGAATAATAATCCAATTCCCTCCTCATATTATACTACTCCGCCCAAAATCAAAGTTATTGCAACAAGCTCATTTGCAAAGCATTTATACTAAAAGGTCAAGCCTAATATAGCGAGTAGATTACCAAAATGACTGGGAGCCTATAATACGGCTATATTTTAAGTTATGACAGAGGTCAGCCTACTCGTCAAGAGCCGTATCTAAAGAAAATCTGATTGATATCATTCCAAAACTTTATAGGTATTTATAATAATAATAAACAACAGCTGTTGTATGTAATGAATATTCTTACAGATTTTGAATGATATTAAAAATGCCGATGCTACAGTAGAAAAAAAATATTTTTATTTTGATTTCAAATATGTTTTATGTTAGATATCGATAGACGAGCATGACTCTCACTCGATGGTAGGTGACCACTGAATATAAGTCACTGATGCGCTGCCGACCGATTTTTTACTTCGAGCATTCATTAGTCTATACAGATAAAGGGGTGAATTACTGAACCTAGATGAAACATTATTTCAATGGATAATTGAACTGTATTTTCATTTGATAAAATATACCAAGGCTTGTTCGAAATTTAATATTTCTATAATAAGTCGGAAGAAAAACCTTTCCTTTATAAAGGTCTTTAAGCTTAGAGGAAAATGATGTACCCTGCATAAATATTGCCCATAAATAGATCGACTATAATGTCCCCGACGTTATATTGTATTAATCTTTTTTACAAAGGCTGCTAATAACGTAATAAATCATAATAATATTGCAGGAAATTAAAATATGCTCTAAGAAGGATGCTAGTTAATTAGTTTGTATATTCATTAACTACGAAACAGGAAAATCTAAATAAGTATTGATTTTCTAATTAATTACAACGTGTTGCCGACATTTTCGATAGCAATATTATGCCTCAGAAATATTTGGAACTTAGTTAAGTTAGTTTTACTGTTCCAAAATTAAAATATCTCAATGACCAGTATTATTATCTACGCCTCCTCCGCAGTTCCATAGAGGCTGCATACAAGAATACTCCGTAAAAACAAAAAAAAATCAAATTACCTCGATTCACGCGGGTGTTCCATGTTTAAATGGAAAAAAAAAAATTATAAATAATTAAATCCGCTGAAGGATTTCATATTTTTATAATATCTTTTCCATCTTGAGTATGGCATAATGGGGAAACATTTCACGCTTATTGTGAACCACTAATGATAGAATATGCAAATCTGTTGCGCAACACCACTAGGAACCTGCTCACTACAAGATTGTTAGTAAGTGATTATAGTAAACTAGTAGGTACATTCAAAGAAGGTAAGATAGGTAATATTATATAAGAGATACTAATCAATTTAAACGGTTTCCAAAGATGTGAATTTAACACGAAAAATGTGATGGTTACTGCATCAGTATTTACATATGTTATGATTGTTTGAGATAGGTGTGACGAATGTGTCCGCATATAAAAGCAAAAATATATAAAAAAAAGAACAGATATATTACGCGTAACTTTAACCCCGTAATCATTTCAATTTTGAGCTGATAGCGAAATCGCGGGTGAACTAAGGTTCACCCGCGATAAGGGTAACTAAGGTTTACATAATACGAGTATATATATAGCAATCAATCTTGCTATATATTTATATACATACTAGCGACCCGCCCCGGCTTCGCACGGGTCTAGATTTTTTTGACAAAAAAGCAGGGGTTGTATGTATTTTTTAATGCCACATAATAAAAAAAAAAAACAAAAAAAATCGTCCAAAAATAAAAAAAAAATGTTTAAGGGTGAACAACCCTTATCACTTAGGGGTATGAAAAATAGATAGTAGCCGATTCTCAGACCTACTGAAAACGCATATAAAATTTGGTAAGAATCGGTCGAGCCGTTTCGGAGGAGTATGGCAACGAAAACTGTGACAAGAGAATTTTATATATTAGATAGTTAACCTGCGACTTCGCTATCAGGTCAAAATTGAAATAATTTTGGAGTTAAGACTGGTACCTGGTGGACTGGTTACATCTTTATACTTTAAAAATTAAATTAAATAATCTGTAAATCATAAAAATGGCTGTTTGTATAAATGTAATCACTAAACTCCATTGACTTTTGATCGCCGTGAAAATTGGAAAAATATGTATTTTATCATGGAGGTTTTTATGTTATCAACTTTGTTGTAGTATAAAAATAGTAGTATATAGTATAGTATAAAACAATATTTGTATAATTTCGGAGGTTGAAAACTGATATTTATCTCACTTTGTAATCTTTCCACAGACTACACTTTTTTATATTAAGGAAAAAAAGCTTTTATTTTTGAAATAACTAAATCGCAGATAAGCCAAAACGGTTATATATAATCCGTTCTTGAATATAAACAGAAAACAGAACGTAAATCACACGTAATCAATAAAGCAACTTAAGTATTTTTATCCATAATAAATGTAAACCTTTTTCCAAGAAACTAAGCAAGTATTTATTGTCTATGGTGTTTGTACATGTGTGTTGCAACTATGATTACCAAGTGCAAACGTCAATAGATAATTAGTAATCGATTTCATCACATTCACAAAATAATTACAGATAGATTTCCAATGAAAAAGAACTTAACCCATTTTGTTAATCAATAAGACCTCTATTTAACGTTTGCGTCATTATTCGATCACTCTAGTCTCTTGACATACCATATAAATTACCTTCAAATAAACATTATAGTGGAAACACTCGGCATAGACGAATGGTTTTTTTTTTCGTTACTACATCTTAAAGAAATCGTATGAGAGAAAAATTAAATCATTAATTGCGAAGAAGCTATTACGTCGTTATTATTTTTTTCTTTTTTTGTCAGATATCGACAGACGAGCATGAGGTTCACTTGATGGTAGGTGATACCTCAGTCTATGATGCGTGGTCGACCTAATTTTTACTTCGAGTATTCGGAATAGCTAGTAACTATAAAGTAGTAGTTACTAGTTATCGTTTAATGGAAAGATACGAACGAATGAACTACAAATCACAATTAGATCAAAGATTGGTATAATTTTAATAGAAGTTTTTTTTACTATTATATTAGTTATTTAGTTTTTTTATATTACCTACCTATTATTATATATATATATATATATAATTACATATAATAATGTACGCAAGTAACATCTAAATAAGCGAAGTCCTATTGAAATGGAGAGTAATCTTACAATGTAAAGTGGCCCATTGACCGGCGAACTGACCCTATACACAAGGCCGCGTAGTTCGAACTCGTACAAAGTGACAACCGGTCATTTCATAGTCTTCCAATATTGAACGACATTTATCTGAACCTGTTATCTATATTTGGATATGGATTGATTTATTTAACTGAACATTTTGTGATTTACTTTCGGATTTTTTTATGCTAGACTACCATAAAAAAAGCCTATGACGTGACTCGCTAATGAGGTAGCTTTCTATTGGTGAAAGAATTTTTAAAATCGGTTCAGTAGTTTTTTAGTTTATTCATAACATACAAAAATACAAATCTTACCTCTTCATAATCCTCTTCAGACTCCTGAAACACAGTTCATAACTACATCGGGAGTCTGGGTTTATATATTTGGTGTAAATAAAGAATTTTTAATTTTTTAATTTAATAATATAATAAATATAGATATCGACAGACGAGCATGAGGTTCACTAGATATTCGCTGATACGTCAGCCACAGAACATCATTTAATGATGCGCTGTCGACCTAATTTTTACTTTTAGCATACAGAAATTCATAGGCAGACCAAAATGTGCAATATGCACTTCACGATTTTTCATCTATGAACGGTTGGAATTTAGATATTCCTCCCACCTGTTTAATACCCGAAGTGACCAGACGTAGGGAAGATATGCTACAGAAAATTATATATTATTATATTATAAACATGTCGTCCCGGCGTGATTCGAACCCGCGACCCATCGGAGCGCAAGGCAGGTGTCCTACAAACGCGCCAATGAGAGCTATCGAAATAATATACGTACGTAATGTAATTGTAAGTTAATCAAACTAATAGAAGATGATGCATAGCACGCATTCCTTCGATCCACTTATGGATGGGAACAATTTGTTCTAATCGATCTAATAAAATTTCTAAATTCCTCAAAGCGTTCCGTTTCATCCAATTTACAGAAATAGGTGATTTATTTATAATCGTATAGTAATTTATAGCAATAAATAATAACGAATTTACACATTCCCAAGGTAATATAGGAAATTTTGCCGCCTTTGACATTTCAAATTCAAAATTATTTATTAATTTAGGTAAAGTAAAATAATGTATGAACGTCAATAAAAAATACATATTAAACGCTTCTAATTTTACATTTACTGACAGTTCTCAAATCAAGGGCGTAGAACGGACGAGAAGAACTCGCAATAAACTCGCCGCCACTCTTTTTAATCGCCAAGTTTTATGCTTTACATTTTTTTTATAAGGAGCCGCAACCATTACACCATGTTCCACATGACATCTTTAAGTAATTAACTATAATAATTAAATAATATATATAAACGAAAAAATAAAATAAAAAACAAAGATTTTTCTGATTTGATTTCCTAACCTTTATTCAATAAAATGATAGAGATGAGAGAACTATCTTCTGCAAGTTGTCTTGTACGTATGTTTAACTCTGTAAGATATCAGAAAAACGTATTTCATTAATCTTTTTGAGTTCTATACAGACTAAGGTTACTCAGCCGGCTGACTGAAATTTTGAACAATAATAACATCACACAATCCCCTAAAAGGTTGTTCTTGAAATCTAATCAAAACATCTGCTTAACGAAACTTCGACTTATATAATAATTATTACTAGTTATTCTCTTACAGCTACTTATAAGAATTATAGATATCAGATTTCTAAAGAAATGCCACCGAATAATTTGATAACGTAATTCAAACCATATAATATGCCGTCAGCGGTAGTAACATTATCAATCAATCAACATGTTACCGGATCTTATTGATTTTTTTTTTGAATAAACGTATCAAATTCCTGCGAATATACTTCTTGGAACTGTTATATTTAATTTATCAAAATTAAGTCACAGTGAGATAACAAAATTTACGTAAAAGGTAAGGTATTTTATGAATGCTGATTTTTTTATGTCAGATATCGACAGACGAGCATGAGATTCACTTGATGGTAGGTGATACCTCAGCCACAAAACATCAGTCAATGATGCGCTGTCGACCTAATTTTTACTTCGAGCATTCTGAAATCCATAGACTGAAACCGAAACGCGCAATATGCACTTCACGGTTTTTCCATCTATGAACTGTGGTTCGTTACCCGGTCGGAATTAAGATATTCCTCCCACTCGATCAATGCCCGAAGTTACCAGTCGTGGGGAAAACATGCTTACAAAAAATTATAAACATGTGATCCCGGTGGGATTTTAACCCACGACCCATAGATGCGCACGGCAGGTGTTCTACCGAACGCGCCAACGAGCCCGTCAGCGGATGGGATGATGGGATTCCTTTTTTCGAATTATTTAAAGGACCGTTTTAAGGGACTACTATAGTTTGGACTATTCCAAATTGAATCGGTACTTATAAATCCCATGTGGGTAAAAATAATATACCAAAAAGTTTGTTATAGTGACTGTATAATTGGGTAAAGAAGGCACCTTGAGCTATAGTCCGGAGAGCGCATGTCCGTGACTCTTGGATACGCGATACGAAGTAGTCAAGCGTGAGCCTCTTGTTTCAAACTATACTTTGAACACATAATATATCAATCAGGAATTATTTAAACACTAGCAAAACGCCCCGGCTTCACACGGATGCAATGTAGATGATACACACTATGTTACTCGCTGATAATGTAGCTTTCTATTGGCCAAAGAATTTTTAAAATCGGTGCAGTAGTTTTTGAGTTTATTCATAACATACAAAAATACAATTTTTTCCGATTTATAACATTAGTACAGTTACCTATATTACGCCGAGTATTTTCAAGCAGTATACTGACATACAATAAGAATATGTTTAATTTGACCATACATTGCATTTACGCGTTTCGATTTCCGAATGCTCGAAGTAAAATTCACAGCGGATTATTGACTCGCTCGATGTTCGTCTGTAGTTGTAATTATTTCAAAGACACCAAGGAGACTATTTTTGTCTTTTATTAACGCGATTAAATTCGTCGAATTAAAAATGGCAACTTTGTGACATTTCAAATATCAGACAACTGTCATCTTTCTGTCTTCCCGCGACCACGGTTGCTGTAAAGCATCCGAAACGTCGGGATAAATAATTTAAACAATATAAATAATAAATCGTGTTTTAATCCGGTATACAGTATTTTATTTAAAAGACTATTTTTGATTTAAACTGTGTTATACTAAATTTCTCATTATTCTAATTTAATTTTTTTTTTAGTTGCTCGAATTCTATGTAATGATCTATTTGTGAAATATTATTAATTACTTTGGCTAAAATGTTGATATTTTAAATTTTGAAATATTCAAATATTGCATAGTAGGTACCTTAATAAATAAGGATGTTTAGAATAAAAAACAAGGTCAAAATAATATGCGGAACGTATATAATGTGTCATCAAAACACGAAGAAAATCGTATGGATGAATAAATCTACATATTAATGCTAAAACTGAGGGTTGAGTCGTGTGTTTATTGTTTCCTTAGTTATATTTCTAGAGATATTCTATTTTAAGCGATTCGTCTCACAATATATATGCTTTTGTAATCGGTTACGCGATAATATTTATCTAAACACGTTTATTATTTTTAACGAAATCGCAAAATGGGAGAATCTACATTCTTAGTTATTCGTTTATTTCATTATTGTTATTTTGTTTTCTTTTTTTATGTCAGATATCGACAGACGAGCATGAGGTTCACTTGATTGTAGGTGATATCTCAGCCATAGAACGTCAGTCAATGTTGCGCTGTCGAGTGTCGACTTACTTTTTACTACGAGCATTCGGAAAGCCATAGAGTGAAAACGAAATGCACAATATGCACATCACGGTTTTTTCATCTATGAACGGTGGTTTGTTACCCGGTCGGAATTTCGATATTCCTCTCACTCAATCAATGCCCGCTACTTCTTAGGTGGTAACAAGTGCTGTGAGCTTTGTATGAGCCATACCAATGAAAATTTTGTGAGTATCTAAAAGTAGTCATCACATTCGAAAATAGATAAAAATCCACCTTTTTATTATAGAAACCTATATTTATTACATACAAAATGTCAGAAAAACTTGTTTTATAAGAAAAAATATCATTAGAAAATATATGTCTGAATGCCCCGATAGGAATTCGGTAATTCACAAATACAAAAATAGTAGCAAGGGCATAGAAATATGTCTGAATGCCCCGATAGGAATTCGGTAATTCACAAATACAAAAATAGTAGTAAGGTTTTGCAAACACGGCAGTCACATGGAATTAACATAAAACAGCTCCCACGCAGCAAGGTGAGCCGACTATTCTCAAACTGTCACTGTGGCTTGCGTAACCCTGATCAATGAAACGAATTACTTAATCTAAGTCGCTTTACTAGTACGCAGCAAAGTGTGAGAAAATGTTTTAGACATATGAATTAGAGATTTATTTAAACGCATCAATTAAAAGGCGATAAAGTGGATTTGTTTAGAAATATTTTGGATATGTAGATACAGAAGTTTTTTCCTGTATTGTACAGTATATGAGGGGCACACCAGGGTAGATAATCTCAGTAGGGATTTTTGGGGCTGAGGAGAATCATGTTGGGTGGAATCTAAATAAAGATTTTATTAATTTGAATTTTATTTTATGTTAGATATCGTCAGACGAGCATAAGGTTCACTTGATCGTAGGTGATACCTCAGCCACAGAACATGAGTCAATGATGCGCTGTGGACCTACTTTTTTACTTCGTAATCATAAATCGACCGAGACCGAAACGCTCAATGTGTACTTCACGGTTTTTCCAACTTCAATACATTTGAATAATTTTAGTATTTTTTGAGTATCTAGCCAGATGTTCTTGGTAAAAGCGACATTCTAAACTAGCAGCTTTAATATATAAGTGATAATTCCATACTTGAATAAACAAATTAATAATCTGTGCTGTATGTAGGTACCTTGTATTGTCTGACTATTGATTTGATTTGGTTCAACTAGTTCAATCGAATAGTATAATGTCATTTTTACTATATTTATGACTAGCTGATGCCCGCGACTTCGTTCGCGTGGGGATCACTTTATGCTGAACTTTTGAGCAAGCTTTCTTCATATTATATATCCTCCATCCTCTGTACTTGGTGAATTCTTTTCGGAAAGAGCTATCAGAGTAGTCATTGACGGTTGCTTTTGCATCATATTATCGACATGTTTAATGATGGTTGAGGTTGGGGTTCAAATGATGATTTGAAATTCAAAAGAAATACCATAGTAATTGAAAAAATTAACCTGACTTTAAAGAAACTTTAGGGAGATGCATATCAATCAAATTTACGTCACCAAAATGCAGATATGTGTCTTTTTTCCACTAATCAGAGTTCAGTCGAAGATTGGATTCAATGCATTTTCCGTCTTAAATATATGCACGAAAATTGAACGGGAGTTTGAAAATACTTGCGACACATGGAAAAAACGCCAAGAAAATGTCTAAATAAGAATAAAATGAAGGTATGGAGAAATGCAACGTAAAATGAATGAAAAAAATAGTATGGCCATGTTGGCCAAATACTTAATTTTTAATAAATTTAATTAGTGTGGAAGATACTATATCCACCTCTATATTTATTTCATTTAATTGATCACTTTTAATTTCAGATATTTTTGTTTAATTCCCTTGGAAAGGAAAGGATTGATGAAAATGCGAAATAAACGATCTCATAAGAAATACATTTTTATATAATAGAATAGTTCAATAATACATTTTCTATTTTCAATATTAGTTCTTTTAAAAATATAAAAAAATAAATACAAAAAAATATTTCCCTGAGTGATGATTCGAACTCGCATCTGAAATTACGTAGTACGACCGTATATCCACTATGCCACGAACACATATTGAAAAACGGCGAAATTATCAAACTATTTCATTTACATATCAAACTGTGATTGACATCTGACAATTCGAAAAAATTCAACGCGAGTCAGTTTTCATTGCAATTTGTTGAAATGATGCCTTTAAAATAATATTTAAATGATGATAACTTTTTTTTTCCGACAACCGATTTCGATGAAACAAAGCCTATATGTTGCCCTGGACTTTGCTTAATATATTTGTATAAATTACGCGAAAATCGGTTCAGTATCTTCGGAGATTAGCGTGAACAAACAGACAGACAGACAGACAGACAGACAAGAATCTTAAAAATTGCATTTATGCATTCTGCTACCCTTCTTTTATCACCCCTCTTAATTTCTGGTAAAAATATTTAGTGAAGCGTAATTTCGATCCTACTCTTTTATTATATGTATAGATGACCTACATTTCTAATTTCATACTGAAAATGACTCCACGTAAATTTCTATTTAGATGACGCAAATACATATGTTGAAATAGATTTCTTTTACCAAACAGAAACCTACTTCAAACGACTTTTAGTACAAATTAAGAAATAACATAAGGTTCTAGCTTAGATTATTTGACATATAAATAATCAAAGGGTTCTAGATAGATCAAAACATCTACGCAAATCGCAAACATACCTACGCGGTAAATTGATAATTAATAATTCTCCGTTTTTAAGTCGTTTAACAACTCGATTAAAATACCATTACCTATTTATTTTTAATTTTTTTATACTTGATTCAACTATTTAAACAATTTGAATGTTTAAGGTTATATCTTTTCATAATTTGCGATCAAAAGAAAAAGACGCCATGATCATTGTGTACGTAATAGGTACATTATTACAATATTATTTAAGCTAGTTTTAAGTATTTTATTTCAATTATGCAATGCTTTATGTTAGAAACTTCTAGTGTTTTCCATAATAGTAATTCTTAAGACATATTTGTGAAATTTAATGAAGAATATAAACATATCTATAATATATATCAGTTCAAATATATACATATTAAAATAGGTATAAGTTGCAATAGAATAATTTAAACAATACTGTATTAGTTGAAATACCAATATAGATATTGAACGTATTCCATTATCAATAACGTTATTGTTATAATATTATATATAATTGGTATTTAAAGTGTTATAATCGTGAGTATCCTATTAAAAACAATTGCTAGACAATAACGCTGATATCCATAAAGATCCAAGGATATTTAATAGGCGCAACACACGCCAACGATCTATTTGAAGTTTGAACAGCCGTATCGAAACGCCGAACAAATATTTGTAATCATTTAGAACAATTTTGATTTATTACTATGAATAGGTGAAACTTGTAGCAATCACTAAACAATTTTACACAAGCACTTTACACAGGCACTGTGATCCAAAATATTTTTCCCTCAAACCGATCGTTTGTGCGAAAAGACCGCGCGAGTCTGTTTACTGCACTGAACTAAAATAAAGCATTGAATGCAAGTGAATTGTACTATGTCCGCTATTCTTATAATGAACATTTTCCATTCACACAATGGGGCAATCCTGAAGTAACTTCGATACGTGATATCGCACTAAAGCTACCGCACAATTTGAATAATTTTCATTAAATTGTTACATAAATTGAACGTAAAATGCAAGCGAAGGCGGCAAACGAATAGCGTAAAATTGACGTAAATACATTGTTATGTGTGTCGAATTGATTGCATAATAACTAAATAT
This sequence comes from Anthocharis cardamines, assembly GCA_905404175.1. NCBI lineage: Eukaryota > Metazoa > Arthropoda > Insecta > Lepidoptera > Pieridae > Anthocharis > Anthocharis cardamines. The sequence continues at coordinate 2,999,834 of FR989950.1, read as the reverse complement.
TTACTTGAAAATTTGCTAGAAATGTGCCAAGTACGGATTTTGCAAGATTTTAGCGAGTAAAGCAATCGATAAGGTGTAGGTATACAGTAGTCATCAAATTCAAATTCAAAATCATTTATTCATTTAGGTAACACAATGTTCACTTATGAACGTCAGTAAAAAATACATATTAAATGCTTCTAATTTTACATTTACCGCCAGTTCTCAAATCAAGGGCGTAGAACGGAAGAGAAGAGCCATTCTCGTGGGAACAACACGCAAATACATAGTCGAAATAACTAATATCACCGCATACACGAATTCAAGTCCGACCTGTCACCACAAGTAGCACCCATAAGTCTTCATGTCGTCTAATATCAGTTTAAATACCATAGTTATGATAAATTAATCTTGATGTTACCATCAGGTATGTTTTAATAATAGAGTCATTTGCTAGCGGTACATAATTACTATCGTATAATATTCACCTTTACCGTACGTTGTAAGAACCGTCCTCCGCTGTTTTTGATATTATATCCAGTGGTGGATTTGACAGCAGGCTGAGTAGACTTGAGCCTAGAGCGGCAGATTTTAGGGACGACAGGGGACCAATTTTATTTTTACGAGTCTTATGGAAATCAAAAAGAATTCTGTAGAACGTTTTTCTGATGTCATTCAACGAAATATCAAACTTGTATATGCTATAGAAAAAAAAACCTAGTAGTTAATGGTCCTTCTATGTAACCTTGGAAATCTGTCAATCCGCCACTGATTATATCGTTAAAATATTATAACCAAAATGTACTACTAAATAATGGGTCAAAATTGAAAAAAAAAATCATTTCTTCAACGCAAGAATGCAATTCAGAATGCATATTGCAGTGCCCACATGTCACAGCCATTTACATTTACAATGTCCAAAAGCAGCAGTAACTACTTACTATCATAAGAGTGTGATAAGATCGTTAAGAAATAAAGCTAATTTCACGTGCTTTTTAAATAAACTTGACGAGCTCGTTGGCGCGTTCGGTAGAACACCTGCCGTGCGCATCAATGGGTCGTGGGTTCGGTTCCCACCGGGACAACATATTTATATTTTCTGCATGTTTTCCCCACGTCTGATAACTTCGGGCATTGATCGGGTGGGACGAACATCGAAATTCCGACCGAATAACGAACCACCATTCATAGGTGGAAAAACCGTGAAGTGCACATTGCGCGTTTCGGTTTCAGTCTATGGATTTCCGTATGCTCGAATTAAAAAAAAGTAGGTCGACAGAGCATCATTGACTGATGTTCTGTGGCTGAGGTATCACCTACCATCAAGTGAACCTCATGCTCGTCTGTCGATATCTATCATAAAAAAAAATTAAAAAAAAGAATACACTCACATTGGCTAGTGCTTCTTCATATGACGCAGGCTGTACTGGCGACACGCAACCCGTCTGGAGTGCTGTGCTCGGCATATCAGCGCATCACAGGTCCCTGTAATACAAACATATTTATATTATAACTTAGCTGAGAATGGAACTGAAGAAATTAGCCGTAGAAATTAAGCATCTAATATGAAAGAATGGAAAAGGTGTTTGGAAATTCGCAAGCAGATGAAGAGATTTTAGACCTGATTTAGATTCTACTTCTTTCTATTTGTTATGTCCCCAATTCAAATATAGGTGAAACGAGGTAAAAAAAATATTCTTTTAGGTCGGACACAGAAGACTTAGCAACAACTTGATTGTATATAAAAAATATTTCGTCGTATACAAAAATTATACCGAAATATGAAAATTCACCATCGCACGGCCAGATTCAGTGTGGGATTCCATCCATATATGGTTGATGTGCTTTATATTCGTAAGAAACGGTAGGTTTCTTCCTTTATCTTCCAAACCGCCAAGGAGAGTAATTCTCTACCTGGGGTGGTCTTTCCCGATTCCTACAATCTTGATGTCTTTAAAGCCAGAGTAAATAGGCTTCTCCTAAATAAGCATGCTCTCATTTAGAACGCATCTGCGGGATTGCAGTCAAATGCTTACTTATTCTTCATAAAAGTCAGAGTAAAGAGAGTAGGTGTCATTAAACTTTATACGTAAATAAATAAAAACTGTTATCGTAGAAGGAAAAGTATTAATAAATAGACCCCGTGTTTACCAAACACGTGAAATGCGCAAATACTGACCGAGCATTATGCATTTGCACCCATTTTGAATTGCGTATTATTAATAATATTTAATAGTGTAGTCTTTTGTTAAAGCGTAGAAAACTTTCAAGTAATTCAACAATAGATGGCGTTAGTATAGAAAAAAAAGGTTCAATTTTGTTAACCTTTCAGGCTTTTTATGGACTGGGGGTCTACGGCAGTCGGTTCACCTTAGTAATGTTATACGTGACATCTGCCTAACCACCAATTTTCAGATGCGTTGTCGGCCTATAAAAGTCTGACTGAATCCACTACAATGGGGACAAATCATGTAAATAGAGGTAGATATATACATATATTATATAAACTTATAATTAACGAATACCAAAATAGAAGACTTATGATTTAAATAAAATACTGTATACCGGATTAAAACGCGATTTATTATTTATATTATTTAAATTATTTATCCCGACGTTTCGGATGCTTTTCAGCAACTGTGGTCGCGGGGAGACAGAAAGATGACAGTTGTCTGATTTTTGAAATGTCACAAAGTTGCCATATTAACGCCAACTATTCCTACGGAGTTGATATTTACTGTAATTTTCTATATTATGACAATATTCATATAGAAAATTACAGATTATATTATTATTATGACGTCGGGATAAATAATTTAAACAATATAAATAATAAATCGCGTTTTAATCCGGTATACAGTATTTTATTTAAATGTGTGATACTCGCGTTAATTATTCCAATTATTCCAATTAATAATTGGAATAGTAAAATTTTGCTTTTTTGAAATTAAAAATGTATTCATTTTTTTTAATTGAAAATGTATTCATATTTAGGTATCTATTTTCAAATTAATTATAAAATACATTTTCTTTTATAATCTTTTAAATTTTGTTTTCTTTAATATCTATATTGTAGGTACTATGTCTGGATACTGCAAAATAATAAATTTAAGGTTTTTTAATTTTTATTAAATCATTTAATATAATTGTGAAAATTGCCTTATACAATAACAATAAACATAGTTCTATGTAACTAATAGTAAGTATAACAACACATTCTTACCATTCAATATCAAGGATTATCGTTAATCGTATCAGGCAGCGCTTTACATTACTGCAAACATTAAGCATTCAGAACAAGAGTTTTATTGAGCGCTTTGTTGACTGACAATGGAAAGTGTATGACTATGAAATATTTAATGAAACAGTTCATTGTTTACGTATAGTAGTACAGTGACTTTCGCGTGATCATGGTGTTGCGGTGACTTAGCCTACGCTCAGACTAGAGCCACTAGTGGCGACCACAGCATAGCCACCGGTGGCCGCCACAAGCTACGGGCGTGATATTTCATATATTTTAGGGCAAACACGGCGCTCGAGTGGCCGCCACCGGTGGCCGCCACAACGTGCGGGCGTGACATTTCATTCATTTTACGGTGGCTTAAACGCGGCCACCGGTGGCACGTTTAGAGGCCGCTTCTAGTGTCGGCCACCAGTGGCTCTAGTCTGCGCGTAGGCTTAGGGTGCTCTATTAAACATTTTGTATAGTTTTTTCTTAAAATACCGGGCCTTTCTGCTGTTTCGCTTACAGAGTAATCTATGTCAATCTACCATCCCTAAGAGAGACAAGCTAGTTAAGTTCAACAGGTGATAACCACAATCTAATGTTAACGTTGTATATGGACGGTAGATTGACGTAGATTTTCGATATTGTCCTGCTCAAAGTGGCCAGATTAAAAAAAAACCCATAACCCATGAAAACGTATTCTACCACCATCACCACTGATTACTTGTCAAAAATAACTAAGCCCCTTATGGCCGAATACCCAAATGTTAATCAACGATATAGAGTACTTAAAAGATGAAAGATGAGACATTTTTAAATCCTTTAATTTTGATTATCGTTTCAGTATTCCGCGGCATTTATTTTATGTGTCATGTGTGGTTTGGACCACACGCGCGTGAAACGATGGGACATTCGGATTCCAAATTGTGTCATTGACAGATCTTGGAAAATTCTCATATTCCGGTTATGTAGGCCCTTGGCTATTATGTATTATTCCAAGAGAACATTTAATGTAAAATCTACTAACAATCTGAATACAAAATAGCCTGAACAATAGGAAGTATTACAATATTAAGTCACGATGTAACCCGGAATTTGCAACAAAATTTAATACTATTATAAAATATAGTACTTGTTTTGAAAGTTGAAACTACTAGGTATTAAATAAAATCTTCTTATATATAAAATTCTCGTGTCACAATGTTAGTCTGCATACTCCTCCGAAACGGCTTGACAGATTCCTCTGAAATTTGGTAAGCATATTGGGTAGGTATGAGAATCGGCTAACATCTATTTTTCACACCCCTAAATAATAAGGGTGGTCCACCCCTCAATTTTTTTTTTTTCATTTTTTTGACAAAAATTTTTTTTTATTTTTTTATGATACGATATTCAAAAATACATACAACACTAAGTTTTTGCCTTGAAAGATCCGGTCGAAAATGATCAATCTATGAATATAAATAAATAAAAATTAAATGTTTGAATATATGAAATAGCTAAACTTCAACGGAATTCGACCGAGTACCATGAAAATTAACACGTGTGTAGGTATGTCTTTTTCTCATGGAGAAATCCGCTTTGTTCTACCCACCACAAGTCAACTAGTTAAAAGATTGATAGATATTTTGACAGAAACAAAAGCTCGAGCAAATTCCAATAATCACAATTTGATATTATCATTATTAAGCACCTGCCAACATACACAACACATCAAAATGATTGAAAAAGCAGATAATAACGTGCCAACCATATAAAGCTACACATGATGAGTCAATACATTTGACCTCCTGCGAGAATGGAAACTTGTAGGACATATACTTTCTTAAAATTTACCTTTTGCATATGCAGTGGGCTTGCCAAAAAAGTTTAAATGAAAATAAAAGGCTTCCGTGTGATTCAGGTTTTTTACCATGAGTTATTTTTATGTTAGATTTCGACAGACGAGCATGAGGCGATTAAAAAGAGTGGCGGAGAATTATTGCCAATTCTTCTCGTCCGTTGTACGCCCTTGATTTGAGAACTGGCAGTAAATGTAAAATTAGAAGCATTTAACATATTTTTTTTTATTGACCTTCATACGTGTACGCTGTGTTACCTAAATGATTTGAATTTGAAAATAAAAACAGCCTTTAATACTACACACTAATATTTTATTCGAAAAACAATATTGTCATATTTTTATAACAGTCGCCTTTCCGGCGTAGGCCTCCCCTTTTATACTTCGATAAATATTTTGAAGTTATGCGGAACCTACACGCGTGAGTACGACTCACTCTTGGTTAGTTTATTATTTGTCAATTTGAACAACAGAGGGCAAGAACCTCAAAAGTAATTGATGACTTAAAATAACGCCTACGTGTTCTAATTTCTGTTTTTTGTCCAGTTACCTACGTTTCATTGTCTCATTAAACAGTTTTGTGTTGTTTTAAATGTTTTATATTGGTTCTAAGTTTTTTTTTTAAATAAAATACATTAAAAAATATATTTTACGATAGAAAATTATCTTCTTCTTCCTGCCATGTTCCCTTTTTTTTATTTGGGATCGGCGCAGTACGTTCTCTTTTTCCATTCTCTTCTTTCACTCGCCATATCATCAGTCACACCTCTCAAACACATAACATTCTTCACACAGTCAATCCATGTTTTTTTTGGCCTCCCTCTTCCCCTATACAAGTGGATGGCACTTTCATATTGATTTTTTTTAGATACCTACATGTTTCTCATCTCTCCTCATAACATGCCCATACCAAGATAAACGATTACCTAAAAAATTATAGAAAATTATCATACACATTATATTATTAATTTATGTTCTATTTATCTTGCATCAGATATTTTTCTTAATAATTATGACAAAAGAAAGAAGATATCCCGAATAAAATATAAACTCGTATATTATGTTCAACCAAATCTATATTAATACTAAAGACTAATATTATATCAAAATAACTACTTCTTTCACCAATAGAACTACATTATCAGCGAGTACCAAAGGCTATTTTTTGTGTGTTAGTACATCTACATTGCACCCGTGCGAAGTCGGGGCGGATAGCTAGTCACGAATAAAGAAATAAATCCTATAATCCTTAAAAAAATTTAAAACCAAATCTAAATATAACAATAATGACATGAGATGCGTTCTAATAAATATTTAATTAATTCTCGGATTTGAATAATCGCACAATAATTTTCCTTTTTTATGATTATCACTTTGTGTCTAATTTAAAGCAAAAAGGCTAATATATTTTTATGGTCATCGACATATATGGGCGAGAATGTTAAAGTTTATAAAAACTTAAGGACGACTTTAAGATATTACAGTCTTATTCATAAAGCTGATTTTTTTATCATTGAGTGTTTGGTCTCAGTCTATGGATTTTCGGATGTTCGAAGTAAAATGTAGGTCGACAGCGCATCATTGCCTGATGTTCTGTGGCTGAGGACAGTGAGGTATCGTGAACCTCATGTTCGTCTATCAACATGTAAACCTAGTAACGTAGCCTATGTTACTCGCTGATAAGCTTTCTATCGGTGAAATAATTTTTAAATCGGTAAATTACTTTAGAGCGAAAGTAATAAAACAGTGTTTAATTATACCACGCTTATTAATATTGATTTTAGTCTTTTTTTTTTCTTCATATTCTTCTCGACTGTTGTTAACGCCGGAGATCTTGGGAAAACCAATTACGAAAATGCATCGGTCAGTGAAACAGCCAAAGAAATCTACCCTAAGGGACTCAGGAACTCACTTAAAGCCTATATGATTTTTTTTAAAACAACGGTTCGATACGTTTACACTCTAATAACAGATAGTATTTTATTCATTCACAAACCACAAAACTGAGTGAGAGCCTCCCGTGATGAAGGAAGGTGTAAGGTATTGAGGCCTCCTCAGGCCTCAATACCTATGCCTTACGCCCGGTGCTCTACGCATATCGTAACCTGGCTACACTGTCGATAAAAATGAAACTGCTGGAAAAAAAGATTTTTTCTGATTTACTGAAATTTATGAAAATTAACATTCGATATTGATTTTCTAAAGTGGGCGCCACAATATTCTTGCACGGGGCGTCAGTGGCTCTAACATCGGCACTAGCAATACACTTTAATCAATGCTATTTACACAGACATTCTCATTTCACAATTATTATGATAATATTGTCTAACAAATTCGAGTATCTATCTATATCTATGGTTAGATGAATCTAATATGCGTAGGAGTTCTTACTCAACTTACCTAAACTCGCAAAGTGCACTGCAAACCCCTCTACATTGCATAAAAAAACGCCGTCGGTCCCTCTCTACGCTTTATTTTTAGACTATGCGACGGATACGGTTTTCATCAATAGATAGAGTGCTTCAAAAGGAAAGTATAGTTTAATATTGTTTTATGGTATTTTTTTGAAATATAACGATAATTTATGAAGATGTCGGAAGAAATCCAGCCGACTGAGAGCTTTCATTGAAAAAATTGTCTTATTATTTTCTTGCGAAGCCTGGGCAGGACGCTAGTAATATTTAATCTAGGCCACAATGCACTATATTGTAGGTTTAAAATACCGCTTCAAACTGTAGTATCCTGTACATGATAGCTTTAAAAGGCATCTCGCAAGTAATGTTAATTTTACCTTTTAGCAAAGACACTGTGAAGGTTAAACATTCGTTAATTTCGTTAACTAAACACAAATACAAATAAAAACTATTTTAATAAACCTTATTTACCTGCGTGCATTCCAAATTCAAATTGTTGAATTCGGTTTCCTTATCTCGTAAAAAAACTGGTATATATCCTCATGATTCAAAACACCGCGCAGTGGAGTTTTATGAAATCGATATTTATAGTTAAATAAGGAAAACCTTTAATAAAATTGTTTACAACTTTTTCTTAAAGCTGTAAAACTTCTGCTTAAGCTATAATGCGTTATATTTAATATCGTGTTATCGCCTGATGGGAAGTAACTCAATTATCTATAATATTAACAGAAATAGTCAATATTATATGAAAATCTAAAATTTGCTCGCGGTTTCATTCACTTTAAACTTTCAGCCCCGAATTTTAAATAATTCTTCCTGCGATTGTCTAATTGATGACTACCTATTATTATCAAAGTTTTCAAGTATCCCTTATTTAATTTAATTATATAAGGGTCCCTTTTTTATTTTATGGTATGCAACCCTAAAATAAGTCCGCAATATTGCAATATCTAATAACATAATACTGTGTAAAACTCTTAATCACCGATTAAGGATTCTAAAGAAGCCCAAAACAGAATTTCTATAAGCATGTTTTCCCCATGTCTGCATTCGGCATTGAACGGGAGGGAGGAATATCGAAATTCCGACCGGGTAACGAACAACCGTAGACGGAAAAACCGAAAAGTGCATATTCTACGTTTCGGTTTCAGTCTATGGATTTCCGAATACTCGAAGTAAATATTAGGTAGACAGCGCATCATTAACTGATGTTCTATGGCTGAGGTATCGCCTACCATCAAGTGAACCTCATGCTCGTCTGTCGATATTTGAGATAAAAAAAATCTGCAAATCCTCTGGTGTTGCGGTTCATATATGAGCGTAAAAAATATCTGCGTCGCTTAACGTCAAACGCAACCACGAATACTGAGAGAATAGCATGCAAGAACAATTCTTTGAAATAGCGAAAAATGAGTTTAGCGGAGTTGAATCAGCGTGGGTAGGCGCGGTTATATGTGAACGTGACTTGATATTTACTATCCTGTGATCTTTAGAATATAGAGGAACCACCAGGCACGTGAAGTTATGGAGGTTGACTTCAGATTACTGAGATAGAGCCATTCTAGAGCTTCATTCATAAATCTAGTATAAAAACAAAGTCGTTAACCGCATGTGTACTTCCGCTGAATTCTCCATAAATAAACCTATTATGAATTTAAATACTATTTTCATTCATAAGGTTTAAATTTAAGTTTAAAATAACACCAAAATGTGGCTAAATAAGAAAAAATCTTCAAAAAATTTACGTGGTAGAATAATTGGAATTAATGAATTATTAGTGAATATGTGTAAATGAATTATAAGAACTGCCATACTAATAAACATTGGATAAAAATTTAAATTTTTGCTGCAGCAGTGTCAAGCTAGAACTGCTTCTTAGAGTTAGCACAGCCGGCCTAGCATGACAAGCGCGACAAAATTTTGTCTACCGTTTTCTCGTGTTTCAATCGACTATCGCTTTATTTCTTTCGGGTGACATGACAATTACACTTAAAACTCGACTTTTAATATCAAAAATAGATACATTTGTCGATCGAGATATCTTTTCTATCAAAATTGTCGATGTCGAGATATAATATATCGAGATATCTAACATCTTAGTTTGTCTTCTCTCGTCCGCGACATATCTCGTGGCGGTCATGCTAGCCCGGCAGTACTATAGAAATTGCACCCTTCAACTATGCCTCCTTACGATATTTTTAAATTTGCTCCGGAGACTGCAATGAAGAATAAACATTAATTCTACATTTTACGTACTTTTAAATATATTCGTTTTTCTTTTATGTATTTAAAATGAGGTTCTGTCATTTTGATGTCATACACCAGGTGACTAGCGAAAATAGGCACTGCACCGCTCTAACAAGTTGAGAGGTCTCCTTCCTTAACAGTACTTATAGTGGCGGGACCACCATAGACCACCAGATTTTCCCTATTAATGCAACCATTAAAAAATGCATGTCATATATTTTAATATATAAAATTTCCATGTCACAATGTTAGTTACCGTACTCCTCCGAAACGGCTTTACCGATTATTACCAAATTTTATATGCGTATTCAGTAGGTCTGAGAATCGGCTACTATCTATTTTTTATACCCTATCTATTTTTATAGTGATAAGGGTTGTTCACACTTAAATTTTTTTTTTATTTTTGGACGACATTTTTCGTTTTTATTTTTTTATAATATGGCATTAAAAAATACATACAACCCTATATTTTCACTCTTCTATTACCAACCCCTGCTTTTTTTGTCAAAAAATCTAGACCCGTGCGAAGCCGGGTCGGGTCGCTAGTTACTTATATGATTACGTTAAGCCCGACAAGCCGGGCTTTTGGGCTTGAATGGTGGTCTCGCCACTAAGTACTTACTAGTTCTATCTGTAATAGTAGTCGTACTTTTATGGATGAAATAAGTTTGAGACACCACCTGTGAAACTTACTGCATCGTATTTGATGATTCTTTGTCAATCTCGGCTCTATATGGAAATTTGCTCAAATTGTAAGTACGGTACGCTAACGTAGCCCAATATAAATATTCAAAAGGAAACAAAATGTATTCAGTGGTTCGCACATAAAGATTATTATTCATACGATGTCACTCAACTATGGCCTTAAATGTCGGTCAAGTTCTCTGCACCAGTAAGGCGTTTACACAATTAATTTTAGCCTTTAGATTTTTTGCGATGACTTTATCATAAGAAAATTCCTAATTTCCTCTCTATGGAGGTCATGACCTTATGATGACCAAATATAAAATGTTTGATTTAAACTATAATTCTACTTTTACAAATGCCCGTTCTTCGGTAATTATTCGGAAGTGGGGCTCCTGCGAAAATGGGGGTAATTTTTTTTTTTGTGTTTTTTATGCATAAAGAACATGAGAGAAAGAAATTTTAAGATGGCGCGTGATGTTATTTAAAAAAAAAAAAATTTAGGTTAGATTAAGTTGGTTTCCTGGTTCGCAAGATTCTTTGTTTGTCAGTTTGTTTAAATTGACAGATTTGCTATTTCGTCATATTCCTAACCCATTACTTTCCTTGGTTGCAATTTTTTTTATTAAGCTAAACCCGTTCTTCTATTGATCCATGAGGTAAATACATTTTTGAAAAATCATTGATCAAGTAATTTTCACGATGTCCTGAACGAAACATTATTTACTCTATAATTGAACCTAGCAAAGTGAATTCCCGTATTGGGGCATGGGGCAGACCCATTTCTGTGTCAGTTACAGGCAAGTAGGTGATCAGCCTTCTGTGCCCTGCCCGAACAAAACAATTATTTCTTATCCGGGATTCGAACCCAGGACCTCCGGTGCTAAACGCGTTGCGCTTACCATTGAACCACGGAGGCGGTCTTGAATCTAGAACCCGGTGTTTAATAATTAATTCAATCCACACATTAAGAACACGAAGGTTTACCATTTATCATTTGGCATAAGTGAAAATAGCTTATGTCATATACGATCTTCGATCAACAATATACTATGTCAATATATACGATCTTTAAAAAAATCACAGAACATAATAATAACGAATAAAACGAAGTATGTAAACGCCTTCTGATACAAAAATTATAGTTGTCCTTACAATTGGTTGATTCATCATTAATAACTGAAGGAGAAACAATCAATTAATGATAAGTAATTTATTACACAGAGTCGCAATTACTTGTGACATGTCATTCTGATTCACCTCACAATACATCCGGATGCCATGGCCCTTGATAATTTTATAGAAGCATCCATTTCCTTGCAAAGATAAACAATGAACAATATATATTTAATTATTTATCCAAATATATCTTCAAATCAATGAAATGAAACCAATTATTCGACATCATCATACGAGTATATTGAACATGAGCCAGTAAAGGTTTTACACACCATACATATAGGCTGTTCAATTTCTATCGCCCTTGCTTCTAAAATTGTTTATGTTGTATGTTGCTAGTTTATAAAAAACAACATACAGTTCTACGTACATAAAAACATCCTAAAAACTAAGGTTTATTGACACGTCTCTTTGTACATCGCATCGGGTCAGTCAATTTTACAATACCTACTAACATTTAATAACATGCTAGCGCCTAGGCTTGAATCACAGCAATGTTGATACAGTTCCATTTATCGCAATAATTCTTGCCCATACCATATTGAATCATTCTCAAATAAAGACTGGTCTTGTCTGACCATAAATAATAAAGCTTTCAATGACAGCAAGATCATGTTCCGAATTCCAGCGAATATGGCGAAGGCCTTGTTTCCTATGCTTTGTGAGCCTGTCAATTCGTGCCACTGAATTCGTTACTACGTGGTGTGAATGATAAGGAGGCTGAATCCGAATTGAGAATACGAAGTTGTCTTTGACAGTGATCACACGTCACGACATTGCGTATACTGAGTAGAACCCCAATCCCCATACATTATAACCTAACTTTTAGTTTTTAATAATAATATGAATATATTCCATTTTCAAAAAATAAATATTGTTCCATTTTTAAGTAGAAATTATTTTTAAAAGATAAAGGAGTTTGTAGTTTTTTCTTCCTATTAAAATAACATATTATATAATTCATTTAATATTCCAAAAAATGCATTTTGTTTTGTTTTTTGATGTCGGTGCAGTATCTTTCCGACATTTGTTTAGATGTCAAAGCTGATATACGAAGGCAGTTGTAGTTTATTAGAAAACATCTAGATCTATGGCAGGTACCAAAGGTCATTCAATTACAGGAAAAAAAGACCCAACAAGGCTGTAAATGCTCACGTGTGTTGCGGCACTTTACTATAAAGTGTATAATAATTAAAAAAAAATATTATAAATATATTATAAAAATATTATATAGCCATATAGATACCGTCTACTCTTCTAAAACTACAACTTCTCAGAAAACTTCTGAATCCACTTAAAATATTGTCAATTATTGAGCAGGGTTTTTTTATATTTACACTCGATCGAGGCTACACTCCATGATTTCTTATCGTCAAAATATTTAAAAATAATATTTTTTTTTATATATAATATTCTACATAAAATATTAGACATTATTATATTTTCGGCGGCTATTATTTCAAACAAATCTTTGGTAGATTCTAAATCAAAGTTAATTAAATTAATAGACATCACGCTGACTCGCTCGAACAAGTATTACATAAAAAAAGAACAAAAGGGCCTTCGTAATTTGAACACCAAAAAACTAAATTACTCGCATCTTCGTCGAGTTACGGTGCTTAAGTTTAGAATCTGAAATAAAAAAGTTAACATGAACATTGAACAATCGGTAAAGAGCGAGTCGTCGTAGAATTTGCCTATTTTTAAAATAGGAATACTAAAGTTAGAGCTAGGTACCAAAAAATAAGTTTTGTTTTTTATTGCATATTTTGACAGATGAGAATTAAAAGTAGTAAGCGACAGCTAATTACTGTTTTTTTATGTTGACACAAAAATAATTAAAAACACATAGTATTTTTTTTTATATTTATTACATCCAACAAAAACTCGTACTGTGCAAATACTTCGAAATATTTTGTTGTGATACATAAAATGCTTATGCTGGTATAATAATAATATTAGTAAGGGTTATGCTATTTCTAAGGTAAGGGTTACAGTCTGTGGATGAGTAGTGGCTCTAACAATTGAGTTGTTACGGTGTTGATATGTCAAAGAAGCAAATTTACGGCAGTAGAGCCTTACTATATTTTAGGTAATTGTTAAATGTTCAATTGTATTTTGACATTGCAAGGCAATTGATATCAGGAGGACCGGAGCTGTAATATGTACATATGTATAGCCTTGACCGGAGTTGTCGAGCAGACCTTTGCTATTCGGACAATATAAGACAAATTGTGGGAGCTTTCTGGGTTAGAATAGTACGAGGTCGCCGTGAGGAAGTTTGGAAGCTTTATATAAGCCGGGTTATTTATATATGTACATTTTTATAATTGCTTAACCCACAGTTCTTACGGAATTATGAAAAAATTGTTCTGTGGCTGAAGTATCACCTACCATCAAGTGAACCTCATACTGGTCTGTAGATATCTAACATATAAAAAAAATGTAAGGGAGAGATTTGGTCTCATTTTCTTCATTAGTATAGGAACGGGCATGTAGTATATCGATAATTCGTATTTTTTCTCATTAAAGTAGCTAGGCATCTTAGTACCCTATACGTGTACCTAGGTACTCATGGTTTCAATGCGGCTTAAACTTACTTGAAAACGCCTGAGTTAGGTGATATAACCCGGTGAAATGGACGTTATTACACAGTTATTATAGAGAAACGAATAAAAAAAAACTTATAACATCAATTTATAATCTATGATTATTGATTATTATTTAACCACCCACGAACATGTCTTCCTCAATTATAACAACAAAGCAAGCTATTACTCAACTAGTAAATTATTCAGAGCATTGATCTTCAAATAACTGTAAAGAATAATCCAGCATAACAAAACAAAGCATGCGTAGGCGCACCTGAAAAATATGCTGTCATTATTCTTCAATCGTAATATAATAACGCCCTATAAATGTCCAAGACAATTCCGTTTTTTGTACCCACTTTTTACTAACATAAGATCGACGGCTGCAATTATGTAGCGACAGCAAAAAACAACAATTTTAATAGCTTAGGAATGTAAAATTATCTATTAGTAGATTTTCCCGCATCTTTGGCGGTGGGATACTGTTACAAGACTTTTAAAACTTAGGCCCTAATTATATTACAACAGACGACATTATATAAAAAATTGAATTTTTATCTATGTTATAATCTTCACTTATAATATTCACATTTTTTTTAAATCAATAAACTCCTCCGCCGTGTCTATCTGTCTGTTCGCGATAAACTCAAAAAGTACTGAACGGATTTTCATTCGATTTTCACAATCACCCTACGACAGACAAAACATGTAGGCATAATATGCTCTACTACCTAAATTACTAAATTATGTAATAAAATTTATCATTTTTTATAACTACCAACTCACCTATCGAAGTACTAATTATATACTAAAAAAAGCTGAGAAAGGTATGAATTTTCGAATATTGCAAATCAAAAAAAGATAGTTCTACAACGCATCATTGATTGATGATCTGTGGCTTAGTCACCTACAATTTATCTGCTGACCCTCACTGTATTCTATATGGAGTTCTTGTGAGTGACAGTTAAATTTGAATAGTTTGACAATTCGCTACTAAAATTAATCTATCATTAGCATCGCATGATATCTATACGTAGTTGGCTGTCTAGAACATCCTCGAATAATTGAAAAATATTTAAAGAAAAAATAACGTTTCGTTTAGGCCTCTTTTATTATAATGTTATTACTGTAAAATTATGTAATAACAAACTTTTAAATGGTTTAAATAAAAAAACAAACTACTTAAAAATCTACATTAAATTACAAATACATAAATATTAATGAACAGTACCAGTTTATAAATACAAGTTCGAATTCACGATATTTTATGGTCTACAAATTTTTCGTATTTTGCTTCCAAACTGGTAAGTTTATACGGGTTACATAGTGGATAATTTTTTAACTACAATAATAATAATTGATGTAGTCAATAGTCATTAATTGCTTTTTAATTTTTATAGTTCTGCATATTTGATGAAAAAAGCGGAACACGGATAAGGTATCCTGTTCATGTCACAGACATGGCCTTTGCCCGAAAAAAGTTGATATTTTAAAAATGTTCAGAGTTTAATGACCCAATCAAGGAGAGGTTCACAAATTCTGATTTGAGGGTTTAATGGTAGGGGTATTATTAAACAAAAACACTGCAGTCTGCAACTATACCAATTTTGCCATCGAGGTGACAATTATCTCTTTGCGATTTAAAAAAGATTCGAAATAGCCGGAAGATGTACAAAAACTGAAATTACGCGGCAAGGTTTTTTTAAATATTAATTAACTCGAATACATTTTTGTGCCCAGTGCATCGGTAACAATTTTAGCACAAAAATTATTTTTATAACTATAAAGTTTACTTATAATGGCTACTTATTTTTGCAAGGTATAATTGCTAATTATCTTTTACATAAACAATATCCGCTTTTTCCTTATTCCACATTACCGGAAACAAGGCATGTATGACACATGACTAACTTCTTTAAGTAACATGTACAAGTACATTACAGTAATTTAAAAATCGACACGTCATAATAATTACTGAGAAAACACAACCATTTCGATCATTATACTTACGACTAACATAACAGCCTTCGGTTTCAAAATAGGGATATTTTCCAGAAATAAGTAGTCTTACGGCATTATTCATAATTGATATAGTTAAAACATATTTTAACAATAGGTATCACGCTTATAATACGTTTATGAATAAGTCCGATTATTATCTATAAACTGTCCTGTCAAATTTCATCAAAAACAAATAAATTGTTTGGCCGAGAAAGCGTGACGGCTAAAGTTACTTTGATATTAAAAATATTGAGTATAGATTCATAAAGTACTTAAGTTCCATTGTATGTACCTAGATAGGGTCGTTTTTATATTATTTGAGTGCACAGACTAGTAAGGGATACTATGTTTGAGTGTTTTATTTTTACGTTTTTTATCAACCTTGTTTCGGAAAACATGAGGTGGGTATTTGTCATTAGTACTATTCATAGCCTATGGTATATTGTTTTTCGAAGGTTAATATTATATTTAGTGTTCAATAAATTACACCTGTGACACCTACAAAAATATACCTATCCTTAGTAGGCAGTTGCCAAATATAGTAGTGTAATAGTTATTAAGAATGACAAATAATATACATACATAACCCACCGATATATAACTCGTTAACTGCTTAGTGCGTCATTGAATAAATATTAAACATAATAAAATGCGCACACCCATACACCATTGACGTATTATGTCATTGCTAAACTTAAGTAACGTTTTAACATAATAATATATTTTTTAAGAGTTGTAAATAATTAGTCGGTTTTATTGGTAATCGTAATTCAAATATTGAATAAAAAATATTATTTTTGTTTTATTCCAAAAAATGACTAGTCAATAGTTAAACTATCTGTAAAGTTTTACTGTAAATAATTTAATAATAAAAAGTAAAATATCCGATTAGACACTCGACGAACGTACCTAAACATATTTTCAGATATACAAAACATTACCTTCAGTTGAAAAGAGTTCTCACGCTGTAATATAGATGTACATAAAACAATCACTGAAAACACGTGAACACTTAACTTGAACAAAGTTCAACAAATGTAAGCACAACACTCTATTTCTCCAGTTAATGCTCCAACTAAACACCGACTTTTCATTCAGAAAAGTTTGAGTAACGTATCGGAAAATTATGGTTAACGAACTAACAAAGACGAGCGGTCGCCATAGAGTTCAATACAACATGACAAAGTTAGCAGCATGCAGACACCCTGCGTGCGCAAGAGTGGGGCTAACCGAGCCTTTAAATGTTTATTTTATTCGTAATCAAGCCCAAACGGAGTGCCGAATCTTTTTATGGACATGATTTAAGATTTAATTTACTCAATAACTGGATTCTTGTCTGCAAATTGATGGTACTGGTTCTGAACTTCAAACCGATATGTGATAAATATTAGGATTTGTTTTGAGGTGAATTTTGTTTGCGGGTTTCATTTAAAAATCAGGCTATTTAAATAGTAAAGTTTACTGTGTATGTACAGTTATTTATTTGTTTTAAAAATATATATTTTTTTATTTTGTTAAAGATTTCTTCATATATGTAATGTATAATGTGAAAGCTAAGACTAATCTATCACTTCTGTTGTCATAATTTTGATAATCTTCTAACCCTTATAATTCCATCTACTTTTACATTCACTATTAGTTTTATAATCCATGTATGAAAAATGCCAGTGTTTCTATGCCAGGTTTTCTATCTCCTAGATTTGTTCATATCTCCTGAATGTGTTAGGCTTAATTTTCAGTATCTAATATAGTTTTTAATCATGATCAATTTTTGTTTTCAATTATCTAAGGTAACATTTTATTAATTAAATTATTGTGACCCCTAGTGGCTCATTTCTGTGCCCTAACTCCATCAAAAGAAGTTTTTTTTATTGGTTTCCCGCTTGATCAAACACACAATCTCAGATTTTAATACCTCTTAGCTACGGAGGCCGTTTAAAGCTACTCTAGCTCTAATCTCTGCTGCATTAGAAATAATTTAATATAGTTGTATGATTTCAGAAATACCGGAGCCAAGTAGGCGAACAGGTCTAGTTATGAACAAAGCACCACTGCGAAGCAATAAGGCGTAGGCCCCAATCACTGACGTCATATCGAATCACCTGTATTCTTTTTTAACTGGAAACCGTATTTTGGCCTTACATCTAGCTTCTTTGGGCTATTAACGGCTCGAAATTCTGCCGCTATTTGCGTGTTTCGACTTCTGAGGGCCTCACACAAACGACTATCGAAAAAGTATTCGAATCGTCGATCTGTCAGTTGTATGAGAAATCTTAAACGGCTCGAAATTCTGCAATTTGCGTGTTTCGACTTCAGCCCTCTGAAGCACGAACGACTATCGAAAAAGTATTCGAATCGTCGATCTGTCAGTTGTATGAGAAATGATTTGAAATTTCATACAAATGACAGCTTGACGATACGAATACTTTTTCGCAAGTTGTTCGTGCTAGGCCCTCAGTTTGTATGAATGCGTGCCCTTAGTAAATGATCTTGGACAACAGCCTGTGTATCAATCTGAAATTATAGTGACCTGTTTAAAAATAAATAAATTGAAAAAAAAAACAAAAAAATATTTATTTACACCACTTATAAAGATTATTTGTGTAGGTAAACCTTGACTTCCAATATAAGTAAGATTTTATAAATAAATCCCTCATGACCTATGTCAATTTCTACAAAATTAAAAGTTGCAAACAAAAATATATTATATCTATTTATCATTATGTATCTGGAAAATTGCTTGAAGTAGGTACCTATTGCTTTGACTGAACAACAAGATACAATATTTAAGCAGTTCTTGTCCTTTTAATATTGTTTCTTATTATTTGTAAAAAGACAATATTGCCCATATAGTACTTACATTAAAACCGCGACGCAGTATCTTGTACCGAAGCGGCTGCGTTTAAATTTGGGCACGAGTATCACCGCGTGGGATTACTAGTATCAGTTAAAGAAACGTGTTGCGAAGAGTTATGTTGATGTATGTAAATAGAAACAATACAACATGCATGAGTTACCCACACACACACTTGTAGTGTCAGGTATTGGACAATGTTGATAAATAGTAAGGAATTCTAAGTCGTTTTGCAGTCAAGTACAGGTAGCATCGTAAGTACTAAGTAGGTATCACAAAGTTTCGGATTTATGTCAACATACATACGGAACAGATTTATGTCAACTGTCAACATAATAATGTCAAGTTAAAAAATCTATTACATCAAAATTATTGTTATTACACATTAAATGAGTAACTAGAAGATAGCGGGACATTCAATAATTTTAATTGTTCATTTTCAAGCACATAATATATTATTTTTTCAAAAACTTAACTATCGACTTTCTTAGCGGCTTTTCTAGGTAGAAGCAACATTCCGATTCAAAAATACTTGAATAGAGTTATATTTGTTAAGATTTTGATAGTTCAAATTGAATTTGATATATTTTAATCGTTTGAAAAAAACATTAGTAATTATGCTGTAGCGAGAATCTTAGATATTAAAATTCGACAATGCTTAGTGACTTCTGCTGACCATACTTGCGAGACCAGTTTTTATGTTACGTAAATTAGTTACATATGAATTGATAATGTTTGATGTATTATGTGGGCATAAAATTAAATCCTAAGTCCCCTAATGGGGCACATCTCTTTCACAAAGACCTGGGTTCAAATCCCAGAGAAAAATTATTAAAAATATTAAAAAGGACGGGTAGAGCTCAAAAAGCTTGATTGTAAAGATTAACCAGTGAAACATATGAAGCAATATGTCTGCCCCATGGCCCAATAGCACAAATAACACACTATCCCTTATTAGAATAGATTATAATTTATTTTTATACAATTTAAAAGAGAGTTCGAAATTTTAATTTAAATATTTGTAAAAATAGTGCCCAAATAGTGTGTGAATAATTATTAACTACAGTGATATCGTTCTTAAGTAGCTCTATAATTCCGCAAACATAATACTTAGAGCTGATATTTGATTTTATTTATTTTTTTAATTTGAGCGGGTAAGACAGCCCTGAATTGATATTATACAATTTAAAGGACGTAGTAGCAACTGCCGCAAAGTAATAAACGTAGCACCCATATAAGGCTCGCGTAGGCTAAACGCAGGATTATAATATTATTAAACCAGTTAACACAATGTCGTGTGGGCTTTGTAACGTGCAAATTTGGCACAACTAGCACCTAACTGTGCCATAAAAAGTTATTGAGATATAAACACTGAGTCAGAGGGCTTGAGATTTGGAGGTTCACTAATTGATTGCGAAATTCTTCAGTCTTTCATTGTTCGGGCTGTAAAATAGATCGAGCTATGTAAATGTCTTTATTTTTTAATTAGATCTTTTACATTTAAGTTCTTGAACTTATTACTTTAGCGCTTAAATTACAGGCGCTATAATAATACAAAATAATGTATATAGGCGAAATGAAGGAAAAATCAACAGCCAATCACACTTTCAAAAGATTGGAAGTATCTTGCATACAATCTCGTACTCATACATTCCTAAATTCAGGGCCGGATTTAGCGGAGGCTATCCGGGGCAACAGCCCCGGGGCATCCACAAAAGTGGGGCCTCCACAATAGAGAATTCGGAAAAAATCTTTCAAATTCCGACGAGTAAACACTAGTAAACAACGTTACCTTTGATATTATTTTTCGCTGTTTTACCTTTAACTACTGTACTTTGTACAAACATGATTATAATGTTAACATGAAAATAATTATGGGTCATGGAGCCCCAAGGCCCCAAGGCCTCCTCAAATCCGGCCCTGTGCAAATGTAAAGTGAAGCGGCGTACACTAAAAAAGATTGATCAGTTAGCTAAAACTGCGAACTAAGTATTTGAAACTAGTACTGCTAGAATATGTTATCAATCAATCAATCAATCAAAAGTTTTTATTTCAAATAGGCCTTTGCAGGCTCTTATGAAACGTCTAGTTGCACGGTTCGAAAAAGTGGGTCTCATGGAGAAGAACCGGCAAGAAACTCCATGGACACTCTTTTCAACAATGGTTTAGCTTACAAAAACTCGGTTACAATAATCTATGTAATATCAAAAACAAAACATACTTGAGTACCACGCGAATTACCCGAAGTTGAATAATTTGGCAGTTCTAATTCACTCTTCTTCATTTCAATTTATATCAAAGCTACCCGTCTAGCATATACCCATCATAGCTACCCATCAAGAGATATCTCACGGACGAGTGAAGACAAACTAAGATAATGGATATCTAAATATATTATTATATCTCGACATCGACAACTTTAATAGACATGATATCACGATTGATAATAATCTCTACTTTTGACAGTAGAGTTTTAAGTGTAAGTGTCATGTTAAACCCTGAAGACATAAAGAGATAATCGATTAAGACACAAGAAAACGGGTCGACAAAATTTTGTCGTGGTTGTCATGCTAGGCCGGCAGGGTCTTCTTACTTTGCTTTAACGTCAAGCATACATAGTTACATTAGTAGCATAACTACACTTCACTTTAATCCCGTCTATAAAAATCTTACCCGAAACCTAACCCTCGTCTCATAGAAGATATGCAAAAATCATCTGTTACTCTATGAAATTCCCTCAGTCAGTGGCGGCGTAAGGCGTGGGCGACGTGGGCCACGAACGTACCAAAAAAAAAATTTTGCCAAAAAAAGCCATTTTTTGCGCTGGCAGAGGGCCCCGCAAAATGAATCTTGCCCACATAATATTTAGGTCTTACGCCGCCACTGCCCTCAGTTATAAACGATTTTACGGAAGTTAAAACTAACGTTGTAACTTGTATGTCATCCTTACCTCAAGGCTTCATCATCATGCAACGAGATGTAAATCGATGTCATATTAAGCCTTTACAATTCCGTAAGAGATAATTAACATGTAAAGTTAAACTGCTATTACGACTCAGGTGTATAATGTAGATGCTGCGTACTTTATAACACAAATGGAGTCACAATATACAATATATTGACGCTTAAAAGGTAATAGGGAATAAGCGACGGTCGGAAATGACTTATGAATGCCATCCAACTTAAAATTTTCTGCTCTTTCAAGTGCGCTCAATCACTTTTTCTATGTAGTTGTTTGTCACTTATGCCCAAACAAAAAACTACGTTTTAACGCCCTTTAAACATAGTGAACTTTAAACTTCTCTCCTGAACAATTTGGGTATAACCGATACCTTTATTACCTTTCGATATGTACTCGTACATACTTAGAAAAGATTTCAATATGATTAATGGTCTGCCGTACCTTGCGCACAGATGTATGTAGGTTTCCATTGATTAGTAAAGTCTGTTTCATAAGTTTTTTTTTACGGGCGCGTTTGGTAGAACACCTATCTTGCGGACCGATGGGTCATGGATTCGAATCCCGCCGACGACATTTTTATAATTATCTATAAGCTTCTCCTAAGCTCCTCTTCTTCTTCTCTCGTTTCTATAACCCACGTCTCGTGAGGTGCACATTGCGCGTTTCGGTCTCAGGCTATAGAATTCCAAATGCTAAAAGCAAAAAGTAGGTTGACAGCGCATCATTGACTGATCAAGTGAAACTCATGCTAGTCTGTCGATATAGACATTAAAAAAAAGATTTATAGTATAATCAATGATCCATTATAAAGGTGTTAATATAAATAATTATCATTCTAAACCGAATTTCTTGTTTTATTTTTTGATTAACACCTTTAAAAAAATGCGAAACATAATGCCATTCTGACAATCCTATTATTAGTTGGTTCGCATAGTGTATTCATGTATCGTGAGCGTGTGTCTTCAACAAAAGCGAACTGATCAAACACAATATTATGTACATATTGATTTTATTGTATGAATTTACCATTTTAAGCTCTCGTCTGTATTGTTTAAATGAGTCAACGAGAATTGAGGATGTCCATTTTGGCTTTATTTAATTTTGCATCGAGCGTATTTGATTAAGGTTTGCATTTTTTTTAAACACCATTGAATGTGACTATCTGTTTGTATGGGACCAATTACTGAACAAACCTAAAAGATAACACTGGCATGAAAGGTTTCCCGCTCTTCTAAGAAGTTCTAATTTGGTTCCAAACTCATAAACAATCAGGAAACAGGTTACAATAAGGACTAATTGTTCAATCGCTATAGATATAATATCTTTAACCAAAGTACCTAAGTTTTACTTAATTAAAAAATCAATTTTGACAGCTCATTCTGTAATTTTAGACAAATGGTAAAAAATACAAATTACCGATTAGACTGAAAAATCACCTCAGATAAATAAAATAAAACAGTGGTTAAAATATAGGTATGTTTATTTTCATATTCTGAACTTTAAATTAAGAAAAAAACCATAGATTTGTTTATTCCTCTGTTAACTAGAAATAAGTAGTTTAAGAAAGAATCATATTGTACATCGACATTTATATAAAAGTTCAAACAAATGTTTATAGTTAAAATTTAAATGCATTTTGCCTTCCAAAGCTACAAGACTGCTTCAAAATATATATAATATAATAAATACGTGGGTATTTATTTAATTTCACCATAATCAACTGAAACAATTGTCTTAAGACTGACATCTATAAAAGTGTAACGTAACATTAGTATACAATTATTGATCGTAAGATGGCGCTATTCTCAAAAAAAAACCCACGAGTACTAGTCAACAACAGATGGCGTAAGTAGTTCTATTTATTTTTCCTACTTAAAATTGTTAATTTTTTAACCGATAAATATGAAAGACAAATATTTATAACATAAGTAGAAACGCAAACAATACAGAAATCGTGGAGAACAAACATCAAAAGATAAGCTAAATAAACGCAGGTAACTAATGACGCAGCTTCCAAAAATAGTTGTAGTTGCAGCATTGGTAAATTGTCATAAGTACCTGAAAAATATTATGCACAGTATTACTTGTCAATCATTTTCATTTGTGACGGTCTCGTTGGCGCGTTTGGTAGAACATCTACGTACCTTGCACACCGATGGGACGACATGCTTATAATTCTATAAAAGCATGTCTCCCCCACGTCTAGTCACTTTGGGCACTAAACGGGTGGGAAGAATATCTAAATTCCGACCGGGTAACGAACTACCGGTCATAGATGGAAAAACCGAGAAATGCACTTTGCGCGCGCACAAGTAGGTCGACAGCGCATCATTGACTGATGCAATGGCGTAGCTATCATACGGCAAAGTGGTGCAGTGCACCAGGGCCCCGAAGCTGAGAGGGGCCTGGGCTTTGGAAAGAGGGTCGATTGATGTCTGTTTTTTCTCTATGCACCGGGGCCCTTGTCAGCGTAGCTACGCCATTGGACTGATGTTCTGTGGCTGGGGTATCACCTACCATCAAATGAACCTCAAGTCGATATATAACATAAAAAATAATATATAACAAATTTAGTGCCAAGGAGTCCACATATTCTAATTAATAACACCAGGTCATTTCGGTTGAAGACGTAACTAGGAACTCCCCTAACTCTAAAATGTCTTTTTAATTCATAATTCCTCGTTTCCAACTAACTTTTATCAAAGCAAGTAGTACCGAATAAATGTATGTTGAAACGGCTAATTAAATAGGGGTCTACAATTTCTAAATAGAAATCACTTGCATGTGTGATGTGCATACCCAATACAGAAACACATTTTACAATTCACGTTTCTCATGATTATCTGGAAAGTGTAAGTTACCGATAACTGTTATTCGCGAAACGTGAGCTTCCATGTATGAACAAAATATAAGCTTCATACATCGGCGTTTGCAATATTTCCGAATCGATACAAGAACGTTTTTAGATACAACAGTATTTATTTATAGATTTAAAGCATCAAATATATAATAAAATATCTGCTTCGTTACAATTATCTGAAGAAATAAAAATAATGAGCGCCTCAAGTTTTTCTCAGAGCAGGTGGGCTTAATATATTTTTATTTAAACGTTTGTGTTTAAAGGTCACATAACAAGAAATGTATATTATTATTAGTATATTTTTATTAATAAAATTAATCGGTATTACCTTTTTTGTTAATTTTTTTTTATTTCCTTTTACTTAACGTTAACTCATTTAAAATAGAACTAATAAGTGGGAAGGGACTAGCTTGAATTGTCCAAGATTTCTTAGTATAGAATTCATATATTCTTTTTAAATTGTTTTTTTTTTGAAAGTTAGTTTGATAACATAATTTACTACCAGGAGCTATATGTATTTAACTAAGTGAATTTAACAAATATTTATTAAATGCACTAAGAAATCTTTTAGCATTGTACGCATATATTATAGTTTATCCGCTTCGCACTGGTGCAATAATATAGGCTATACATAAAAAAAATTGATAATGTAGCTTTCTAATATTGTCTTTTATTAACGCGAGTATCACACATTTAAATAAAATACTGTATACCGGATTTAAACAATATAAATAATAAATCGCGTTATTTAAAAATGTAGCTTTCTATTGGTGAAAGAATTTTTAAAATCGGTCGAGTAGTTGTTGAGTTAAATCGTAACAAACAAATCTTTAATCTTTATAATATAAGTACAGATATAGATAACTACAATGTAATTAGGTACCTATGTATGTTTTACGTAAGTACCTATTACTCATTTAATGGATTTTATCGATAACACATTTTAAGAAATTAATAATTATACATACTGTAGATATCATGTGACGAAAAGAGTTTTTAGTATAGTGGACATAACACTAGGGACAACACACATAACACATAACATAGGGGAGTAGGAAGACCGAGAAAGAGATGTATGGATTATATGAAAAATGATATGTTTCCGAAAAGTCTGAGTACTGAAATGTAACTGATAGAAGAAAAATAAGGGAATAGAATGACAATAAGAATTGTGCCAAACCTAGTAGGATATTTTTATGATAGAATCGACAGACGAGCAATCAGGTTCACTTGATGGTATGTGATACCTTAGCCACAGAACATCAGCCAATGCGCTGTCGAACTAGTTTTTACTTCGAGCATTCGGAAATAGACTGAGACCGAAACGCGCAATTGGAAATAAGAAATATTTATTCAATAGCACACACATAAACTGTCTTAATAATTAAATTCATAACCCTAACTTAAACTAAGTATGCTGTGTGGCGAAAGAAAAGTCCGATGCTCGGCTTGTGCTGGGTAAACCAGTACTGGCTACAGCGCTAATTTTCAGCGACCAAACGCGCCAACTAGCACGTCCAAAATATACCAAATTTAAACGCTATTATTTCTCCCAACGCTTATCCAGAACAAAACGAGATCTTTTATCTATTTTTTTTTTAATTAATTGTTCAAAGCAAACAACAATTTCAATAAAACGCTAAAAAGTATAATGCGACATAATAATGACCAGACCATCGCTATCATTACCCCTATAATAACACACTATGAACAGCAATACGGTGGTCATAAATTACAAACGCCTGCCGACAGTTTTTGCCTTATGATGACATCTCAATTTGAGAAGATATTTTTATGCACATGCCTCCATGACAGGTTCTGTTTATTGTTTTTATACTTGATTGCATATCGATTATGGTTTTTAAATTATATCTTCATTCGTTTTTCAATGCTTAACACACTTTAATGAGCAAGAAATAAACGTGCTATGGATTTAATGTATACATTTTATGAAAATGTATTTGACTTGATCAAAATACAAATAAAATACTGTATACAGGATTAAAACGCGATTTATTATTTATATTGTTTAAATTATTTAGCCCGACGTTTCGGATGCTTTACAGCAACCGTGGTCGCGTGGTTCCTGTCTCCCCGCGACCACGGTTGCTGTAAAGCATCCGAAACGTCGGGCTAAATAATTTTAACAATATAATTATATATAAATAATAAATCGCGTTTTAATCCGGTATACAGTATTTTATTTAAATGTGTGATACTCGCGTTAATAAAAGACAATATTTGATCAAAATATGAAAATATTCTGGTTTCTATGAGTTTCATAAATCGTTATTTTTAAATTATTCCTCATAATCCTTGCAAATTGAAGCAGTTATCATCAATTCTATATCTATATAAAATATCATATCCATATAAAATATCATCACTTCTCCGAAACAGCTCGACCGATTTTTATGTTTTTACGAGTACTATTTATGTATATTTGGTAGGTATGAGAATAGGTTGTAAAGTATATTTCATACCGTCGTAAAGTATTTTAATTTATTATTTTAATATAGTATTTTAATTATAATTCGTAAAATATTATTCATACACACTCGTCAGTTTCGAGTTCTTTTGACCTGACCCTTTTGAAGAACGTCCCAGATCTGATCGAGGTACGTTCGTCTCGGTCGACCACTACCGACTCTTCCACTCACACCAGCTTCATAAATATTTTTCATTACCCTACTTTCATCCATCAAACCATAATATTATTATTAAAATCTACTTACTCAAGAATATGATCATGCAATAGAAGAAAATCCCGTAGATGCAATTCGGTACTTCAAACACTGAGTTCTTGGGTATCAAACCGAACGCTTTTGAATACCTGCAATAAAAACAACAATGGATTTTTTGTTTGTGATTTTTTTTGTGAGTAATGATGAGGATCCTTCGTGCTTTATAATCAAACTACTTGTGGACGCTTGATTTATTAGGGCATTTAGAAAGAAATAATTTTATAAATGAAAAATTGCTCAGACAAACTATTACGTTCCGTGGGTCACGGATTCGAATCCCGTCGAGATGATAATTTCTAATTCTGTAAGCATGATTTCCCTACGTATTTTCACTTCGGGAATTAAAATGAATTGATGGAAAAACCGTGAAGCACATATTGCGCGTTTCGGTTGCAGTATATTTCAAATACTGCATCATTATCTAACAATACTGATTGAGATTACTTTATCATTTATAGTGTTTCCTTATATTTTACTTTAATTTAATTCTTATATATCATTCAATTCTTCGTGATCCATAAACGTAGTCCGTAAAACCTTTGACCTAATATGTCTTAAGTATTACAGAGTTCTCTTGATAACTTGAACACAATCACATTATATTCGCAATAATTTTAAAAGAGATGTTAACCCAAGATCTAAGGTTTGTGGAAGATTCTAAATAATCGATTATTAAAAATTTACCGGAGCTGAAGTTCTAAATAAAAAAAAATCAAAATAAACAATTATTATTAATGTGTGACCGGCGCAAACGCATGTATCTCAATAGGGCGACAGATGACCACCCGTAGACAATATTGTCTAACTTCAAAATGATTTGTGTCCGGTGAGATGCAACTACTAAACACAACGTCTTCCCTATTTATATGAAACAGCTGTCTTTTATAACGGTAGGTACAATAAGAGAGGAATCCTAATTTTTAAAATGCTTACTTTCTGCAAATACTAAAGTACTTATTTCAAAGTATATACAAACAGTTCTACTAGCTTTACGAAATATGTAAAAAATATTTTGTAATATTACTTTTTCTTAAAGTCAATCAATGCAATGTTATCAATGTTATAATGGTCTTGGGGAGTTCTCCCATCAATATTATTTTGACAAATAAAGTTTTTTTTCTTTGAAAACTTTATGGCCTGGTAGCGAGAGATACTTACTCGGATGTAAGGACTCTGGAGCAGCTGGCGTGCTCCGCGAAATCGCAAAACGCCTTGTATCCGGGACGAGATTCCGCCGCCATCTCAACATATAGAGCGTATGTTGATACGAGAATGCCCATGATTCCCGTAAGTACCAGACCTCGATTTAGATTTTGCACTCCCATGATATAACTCTGGATTGGAATGGAATAAAGTCATTTTAAATATAATAATAAGAACATTTCTATTTTTTTTAATGTACATACATATGTATATTAAAAAATGTGTTGATCAGTACTTGAAGTAAGGATATTGGTGTTTGTAGATGAGTTATTCTAGAATTTTATGCTGAACTAGCTGATGCTAAAACAATGCGGATATCATAAACACCTTCTCCATAATATAATGCATCCAAGTATGTACGTGCTAATTTTTATGTTCTATCACCATTAAATGCCGTTTGAGTATAGCGATTGCATATGCACAAATATCTATTTTTATATACCTCTCTACAGATTATAAATTGCATATGTATTTTTTATATATAGAGATGAAGTTGCTTGTTTGATTTTCAAACATACCCAATGTAATAAACATGCTTTTAAAAAAAATAACCTTGTATGACAGACGATTTCAAGTACTACATAAATACGAAACTGGTTCTTTGTTATCTATTTCTACCGTAAAGTTACGATTAAAATATAACAAGTAGGTATGTCTTAGAATTCTACCCAATAAGCAGACCGCTTATACTCAGTCAACGTTACTTCAAAAACATATTTAATGTAAACTTCAAAATCACATCATACGAACCCTTATAAGTCGATTACTTCACTACAGACTGCTAGGGGAGCAAGCCCTTACATTTAAGTTCCCCTACAGACCCTTACTATACTTTATGCTATAACGAATTTTTAAAAGCACGCATACAAATTAATAATTATGGCTTATTGGCCACCTCTTACATAATACTTATAAGGAAGAATAAATCCTGAAGTGACTTGAACTTTTGATCGTCACGCGTCTCTCTATCAGAAACTAGAGGTTTGCTTTCTCTATAAAAAGCCTTTGTCACTCTTCTATCTCAAGTTCTTTAGTACGGTAGTAGGTACACCTTGCGTTTCGATGGGTCGCTGGTTCGAACTAACCGGGATAACGTATTTAAAATTGTATGCAAACAGGTCTTTTTCAAACACTGCAAGAATTAAATGGGTGGAAGCAAATAATACCGGAATTCCGACCGGGTATCGGATAACTCAAAGTAAAATATAGGTAGGTAGCGCATCAGCAACTGGTACTGGCTGAGGGAGAGCACTAAATTCGCCTAATGGTCTTATGTCAATTACTGACAAAGAATTTCAAAAAATCAAATTAAACCGATTTCCCATTTTGCGTGAAAGACCATTAATTAAAATAATAATTTATTGACGATATAAAATTTAAGATTTTATTTGTGTGTACAGAACTAATATTTATAACATACCTAGTATATTTATAGTGTAGTAGTATTTTGTGCAGATTGTCCGTTATTATGTCTGTGAGCCTTTATATCTATATATTTTCCAGCGCAAGTAACTTCCTAAACAGATACACTAAAATATATTTGGACCCAAACACCTGAATTTGGAGCTCCCCAAAAAAATGTCCATACTCCCGTTTTAACTCACCTAGATCCAGATTTACAAGTTTGGAGAACAAACGACAAGTGAGATAGATAGAGTAAACTGTAAAACTATGGCTGTGATAGTTATTCGTATTTCTTACTAGTGACGTAACTAGATCAAAGCCAGCGGTGCCCAGGCTCAGGGCAAAGGTCCGGTAGGGGAACAACAATGACTTAACTAGGATCCAATTTTTAAACATGCGTCAATTAGCATTTTTAATGGAATCATTTATATAAGCTCACACTAGGGATATAAGGTATCGTATACCGTATACCTATTTGGTATTTCATGTATTAAGACTTAAGAGTAACTTAAAGCTCACCTCAATGACCTCTTTGTTGAATTTAATACGCAGTCAAGCACAATACCTACATATACATATGATGAGAACGGAATAGTTCAAGTGTAAGTAATATTTCAATAAGTTAACACTAATGTCACATTATTAACTTTAAACACAAGCACATCACATCAGTAAAGCTCTCGAATGCAGAGAACGGAATTGAGATAAAGGTTAAAGTTTGCTTATTCAGTTAGATCGTTCACACTCGGTTAAACATTTTTAATATTCATGCAAAATTAATGAATATTCACGCCCGTGTCACATACATGTCTAAGATTGTGTATCAGGGAGGTATAAATTATGCTTAAAAATATTTGGAGCGTGTAATTTGCAATAGGTACCTATCATTAATTTTTATATTTATTATTTATTGTTAAATGTAATGCGATGTTTGTGTTACGACTTACGTAACATTTGAACTTATTCTGATTTGTTACTTATATTGTATTTTTTATCGAATATCCATATCTTGTTTCGATCTTGGACGGATAAGATAATGTAATCACCAATTGATTTAAAAAAAAATTACATGACTAAATATACCATCCAAAAAGTATAAATAAATTCAAATTAAAAGCCAGGATTCGAATTTCCATCTATTACTCCCTGAAGTCCAGAAGTTAGTCAAGTATCAAAAGACAAAAACAAAGGATAGATAAGTTATTAAAATTGAAATAGATGGCGCCACTGAACATCTTGTCTATGTCAACAACAACGCTTGTCCCATGATAATTTTCTAAACACCGCCATCTAGTGAGATACTTACAACAGTAGATCGTCTTACACCTTCTCTATATTTTTTTACACTACAAATATTTTATTTTATTATTTTATTTATAATATGATTAACCGTATGTAGTAGTTTTAAATTTATCTAATGCAACCACATAATATTTTATTCAACAACTGTCAAAACATCATAAACAACTTTTTTTTATTGTTTACCAACATAAAGACAATTAATCAGTTATTTTTTCGTAGAACTACATTATTATAACATTAAAATTTCATTAAATAAACTTCAGAATTGTTAAATTAATATTATATTATTTTATTATAAAAATTAATATAATACTTACTTGCAATTTTAATATGTAGGTCAGATATTCTGTTGTGGAATTTACGATAAAGAAAGAGAACACAACATGGGTGAGAAGAGCGATAACTATCGCCACATTGCCAATGACGCCCGATTTTGCGGAATGTCTGCGCGCTATGTTGGCAGCATTGCTTTAGTTCACCATCGCGACCGCAACGTAGCGTTGGCGTCGTGCAACACCTTTCATTGTATTGACTATTGACTGAATCTGAACATAGAGAATAATGTACAAAAGTAATTTATCGTTTTATTGTACTAATTCTTGTTAAAATATATTGTAAATATCTTAGTGTAAGTGTAATCATGCCTCCGTTTACGTAAAAGTGAAAGAAGACAGCCCGTTGAGTGCTACGCGGCCATTTTACTTGCAATGCGGCAACGGTGTACGGTCCGCCATTGGAAACAGCCAGTGTCTTCTGTGTGCAAGATTTGTATTGTGAAGTTTTAGGTTTAGAAACATAGGATAACCATGTGTGATAAAAGTGTAGTGCGGACTTTAGTGTAGTGAAGCACGGTGGTCGGGTGTTTCGAATAATGTGCGAACGATGGAAAACGAAGTAAAGCAGCGCAATCAGCGAAACAGGCGAAGGGAACGGGCTCAGCGCATGCAAGCACAGAGGGAGAGTAAGGCTAAAGATGGGGACAGTGGCGAGGACGAGTCTCCCGCGAGAGAGAAGCCCCCTCGCCCTGTGGCCAGGAGAAAAAAGTCCAAAGAACCCCTGGGCGAGGAGGATATCATCGATGGTTTCGCCATAATGGCATTTCGCACCTATGAAGATCTCGAGGTAGGTTCTATTGGATCTTTATACCTTTCGAGATTGATAATAACAATAATGTTTGCTTTTGTTTTTAGGCGTTAATGTTTATTATGATTACTTGCTTATAGGTAACTTATATTAGTAGTTCCAGTACTTATTTATAATGAATTACTTCTCATTCATAGTGCACTACTGAAATCAGGCAATTACGTATTAAATTTATTGATATTATTGACACAAAATAACGATAAGCGTAAAGCCATTGTCAATATTATTCCTTTTATGTAATACATACCACGGACGTGAAATAAACATTTATAGTGAACATCTTATTGAATTAATTAATTTTGCATTGCTAAATACTTTTAATTTTTATGTGTATATCGTCATTACAAAAACGTTCTGTAATCGTTTCGAACGGACGTCTCGAAAGTGCATTGACCTATTGAATAAAGACTTAACATGGTACCTATTTTGAAATTACTATAGAACCCTGATTAATTCAATTGATTTACAAATCGGACTCTAGTATGTACCTAATACGATGCACATTTATAGGATATGTACTCCGTACATACCAGCCATAGAGCAACACGGGCCACCGGCGAACCGGAGGGGAGTAGCCATACGCAGGCGTTCCCCTCTGTCAAAGTACAAGTCCAAATGGTCCTATGCGTACAATAAAACTAGTTGTAGCCACACTTTTCACTAGACTAAATCCAGATGCGCGACTGAATCGACCTCCTAAAAAAATGCCGAATTGTTTGTGTTTCTTGTTGCCAAAAAATATCTGCCACGTCAAATTTACAAAAAGATAGCGTTATCTTTCATATGTAGGTATTTTTTAATCATATTATTACTATTTACTTCTTTAAAACTTAAAAAATTACAATATTATCGGTCGTGTTGTTTCGGATTTTTTTACCAACACAGTCGCTCGACAGATCCGCGTATTGTATAAGCCCTCATACAATACACGGATTTGTCGAGCGACTGATCCGAGTTTATTTCCGAGAAGTCGCTGTCACCGAGCGATAGTGTTGTTGTCGGATTGTTTTAAGTTATCGAAAAAAAATGGCAAAGGAGTCTTCTATACAGAGACAGTTTTGAGATTAAATTTTCTGATTCAAATATTATATTGTGATAATATAGTTATATTGTTAAAATATAATATAATACTTACGCGCGTTAGCACATTTATTAAAATCACTTAGTGTAAACTTCAACCATAATGTTTTTTTTATTTCCTAAAAATCCAAAGGATATGGAAAATTGTGTAACCCAAATTTAATAATTGCGATATGATCTAGAAAAATGACATATTTTTAATCTTATAATATAAAAAGTCAGCTCAATTCTCAATCTGGGAGAGGAGAAATATGAGAAATATAGTTTTCCTGAGATTCTCGATTAATTGAATCGATTACACAATCACAAAAAAAAACCTTTGGACAAGGTAATTAACTCAAAAGTAATTAAATGTACTTTAAATACAATATATTGCATATAATTACAGTTATGTTATTAAATAAAATATAAATTATTAATTAAAGAAAATTAATATACATAATTATCGATTTTTTATCGATTAAAATCGATCTTTTATTTTAGTCTGTCGTTGGCATGCCGCATGACAGTTGTTTACTCTGTGCTAATTCGTTTCGTGTTTTCTACGTTTTGAGTCTGAGTGCTTTCCCGATTGTCGTCATTTAGGAATTGTTACGATTTGACAACTACAAATATCATTGATCACAGATTTATGATATATAATATGTCAATTATTGATTGTAACATAACCTTACTTTTACAGTTTACTACTTAAAACTCTAATAACTCGGCTCTCAGATTGTCAAAACTAATAGAATTTTCAACGAAGGACTGTTAAGTCTCAATCTATTAATTCACACCAATTTCATATTGTTACATTGGGGGCCCAAAGTTGTTAGTAATCGTTTCCATCTCCGTTAAGGGATACATGGAATAAACATATTTTGTAATTACGAAGTATTTTTCAAATTATTTCTAAGATTTTATTATACCTATACCAACTCATGGTCCACTCTCCGTGACCTGCTACGTGCGCATTACCCGACAAGTTCATTTTTATTATTGTAGTACGTAATAAATTAACTCCATCTTTAAAATAAATAAATTAATTCGAACTTATAAACCTAATTTCCCAAACCCAGTTCTTGAAATTATCGATACTGCGTATCGACAGTTGTTGCAACTACGGCTAAAAGGACTTGTCAGTGAGTTGCGCCATTTAATTATACTGTTATGACACGGAATGTTTAAATGTGTGTGTGAAATTGTTAGTGTATTTTTTAATTGTCACGGTGTGAGTTTCGTAGTGACAGACGATTGCTCGTGTGTGCGAACTTGAGTACGCACACATAGCGCAGGTTTCCCCCCGCAAAAAATGACAGATTGTTTGGTATCGGTAACGAACGCTATGGCTACTCCCCTCCGGTTCGCCGGGGGCCCGTGTTGCTCTATGATACCAGCTGACGGCGATTGTTAAGTCTACAAGTGAACCCGCAGACTCCCGCAAAGCGTAAATTCGGTCTAAGTGGCTACTGGCTTTTGCTCGTTTGTGCTCATTTATCGCGCCGCCTCGAACAAATAATAATATATTTCTTATGTTGAAGTCTTGTATGAGCCAATAGAACTTAGTTGTATGCTATCTTTCTAAATTATGGTGACAGGCGTACCGTTTGTGGCTTGTTTGAGCCTTGCGCACGAACGTTATAGGCTCTAAAACAGGTTCCATTGCTCCTATTTAATTCACCACATGCGGCGTGCAACATTTATGCAATTTCTGCTTACAATGGCTGTAACTTAATTTTCTACTCGAAACAGGTTTTTGTGGAAATTGCGCCAACATATGTTAAGTGTAATGTGGTTGCAACAAAACCTCGAATTGTAAGGGAGCTCATAATAACAGTTTATTATTATAAAATATGCTTGCTAGTTAATGTTCCACGATTCCACGAATTCTATATTCGTTGTTCTTTAGTATAATGGTAATATGTCTTGGAAATCAAGGAACACAACTGATTTGATTCTAATTTGTATGGTGTTGGGTCATAGCCATCTAGATATTTTGACCCATACAAATTAGAATAAATATTAAATTACGGCCACAGATCGCCTCTTTCTATTCTTAAAACCCAAACAAAAAACGACGCGGTTTACAGACGCGAAACCCTAACTGAAAACAATTTGATTAACTACGTCAATATATTACTTCGATACGTTTGAATAGCAACGTTAAACAACTATTTTCTAGGTGATACGATCTGCTGTGCGTTTCTTCTTATTCTTTTAATCTTAGAAAAACATTATATGTATTTAAGTATGCATATGGTAGGTTTTTGTAGAGAATGTTTACCACAAACAAGTCATTTTAAAGCTTACCTTAGGGTAGCGGTGTCATGATTTTAATTGCCGACGAGCCGAGGTGAAGTTATACGAGCATGACCGTGTCATCTGACGCCCGCGGAGCGGCGAACTATAAACACAATGAGTTAAACTTGGCTAATGATTTTCCCACGGCTACCCAGCTCCCGTTTCGCCTTGAGGACATTGTAAATGAACCCCCTACACACATAACAGAAACTTAACCCCCATAAAATCATCCAACAATTTGTAGTAGTCGTAAATTATGGACCTAGTAAACAACAGTTTACTGACTAGTCATAAATGCAAAAAATAATATATTCAATACTACTAAAATAATTAGGTATCTAAATTATAACATTGTAAAACTTATTAAGACCTCCCTTTGTTTAAGTAATATAAAAACTGATCATAAAGTTTGTGCTTACTTTGCTTATACTTGAACATCCAGCTAATCTTATTAAAATGTAAAGTGAAGCATGGTAAAAACTAATTTGAAAAGTTTGACAAGCTCCGTCTACCTGATAAGCGGTCGAGATTGAATCTGGTACGGGGAAGTTGGCTGGCGTGAAAATACACTACCGACGAATTTGCCGAGCTACGCTTTTTGCTTATAAATGACTTTGCAATATTTCCAATTGAATATTTATTCGGCACGCTCGATTTTATAGTATATACACGCCCCGGCTTCGCACGGGTGCAATCTACTATACAAAAAAAAATACTCGCTGATAATGAAGCTTTTTATTGGTGAAAGAATTTTTATAATCGGTCGAGTAGTTTTTGTGTTAAATCGTTACAAACAAACAAATCTTTCCACTTTATAATATAAGTATAGATAATAATAGATATACATAAAAGTTATTTTGTGTGATCCTCAGAAAAAATATTTGTTACTGAAAACAATTGCTAATTTAATGAATTACTTGATTGTTACAGACGATACTTATGGAAAATAAACAATATGTATTTTAAATTTAATGGCTAATAACTGGCTCCTTATAAACATAATGAAGGCATTGTTTTTCTTAATAGTAGGGGAGTAAGCGTTTCGAATTTGCGATGTTGTTTCGTAAAAACGATGTTGAAATCGTGTATAAATACAAATACTGTTTGTTTAATGATCCTGTCAAACACGTAACATATGATAGCGAAATCTATCATACAATATTATAAATCTAGATGCAAACTTCAGTAAAAAATACTGATTGTTTGTCCACTAGAAACTCTTGCGAAACCTCCTATGACAGCATTAAGTTTGCATGTGATGACATAAATACTTAACTCAAGAAAAAGTTCCGACCGTTTGCTTCCGCTTTTATTACTCTCCATGCTAGTGCTTCTTGAATTTCAACTTGAAACTCAATTGTCAACAAAACTATTAACTACGTAACTTCGAATTCCCAAGCCATTGTCGAGGTAGACTATAGTATTTCGATGTTAATTGTTACCTATAATGTCCCCCTATTGAATACCAATGTTAAGTGCATTTGTGCTACATACTTATTTAAATCAAGCATATATAAAGTAGTTTTAATTATTGCTGTTCACATCAGTTATTAAGTGAACATGCAAATATGTAATCCTCTTTGATACTATAAAGTAAAACTTAAAATACACATTTTTTAAAACATATTCATGTTTGAAGAAACTCACAATATAAGGCTCCATTTACTTGGAGCATATTGTAGAAAAATTGCTTTGTCCTAAGCTCATACTGGAAAGTTTTGTTTGCCCGTACTTACTTTAAATTGTCGAGTGTTCTCGTGAGCAATAACTATGTAAATACTCACATCTTGAGCGTGTGTACAGATTTATTTTAGTAACAAACATGTTTTATTTAGTTTTTAGTGCATCTATTTATATTTTTTTAATGACTAGCTACCTATAATAATTTTACATTTTAACAGTTGCCTGTTCAGTTATAAACAACCAGCAACATTAAAATATATTATTACAATATAAACATAACATATTGTTTTGCTAATGGAGTCTATACTAATGAATTCTATGCTAAACCTGAATATTTGTTTATTACTGCATTACTTATTATTCTTCTCACTTAAAACAATATTACTTTGAAAGTTTTATCTGAAGTGCACTGTCCGTCAATGACTTTTTATCATTGTTATGAGCTATTAAGCTTTATAAAATTGATAAGTAAAGACAAGTTACTAATTTAATTAGACCATTTTAAGTTCTTGATTATTCAAAGACATACTTATCAATTATATCATTAAAATTTGTACAATAACATCAATTAATAAATTGTATTGTAAGGGTCATTATTATTTATATAATTTATATTTTGATATGCTACCACTCACAGTAAGAAAATATTCCTTTTTTTAAATATGTCCAAAAGTGAATTTTATGACTTAAACTTGATCATAATCTCAAGGTAATTTAAACACTTAAAGTAGTATTATGTATCTTCAATTTATTTAATTTTATTTTTTATGGTAACAATTTAATGAAATAATCTCCGGTTATAATGTATAATGTAATTTGGATTAAAATAGTACTCTTCAATTCTTATGCATTGTAAAATATTGTGAGTTTTCTTATACCATCTGCCTTAGATTTATAATGAGGCGTGTAAATCATTGATGCATAAATGCCACAAATAATAAATATGCTATTACAAATTTAGTAATGTGTGGCAAAACATTGCCCAAATCACACTGAAATATCAAGACACAGGATTCTTAAAACACTTTAATAGTTTTCTTATGCTGGCGCTGTAGATATTTTATAATATCATATGGGTATCTCACACTGGTGATATCAAGTTCTAACAAAATTTGAATAAGTATGTTGTCCTTATGGTTTATTGCAAATTGCAAATATACACAAAAAAATATGTTACTCGCAGACGCAATGTAGCTTTCTATTCTATATAAAAACAAATCTTTACTCTTTATAATATTAGGATATAAAAAATTAAACCCTTATCATTTTATACTATAGTGAATTCCCGAGTCCACTAGTGGGGCATGGGGCAGACCCATTTCTGTGTCTGTCTGTGTGACAGCCTTCTGTGCCCTACCCGACCGAAACCATTTTTTTTTAATCTTGTTTCCCCGGGATTCGAACCCAGGACATCCGGTGCTAAACGCATCGCGGCTACAACTGAGCTACGGAGGCGGCTAATTCTATACTATACTAGTATTAAATTTATTACCTCAGTCATCACTTGAGTAACTACAGACGAGAGACCTTTACTTAAAATTTCATTACTGCTCCATCTTTATCACAATCGTTCCCGTACACTGCCATTCATAATTTATTCCTCGCCTTCCCTCACCGTATTTTCATTTGATCGCAGGGATTTATTTCAGCGCTTCCGGCTTCTTATCATTCAAATAGGTGATAAAAGTGTTATGTTTAAATACTTTCTTAACTTTTAAGCGGGACTCCCATATTTTTTTAATAGACCGCTGCAATACACATTATGTTTCACTGCTCTTTTGAACTGAGGTATGTAGGTAGATATAAAGGATTCCCATATGCTTCCGATCCTTGTATACTATATCTTTTTCCACTTTCATACGTTCGTCGTGTTGGTTTCGAGTACTTTTAACCTAGCCCTTTTGAAGGTCCAGATCTGATCTTCTCCCATTCACACAATTCCATTCACAACATTCATGACTTTTTTATTTCCCTACATAAAATATACGAACTTCCAAAAATAAACATTGCCTTTAAAAGCGATTTTATATTACATCGCAGTTCTGAATTCTTAGACGATTTTAAATAGTTTGTATCAAAATTGAGAGCTATAGAAAATATATTTTTAAAAATTTATTTAAAAACATTAATAATGATTTATATTACTATTATGACTACAAATTAAACTAACGAGACTATTGAAGTATAAAATAATGAGAACGACTAATCGCTCATTCAACGGGCAATTAAACACAGTAACTGATATTATGCGCTTATTATCATTACGAAAAGAACGAAAAAACCTCGTTTTCATGTCCAAGTAAGATTGATTAATAACATAATGTACCTAGTTTTAAAACGTCAATTTTAAATGATAAACAAGATTTCTAATTATTCAATTAAAATGAATCTATAAGTTAATAAGTTGTGTAATTAACCTGAGAAATTAAAAATGTTATACATAAATGAAACTACATTGATTTGATTTCCACGCTTGAATAAGATTGATTTCATTTAATAAAATACATACATATACGCATTCAGTAGGAGGTACGTAAGTTATTCATTGGTTTGTGAAAGGCATGAAAAGCGGCGTCCTTAGTGTCGCCTACAGCTATTGGAAGTTAGCACTCTTTATCATGCAAATCGAGGAAAGCCTCGGCAAGTGGGATCGAATGGCATCCACTTGACTAGACTCGTGATGATGGAATAGATCACGAAAGAATACTTGTAATGAATAATCCTAACATTATGACCGCACTTTGAAAACAAAAGTGACACTGCCAATTTTTTATAAACTTATTTTTATTCTAAAAACGCCACTTTATTCAGAGTACTTTAAAGTTAAATAGTCTAAATTGTTGAGTTTAGGTAGTAATTTCTAATATTGATTACGATTTACGAACCTCTACAATATCCCTGACTTCAAATAGCCATATTAAAAAATATTAACATTTACATAATGTCATTTTTGTTTTGAAAGTGCGATGTACTTGAATTATTTTCAAAGCACTGCAATACGAATGTAATTTTAGTTAAATACGAAATTTGCATGATAATTGCCATCTCATAATTATATAAATTTATATATTTTTTTACTCATACTCTTCAAAAATTATTAAATAAAAATTTAAATTAATATCTTTAATAAATGATTATGCATTTACTTATTTTGATAGCTCATTGTGATTTATATACGACATTTAAAATATGATTGCGTATTATTTTACACCTGAAGTTTACATAAAATTACCGTTTCTATACTGAACAAAAACTGATAAAATACCTCTTGTGTATTAACATACATAATTCCACGTTTAACGATACATTGTAGTATGAGTACGTATCGTAAACTCATTTCTTATTAAGAAAATTGTTGGTTGTGTTTAAATGTGAAAACATTATTGCAAACATAAACGTTAACGCGGCAGCACAGGCTTCTAAATTACATTAGCACGGTAAAATATGAGTTAAAGTTGTCGTAACTCCGAACCACGAATATAAACAATACAGTTTATGAACAGTTTAGTCTACTCGTAATGTTGGTTTGAATTTTAGTTGTAAATAGCTCGAATCTTTGACAGTTTTACTAAAAATGCTTACAGGAAATTTGAAAAATGATGAAAGAAGCTTTGACGTGTTGAGTAGTACATGTAACTTAAGTTCCGTTGGGCCCGATTTCGAATCAAATCAGGTTTGAAATGTTTTTATAAAAACATTTTACCTACGTAGGTACAGACATCTGTCTGTTCAGTACGTACATTGAACGGGGGAGGAATATCGAAATTCGTTAGTAATTATAATTAATGAATCACCGTTAGTAATTAACCTAAAATCCAGTAAACCTCACGATTCTCTGTCGATATTTGACATATAAAATGAATGAATTCATACATTCTATCAATTAGTTTTTACTGCGGGATTGGTAGAGAAATAAATTAAATTAATAAATGCAATGCATGCCGGCTACAGCTAGTAATTTAAATATAGTCTTGTATTTATGTATCTCCAAATTTGCCTGCAGGGTCTCTCAACAGGTGGGCCTTAAGATAAACATGGACAAGACAAAAATCATGTCGAACGTCCACGTTGTGCCCACCCAAGTATCTATTGGGAGCTCTGTACTCGATGTTGTTGACGAATACGTCTACCTGGGACACACTATCCAATTAGGTAGGTCCAACTTCGAGAAAGAGGTCAATCGTCGAATCCGTCTCGGCTGGGCAGCTTTCGGAAAACTTCGGAACATCTTTTCGTCCAAAATACCCCAGTGCCTAAAGACAAAAGTCTTTGAACAGTGTGTTCTACCAGCGATGACGTACGGAACCGAAACGTGGTCTGTCACGATGGGCCTCGCACAAAGGCTCAGAGTCGCTCAGCGAGCTATGGAAAGGGCTATGCTCGGTGTTTCTCTGCGTGATCGAATCAGAAATGAGGAGATCCGTAGTAGAACCAAAGTTACCGACATAGTCTTGCGAATGAG
Source organism: Anthocharis cardamines (assembly GCA_905404175.1). NCBI lineage: Eukaryota > Metazoa > Arthropoda > Insecta > Lepidoptera > Pieridae > Anthocharis > Anthocharis cardamines. The sequence goes on along the minus strand of FR989950.1, from coordinate 2,957,690 downwards.
CAAACTGAAGTGGCAATGGGCTGGGCATATAGCTCGCAGAACCGATGGCCGTTGGGGCAAAAAGGTTCTCGAGTGGAGACCACGAATCGGACGACGAAGCGTAGGACGGCCTCCCACAAGATGGACAGACGACCTGACGAAGGTGGCAGGGAGCCGCTGGATGCAGGCCGCAAGTGATCGGCCGTACTGGAAATCTTTGGGGGAGGCCTATGTTCAGCAGTGGACGTCCTATGGCTGAATACCAAATTTGCCTGTGGATACATTTTTTTTAGATAGAAACGTGCTAACAGATATGAGTAAAACGTGACCATACTTAACTAATAAATCAGCAACACATTCTATTGTGCGCTGTGTAGGTACTTGTATGTACTCTCATTGATTATTACAGACGTGAAGTGGATATTAGCACATATTTGCGTTTATTGCGAGACTATACAAACATTTGTAATACATCGCCCTATTATCGCATAAAACGTCAAAGCAGAGTCAATGTTTACAATCAAGTTAGTTGAATTGCGTTGGTGACATGCCGGAGCGGTCGTTTCGTGCCCTTTTGAATGTTGAAAACTCCAACATATTTCGGTTGATTGATGACCCGGAAATGAATGAAATACTCTACAAATTCGGACGATTCCTGTTTCGCTCTCACGTTTTGATAACAATTCGATAAAGCAGATTTGACGGAGTTTCGCATTTGGCTCGTGAATTGTAAAAATGTTTCTGTAATCTTTTCACTCACTGTTATACTAGAACATTTTTTATCGTCTTATTGGTATAAATGTATTTTTAATAAAAATATATAATTGCTTTTTATGTCGATCAAATGCTTTTCGTTATTTAACGTTATACATATAATTTGTATTTTTAATATCAAGTATACCGAAAATGAGCTAAATGAAAGTGTGTAATATGAAGAGAATATTTAAATTAAACAGGAATACTTACAATATTAATTGTAAGGGTTTAGATCTTAATTAATATTTTAAAGTTATTCATCTGATAACTTGAAATGAGAAAAACTTTAAAAGTCTGAGCATTACATTAACTATCACGTTATTTAATCAGAATTCACAGTAGGACCTGCTATAACTTTATCATAACATTCATGCTCATTTCATTGTTTTACGATTTACAGATTCTATTAAGTATATTTTCATAACCAACTAAAAATTCACGATTTTTGTGAAACAATTACATACATACGTTTGTTTGTAATCCCGTAAATATTCAAAGACTAGATTTATTACGCTGGGTAATTACAATATTAACTTTCGACTTAGTACGCATTGTTTCACAAGGGTCCTGTTGACAGGGTGGCTCGGAGGCGTGCCCGTACCGAAATAAACACCCGTTGACACGCGACAATCCCGCGACACGAGTTTACAAAATATGTATTCCTATTACCTTCCTCCCTTAATTGTTTCCTCACGCCGATAACGTACCTACAATGTCGTGAACCAAACGAACGTTGTTTACACGATTATATTAAAACCCTACTAAGTAAGCCCATTACACACCTTGCATGTTTCACAACACTACACGGTATAGGTATTCGCTGTAATAACACAAAGCCCGTTATCTAAACATAATCTCGACTCACAAAACTGAATGGATAGATTTTTTTTCTCTTCTTTGTTGAATCTTGACAATTGCTTTCGTTTATGAACGCTTTTTGCTGTTGATACCGAACTTTATAGTGGTCATAATGGACCTTGAATAGTGTATTGTGCTTTTAAATAAATAGGTTTTGGAATTTCGGAAAAAATAGGATATGCTTGTCTTTTTTAGTATTGATTGTGATTACGGAGATGAAATAAAAAATAAATATAATGGTATAGTCTCAAAATAAAGACTTTAAATTATTATTTTTTCCATAACTGATATCTTGAATATCCTTTTTAGTTTAATAGAAACTACTGTCTGTAAACATAGGGATAGCGATAACTAGAACACGGGCCCTTATCGCACGGAATCGCTTGTAGATTGTGAATTCCCGAGTCCCTACCTACATGGGGCAGACCGATCTGTGTCTGTTTCACTGATTATTTTTTTGATTCTTTACGGGCAAGTAGGTGATCAACCTTCTGTGCCCTGCCTGACAGAAACAATTTGTTGCTTGTTTCCCCGGGTTCGAACCCAGGGCCTAAACGCATCGCGCTTACCTCAAAGCCACGGAGACGGTCTTGTAGATTAATATCGTATTTTGATGTAAATATTATTGAATTTTATGAGCTTAATTCGTAGTTAACTTAGAAAATTTGTAAAGCTAAAGTTGTTCCACGAGATAATTATATTATACTCGATAGAGCTCCATAATCGTTCATTACCGTAGCACCTAATCCGCTCGGCGTTTGCTCACACCCGCTTGTCTGATGACTTAATTAATGACCTGCCGTGTCGCTGTTAATTAAAGAGCTCTGGCAAATTAAGTTCACGCTAAGCCCGGCCTCAGTTACCGCGATATTAAAAACCAAATGCAATTTTGTGTGCAGCAATGACCTACATTGATTTAGAATTTAACTTGGGATGAACTTTCGCTTTATATAAACATCGTATCCACATGTTCCTTTACACATTGTTAAAGAAAATATTACGATAAAATTAAAATACGATAAGTTTCTTGGTTTGGGGTGTATCATAGAAACTAAAGAATTTAATCGGTACCTACCTATAATTATTTTTAACAATCCTAACCCAAACCTAGAAAATCAACCGTCACTGCCATAAACAATTATAATGCTTCTAATGCCCGCCCTTACGAAGTATTATGTCTGTTTTTTTTTACAGTAGAAGTTATTAGACTGGAATGCGCTTCCCCACCAAATATTGCTAAAAATTTAACTTCCTTTGTCAAAATGGTCACTCACCACTTTCACTCACTCATGAAATAGTAAGTGCTATTGACACTTCATTATCTCGTTTAGATTTTAAGATTTCAATTTTCATTAGTGGCTACATATTTAAGTTCTTGTTTGTATTATTATTTTTTATTTATCTACTATTATTTTTCAACTTCAGTACCCACCCTTCTCCTTATATAGTTCTTTATAATTATAACTGGTGGACTGGAAGAGATAGTTGAATTGTAGCGATAAGACCACCTTTTGAAGTAGGTATATATTAATTATGCAGTAAAGTTGTTAAATAAATGAAATAAAAATATTTAACTTTTTAAATAAACAATTATAAGTATACTTTTACTTTTTCATCTGTGTAATTTAATGAAAAACAAGAACTCGAAGTTAAATTATTCATTTATGCCAAAAAAATAATACCTATAGCGTTAATTGGTTTGAAATAAATAGTCAAACAAATTCATTTGGCAACCGTTTATTGCTTGAATATGTGCTGTCGCATTAATGATTAATTCGTTGTCGTTGAAGTAATTACTGTAAATGATCGTTGTCGGTGAGGTGTGATCGCAACGGAGCACGACAGGTGATTACTGCCTGCGTTGTTGAGCGATGCTGAAGGTTGTTGCGCGTAGTAACTATAATATAGTAACTTTAATACAATATGTAATGCATTTTTTATATCAGATATCGAAGAACGAGCGTGAGTACTCACTTGATGGTAGGTGACACTTAAACCACAGGTCATCAATCAATGATGCGCTATCTTACTTTTATTGACATATACATGCTGAAGTTGTAATGCGCAATCTGCACTTCACGATATTTCCATTTATGAATAATGATTCTTTACACGGAATTTCCATAAACCAACTCTCACTCGTATAGAATTATCTTAGAGAAAAAATGTGTTAACAGAAAAAATTTAAGTACCTAAGCAATGTCGGAATCAAAATCGGTGAAGCCATTTAACCGTAAAACATAACAAAACTTTATAATTATATATATCACTCTTCGATCAACAATATACTATGTCAATGATATCACTGAAATGTATGATTGTATCAAACTGCATGTAGAGTAAAAGTTTATTTTATTTATAAATAGTTTCGCAAATGAGCTATACTGATTGGCTATTGAATACAACGTTCAATCACAGTTCAATAAGTAAAAGGTGTGATTCGTTAAACCGATAGCCTACATTAAACACTATACTACCTTCTCGCCTTGAATGTATTTAAGTGCTGTTCTCAAACTTAATGACACACATTATCTGTCGTTTTATCTACTCTACGCCCGATAATTGACGGTTATATATTCACATTTACATTTAATTTCTATTTACGGTTAATACAAAAGCGATTTACTTATCGTTGATAAAGAGAATGCGACGCTAAGTACCATCACTTATGCTTTAAAATGTCCTACATATTATAGGTACAATATTATTTAAGGATTTACCGCGGATTCGCTCGTATAAAATAATTGCTATATGTATAAACCGGATAGAAACCTTTTCCTAAAGTCAAGTTAATCAAATGCTTTGCTTTTGCATGAAGGAAGAAAAAACGCAGTTATTAGGTTTAATAATTAATTATTAAAAGAGTAGGGATTAATTAATTATATTGATCGCAAATATAATAGTTACTTAGTTTTAGTTATTAGTCTGTACTCTGTATAAAATAGCCTTTTGAAAATTTAACTTTAAATATAATACCAAAATTAGACTTAAATTATCTTTGTAGCATAATATTTTAAATGATTATAATTTAATATATTTTTAATTATACTATACTCAATTTAATGTTATATAAAATTTCAATAACAAAGATAATTTAAGAATATTTGATAACATACAAACCAGTATTGTTTCTTAAAGACCGCAAAATCTCTTATAACCAACGCAACGGTATGAAAACAGTTCCCTTAACGCTTGGTACTGTAATATAGTTATTATTACAAAAGAAATCGACGGAGTTCTGTCGAATATAAAATTCACCCGAAATCTTTATTTGACTTCAACAAAAGATTTTATACAATTCATTTCAGTCTAATAAAAAAGTTATCACAGATTCGTAGAAATCAGACGAGTTATTTTTCCGCCGGCGGCTTCTAACTCCGTGGGAACGACATCTTAAATCCAGATGCCTTTATCGTAATATTATTTCATGCTCCACATAAATTGCTGTTGCAAACGTGAATGTTTACAGTGATTTATATTTACATATTTATTTCATTGCCACTTATGTATCAAGCAAATTCGTAACATTATTCTCGTATTTTTCAATAAATCATTCCGAAGTAGGTATGCTTATTAATGATGCTGAAATTTCACATAATGTACCGGAATAATGAAGCAATATATAATATTTTTACTATTAATTTTAATTAAGTATTGAGGTTTTCCTTAAAGTGATTATTAAAATAAAAATGTTGGTATAATATCAAATAAATATACGTATTTGTGACTGTTGCACAGACAGTAAATTTATTGTGATCGGTCTTTTTCTTATATGATGAAGTCGACAAACCTAAACGGAATATTAACTGCTTATATTTCAATTACCATAACCATAGAATTAATGATATGTAGTAAGCACCGTCTACTTTTTATTTCGATCTTGGATTATTATGACATAATACCTCATTTAATAGCTATAAAAATATATTATTCTTAGTTATTATCTTTAATGAATATTTAAATCGAGGTTGAATTGTAATTAAATTTAAACAAAAAACTTGTTGCGCTGAATAACTACCTCATTTCACTTATATTTTATTTCACTGTCTCATAAATAAAAAGTGACTTTAATACACTTTATGCATGTCCTTAAAAAGTGGCATTGCCTTGTTTTGTTGAATATGATATGTGAATAAATTAACATTTGTTTACAACATTGACCCAAAATTCTTGTTATTTTTTTCATTCGAGCACACAATACGTTGACTTATTCCTTATGATATTTATAACTATGGTAAGGCGTATGCCCTGAACAACTTTTGATTGACATGCTATTCTTGTTAACAAAAACGTATAGAATTTTCTCTTTTTATCATAGTCATTGCGATGGCATTGTTTATCATTAACGGTAGGTACATAATGACAGTAATTAATTACTTCACTTGTAATTGTTTATATAGTTATAACCAATTACTACCTACTTCCAAGCGATCGCAATAAATTATCTCGAAAGCGGTTGACATTTCAAGTTATTTAAGTCCTGCTTTTAATAGCATTCATTTTAGATTGTTTGCATTTAAATTGCCTTCGTAATTAATTAATTGTTGCAAATATATCTACTAAGTCTTAAGCGCATTTTTTGTGCGATACTTTAAATAGAATTATTACCTACCGTGTTACGTTGGAAATATTAAAATGATATGTATATTTATACTCGCCAGGTGTTAAATTTAAATGTTTATTTATCGAATAAATTTATCCATGCTAAGTCGTAAACCATTACGAAATATGCAGTACAAAACTATAAGATTTATATATACATAATATAAAGCTTAAGATCTATAAGTCGAATATATACCTGCCTCTGTAAATTTCTGTGAATTATCTTTTGGTATGTTTTGAGGAATGTACAGTTTAATACCTCTATTCAGACGATTCTCTCATCTCCTATTTTCGACGAACTTTTTCTGAAATAGTATCATTTAAAACCTATCGTAAGTGCTAAATGTAGTAGGTACAAAATATCTGTGGTTTTTCTTCATAACATAATGTTGAGCATAAACATAGAACATACAAAAAAGTACATGAACGACGGTCACCTCTACACCCGCTTTTTAGTTTCGGTCTGAAGTACTACTTTTAATTTGTCTGTTTAATGTACTTTAGGTCGTTAGAACTAACTACACCTGTTAATACAGAACTTATATGGATAATTTTGACGAATAAACTTCGCTTCATTTGAAAGTTTAATATCTAATATCACCATTTTCAACAGGCTGCCGTAAAATGTGCGTCCTCGCCGCGCACAAATGCGCTGTCCACCAAACCTCGCCTACCGCTGGCTGCACTCGCCGGAGACGCAACCCGCAACCACCCGACTAACAATGTCAACTCTAACGTAAGTTGTTTTTATTACGAAACGATATGCACGATATATCTTTAAGACTTGCTGAATGCCGTAAAAATACACATGCATTTTTGTTTGTCAAAAAATGCTTCTGTCGTATGTCCCGGATGTATGGATACTGACCATAAAACATGCAAACTATTTTTATTTATACAAAAAAATCAGTGTTATTTTTAAGAAGCGCCAGAGGTTTGTACGAAGCTTTTGTAATTTCGCTATTTTTGTTAAAATCGTTGAAACACGCATCAGTAGGTAATGTTGAGTTTTTTAAAACTCGTATTTTTAATAATATTCGTGCTTTGTACTTTATTTTTTTAATTCGCTCTTTTGGCTTTGATGTTATTGTTAAGTAAAAGTTACGTCGTTGTTTCTCATTATAAGTAAGCTCAATATGACCGGAACAACTGTAACTAAGTGCCGGTTGCGGCAATTAAACACAATTGAAAGCGACCACGACCGGAGACCGCAAATTTTCTTCAGCGATCGAGTTTACAAGCTAACTAGAACGTTCATACTGATACGCCACATAAACCGTATTGTTTTAAAGTAAATGTGCATTCCAGAATCTTTAAAAAGGCTTATTAAATAAGTACTTTTAGGGTCTGCTTCCATCTTTATCTACATAGTACACACTATTCTAGAAAAATGTATAAGAAATTATACATTTATGTCAATAATGTTAGTGGGATGGCGCGGTTATTTGGATATGTCTTCACTGCACTTCGATCACAGTGAATGAAAATATTGATTCAATTTCTCCATTTATATACCTATATATTATAGATATGTTTATCAAAGTGGTATATTTTTATAACTTGTAGCATGATATACCTATAATATATCAGTCAAACGAATTTGATTTGCGTTAAAAATAACAATTCTACTTCGGTCTGATAACAATCGCAGTATTATCGTGATAGTGTTATATTAAACTCAGTGTTACTTGTTATTAACTATAATAAGGTACCTTGAACACAATCACATGAACAAATACCGGCCGGCTAGGCATTTAACGCGTGTAGGTGTTATTCAATTGCTTGTGCCTAATGTATTTGCTAACGTACTTAGGAACTAACTTTCCAACTCAATCTTACCTACGTATATTTATTTAAAATAAAACACTAACCGCGGGATACTGAAACGATAATCAAAATTTGAGGGCTTCTTAAAATGTTTCTGTCTTTCATTTTACCTTCGTAATGAAAGAGTTAGAGATACTTTTAAGTACACCTCAATGTTGATTAGCGTTCGAGAATTTGGCCATAAGCTAATTAAGCAACACGTTACAAAAAATATTATAATTGCCAATGAGTTACATTTGTCCTTTATTTCCTTTCCATTTTTTAATTTATCGCTCTCTTTCTTATATTTCATTATTACTAGTTTTAACTATTTAACTTCATAATTTATGTATATTCTCCATTAACGATTCGCATTTGCCTTGCAGTTTGCGCACTGTTGTTCATTTATATTAAATGTTTTCGGTGATCTCACCCGTCTAAATGCAGCGAGTCTAAATCTGTATGCCTTCAACGCGCTTCCGGGCATTGCTTTCTCGCCAAGCACGTAAAACATACGTAAAGTCGACTTGTCATCGCACTCTGCTTCATCTCGCTAAACGTCCGTGTAATACTCGCTGTTTATCTTTTATCGTTTACTAAGCCATTTACCGCAATTGAACACTCGCCAAACATTTAACCCTTGAAACTAGAATGTCCTCTGTTTGATGTCTTAATGTTTTCAAGACCGGTCTTATACACTTAACTGAATCTATTCGTTCAAAAAGCTCGAAAACGTTACAAATTCATGCCTGCTCAATAAACATTTTTATGAAAAGAATACACAAACATTCAAATATAATTCCAACAAAAACAGTAAATATTGTGGATAATATAAACGCTGGAAATGAAATTGAAAAGCTTTTGTGTGAATAGTTGATTGTAGTGAGAGTAGCAAGACGGAAGGCTGTGAATCACAATGCGGCTTGAATATTGCAGTGGATAAAGACTGGATGGAATGGGCAAAATGTGGATGGTGCAGAGCGGCAGTCGACACGATATTAAAATAAAACTGCTAAAAGCCAGCACCCGTTTATATTACCTACCCACTGTCCGCAAAACTATTGTATTCTGTCCTTTATAAATTGACCGACTATATTTTCTATCGTACTGATGATTATTGAAACAATACTATTTCGCGTAAAATTTTCAGTAATATTCTGAATTGATATTTACAGTGAGTTTATAGTTATGTTATGGTGTGATGACACTAGTTAATAGATAACAAAACGACAGTCGTTGTTATAACATACTTACATTCCAATATACAGCGCAAATAAAACCATGAAAATAACGTATCATTTCTCGTAATAAAATGTTTTGTAAGAATCTCAGTAAATGTGTGTAGATCGCATTTTATGAAAGGAACAACGTTTTCGCTAATACCACTTGCACGAATTTCGTCGCGTAAGTATTCTTGTACATAAGCTCTAAATAGGTTCACGTTCCTCCCGTTGCCAAAGGAGTCCTCGGCGGCATGCGAGCATTTACCCCCGCCTTTCGACGGTTCGCCACCAGCCCAGATACGTCGCAATCCCATCCAATTTGCCTCCCGCCGCTTGCGCTGCTACTCGAATAAAGCGGAAAATCTTGCTCTTTCGAGGAAAGAATATATTATGTCGACTCTTTGGCATGACTGTTGAATTCCGACTCGAAAATTTATCGTGTAAACATCAAATAAACTTTCCGCGAACAACGTTTAACATGCTGGTTTCGGTTTTTCGTGTGTATTGAAATTGGCTTTTTGACAACGTGATAAATGCCGTTATTATCAACATAAGCCTCGATTAAAGGGGGGAGAAATCGATTTGTATTAATTTGACTGAAATATAACGCATATATATATTTAAAAAATAGCGGGCCTCAGAACATTATAAATACTGAAAAAATACGTCTATCATTGATTAAGTATTGCAATTCGATTGGCTGAATGTATGATGATGTTATTACTAACGTTTATCATACTGGTGGTGTTTTGGCCACTTATAAAGTATTAATAAACACTTTTTCTTTTGTTTTTTAAATAAATACATAACAACCAAAACTAAGCTATTTTTGCTGTGATAAGCGGGATAATAAACAATACGTTCGGTGCTATTTATTGTGGTTTAGAAGGGTTTCAGCTATATAATCGGTGGTATATATCTATTTGCAACATAAACACGTCGACATTGTACAAGTGTGGTTGGGGTGTCAGCTAATAGCGCTTCGCAAATTGAATTTACCACCGAATGGAATATAGTCTCCCAGTGCACTACATGATCATTAAGTTACGCTCCCGTCTTCGAGACAAGGCAGTAAAATTCCAAACACGTACCAGACAGCCAACTTCTGACTTTAATTGGTTTTACACGTACATTACGGCGCCGTTTGTTTATAATAATTGTTAACGATAAACGACTATTACAGTCATTTATTTTCTCGATTAACGATCTTATAGAGCGACGCGACGTTGTTAGTCAGATTCCAAACGGTAATCCTACATGAGACGGATTTCGAACGAAACTTGACTTACAAATAACAATATACAGTACAAATTGAATTGAACTTCCGTACGAAATTGGTTGCGGTGAAGTGAACACAAGTTGATTGCTTTCGACGGCTCGATCCTTATTGTGTTGTCACGGAGAACTGGCGAGTAGCCACGGACGCCGCGACCGAGACGGTTTTTATTCTGCACTCACGGTGATATTGCTGTTTGCTTATGTCGTCTTCGTTGTTTCTTATCGGGAATAGGAAGAATCACGCCAAAATTTGTTTTCATGCCTTAAACGTAGCGGTGTTATTAACTAATTTTGTCGTATATCTCACATGACTTTAGTAATAAATATGTGATAAACATCCACAGATGACCTACAAGTTGATTCACCTGAGAGTAATTAATCGTATTTATCGTGTTCGATCTGGCTACTACTTTAAAATGTTTTGTTACATTTTATTAAAATCCTCTTGGATGTTTTAAATGAATGTATTTTGGCGATCCGTGATAGAACAATCATTTCAAATATGAAAGCAAAAATATCCGGTAATATTGAATGACGTTTTTCCGAATGTCCAAATATAATTCAAATGATCCGTTTATAAAAAAATACTCTTTTATTATCAAGCTTATTTCTTGTTAACGTTACATCTAAAATATTCAACAGTTAGATTATAGATCCTGCATAAAGTAGCTCTTATATCAATAGATATTTAAAACAATACGATTCACACTTCAGTGTCATTTAAATACGTTGTATAACACCTAGGGATCTTAATTGTATTTATCATTTGCATCCGCAAACGTCGGAATTACGTGAATTAACTTTACGAGAGTGAACATAAAAATTAAAACCCCAATTTATTTTCAACGTAAACTTAACATCAAGTGGTAGGATTAAACTCCTAGCTTATGCTAATCCGTAGACCGTAATGTAATTACTGGATGTACAAGCCGAGCAGACCTATTACGACATTATACTCGTATTAATCTTTTGCAGGATATTGCATAATTTGCGGTGACAATTTGCGATAAATGCGATATTGGTCTTATTTTTATCGCAATGGATTGTCTTATGTGCGTAGTAGTTTTTAAGTGGCTCTATGTAATAATATTGAAGCGAAATATTTAACGCTTTTGTTTTCATTAATATAAATGCCATCAAAAACATAAATTGTAAAAAAAGCCAAGTCTTGCAACTCAGTGCTTCTATCGTAAAAAGTTGTGAGATCCATATAATACCAAGTCGGTCACTTTATTCAGTCTACTGAAGGATCCTTCTGTCTTAAGTTATTACATAATAAGCTATCCTAACAACATCTTATAGTGATCATACGAGGGTGAATCAAAAAATTCTTGGAATCAATATTAAAAAATGCAAAGATTTAAATAATAATATTTTATTTTTCTACATAATCTCCCTCCAATGCAATGCATTTAGAATAACGCGTTTCTAACTTCCTTATTCCTTGTGAAAAAAAAATATTTTCCTGACTCTCGAAAAAGTCCTCTACGGCAGCTATAACCGCGTCATTATCGTGAAATTTTGTTCCACGAATTTCCTCTTTTAATTTTGGAAATAAGTGAAAATCACTTGGGGCTAAGTCCGGAGAATATGGTGGGTGGTCAAGGAGATTGAAGCCAGCACAGCGGATTGCGTTGAGCGCAACTTCCGATCGATGAGCAGGAGCGTTATCTTGAAGGAACAACACGCCCAACGACAGTTTTCCACGACGTTTTTCTTTAATCGCTTCACGCACTTTCGGGATTAAATTTGCATAATAGGGTCCAGTAATCGTCTGGCCTTTTGGCATGTAATCAATAAAAAGGATTCCTTCACTATCCCAGAACACAGAGGCCATAACTTTGCCAGCGGTAGGAGCAACTCGAAATTTCTTGATGGATGGAGAGGATGGTCGTTTCCAAGACATGATTTGTCTTTTAGTTTCAGGATCAAAATGGTGGACCCACGTTTCATCCATGGTGACAAGACGACGGCAAAAATTATCCGAATCACGCTGGAACATTTCGAGATCACGCTTGGAAATTTCCAAACGTCGCTTTTTGTTTTCGTCGGTTAACATTCGTGGCACCCATCTTGCAGACACTTTTTTGAACCCCAGTGAATCAATTAAAATGGATTGAACGCTACCAAAAGATATCTTTAGGATCTCAGCTATATGTTTTATAGTCATTCTTCTGTCTTCCAAAACCAGATTCTCAACCTTTTTGACATTTTCTTCTGTAACGGAGGTTGAAGGCCGCCCAGAACGCGGGTCATCTTTACAGCTTGATCTACCTCTTTTAAATTCAGCCACCCAGTACGCAACCGTAGAATAGGGTACAGCATCACCCCCTAATGTCTGCTGAATGTCCAAAAAAATTTCCTTCGTAGACATTTTTTTCAAACTGAGATATTTTATCACCGCACGTAATTCACTTTTATCCATAATTTTGACTTTTTAGCAACTCGTTGCACAAAAAAATTTATTACATGCGAACGAACTGACAAAAACAAGTGACAGTCTGCATAAATATAGTGTGATAGACACTCTTTAATTTGAATATCGAACTTGATCCAAAAAGGTTTCATATATATGCACTTCTAAAAACTTTTTGATTCACCCTGGTATCAATGCCAATATTAAAAATCTTTGATATTTAAAATAAGTAGATTGACTCGGCTATCGCATGAAATCACAACGTATCTTTTTTTATTTTATTAAAAACATAATGTATCTCACAAGTAATACATATTATATTAAATTAGATTGTTTAGTGCGATTGCCAAGTCAATCTATTTATTTTAAACATCAAAGATTTTTAATATTGGCATTGATACGATCACTATAAGATATTGTTAGGTTAGCTTATTATGTAATAACTTAAGACAGAAGGATCCTTCAGTAGAGACTGAATAAATTGACCGACTTGGTATTATATGGATCTCACAACTTTTTACGATAGAAGCACTGAGTTGCAAGACTTGGCTTTTTTTACAATTTATGTTTTTGATGGCATCTCATTTCTTTTTGTAGATAGTCCTTTTCTTAGTTTATTTGGATAAGAATTAATACAAAGCTATGGATAACAGTCTGATTTTGATCGGCATTTTTATGAACTTTTTAATGTAAAAAAGTAGTTATAGTGACATAACTACAATAGTTGGACATATTATGGTCTCATGAAGTTTTTTGTATGGCTATTTTTTTACACCTTGGGTGGTTTTTAGTAGGGATTTCTAAGGATCTCTATTTTTCTAGTAATAAATATATGTTATGTTACTCAGTGATAATGTAGCTTTCTAACGGTAAAAGAATTTTTAAAATCGGTCCAGTAGTTTTTAAGTTATTAATTACATACAGAAATACAAAAAAAAATTGTATATCTAGAAAACTGGACCGAAATTTCAAAATATTGTAGTTTTTCCTTGATTTATAGACTAAACACTAATTGTATTCTAAATTTCAAGTTTCTATGTCTGCTAGAAGTGCCTTAGAGTTTTGATGATCGGTCAGTCAGTGAGTGAGTGAGTGAGTGACAAATTATCAAACTTTGACTAGTTATAATTCTTAAACTACTGGTTCAAACAGAATGATATTTGAAATATACCGAGTTTATACAATGCCTGCTTAGTGACTGAAAATTCAGGATTCTAGTTTTATCCACAACGAAGTTATAGAGGGTCGAAAATGGCCCGAACTACTTCGAGAAAAGGATAGTACGGCCGTGCCGCTTTTTGCTCGACTTGGCGGGGGCACTGCCGTGCCCCCAGATAAAACAATAAGCTTACGATATTGCTTGGTCTACGCGTTAAGTTGATTAACCTTAAGCAATAAAAAATAAATGGCACTGTCATTCTTATCTATGTATCACTTTTTATCAATTGTTTATTTTTCAATAAGATTCTCAACTGTAATTTATAATAAATGTAAACAAATTGCAAAAAGGTCTTATTGTCTTATTATAAGGAAGCTGACTTCTTTAAATCTTGCTAAGAATTTTGAGACACTTTCGATTTATACATTTAAAATTGGTCAATAAATAATCTTATTTATCATTCACTGTACACAACATTACGATTAAATCGATATCAGTATATTTGTATGCGCAATATGCAAAAAAAACTACATAAATATTCAAAAGATTGATGTCATGATTTAATAGCTACTCGATTATGCAGTCTCGTTCATGAATAGCTAATATAAATCGTCAACATTTAAACGTCGGTATAAAATACAGAATTAGCGAGCGTAATCGCCACAATGCAGTGGAAATGCTAATTCAATCGCAGTTCCATTAGCACGGGCTGGCTCGGTATAATATTAATCTGCGCTCGGTCTGTCGCAAAATTCCATTTGCTAGGGCCGCGCTAGCACTCGTGTCACGTCAACGTTGAAACCAATTGATTCTGCGCCTCTACCCTGAATATCACCACTTACAAAACGCGTGCATTAAACATGGCCATCGTATTTCGTACCTCTAAAGCTATTTTGGTAAATGCGAAGTTATTCGCTTTTATAAACGTACCTTTGATTTCGTTAATAATTACTCTGGTTTCCTTAATCATTGAATAATAATAATATTATAAAGAAGAAAGATTTGTTTGTTTTTTTGTTACGATTTAACTCCAAAACTAATCGATTTTTAAAAAAATTACACCAATAGAAAACTACGTACATTATCAGCGAGTAACATAGGCTTTTTTGTGTATCCGTCTACATTGCACCCGTGCCGAGCCGGAGCGGATCACTAGTAAATAATAATGGTAATCTTTAAAACTATATAATCTAATTTTATTTTCAAAGAAGGTCTTTAATTATGAAATAAAGAAGTAAATAGATAAAGTTAAACTTATACACATACATAGATAATAATTTAATCCTTGGACATTGATAGGTTTAATTAATATCCTGCTGATGTTATTTAATAGAAAAGAGTCTAAAGAGTGTGGTAATTATGTCAAATCTTGTTTTATGTATTATGCACGATAGCTTCCGCTTGTGCCACTGCGCTCAGTAATTAGAACGGTACTCGGGTACCGCAGTCAACTCCCAACAAGGGAGTAACGTGCCGAGACATAAATAAATTATGCAACGCGCCACTTAACGAACCGCGCCTTGCCACCTCGCTGCCACCGTGCACAGTTCTGGGTAACGCAACGCGAACGATATTTGACTTCATTACTATGCAGATTGCCGATGCATCGCGTCATACGCCGCTGTTATTGGTGAATTAGTAATTTGGCCTCGATGTCTGAAACGCTCCTAACTTTATATTTTATTAGGAATGGTCCTTTCACTTTTATTAAGGTCGTTTTTATAGAGTATGATGTAGGTTTTTTTTTTTCAAATTAATCACCTTCTAAACATACTAGAGTCAGACTCAGGCGCTTAGTCCTGAAGGACCTAGATTTGTATCCCGGGGAAACATGAAAAATGATTAGTGAAACAAAGAAATGTGTCTGTCGCATGCCCTACTAGGGGTCTCTGGAAGTCATTTTTATGATGTAGGTAGAAAAGTCTACACTACACAGATGGCGATAAAATTACAGATGCCTTACAATGTTACATAAGTGTGAAATTGTAACATGTTTACACGCCACCTATAAAGCTTTACAGTAAATACAATGTTGATTAAATAAGCTTCGTTTTATTTTTATTGGCGCGCTCAGAGTATATTTTATCTTTCATATATATTTTCTTCTGTTAGAATATGTTCAGATTTTATTTAACCATGTCAAATGTCAACTCTTGTTTTCACGGGAACTTCTTCAGTATTCCGTGTCTTGTCTTCAGTGTGCATTTAAAATTACATCTAATTAACATTCATAAAGCCAGACAGTCATGTATTATTCACAAGATGTCGATAGACACTTTATTATCTAATCGTGATTTAAATCAGAAATGCATTCTGATTCTATACACACTAGCGAAGAGTCTCTTCACGAAAAGTGTAATTGAATGATTTATAGCGTTGATCACGTTCCGACGACATATGGATTTCTCATGAATAAGTAATGTCCGGCCGCATTCGTTGTTTCAATTAGCGGTCGTGTCGTCCCAACCACCCTTCACCAGCCAAACCGACCGCGCCCGCCTTACACACGCTACATACTGATTGCATACATTACAATTCACGCTAATTTAAACTCAATTCATTCAATACTATTTAAATAACTAAACGTAAAATCTGTTAAACAATTGCACAGTTAGAGCTTTAATGAGCGAAAGCAATTATGCGGTTAACATCCGGCATTAAAACCACGCCGCGGGTTTGTCCCGGATTAAAGGGTCTTGTTCGTGTACGCTACGAGGATTAAATTGATATGTGCTACTTGCACTCGCTTATCCATGTAAAGGGCCCGAGTACGATCCCTATTATAAGAATTGGCGATGTAATTGACCGCGTATGTCTTATGATGTGTTGTTTACGCGGGAACTTGATTGTGTTTCATTTCTATTATGTGCCCGCATCTTCACAATTGTCATTAAGCGAGCTCAGTTTTATTTCCCTCGTAATAGCAGCGATAATATTTTCGAGAGGCAAATCCTGCGAAAAATCTCGTGCCAAAAAATTCACAACGCAAACGAATTATGGGATAGAACCACTCCCTCCGCCGACATCATTTATTATGAAGCTAACTGGGAGCGAATAACGACCTTTGCCTTCATGCTTATAAATATTATACAATGCGTTTTAAACTATGATTTGACATACTTATTTTTTATCTATGATACTGTAGTAATAAAAGTTAAAAACTAGTGTTAATCATAGCATAGCTTAATAATTATAAATAACAAAGGCATTTTTTTGTATTATATATTTTATTATTACTATCCTTATAAAATTGAAATATAAAGTTTGCTTAAAAAGCTCAGTGAATTATTTACAAATGCATTATACGAAAAATTCTAACGTCTAAACATGCAAGAGATTCAAAACGTAACTAAAATGATAATGTAAAAATAAAGAAGAAAAACAAAATCAAATTGTAGACTAACTTCTAAGTAATAATAACATGGAAGTTCAGTGAGCGAGGGCGGTCGGAGAGTTATCCATTTACAGCGAGTTAGTCGTTTTATTTTCTTTTATCCGTTCCGTCGAGCACTCGACGCTCAGCAGAGACGCATTCCGTCTCCCGAACTCAACAGGAAAATAGACGCGAAATGTGATAAATGTGGAAACTCTTTTTACTGTCGACGTTGAGCCCCGGCCGTGTTATGGCTAGGCCTGTCTTTGCTCGAGTCTTTTCCGTCCGTCTTATCAAGTTTCCGTACACCGCTCAATTTTGCGAGCCCACATAAAAGCTTTCCTTTTCCCCTCAAGTAATAGAATTGTGAAAAATAAAGTGCCCTTTTATTCGTGCTCAAGCCTCTTTATTCTATAAGGTAAACGGTATAGGATTTAAATTAGTCTGTAACAAGTTTTATATCGAATTAAAGGATCTTTCGTACTGTATTTTCTAAGATATGTCTTGGATATCTTCCATTGAGGACGAAATGGGCAATTTATAGACATTTGACAGACTACAACAGTATCACAATTCATTCAACAATCAACTGCCTATATTTGATAAAAATGAGTCGTTCGTTTTTAGTGCTTTATTTTACAATATGAGATCATCTCGTACAAAATTGTCACCGATTTACATAAGATGATCTTCTGCAGGGTTTAACGCTGATTCAAGACGCTGGCACGTCGGATGACAGCGGCAGAGCGTCAGAACGACTCACTGGCAGTTCCGTGGCACCTCGCGACCCTGACTCCTCTCGCGACCGTCTCAGTGACGTACGTATATCCAACACGCCACAGTCGCGCAATGTGACACAAATCATCCAGCCTCTTGATGTACAGTCATTCCATCCAAATTTTATTATTAGCGTGTGTATGTCCACAAAGATTCTTATTTATTTTTCATCCTACACGACTACGTCCAATACGGCATTGCATGTTAATTTACACTCGCTCAATGTTGTGGATGTATTATTTTATTAGTCTTTTTTAGATGATTTCATACCTAAATCTACTCTTTAGTTGCTATTTTCCCGTCTCTCCCAGTTCAGTTATGCCGTTATGAATCATACGAAAAATGTGCACAATATTTTGTTACTCCGGTATAAAAATTCAATGTCGCGGGATTAACGGAATAAAAATAGAATAAATTGGGGTTGAGTGTTTAACGTTTGCGCGCTATCTCGGATGTATCGGCGACAAATAACAACACAATGTCAATTTGAGGGAGAGATGGGATCGACGTTATCCTCCCCTTTCACGCCAGTCCACTCACATATTCGCTTTCTCTTTCCTGCCTACAGGCCAGTAGCCGCTGTAGTTCCGGAAAAGGCTATATCGTGAGTATAATCATTGTTGTCCTTCTTAAGTTAACAAATCTCTGCCATACCTTCGAACACTCGTCTGCGCTTTTTATCTAAATGACGTGTTCAATTCACCGAGCATGCAACTTCATTCGTTTTCTGTTCATTTAAATGTCTTCATCTGGAACAATTTCATAAAGTCTTTTATCTTTTATGGATCACTTATTACGTTAAGGCATTCGCTTGTACATTTGGACAAATTCGTAAATATTGCAATAAATTCGATTGTGAAACTTCATTAGAAGAGTGATTTATACGTGAACGCTATAATTTTCGATTACCTTGTGCAAATTTATCCTGATCACGCAAAACACATAGTCCCTATTCGATATTCGCCGCGTATCGCTGCTAAATCACAAGATTTGTCGAGGCGGTGCCGCACCGTACTACATAACATTACCTTACCGTCCTGAATACTTCATGTTCTGTATTTATTTGAAATTGTAATATCTCATCGTGATCCCTTGTTTCCCGAGCGCGATCTCGCTTCGTAAATATTGTAAGGATTATTTGTCGATATCCGACTCGACGATAGTCTTTTTCTTATATTGAACTCTCTCAATATTTATACGCCGATTGATATTATGTTTACGAACGGATGAATATTATATTGACTTGTAACAATGATACATAAATTATCTAACATCAAATAATGTGGCATTCGACAATAAAGCTATTTGCATGATAATACCGACTACGGTATTTGAAAACATTTTCTCTCCTCGTTATATTGTGTCAAACTAGAATGTCACCGTTATCTTAATCGCAACAAAATTAACTTTATAGGAACTTGCATGCATGTCCGCTTATCATTATTTTTAATGCATGTTATCCTTACTTTGTCAACGATGTCGTGTACTTACTAATAATATTTTCTCTCCTTTACAGTGTGATAGTGAAGGCGAAGATGACAAGGCAAGTAGCTTTAAAATTTCTCTTGTTAAAACTTTAGCTATCTCGACAGTGTTTACGATACGCGTAAATTAATTAAACGAGTCCCTCGAACTCTTTGAAAGTTGCAGAAGTTGAAAACGGTGTAGAGGATAAATGTCCGTGCAATGTGAGTTGCGAAGTTGCTCGTTCTCGGCTTATTACTGGACTCGGCTCCCAGTGATTAATCTCTCGAGAGAGAAGCCGAGCACCTGTTTACAAATTGTTTAGACCATTCTGCTAATTGAATTTTTGTCACGTACACACTATATTTTAAACTGTTTCAAAGGCGTATTTGCCGACTGAAAATTAGTTGGCAGGTCTGACTTGTCAAGCGATCGTGTAGGGGTAATAGCGAGTTTGCTTTGTACGACTCTGTACACGCTGTATGGGCTTAACTAACTCGTCAACAGGTTGTGAAATGTGATTCAAAAGCGGCTAGAGTTGAGCATGGAAAGCTTTAGCGCGTGTCAACGTAGCAAAGGGCGCTGATTACGCGCCACTGCTCTGTTTCGTAATTACAAGATCGGAGCTGACGCGAAGTGTCCCTAATTAAGTACATTACCTTTAGCGTGAGACGAACGGAGACTGTGCTAATAAAATTACCGTTCCGAGTCCAGCCGACGCTCATTTTCACAATCGAATTGTTGAAAAGTTTAACTTTTGAATGTTGAAATTTTAATAAACTTTGGTTAGCTCCATTACAAAATTAAAAGGTAATTATTTCTGATAACGAATGAATAATTTTGACTTGGCCTCGATTAATTAAATTGATAATAACCATTTATAAATAACCGAGTCAGAGTCATTTCAATACATACGTGGCCGTTGTATAAACAGGTGGCTTAAGCACGTACAAATGGGAATAACCACAAACAGAGTCGACGCCCATTGAAATCCAAGAGCTTTAGAGTGATAGCATTGTTCGCAGGCGCTTGCAATCCGGTTCCGACCACGTACCTCTTAATCTAATTACGTCTGGCCGCTTCGCTGCCCCCAAACACCACCCACTTATACAGAATAAACTTGACTACTTGAAAACTTTGAAATAATACCTCTCAATAATGTTGTGGGTAAATAAATTACTTTTCGATCGATAGTAATTAATAGATACATGATAACGAGTATGAAAAACAAGCACTTCAATTGGTGCTTTAACGTCTTGTAACAATATATTTTTGATCTATTTTTTTGTTTGTTTTTTAAGTTTATATGATGTTATTAACCATTTAACATGGTTGGTAGGTTGTAAATAACATCGTATTTCGTAATCCAGTGCCTATTACTATTTGCCTATTATATTTCTGATAATATTAAATGAGTTTTAAGCTATTTTAATTGATTTATCATTAGACTTTATATAATTAATTAATTCAATTTGCCATGATTAACTGCTACACAATTGAAAGCAATAACTACACTGGGCGTTTCGCGTAGCTTCCGATATTAATATTAAACTTAATCGAGTTCGAAGTTGAGTGGCGCAGTAATGCCAGTAAATGGATATCTGAAGAGAGAATCAGTGCCGGGCTCCGATGTTGTGCCGTGTCGATTAATTATATTATCCCGAGAGAATTTGACGCTGTTGCGGACTAGTCTCGTGAGCTTTGATTTACGCGTGCAATATTAATGTACACTTGAACTGTGAGAATGGTTTTATATGCGGGGCTGGCGAACAATACGGTTTAATTTTATAGGAGGACCAAAACTCATTAAAAAGCTGTTGAAACTGTACTGTAACTTCAGTTTTGATCACTGGGAGTCAATTTTAGCATGGTTTTGGGCATTTTACTTGAATTTAGAATTCAGCCTTTAGCTCAGAGCCTTTGCTCTGGAGCACTTTCTTTTTTGTCAGGAAGCGTATTAAGGATGTTTTTCGGCATTTTACATTGTTGGAACTTGAAACTGAGTTATTTTATAATTCCGGCCAAAACACATCTAGGACGTTATTTTTTTGATCATTAAGGTAATTTTACCTTTTTTCCGCCATCTTCTCACATGTTCTCTTGTTATAATTACAAACCTGTCCGATTGTTTTGCTTCGATTGATTACTAAATAAACTTCAAAAACTTTCTTTATTTGTTATTTACTTTTAAAACTGTTATCGAACGACTAAATATTGAATTACGTTTAGCCTTAACCAATTGGACAACATTACCTTTACATTTCAACAGACAAGGATGTAAGAAGTGAAAGTGAAAGCAGAATGTCATCGGTGTTGTTATTAACGACGGTTTTATCCGAGCTTTCTTGTTTGCAATGTTAATAAAGTTATTGTAAAGGATATTTATACTTCTATAATAAAGAGGAAGGATTTGTTTGTTTATTACGATTTAACTCAAAAACTACTCGACTGATTTTAAAAACTCTAATAGAAAACTAAATTATCAGCGAGTGACATAGGCTTTTTTGTTTATAGTACATCTGCATTGTACTCGTGCGAAGCCGGGGCGGATCGCTAGTATTAAGTATGTTTTTGTCTTAGTAGGGATTGCTCGCATGAAAATTGATATCTTCCCAAATTTTAGCAAAATTCGTTTAGCGGACAGTCACAACAAAGCTCTAATAGTTTGAAATTTCTCCTATGTGCTAAACACCTTTCAAGCCTTGTTTGGAATGTTCGCCGCACTTAGCGGGAAAGACTAACTAGATCCGATTCAGCTCCGGCTATTTGCACTGGGGGGGGGTTCAATTATTCCTCTACTTTGATATGCAAATCCGGCCGCATTTGGGTAATTACGTAGACGCTTCCCGCGGATCGCTGCAAACGTCAGTTGCGCTTTGCGTTAATTTATTTGACTTGCTAGTTCTGAGCTCGTCATGTATCTCTGCTATATAATATTCGAAGCATTTGTATTATTTAGGTTATATCTTCTAAAATAGTCACGGTGTTTGCGGTCGCACTCCTCCGAAACGGCTCGACCGATTTTTATGTATATTTGGTAGGTATGAGAATAGGTCGTATAGTATTTCATACCGCTAGGGTAACCCTATCCGGACGTTTTAAAATATTTTTCAACTATAATTTGAATTTACTTAATTTTCTTCGTTAGTAAGCGTGTGAATCGCTAGTATCAAATAATGAATATACTGTTTTCTTGCTATAAATATGTGAAAAAGTAAATAAAATTTCAATAGCTCATCATAGATTAAAGATCTGTGCCTGAGGTGTCACCTACCATCAAGTGGGACTCATGCTCGTCTATCAATATCTGTAAAATAAATTGCAAAACGTGTTATTATAAAGACGTAATAGTATCAATAACTATTAAAACAATCCTTTGTAATGTCTTTGTTTATCCCTAAGGTCAAATAACGGTGACCGTTTAATGGACTTATTGAAAACAAGTATGCGGCAATCAATATAATTGTAATAATTGTAACATTGCTTCTTCGTTATTTTCTTTAAATTTCCTTGCAACTTTAACACATATAATGCCTTGTCAGCCGTATGTGGCCGACACTGTTTTTTATTTAATTATTTTACTATTATAATATACTATTTATACTAAAAACAAAAAAAACAACAGTTAGGTCATTTGTTAGTATGAAATTATATGTGTTAAAAATTATAATTTCGTATCACGTTAATGTCGCCCTCTGTTGGCGTTTCTGTTTACTAAAAGATTTTTTCCTAATGAACTATGCATTTACAATAAATAGTGATATTTTTTTTAAAAATACTGTTCTAAGAATTTACTTAGACAGTTCAAATTTCACACATTCCTAAAAATAATATTTTTTATAATGTCGAGTCTGGTCTAGTTTTTGCCTACGTTTGCTAACATTATCTATCGATCTATACTAATATAAATAGGAAAGATTTGGATTTTAGTATGTTATGAATAAACTCAAAAACTACTGGACCAATTTAAAAAAATATTTCACCAGAAGAAAGCTACATTATCAGCGAGTAACAAAGACTATTTTTGTGTATAGTAAATATACATTGAACCCGTGTGAAGCCGGGGCGCGTTGCTAGTAAACTATATTATTATACTATCTTCAGATCTTGTGATTGTATTGTTAAATAAATAAATTGACTCTCCTATTCGGTTAGGTAACTGGCAATGAGGGTTCGGCCACCCGCCTAACCGCAGCCCGTAGGCACTTGTTTCTGAATAATTGCATATAAGCCAACTGCCCACAGACATCTTGGGATATTAGCGTTAAACCCGTATTACAGATGTTTCTTCTCTACAGTGTTGTACGAGTTTTTACGACACAAAGCCTTACATAGAAATGCTAATTATTTAATATCCTGGCTGATCCAGATGTCTATTTTATACTACTTATAAATGTTAAGTGCTTTCGTATCATTGTATTAATTGATAAGATTGGGGTATAAAGTTCGAGTTTGTTTATCGAGATGATATTACGCGTCGAAAACATACCAGTGGCGGGACTACCATACAAGCACAAACGCCTGTTTTTCCTTATTAATGCATTAAAAAGAAATACAATAATGTCATAAGTCATATGTAACTTATACGATTACGTAATTATATAATTTATATAAATATATAAACACGTAGAATGCTAAATTCGGCATGATGGGCTTTTGGGCTTGTATGGCCACTGATATGTACATTCAATTCTCTTGTCACTTGTCTAAGCCCTCGTATCCTTTAGAAATTGTTTCAAACATTATATTAGTAAGGTTATAAGTATTAGGAATAAACTTTTTTTTATTTATTAGCATTATACATACAGTAATCATCGAATTTCTTCCAGGCTTAGTCAAAATTATCATTCACTAGCGATCTGCCCCGGCTTCGCACGGGTGCAATGTAGATGTACTATACACAAAATAGCCTATGTTACTAGCTGATAATGTAGCTTTCTATTGGTGAAAGAATTTTTAAAATCGGTCGAGTAGATAGTAGAAAAATCAAACAAATATTTCTTGATAATATTAGTATAGATATGCAGACGTATAAGTTCAAAGTTTACTGTCATTATTTTCTACTAGAAAAAAAAAGGATGTTAGGGAAAGTCAATCCGATGTTTTAACAAACAAATAAAATGCCATCAAAAACATAAATTGTAAAAAAAGCCAAGTCTTGCAACTCAGTTCTCTCGTAAAAAGTTGTGAGATCCATATAATACCAAGTCGGTCAATTTATTCAGTGTCTACTGAAGGATCCTTCTGTCTTAAGTTATTACGTAATTAGGTAACCTAACAACATCTTATAGTGATCATATCAATACCAATATTAAAAATCTTTGATGTTTTAAATAAATAGATTGACTCGGCTATCGCATGAAAACACAATGTATCTTTTTAATTTTATTAAAACCACAATGTGTATCACAACTAACACATATTATATTAAATTAGATAGTTTAGTGCGATTGCCAAGTCAACCTTTTTATTTTAAACATCAAAGCTTTTTAATATTGGTATTGATATGATCACTATAAGATGTTAGGTTACCTAATTACGTAATAACTTAAGACAGAAGGATCCTTCAGTAGACACTGAATAAATTGACCGACTTGGTATTATATGGATCTCACAACTTTTTACGAGAGAACTGAGTTGCAAGACTTGGCTTTTTTTACAATTTATGTTTTTGATGGCATCTCATTTCTTTTTGTAGATATTCCTTTTCTTAGTTTATTTGGATAAGAATTAATATAAAGCTATGGATAACAGTCTGATTTTGATCGGCATTTTTATTAACTTTTTAATGTAAAAAAGTAGTTATAGTGACATAACTACAATAGTTGGACATATTATGGTCTCGTGAAATTTTTTGTAGATTTTGATATGTTCTATAATATTTTGGAACGTTTTTTTGTTCTAGCATCAATACTTTCCGCAGCACATGCGATGAAAGACATTTTATGGCTAATTTTTTTACACCTTGGGTTGTTTTTAGTAGGGATTTCTAAGGATCTCTATTTTTTCTAGTAATAATATAATAAATAGTTACTCAGTGATAATGTAGCTTTCTAACGGTAAAAGAATTTTTAAAATCGGTCCAGTAGTTTTTAAGTTATTCATTACATACAGAAATACAAAAAAAAATTGTATATCTAGAAAACTGGACCGAAATTTCAAAATATTGTAGTTTTTCCTTGATTTATAGACTAAACACTAATTGTATTCTAAATTTGAAGTTTCTATATCTGCTAGAAGTGCCTTAGAGTTTTGATGATCGGTCAGTCAGTGAGTGAGTGAGTGAGTGACAAATTATCAAACTTTGACTAGTTATAATTCTTAAACTACTGGTTCAAACAGAATGATATTTGAAATATACCGAGTTTATACAATGCCTGCTTAGTGACTGAAAATTCTAGTTTTATCCACAACGAAGTTATAGGGGGTCGAAAATGGCCCGAACTACTTCGAGAAAAGGATAGTACGGCCGTGCCGCTTTTTGCTCGACTTGGCGGGGGCACTGCCGTGCCCCCAGATAATCCAACCAGCACTTTTGCTATTATAAACAGTAGGGAATTTAACGAATATTTTCCATATGCATAAATCCCATCATCATTCATCAAGCGTATCACTTCTAGTCGATTAGATCGGGCGCTCAAAGGTGAAGGCAATATGTTCGTCGCTTTGGGGGAGATCCGAGACACATTAATAAGAACATGAATACTTGACAGAGTCTATCTATTCTCTTTACTTTCGCATACGACTAACGAGACTCAATCGATTTTGCAACTACTACAAAGATAAAAGGAAAAACTGACCAATGTAACCGGTCTATTTCGAATTATTATTATTCAGTAATAGTTAAAGGATTCTATGGCGTAAAAATACTCCTTATATCATAGAAATCACCATTTCTTTTAATCTATACTATATCTACACTTTCCTCAAAACTATTTACAGCTCACCTTTAACTAAAGTTTGTTTGAATTTATATAAATCAGCCAAGCGTTTTCCGCTCTGACGTACACTAATTACTTTGAAATTCCTCATCTAATAGAACTTAACGTTTAAAAGTTAAATCGTTCCGAAAGGAATATTTTCCGACGCTGCACTGTCGGCCGCCTCTTGCCAGGATTTACCTTACGCAAACCTGCCTCAGTTAATTGAAAGAGCTTCTTTCATTTACTGTAATATTTTATAGCGTAGAGTCTGGGAGTGCGGTGGGAGTTCGCGGTTTCAGTCTAACTCGTAACAATTTTTCCTTAGCGCTTTTCGACCACGAGCCACTTAAGACTCGTTTATACTCAAAGCAACGAGAAAATAATTTAATCTACGTCGCTGATTCTTTATTTAAATTATTTTTCAAACGGTACTTACGTCCGCAATTAAACTGCTCTTCTTGTTTTCTTAAGATAACGTTTATTGCAAAACAATAATAATGCAAATAAAGCGAACAATGACGGTTTGAGATGCAATACAATTAGTGTTCAACTTGTAGGGTTTAATTCAGTAGCGGCGTGCCGACATGGACCGTAATAAATCGCCCACACCCGCCAACACTGGCGCATTCAAGATAAGGGTCATCGCGACACCGTCAACTACCACTATATTGTAGAATCCTAATGATCAACAGCATAAACGCCCCACACGAGCGTTTTACGACTTCTCACACCCATTACACGCAATCTTCCATTCCCCCGCGCCTTATTTCCCTTTCGTACCGTATGAAATGTTCTTCAAATAACTTTTTTATAAATTACAATAAACTACGTACGTAACTGCGTGATTAACATAATGTTTCTGGAATGTTCCACTTTTGTCTTGTAAACGAGCATAAAGTGAAAGAACAAATTGCGAGTTTCCCCAGTATTTTCCTCGCTCGGAAAAATATATGTTTTATTAAAGCTCGGCATTTCCGAGAGCGAAGCAGCCCTCCGGCTGGGGTGGGGGTGGGGGCGTGCAGCGCTGCGGAGCGCCCTGAGAGTGGATCGGCGGCGCGCCAGTGTATAACACACAGTAGAAGATATAAAACATATTTACGCGCCTATAAAGTACTCTCGTACGCTCGCCATCCACCGTTTTCTTTGTTCCTCGCTCGCAGCCAATGATAATGCCTTTTCCCGTTCGGTTAAACTTATTTCGTTCCCATCTTATCTGGATTTCCTTTAGCACTTTTATTTATAACCGAAGTGGTGAAACATAACTGCCTAATATAAATGGTTTTTGATAGCAGCTTATATTTTATGACCCTTCTTGTACGCTATACTAGATGATTTTCTTTATTCTTGAGTTTTACGTGCCGAGATCGTAAAGATCGTATCGTTTCTCCCGTGTAATAAATATTTTATAACAAACAATGTATGGAGTTGGAAAAATTGAAGTTATTGTCAACAATGCATAGTGCGGTTCGCTGAGTCGAGAGAGTACACAACTGATCATGTTATATTAAAGTTAGCGGAGAGAAAGTGGAGAGCACTTGACGCTATTCAAAACGAGTAGAACGGAAGCCAGAGCGTTAACGGCAAAGCGAGGAGCGTCTTAATCTTGTGCGACAGTACGGCTCAGAGCTGAAACCCCTTGCGTAGGTGAGAGGGTGTAATAACAAGCCTCCCCGAGCCCGCTACATCGCCCCCGACTCCCGCTTGAAAACTTCTCTCGGATTCGTATTATGCTGTCGCGCTAACCGGCTCGACTTGAATAAGACCTTGCTTTAACTAAAGCAAATTGTAATATCTTTCGAGTCAAGTTGGCTATGATCATACTTTTAACGATATAATTGTATTTTTTTTTATTTAAAGTACCTACTACATTTACGAACAAAAACACGAATTATGATAATTTAACCTAATGTCTTACGACTTTATCCTTTATTGCTCGACTCTTATGGTGTATATACCATATTATAAACTAAATATGCATGCGTTTACACAATCGAGAGTAAATCCTGTTTACAATTTAACTAGTGAGTATTAAATGCGATATAATTATTTTAAAAGAAAAATATAAATAATAAAAACAAAATCAATAAAATAATAAATTACATTTGAGGGAAACGTATTGTCTACTAAAAGACGCCAAGTGTAAGGTCCGCTTACACTTGGAAAAGCTATCGTGAAAAATCAGTGGCGGGACCACCATACAAGCCCAAACGCCTGTTTTGCCTTATTAATGCATTAAAAAGAAATATAATAATGTCATTAGTCATATATAACTAATACGATTACGTAGTTATATAAATATATAAACACGTATTAAAATCGGCAGGACGGGCTTTTGGGCTGGTATGGTAGTCCCGCCACTGCTCGTAATTAGGAAATATAGGATAATAATACAAGATTGTCACTTTGGATCTAAGAATATACTTATCTGCATCGCCTGTTGCATATACTCAAGAATACATTTAGGTACATATATTATTGATAAACTTTAAAATATCATAGGTGAGATTATGTTAAATAACCAGATTACAGAAATCTTATCGTGTCATTTAATTATCTAGATTTCGGCAGAATTAAAAATATTTGCATCGCTTTAAGGCCGAGGTGGGTGGACGAAGTTTCGTCGTCAAAGGGCTGTAATTATCCGTAGCACTCGACGCCGAGGTCGAGATATCTCTTGACAGATCAGCAGCTCACTCGGGATGCACTCTGCGATTCCGTTTGTCACTGCGCCCGACTGCGGTGTGAGCTCTCTGATAAACGGACGTCAACGTGCTTTGAGTACGGAACGCCTTTAGCCTCATTCACTGCTGCAATCTCTACATTGCGTATATGCGAAGGTATAGGAATTAGGCGCGCATCTGTGCCGCGACAGCTATGAGGTTTACTTACGAGTCTTCAATAGCAGTAATTTAAACGCTGGCAACACTTCAGCTCTTCTGTGACTGTAAGCTCGTTTGCCATATTTTCTTAATTTTTTAAAGGAAACCAATGCGTTAATTACGATAGATATCAACATTTTGTACTCACTATAGATGGTGCATTTTGTACTATTATTTTTAATTTAACTATTTCGTCGTTGATTAATTTAAGGTGGTTCATGACTTTTTGTATGGAACGAACCACCTTAAGTAGGTAAAAAGTATTTTTGTGATTAAAATACTTATTAATTTTTTATGTATTGTAACGGTGTTCAATATTATTAGTAAGTATAAAACTCATTATAATAAATAGCTAATAACAAATTAACTCTTAAAGAAACTTACCGTCGGTCACGTGTCCGCGCCCATTTCAGGATGTCTAAGAAGGATTCCGATGATCCGCATAAGGTGTGCTATTTATTCGGCAAGACCCTTTGTTCTTTCTTTTAACTCCTGTTATTAAAAATAAGTTGTGTTACAGGATTGAATCAGGCAAGCATTGTATTCCTCCGCTAAAATCCCAGGACGCTTAACTCCTTTTATATGAGGACACAAATAAATTGTATGTACATATTAAAAGTAGCACAAAGAAACAACCCATTTGCATAATTTTTCTGAACATTATTAATTTGTAATCAGTAAAAAATAATGATTTCATGTCGATGTGTTTTGGGCCCATTTGGTAAGCAGAAGATTATTTCTCAACCTTGCCTCATAATTTCAGTCCAAACTCCAATAAAAGTTTCACCACTCATTTATAAGGAAAATCATTGAGGGTCGTTTGTGGCGATCACGAAACGACGACGAAAATGAAGCTCGCGACGACACTATAATAAAGCGGTCGACTATATCTCTCCGCAACTTTGAAATGTTGTAATCCATTAATAATACGGCAAGTATGACAAAAGCCAATTTATATATTCCGTCTGGAGTGAAATTTCGAGGAATTATTATAAAGTAATCTAAGTTAGGCGATCCCTGCAGAGATGAGGGGGATGACAGGTGTTTAAGTACACGAACAACCGCTTCCCCACCCATAGAGATTAATCGTATCATAGCCGAGACGGAGTCGTTTGAGCGTGCGGTTTCTGGATTAATTGCTCGCTCCCAGCACTAATGTTACTTACATTACGCCTTCAGATAGTTAAGTGCACTGATAACACACATCCATCAACAAGTCAGCTTAACTCTCGATGGTCTAGATGCTCACTTTATACTTTGATGTTCATATCTCTATTATCTCTGTGAATAAACATTATTATTTACGAGAATAATGTCAGACTTACTAATTGGCTTTGTCTTAACTTTGATGTTTATGTTTTCGTCTGATTAAATTGTCCAATAATTTTGCCAATTATTATCTGCTATTAATAAGTCAATAAGAAAAACTGACTTCGTGCCGTAATAATTTAATTGGCATACACGGTTTACTAAGAAATGTGCTATGTACTTATAAGGCGAGTACTAATTAAGTAAAGCAGCACTAACGAGAATAGTGTTGCAGGTTGTTCTAATTCAATTAGCATTGAATACGTACGGACATTAAAATTAGACATGGGAACAATGTATCACTAAAAAGAAAAGATTGAAATGTATCTTTCGATCACTGTGATATGTATCACTCTTTTATATCTTTATATCTTTTGTATCCGCGCACGACAGTCGACACGCAGCGACATTACTCAGCGTGATTCGATTCGCTCAATTCATGAATCAACAACTTACTCTCTATCTTGCGACAGCGCGACAGAAGATTCTAAAGGTGCGAAAGAGACGAACGAGACGAACGAGACGAAGAGGTTTCGGACTCGGCCGAGAAAAATTATCATTTGCACATGTATCGGCTATACACTTTTGCGACACAGATACAAAAAGACGTTGTGATTGAACGAGATGTAAAAGATATACTGATACATTCGGATTCGAAGTGATATAAAGAGTGATAGATGTAAACGGATTGATACATATCTTTTTTATCTATCTTTCTTGAGTTACCCATCTCTAATTAAAATGAGCCTTAATATTGGAGCATGCAAAACCGGTCCGGAGCGGGCGGCTGTTCGGACTCAACGTAATAATATCTACAGTGTACATTCTCGCAAGCTCATTAAGAGGGTTTTTGTCCCCGTCTCGTGTTTATCTTATTACCTCGTCGCGCTGACACTACTAAATCGGTTTCCACTTCCACTAAACGTCTGTTATGGCGATACGCTTTTTACGAGATAAATCTCAGCATTTATTTCGTTAACTGCCGTATTTCACCCGAGGTTTATGAAACTGGCAACCGGTTAAATTATATACGATGCTATCGCGACGGCCACGCAGTTATCACCTTCACCATCGTGACGGTTCACGCCCAGTAAACACAAAAATCATTTAAAATAATCTGCTGC
This sequence comes from Anthocharis cardamines, assembly GCA_905404175.1. NCBI lineage: Eukaryota > Metazoa > Arthropoda > Insecta > Lepidoptera > Pieridae > Anthocharis > Anthocharis cardamines. The sequence continues at coordinate 2,925,765 of FR989950.1, read as the reverse complement.
TACCAGTATATCAGTCATATTTGACATGTTTTATTGTAGGTTTATTATTTTAAAAATGTACGCTGTCCGCATTCGGTATTTCGGTTGTTTTAATGATGACACTGTTTTTATTACGTCAGAGGTAGGCGCTGGGTGGCAAGGGGCCGTGACGAGTGCATTTAAGTCACACTTTGCAAGAGGAATTCTAGTTGAAACTGCTATTACGGTTAGCCGTGTTCGCAAACTAATGATATTACATGATATAAAAGCGAATAACAAGAGTATCGTTCTTGATTTACGCGAAACATGTTGTAAATAACGTGCAAACTTTGAAATAGATTTACTCTTTTGTTGAGTCGTAAATTGTACGTGAATAATGCACGGGAAGACAGATCATTATTTTATATGGACGCTAAAACACTCGTTGCTGGCGCTTACAGCGTACGTTGTGGGATTATTCCCCTCTTTATGCCGCCGAGCTAGATGCGTCGACCACTTTGTTGTTTTATACTTTGTCTCGGGGCGACTTTATGCATCGCCTCATTGCTCTTCGTCGTTTCGCTTAGTTTTCCCTCTTTATATTCATTTCATGTCGCTGAAGTAAATGTATTTTTAAAACAGAGTTGAAAAAGCCCGGATTGTATTGCTGTTAACACGGATTGATCTTTTGTATTTCTGCTAAGATGTGCTTTTGTCATTACTCAAATATATTAATGTTATTGTCCATTTTTACATTTAAATACTTAACAAATAATACGTTTTACACTAATGTAAATGTCGCATTGTATTTGTAAGGAAACAAGGATTAATATTATTTAATTAAATAATTATAATTTTATATAAAAGTCAGATCGATATGAAATATCATATCAATATAAATAATAAAACATTTAAAATTATAAACATAGGTAAACTAAACCAGGATAGTCGCCGTAGAGCTTTCCCGAGCGCTCAATAGTTTAATACTTTTCTTCAACAGCTCAGACGTGGAAATATTTGAACTTACTTCGAGGTTTTCACTTCAACATTTTTTTTTACTGTGTTTTAGTATCTGATAGTAGAGATTTAGAACGCCGTAAAAAGGGTTGACATCGGACAATGGTCCCTAAACGACTCTCTGGTGTGAACTGCTTTATGTCCACTCCACTTAGATAACAGAAAGTCCCAAGACCGGTCACAAGTCAGTGGGTAAATTGGATACCGCAATACCGTACAATGGTCGCAAAAGCTATTACGTCTTGAGTTTTATGTGAGCGAGAATTACTTTATACGAAAGGGTAGGTCCAACAGTACCTTGCTTTAATTACACTTAGCGCCCCTCATTCGCATTTGTTCTTTTAGTTTTATGAACGACTTAACTACTGTTTGAATTAATGGCAAAATTGTTACCGTGTTATTATCGTTACCACACTCAGCACTCGTAATGACTTAATAGTTCTGCAATTTTTACATAAACGAATTTTAAATTGAGTTGAAATATGAAATAACGGCATTAAATGTTTGTACATCGAAAATCACAATCGTACAAAGTGTTAAAGAGTGGGCCGATTACTCTCATCGTGAAATTGTGTTTAGTGAGTTTATTCATTACTCGGTACCGCGAACGGGAGAGTTGGGAGGGAGCGATGGAGGTAGGAGGGAGGACCTTCCCTCGCTCTGCTCAGTTTATGGATATAACCTCGACAAAATACCCCTAAAATTGAACTGTTTTTATTACATACTCTCTTTATCTGTTTTGGTTTGTTGTGCTCTTTATACGACGTTATAATTTTATTTGAAAAATCTAAGCTTTATTTTTGTTTTATTATCAATTTTTTAAGTTATTAAGAGACATGTATATTACGGATTTGGAAAAGGATAAGTTCACATGTCGTGCTCTGAAATACGAAAGTGTAATAAATTTACCAAATAAACGAAATCTTAATAATGTATAAATAACTGCAATAGGCTGACATAAATTGAAATATCAATTGAGTTTAAATGAAAACATTGTTTAGATGCCAAACGGTTAGGAAGGACGATAAAACAAAGCGTCTGGCAAGGAACCAAGTCGCGCTGCGACACGAATGGATGGGTCTGTGATTTGCAACGCGAATACTGGTTACAAAACATCACTTCTCTGCACACTCTATTCTACAACTCTCAGCGCTGTACTTAGCCGAGATTTGTACGAATTCATTTTAAATGAAGCCGCCAGATCGCAATTACACTGCCTTTGAGCATACGGAATGCGCTCTACATGACATTCAATTCAATTTGGCGTACAAAGCGCGCGTCGAAATTCTCTTTCTCTTTGACCAAATCCTCTCATGAAACAGCGCTTTGTTGACGAAATAGCTACACCTCCCCGCGTGTTTGTTTGACGTGCTGCGACAATGAGAGTGTCGTTACAAATTAAATCAGTTTAAAATTTTGTACACAGTCATTGGCTTGTAAACGTCACAAATAGTAAGGATAAAATGCATCGAACGGCAAACATAAATTCATTGTCCAATAAAAAAGCCTACATCAAATATTCAATCGAATATCGAAAACAATAATTGAAGTCTCTTTTTAATCGACTGTAAAAAAAATAAATAAACTGAAATGACCCAGTGATTTAGAGGATATGTGAGATCGCATATCGGCACTGGCGTTAGTTGATCGATGCTGTCAAATGTTCAAACAAGCCAGTTGGCAGCCGGTGAAAACATTCCGAAGATCGGAATCATCCATCTGGACCAGTCGCGTGCTTGTTGTCGTTTCGTTTTTTTTACTTATATTAACATATTTATAGTATTGATACTACAGTAATTTTGAAATAATGCAAAACCATTTTAGCTGACATCTGAAAATAGAATTTTGAATTGTTAAAAGACCGGAGACCGGAAAAGGAATTAGTTCAGAGACATCTCTCATCAGTTTAACTTTTAGTATTTTAAATATTTATTTCACTTAAATACATTTTTATTTTCTAACCATGAGCGCTACGTAATTTTAACGAGTATGCAACAATTCGTATTAAAATATTGTATTCAACGTTGTATAACGTTTAAAAAGAAACAACTCCAACAATGAAACATATTTGAAACGAGTATCAAAAATGTAGAACATTTTTAGACGACTTTGTTCCTGCATGAAAATTACGTAACGATTGTTACCTTGCTTTTATTCGTTTTGTGTTCAGCTTGCAGTTAAGAGAATGGAACACGGAAAATGCATTTGCGGGGAGAACATTACGAGTTTTGTTTACATGTTTCTTGATTTGCGTTAATTAATTTATACCGTCCGTCCGAGGGTCGATTAGTGAAGTAAATTGAGCTTGCGTCTAGCGTAATCCCACCGTATAAAATAGCCAGCAACAAAGGCCGTACGACTCTGCGGGAGCCGAGCTAACTTATTATTTATTCACATCTATAACGAAATTCTCCGACCCTCGTCAGTTTCGCATTTGCCCTGCCGCCGTTGCACTTTATTTATTTTCTCTTGTTTTATTTTTTGTGTGGAAACATAGAACCGTAAATGACGCGTGTCTATACATTGAAAGTATGAGAAAAATATGATTGTGTTTATGTGATATATAATATAAACGTTTAATATAAAAAATGACGGGCACGTTGGCGCGTTCGGTAGAACCTGCCGTGCGCATCGATGGGTCGTGGGTTCGAATCCCACCGGGACGACATTATAATTTTCTGTAAACATGTCTTCCCCACGTATGGTAACTTCGGGCATTGATCGGGTGGGAGTAATATCGAAATTCCGACCGGGTAACGAAGCACCGTTCATAGATATGGAAAAACTGTAAAGTGCATATGCGAATGCTCAAAGTAAAAATTAGGTCGATAGCGCATCATTGACTGATGTTCTGTGGCTGGAGGTATGGCTAACCTACCATCAAGTGAACCTGATCCTTGTCTGTTGATATCTGACATAGAAAATAAAATTGATAAAAGATAATTCACAAGTAGTGTTTGTATTCAAAAGTTATGAAAAGCTTTAGAACACCCGCAAACTGTTAGATAATGTCGGTAGACACTAAACGAAGTCGTTCAAAATTTCATGTCACCTCACACTGCAACGTCGACTGCATTTCCCCCTTCCAACTTCCATCCATCACTTAACAATGAACTTTAATCTTCAGTTATCTTTAGCCACGCTATTGAATATTTTTTTATTTAAATAAGCCAGTTATTCATCTAAATGTCAACAGATTTTTTCATCACAATAACCAGTTAGAAGACGGATCGCGATGACATTATTGTAACTTCACAAAAACCCGGAGCGAGTGGCGAATCCCTTTGTGCAGTCGACGCTCTTGCATATTTCCGTCCGTCCCCGGTTTCTTTGTCACAAATCCTGATTGCGACTTCTTAGTGCACTACTAACGCTTAGCACGAGCCCCGAGCTCGTCACAAAGGTTTTCGAATTTAAAAACCACTGCTATTTTTGCTTTCATTCCCATTGTTGTTTAGTTTCGGCGAGTCACATTTTTACAATGCATTTTAAGAGAAAATCGCTGTTTTAATTTCGAACGTTGTGGTTTTTGGGTGAAAAGCGTCTGTATTTTAATACTTTCCTAAAAACGTCTCGCTTAGAGGCGACTTCAATGCCGTTCTCATTATTATTATTCAGTAAGCACACACACGAGTCACTAGGGCATTAATATGTTCAGTGTATAACGACTCAATGTCGCTTACTTCTTGCTTATATCTTTGAATAACGCTTTCATATCATCGGACTTTCTATTTGAATTATTGTCTATAATGTCGCAAAAATGTATCATAGTTTAGATCATTAGATTTTTTTTGTTCTTTTTAACCTGATTTACACTTAATATTGTCTTTTATTAACGCAAGTATCACACATTTAGATCAAATACTTTACTGATTTACACTTTTAAGTGAACTGCACTGGTTGCCTTATATAAAAATGTTCTTGACGTATTGATCGTAACTGATATTGTGCTTCTCACTCAAAAAGATTTGAATTTGTAACTGTAGGTAATGTATCGTTGTGCTGGGGTTCGATAGAGACCATTTTGGGATTCATAAGTTCAATAGTCAAAAATAGGAACTATTTAGCTAATAGCACTGTTCAATGAATTGGAAGTTTTGTTAAACCAAACGCTCATAAAATACAATCGGCAAAAAAATTCAACAATACGTTCACCGCAAATTGAATGAGGTTCGAAATAAATCCCGCTGTCGTTATTTGATTTCCAATTCCCTCCAATTCGGATCTCACCCCTGTTTGTCGTTGTTCGCCATTTACCGTACGAAAATATCTCGTATGAATGTTATGAAAAACCATAATACGATTACGCCGAGCTTGCAGAATATAAACTGAATTTTATCTTTAATTTTTATAACAAGTAAACAGAAAGCGATGCGTTAAATTGAGTGTTGAAATGGTGAGTTGAGTCAATTAATACGAGGGACTCCGGAAATTTATAGGTTGCTGAAAAAGCTTAGATTCTTATCGCAAGCCGGCGTCGACTCTCCCTCATTAGAAACCCCGAGGGCAGCGCGCTGGAAACCGGATTGATATCGTAAGTGTTAATTGCCTTTGTCAATCCGTAGACATAACGAAATTGTGTTATTATATAATCCGTAATCGAGGCCAGTAATCTGCAAAGATGGTACGAAATTGTTTGTGTAATAAATTATACCTCGGAGCGATCCCAGCCGCTAAATCGATAAGCAGCGGTTTTTATTACGTCATTAGCAGTCTGCAAGTGAAGCGTTCTTAATCTACGCAATCAGTGCCGGAAGCAATTATCATGTCCAGTAAAAGCTAATTGGTATTAAAATACACGTTGAATATTAATTTATATGATCATCAGATAATATCTAGAGATATTCAATTTGCATGTACATATTTACAGTTGTTCTTAGTTCGTATCGTATTTATTTTAAATGTATCCGGTGAAATGTTTTATATACCGTATATAAATTGTGAAATATAATTAAAACTGTGTATAATTTAATTAATTCGCTCGTCGAATTACCTCGTCATTAATAACATGAAATTTATTTGACATTAATAGAGAAATGATTAATTAAGTATTATCGATTATATTTAAAGCAATTCTCAACAATAATCGAGTTAAATAAAGTCTGATCACGCAATATCATGTTACGTTCAATTAAAAAAGTGGGCAAGTTGAGTCGATGACCAAAAGATTTATGCGTCTTACCATAAGTTGAGCTCGACGTGGTAATATTTATTTTGTTTTATTAATTGATGTAGATTCACATATACACAACATTGGTATTCATAATCGCTGCTTTTCATGAATAATTACATAATCCAAAATAGGACATTTTACAGGAGATCCGTTTAAAATTATACAAAATATTTGTTGTCACATCTTTTTGTATATAAATTATACATAAACATAATGAATGAATGTTTAAATCAAAATATCATTAATCAAGGTTAAGATATTATTCACAAAAAAATGATATGGCCGTTTCATAAAAATAGAGTCAAAAATCAATCAATGCAAATATGTTTTGTTTGTTTTAGAGTTGTGCCGTTATTCATGCAAAGCAACGATTTGTGTATGAACATCATCTTTTACTGTCGTCTTTTTATTTTTTTATTTATTAATAAATGAAATAAAAATACATTAACTATTATTCGTATTTTGAATTCTCTACATTGTGATAAATACAAAATAGGTAGAGGTGCTTGAATAATATAAATTATGCTGTTAATTCAGGCACGCTTAATGCGGTTACAATGTAGGCATAATAACATTTAAGAAACAATTTGATACCTGTTTATTCAAATGTTAAATTGAAATGAATACGCTTCCTATTTGAAATCTGTTTCGTTGTTGATTAATTTATATAATAGTTTAATGTTTTCCCTTGTTTTATTAACAACGAACATTATTATTCTCATAGCAATTTCTGTACATCTCTTGATTTGTTTAGTCTATTTCTATATCTATACTTTACTTAATATTATAAAGAGGAAAGATTTGTATTTTTGTATGTTATGAATAAACTCAAAAACTACTGGACCGATTTTGAAAATTCTTTCACCAATAGAAAGCTACATTATGAGCGAGTAACATAGGTTATGGTTTGTGTATAGTACATCTACATTGCACCCGTGTGAAGCCGGGCGCGTTGCTAGTATCTAATATCTTGGTTTCGTCTTTGTATAATCTTACATCCCAGAGCGTCTAAAAGTACAAGGTCGACTTAATTAACTTATTTATCAAAACCCCCTATAAATCGCTTTTCCAAAGTTGGCAAAAAAGGTGTCAATGTTATAGGTAATTATGCCTCTATTAAAAGGGAATTTCATGAATCATAATATTGAAGTTACTGTGAAATAAAGCTACCTAAAAGGATGATAGCAAAATTTAAAAAGCTTTTCCGACCGAGCGTATTTTATTTCTCACTCTCCCCTAAAGTAAAATTGTTCTTTTACTAGTCTTTCATCTCAAATAAATTACCGAATTAATATTTTCTGAGCGGTCTTTATAACGTCGACGATTGTGCCATTGATATGAATATTTTATGCCTCCGATTTTATTGCAATCCCTACGCATTCAAGATTTTCTTCGCTGAAATGGAATCCGGCTCGGCTTTGTAAATCGAATGTCTGTAGACAACTTTGAACCTTTGTGTTCCGCTATAAGAACTAAACTGAGCACATGATTTGATATCGATTGTACATCTTCCAAGCTTATTACATTTCTATATGGTTTCGCTTGTTATATTGTTTAGTAGACAGATACTGTATTTATACTTCATATACATGTAAGAAATGAAATTGTATATCTACTCGCTATTCAATTATTCTTAAACAATCTAGTACAGTTCAATAAACGAAATATGATTAAAAATAAAAATTGAGATTGAATTTTTTAATTCGTATGATAGAAATTTTTTAATATATCGTTATTTACGTAAATAAATATGTAAATTCAAATTCAAATTCAAAATCATTTATTCATTTAGGTAACATAATGTACACTTATGAACGTCAATAAAAAAATACATATTAAATGCTTCTAATTTTACATTTACTGCCAGTTCTCAAATCAAGGGAAAGCCCTTGATTTGAGAACTGGCAGGAAGTAAAGACTTGTACTTTGAAATGGTGGCTGACAAAAAATAAAAGCTCTACATATCTGAAATCTAATTTTGAAAATAAAGTCTTCTGATTTTTAGTGTAGTATGTCAAAAATATAATAAACAACAAGAAATCTGATAAATATTAAAGCGTTGCATGCTTAGTGCACTTTTGTATATATCGCGATGCGCTCAGTTGACAGCAGAGGCGTTTTGTTGGGCGGGCGGACGGGCGGCGCGTGCGCGGGGCGGTGCAGAGCGGGGCGGCGGGTGGTGACGTCGACGACCGGCCGCCAGTTACACCGCACTTTCATCGCGGCCGTCTGGCCGTCGTGTCGTACACCTACGTTCATTTTTATTTCTACAAATACTCGCGAGTCTCGATCTATTGTTATTTTTATTCACTGACGAACTATCTCCACGCCTGCCTACGCAACGGATGCATTCTCTGGATTTCAGTGTCTGAGGATTGCAGTGATATTTAATGGATTAAAAGAGATTGTTATTTCATTGATTTGAATGTTGTGATTGTGATATATGCACTGTGTACATTTTGTGTTATTAACAGTTTGCAACGATTACAAGTGAATGTGCGAATAAGTTAACTTAAAGTATTGATATTCCGAGAGAAGTAAACAACAGTTGCCATAGTGAGGATCAAAGATTCGCCGAAAAACAATGCTGAAGGAGGTGGTAAAAAAGAAAGCAAGAAAAAAGGCGGGAAACAAAAGAGTGAGGACCATTCGGTGACAAACAATAAGTTTGATAAAAGTGATAAGTGTGCAGCTGTGAAGACGGATAAAGATGCTCAAAAGCGATCTCCAGCCAAAAAGGAAACAGAAATTGAGGTAGCCTCTGAGAATGTTTGAACTAAAGATAAAATTGTATATCAATAGAGACCTTTGAAATCTATTTGCTTTCTATCACGACGAGACTATTTCGCTACTTGTAATTTGACCTTAAAGTATTAATACATTCTAATCATATACTAATATAAATCATCATAGGATGTCATAATTAATTAGTCTAGTTCTTGACACAGCGGTTAAATTACGAAATTGTTAAAAGAGGAACGAATCACGTGTTCGTAGGAAAATAGACGATCTTTTGACGTTTTGTGTCAAAATCTTTGTCGTACAGCAGATGACGCAAATAACTCTCGCAAACAAAACACTTCAAAGGTGCTTTTGTTATATGTAAAGGTAAAGCTTTGTACGAAAATATTCAAACTCTTAGACATATTATACCTATTCAACTTAATTAATACTTAATTATTGCTACTGAATTGCTTCTGGAAAATAATTAGAAAGTGACTAACTCATTAAAAAATATTTCCTATTAAACACGTATGTAAAACTAGTTTTACAAAGTCAATTTAATTTCGTGCACAATAATTATAAAGTTAAACATATTGAAGAAATTCCAAGGATAAGTTTTTATAAAATGCAATAACTATTTAACTATAACTATATAGCTATTTAGTAGTAATTATAGACATCATTTTGCGAGTTCTATAATAATTTTAACATTAAAGAAGGCATAGTATGTGCTTTTGTTAGTTTGTTTATACCTTACTTAGTTTTGACTTCTGGGATAGGCTTGAATGTAATATCATATTTGTCTGATTTTTTTTTGGCAAGTCACCACTTTACGGTAATGACGTTGGTTGTGACGTATTATATGTGATACGACTAAATAAATAATACAACTGACCAATTAATACACTTTATATTGGTTAGGCCTACAGCCCGCCTAGCATAACCATCAAGAGATATCTCGTGGACGAGTGAAGATAAACTAAGATATAAGATATCGCGATATATTATATCTCGACATCGATAACTTTGATAGACAAATATCTCTACATTTGACATTAGAAGTCAAGTTTTAAGTGTAAGTGTCATGTTAGACCCGGAAGTAGGGAACACAATCCCGAGCATATTTTTCAATCCCGGGATTACGGGATTTTTGATGCGTAATCCGGGATCCCGGGGCTATCCCGGGATTAGACTTTGTGGCTTCTAATTGGGCACAAATGAAAAAAAATGTGTAATTTCTTAAAAAAAATAGTAGTAAGAAAATAAAATAGACCCAACAATAAAAACTATACTTTTGTAAGAAATCAAACTGACAACACAAAAAATCTATTTAGAATTTTAAAATACATAAAATCATATCCAATGTTTGACTTCCAACCCTGCTTCATAGTTTATATTATACAATATTATGATATGAGGTGATCGGGTGATTCCTCTGATGGCCCGTTGGGTAATGACCTAAAGAGTATCATATTGAAGTATTCCGAGATGGGAAGTCCCTTCTAAGTTCTACGACAAACACATTATTAGGGCTGTAGGTACCTGTGTAGTATATACCTGTGTAGTATATAACGTACGGCGTATCTAACAATAAGTATTGTTTTTGTCGTTATGTAATAAATGCTATTAATATAATCTAGGCAAGGTTATTGAGAAAATCTAGGCGAGGAATGCAAAATAAACCGAAAATCCCGGGATTAGCAATGAACAGTCCCGGGATATACGGGACCAGAAAACGGCCGGGATCCCGGGATTCGGGATCCCGGGATTGTGATCCCTACCCGGAAGACATAAAGAGATATTCGATTTATACACGACGAAATTTTGTCGTGGTTGTCATGCTAGACCGGCAGAACTGCCTTGAGGTAGGGAATCGCCAAAGACAATACACCACATACCCAATACCCATACATAAACGTGTGGGCGAGCGATTATGAACCTAAATGTTCAGTACTCAGGTACTCAAGTTTTTTTACCAATAAGTGCTGTCTACAAATAGTAATGGGTTTACTTTAATGAGATAATTGAAAGCTAAAGAGAATCGAATTACAAATCTCGCTAATAGGAGTCGTACTAAGCTATTTGGTGTAGACCTACGACGTAAATAACAAACCTAGCTGAGTTGTTAGCTGTTATTCCAATGGCTATTTCTCTCGAATGCGGTCAAACATTACGGCAATATCTACGACATCATAATTATTGTGCTTTCCATTGCCCGACTTAATTCTAATGTGTCGGTGGAAACGCAATACGGGCTATAAAATTATTTATAACATCGAAATGCTACTATATCATTAACGAGTTAAACGATACATTAATTTTCCGTATAAAGTATATTTAATTGGAACACTATAAATTGTCATTTGAATTTTTTAATTATAATTTAATAGCAATAAAACGAATGTTAATTATAGCAATAATTCCATAATATCGTCCATTACTAATTGTATAAATGGTCTATTGTCAACGTTTACGGTAACGGCCATTTTTCCCTCGTAATTAATAATTATGCCAATCTGCGTGAATAACCTATTAAGAGAAACAGAACTTTACCTAGTCAGTATATAAACTGGACAAAATCTTCCATTCCTATTAGTGATTTTCCATTCAATTAACTGAATAAATAAATAGATAACAATTAACGTGAACATGATTGATTGTTGGCCGATAAACAAATTAAACCCGACCGATATGTTTACTGTGGAGCTGAGCGTGCTCCCGGCATTATTCATTAACTCGGCAAATGCACATAAAACGAGCCTGAGTTTAATTATTATGAATATATATTCAATTGCATTAATCTGATAACGGTCCCGGTGATACAGAAATATACATCGCTCTACTATTTAATTAATGTTGCATCGAATTATCTACGTATTAACAAAATGTTATTGCGAGATGATAATTGAACGGTACGCGGATTTATATTTCATTTTAGTGCGATAAGGAAAAGTCAAGTCTGTCTTTGGTCTTGTCAATGTTCTGGTCATGTCCTATAATTTGTCACCTCCAAATATATTGTCTGCGTCCGATCCGTTTACAATGCACGGACGGTCACATAGTAGGAAATTTGGTATGCAGCATAAATTCGGGTCACGAACAAACAATTCTCGTGCTAAATATTCATGGCGAGCACTTAGTATTTTTTTCACACGACTCACACAGGTTTATTTGTTCGGCCTTTTGAAAAACCCGTCTACTTATACACTATTTATATTCGAAGTGTTTGAGGGTTATAAATAAATATTTCACGAGAAGGTTTTTTGCATATTGTCCTATTTGCTATTCGTGTTTGTGATCGTTTATATATCATCTGTGCTAATTAATAAACCATTTATTGATATTACATTGTATAATATTGTGTAATCGCAATATTGTGTAACGAATTCGTCATCGTTTTTGTACGTTTTAGAAAAATCTGCTGTAAATTATTATATCTAAGCAAAGTTCTAGTGCTAAGTTCTACTATTGGTGGAATAGTTTTGGTAAAATTATTATATTGGGATATAAATTGTACGTTCTCAAGCTATATGTACTTGATTTTTATAAAAATAAAATCACATCTGTTCAAGATGTTGGAATATATTAGTCCAATAAACTGGTAATAAAATAAGCTAAGCCCATTATAAATTCGCCAAAGGCTATCAGTTCCTCTGTTTGAACTTTGCTACCAGACTGTTCCCGTTGAATTTAACTTCTACCCTATTAAAAGTTTGTGTAAGTATTAGAATTTCGAATGAGGGGCGAAACGCTATCGCGCCATTTTTTCCGTTCCCCCCTCGTTTACTCCACAACAACGGCAGGACCCGGGGGAGAACCCCCGCGCCTGTAGTCCTGAGATTATACTTTAATATCTGTTCCGAATTCGTAATTAAAATACCTGTTGTTTGAAGATTTTCATTATAAAGTGACTATGGAGACTACGGTTTATCAAGCGGAATGATAAATTCCGTCTTGAAAAATATGTCCTTATTTAAATCAAACAGCAACAGCATTAATATTCAAAACCGTGATCAATATTATAGTCGACTTTCAAAGCTTTATTATGACATGGTTGACTAATGGGGTCGTTTATTTTTATTGCTAGTTTATTTAGTGCGTGTTTCTGGCCGGTGTGGGCTCATCGGAACTATTATTACTCGCCGACACGACATCACTCATCGCGCTAATATCTCTATGATTATCTAATTTTAAGCCGTTTTGACAAGCGGCCAAAGTTCTTACTCGTTACAACAATCCATTGTTAGATACACAGCGATTATTTATTAACTCTAAGAATCCGAAAATTAGCTCTAATAGCCGTGCCAAGATTATAAATAAACTAAAATACGCTCTCGTTTTTGTATATCCGCGATTATTTTGTTGAGAATGACAACATTCTTTAGGCATTTGATGTCAGCAACGTACGATTTTTTATTTAAACAGCTGAGAATTCTACATATGTATCTATCAAACATAATTTTCTTGACGTTCAGCCGTGGCCTACATAACAAAGCGCTCGTTGAACGTTAAACATTTCACTCATACCGTTAATAAAATGGTTGCTATAAAATATTTCACGTTTATAATTTTAAAAGCAGGTAAATAAAAAACATAAATAAATGGTCTAAAGCTTTGAAGTGGTTTAGGATTTATCGTAAGTCTGCATTTTAATTTTGTCCGGTGAAAAACAGTAATGGAACGAATAAAATTTATGTGTTTATATCTATGTAAAGAAAATTACTTGCAAATTTATATTTTCTTATATCGTTGTGGCTATTTATTATATCGTCTTAAATGAATTAAATGAACTCTAAACAAATTTATTTCTTAGTACTTTACTTAAAAATACTTTCATACCCGTGATTTACTTCAGTCATCCACAATCATGTCTCGCAAACTATGTCTATACATAGCATCAAGCAAAGCTTCATAATATTGTAATGTCACCCGTGAATTATTCACATACATATTCAATGTACGTAAGCTTATAATACAATTGTGTTCAAATTATTTATGATCCAATGAACAGAAGGATGAAATCTGCCATTGCGCCAAGAGTAGACATCAATGCGGCACCTTTGTGTATCTCTTAAAGTCTGCCGGCGGACGTGAACCCGCCAACTAGCGGGCACGTGCGCCTTGATTTATCATTCCATTGTTGGTGTTCGACCAACCACCGGATAAGCCTAAACATTGAATTGACGGAACTCCTATGTAATATTACTATCGCCTGAAAACGATTCAAACTCCCCTCATACAGAAAATACGTCAAATAGGTGTGGTGTCACATCCTTTATGATTAAAATTACTGTAGAAAGCTAAATAATATTTCAATCAATGCTTAACTTGTTGCGATCGTGACGTGTCCGTTCAAACAGCTCGGTTACCCGAATAGTTTTATTGAGCTATTTTCCTCGGAGATCGTAAACGTCCGCACAGTAATTACTTTCATTTCCAGTTAAAGACTTCAGTTCGCCTCGTTCATAAATATCTTTAAGATCGCCTTTTATAATGGCAATCGACGTTAAAACGTTCATTTTTCTCGATCGTCTCGTTTATTACCTGGGATGAAAAATATATTTATTTTTATACCTTCCCGTCTACAGTTTTTATCGCTCTATTGAGTTATCTTGTCTGTCTCAATATATGCAATCTTGAAAAACCAACGGGATTATAGCGGTATGACGATTTAAATTAATAGTTGTTTAAAAACTACTAATTTAATACTCAACAGTGTTTATCGATGTTATAAGTATTACCGGATATAAGCTATAAAAATAACAATAAGCACATAAAATATGTTATGAAACCCATTTTGAATAGTAATGATTAACAACACCAACTAGGGGTTTACGACGCGTCCTTATAACGAGAACAATAACTACATTATTAATTGTTATTTTATATTGTTATAGGCGAGTCCAGAAAATAGTCGGAATGCCTCTCCAAGATATCACGATGTTTCAATGGACGATGTGAGTACTATTTTATTGATTAAATTTATATGGGTTTTAAGCTGTGTTTTACAATAATCTATGTGTAATCTTTTAAGTCTAAGGATAGCTGATTTTCTTCCTTCATCTGCATTTTTTTTTTCACATCCATATAACATTGCATCGATATAAAGTATAAAGTGATGTGGAATATCGTCGCTGCGCCTGACAAGTTCCATATGTGATTTTTTTATAGTTTTGGGAGACTACGAAAAACGTATTATTGATTCACATACGGAGCTTTTCTTACCGGTCAAAACATATATGGAATTAGTTAAACTCATATCCAGTTCGAATATCACAAAAATGATTTAAGTAACACATAGAGAATAAAACGAAGAGTATTTTTTGTGCGAAAACCAAAATTAAAAAAAAATCACATATGGAATTTGGCAGGCGCAACGACGATATAATGTTATAAAGTTACATATTAAATTTTCACCTTAGATTTTTTATAGAAGTATAACAAAATGACGCTAATATTATGTTACAGGCATCAGACGCAGGCTCTCTGTTCCGAGTGACGGGTGCGGGTGCGGGTGCGGGCGGTGGTGGCGGTAAAAACGAACTGGTAGCGCGGGGCGGCAGCGGCGGGGCCTTGGCTCTGTCCCGCGCGCCCGTGGGCGGCAGCGCGAGTCCGGCGCCCGCGCCGCTGCCCCAGCCTGCCCCCAGCCCGGCCCCGGCGGCCTTGCCACCACCCGCGCTGCCGCCGCCACCCTTCCGTGCCGACACACCGCACAGACCCAATGGTGCTCATATACCCGCCATAGACGGTCAAGCTGCCACACAAATACCAGCGCGACCGGTAGGCGCCGCCGGCCCCGACACGCCGGAACGACCCGCGAGCAACAACAAACTGCAACCCGGCGCCCGCGCCGCCGCCGACAGCCCCACACCCGCCCCGCCCGCACCGCCAGCGCCCTCACCCCTCTTCCCCTCACACACGGCGTACCAAGCGCACGCAGCCGCTCTTCCTGACTTCCGTCTCACTAACCACGAGACGCGGACCGAACCGCCCGCAGCTGAACAAGCCCACGCGCCACTCGATCTCCACGCTCATCATTCATCCCCGCGACCTCCACAAATTGCGCCCACTGCCACACAACCGGCGCACCCTAGTCTCCCAAACCGCGTGCCACACTCGCAGCCGCACACCGTCATCCCCAGCCACGACGTGCGAAATGTGCCGCCCGCACAGCCCCACTCTTCCGTTCCTACCTCGTATCCTAACCGCGTTGCGCCTAATGTGCCACAGAACATCGTGCCGCAGATGCCGATGCCGACGACGACGGGCTCCAACTGTCTCCCGAGTCAAGTTCAAGCTCAAGCTCCGCGACCGATCTCCCCCGCGGCGTCTTCCCGACCCTATCCTACTCCTATAATCGGCTCTAGTCATGTAAACTCGAGTATAAGTTCCAGTATTCACCACGCGATTCCGAGCTACCCGAGTCAGACGAGTTTACAGAAACATTCCGTTCCTTACACAGGCAGACCGTCGCACCTGGCGCCGTTCAGCGTTGCAAACCATTTATCTTCCGGTCACTTGCCATCGACCACGGCGAGCCCTACACCTACGCATTTAAGTCATCCGATTAACAGTCATTCCATTCTGAGCCATACGAGTCATATCCCAATGACCTCCCACCCGCTAGCGACGCCCAATCATGTCGGCCAACCTTTGTTCTCAACTGCGACGGCGACGAGTTCAATATCGAGTTCAACGCCGAGTATGAAGCCTAGTTTGCTTCCCCCTCAGCCCCCTCTATCTTCGCATCCTACTCATATGGATACATCACCAGTGTCGTCGGCTCCGGCGATCATAACTTCGTCAAGTAGCAATAATGGTCACCAACTACCGCCGCCAGTGGTTGACACGAGACCAATGGCCGAGCTTCCAGTGCGGTCGGACAGCGTGGCAGTGGTCAGCTCCTCGCTGGCGCCAAACGGCTACCCTCCACCCGGAGTGTATTCCAACGCTTACCCGACATTATACGCGCCGTATGCGCCGACTCTGCAGCACAGCCCATATCTACCGCCATCTGCCGCCTCGCCGAGAAATACCACTGACACGGTTCGTATTTGCATAAAATTTTTAAATTCTCATCATAGATTCAATGTTCATCTCTATAAACTATTATAAAAAGTATGTAATGTTTCATGTTCACTGATCCATCCAATTAATAAATTTCAGAGGACCAGCCTAGCTGCCTCACCGCTGGTGGCGCCCAAGACACCCAAAGGAATTCGACCACACACGCCAGGGTCGCTTGGTGGCGCTGGTGTACACTCGGCGCTATCGTATTCTCCGCGGACGCAAAGTCCTAGCAGAGAGCGTGAGAGTTTCAGGTAAAATAATATTATTACACATTTGTCTTACAGCGTATTCATATATGTATATGAGAACGTGACTAGTCATTGGTGAAAGTGGTGGTTGGTAAACTAATAGGTATATCTAAATATGATTATAAAATTAACAAAGACGTATTGATTTGTAACTGGCGCGTGACCAGTCTCATTTTATTTAATAAAGAAGTCAATTTAAATCGCGTGTTAAAATGTATCTCACAAGAAAGCGATAGGTACTAAGTAATAATTACTATAGTTAAACATAATATATCTATTATGATATAGGTGACAAATAAATATGAGGTTTACTGTAGGCCAAATACTTCAGCCACAAATGTTACGAATGTTGCGCTGTTGATCTACTTAATTTTTAATTATTTATTATTACTCACTCTCACTCACCATGTGGTTTGATGCCACAACTCAATCCGAAAAGGCCTGGTATCCAAAGGGTAAAAATGTCGATATTCCTCATACTTGTTGTATCGAAATTACCAGGTGCATGGAATAACAATAAAAAAATAAACAAATTAGACCTATCGTTTACACGGCAGGTGTTTAAAAAGCCCATCAGAATGAACTGTTGAAGTTTCATACAGCTGATAGATTAACTATACGAATACTCTCTCCCAATTTGTTGGTGCTAAGCCCTCAGCATGCTCTCCTTATGTTTTCAGCAATATTAGCAGCCTGTCTCGTAGCACGCCCGCGTCCGCCGCGAGCGCGCCCGCCTCCGCCCCGGCGATGCCCGCTCCGCTCGCCGCGCCGCTTCCCGCTCCGCTCGCCGCCCCGCTGCCGGCGCCGCTCGCCGCACCGCTACCTGTTAGTATACGACATAAAAGGAATTCCTGATCCCCTTAGCAACGTGTAGGGCAGACACTATCTATGTGATCAGTCTTTTGTGCGCAACGTAATTGTAATGAAAAGAATGATATTTATTTGTGGCAAGCAAAAACACATAAGAAGACATTTTACAAACAAAAGTGTCACAAAAAGAGCCTCAACTCAGCATTTTGCTGGCTGTTAACAACCAGCGCTGATCTTCCGTTGGGACCTCTCGGTTACATCATGGCACACAATATAATGTATATCAACTACACCTTACTAACCGAATATAAATTAACTATAAGTACATACTGAACCCAGAAAAATAAATAAACATAAAAATTTAATCATAAACTAAAATACCTTAAGAAATACTTAAATAACGCTAGTGTCATGTGTCTATGCTTCCTGGCTCTTTAGATGTTCACTTATAATTTTTTAAAGTTTTAATTTAAAAAGTTTACTATGATGCAGGTTCCTTAACTAATTTTCATGACGTGGTTTCGAATCCCAACGGAATGACATGTTTATAATTTTCTGTAAACATGTTTACCCCACGTCTGGTAACTGGCATTGATCGGGTGGGGGAATATCTAAATTCCAACCGGGGCCGGGGTAACGAACCACCGTTCATGTATGGAAAAACCGTGAAGTCCACATTGCGCGTTTCGGTTTCAGTCTATGAATTTCCGAATGCTCGAAGTTAAAATAAGGTCGACAGCGCATCATTCACTGATGTCCCTTGGCTGAGGGATCACCTAACATCAAGTGAACCTCATGCTCGTCTGTCGATATCTGACAAAAAAAAACATCACTAACAAATGGGATTGATACTTCAGGGTCCAGTGCCATCGCTGAGCGGACCAGTAGGGTTGGCGCCGCCGGTGGGGTCGGTGGGTGCGCTCGGCCCGCTGGGCGGCCTGGCAACCCTGGCGGCGCCCACGCCAACCGCGCCCGCCCCCGCCCCGCACCTGTCGCACTCGCTCGCGCCCGTGCCGACCGTGCCCAGCATCAGCTCGAGTGCCAAGCCGCCTGCCCACTGGGGGGTAACGTGAGTATACCCAGTGACAACGTCACTGGCTCAGTGTTCGCAACCGTACGATAATACTCGTACGTGTGCGATAATAATTTCATAACTACGTACGATGTACGATGGTTCACTATTATCGTACGCAGCTTGTACGATAATTTCCATTATGATGCAAAATTTGATAATGACACTGATAGCCAATAATTACAATCGTTTTTTACTGTCAGCGCTAGCTATTGGCTCATTTCTTTCATAGGAAATCTGCTGCCGCTCATGTCGAAATCCTTTCATTGGTTGCTATTGTCTGCCAATCAGCGAAATCTATCGTTTTTTTTCGTCAGTTTGTAGGATTTTGACAGATGACTCAATGACGGCCCTGGTTCGTACCAGTATCTGTTCTGTAGCTATCGTTAGCTACCTGGCTTCAGGTTGTGAACACTGCACTTGCTTAGTAATTAAACATAATTTAACATTGTTCATTATGGGTGGGTTGATCGACGCCAACAGTTGTCACAGTCTCCAATTTTTTTATTTAGCGATTTAATTTTATCTATGTTAGCAACTTATAAATCCAAATTTTAGGTACATAGTTTGAAATAGAAATATTTTATAGTTATAGTTATATAAGATTCAAGTGCATTGGAGTGTGTAAAATCAAAATATAACTAATCTATAGAAATATACAATCACAATAATATAAAAAAAAACAAAAATTTGTAATAGGACATTGCATTCTATCTCTTTGCACTACATACAAACAAATTGGTTCAATTTTCTTTTATTTAACACCAAACCTACCAGAGCTGTCAAATGACCGCTATTGAGACTAATTTAAATAGTAGTGTTAAAGAATGTTATCAGTGAAGCGTGAAGTGTAATGAATTTGATATTTCCAGCAGGCCGGCTCCGGCGGAGCGCGGCGCTGCCTTCGCGCCCGCGCCGCCGCTGTTTGGAGGTCCCCTAGCACCAAACCCCAACCCGTTCTCTGCTGAGTCACTTTTCCAATCGAGTGAGTATCATGTTATATATAGTTATTTTGACTATGTGTTTGCGTGTTGTTCCTACGATAATGTAAGTGCGAGCTCCTAAAATGCCTACTTTTTTTTATATATGCTAAATGTCGACAGACGAGCATGAGGTTCACTTGATGGTAAGTGATACATCAGCCACAGAACATCAGTCAGTGATGCGCTGTCGAGCTACTTTTTACTTCGAGCTTTCGGAAATCCATAGACTGAAAACGAAACGCGCAATATGCACTTCACGATTTTTCCATTTTATTTTATTTATTCGTTTAAATTTAAATATCATCGCTAATTACTTCGAGGTGTCATGTGGAACATGGTGTAAACTGTAAAGGTTGCAGCCCCTTACAAATAACTTTGTGCCACAAAAATTTAAAAAGATTGGCGGAGAGTTTATTGCCAGTTCTTCTCGTCCGTTCTACGCCCTTGATTTGAAAACTAGCAGTAAATGTAAAATTAGAAGCATTTTTTTTTATTGACGTTCATAAGTATACATTATTATTACCTTAACAATAATAACATATCAGTTATTAATATGTAAATAACAGTCTGTTATTTAGATACTAAAGGAATTACAGATAATTTGACAAAATTTTGCAGTGCCGTTTTAAGGTCATTTCTTTCCTGTGAAACGTTCAATTGTATTTTTTTGGATAATAAATACTAGATGCATCTCGTTTTATCACACGAAAATCATAGACGTTTAACTGAAACAGGAAACAATCACAGTTGTTATGTAACGGCTTGGCTGTTACTAGTATTTGTTGAACATTTGTTATTTAGTATTGCTTCAATTGATATTTTCAATAACAGATATATTACAACCGCAGGAACAACTGTTATCTGTTATCTTTGAATACCTGTGATTTATATCTGTTACGATAAATACGCCTCACTCATAATTATGATTATTATATTATCCGTGCTTGTATTCCAGGTCCCGGAGCGGACCTGCTGCGGCGGGAGCTGGACAACCGGTTCCTGGCGGCGGCGGGCGCGGTGGGCGCGCGCACCGAGCTGCATCACCACCAGCACCAGCACACGCACGTGCACCAGCACCCGGCGCACGCGCAGCCGCACCCGCACCAGCTGCTCGTGCCGCACGCGCCGCTCGTGAGTACACCGCCCTTGGTTATTGGACGCTGATAAGCAATACAGTGACAACCCACAAAATGATAAAAATGCAAATTTCTATACCAATCGTTCCCTATGAGCTGGAGTACATATTTCAAAAGAGATATATATCCTGTGTGACCATGTGCACAAAACATAGTAACGCAGGTGTTATATGGCAACAGCCCTGTAGTTTCGAGTCTAGAATAGGACAGTACAGTACTAAACTCGTCATAAGCAGTGCCTAATTTAGAGGTGTGCCTTAGTGCAACAAAGGAATAGAGGCACCCTGCACTGGTCCTAAATTATTTTACCCACAACAAATTTCACATTTGACATTCGAGACCACTGGTTAGAACCTAACAGACTTATTTCATAAACATAGTATAAGCTTGATGTAGTTAAAAAAATATATTTTGTCTCGCTCTAGCGAATATAAAAATACCACAGAACGAAAGAAACAAAACTTTAACTATATCAAGCTTTACGTTTATTAATAAGGCCATTAGCTTCAGACACTGCTTATGTTGTTGTAGTGCTGACTGTACCATTATCCTCTAACAAGTGATGAATTGTTTCAGTTCAAGGACGTGGGCAAGATGTCGTCGCTGTACCGCTCGGGGCTGAGCCTGTACCCGTACTCGTCGAGCCTGCTGCACCCGGCCGCGCCGTACGTGCCGCCCGCGCCGCTCACCACGTACGCGCCTAAGGTATGGATTGGTTTTTTTTTTTTGGTAACATACTGTTGGCCCTTTGTGGCAGGGACTGAAACCGGTTAATTTTTATTTTCCAAAATACGTGTCTGACTCAGATACCTTGATATTAGTTTTAAAGAACAATACACACTTAACTTACCACAGTAATATTTTTCAGTAAATATTAAAATAAATACTAACCTAACCTTTATTATACCGGTATAACTCCCATAGTAAATTAACCGGTATTCAGTCCCTGTTTTGTGGTATTATTAATCACTAAAACAGGGGGTGGCTGACGATAAAATAGATACGGCTACTGTGTGTGAGGGATTATATTTTGATGTGAACTAGTTAACGTTGTTTATTCACTAATAAGAAAGGTAAATTCTAAACCGGCAATTAACACTACGTTAACTAGAAATATAAGTTTTTACGCCAGAGGATTTAAAAAAAAATTGCTATGACTTTTAAATTATTATAAATATATAAATTAAAAGTTATTGTGATAACTTTTAAATTATTTAAGATAACTTTACACGCTTCCAACACACCCTAATAAGTCTTTATTTTTCTTATTATTATTTTATCTTAAATACACTATATACACTTCAGTGGGTTAAATCAATTCATCTGCTACGTCAAACCTAATTCAAATATATAATCCAGGGCCCCAAGATACAGGGTTTTTCCTAGTTTGGGGCTCATTGTTTATTCAAGAAAGCTCTTAGGCATAAATAAGCATTATGTAAATAGTTAATTGTTTTTTACTTTTAGTTAATTGTATCAAATTTAAGATGATTAAAAAGTTCTCAAAATTTGTCTTTGATATCTTCTGGCGTAAAATATCCTTTTTCAAGTTAGAGTAGTATTACTGGTGTCGAGATTAGTAATGTTAATTGTGACGCGATTTCGATTTGTAATTAAAATTACCTTGTCTGTTACTGTATATATAATAGGTTCTTCTAAAAAATATTATGACTTAAAAGTTGAACTGTTGGCAACACTGGTTGAGGGTTTTAATATCATCTTCTGGGCAAAATTAATGGTTTAAGGAATACGAATATTAAATCATTAAAAAAAATTTAGAATTAGTTTAAATTGAATTAATTTTAATCTAGTTGCTAGTAGAACCTAGACTCTTTTATTTTTAGTGTGGGCTGGTTTTATATACGGGGATTAACCTTATTGTCCTTTTAATCTTATGCCTGCTAAAGCTAACCTAACAAATCATCATAATAGGTAACATTAAGTTTACATAGAGAACCACTGTATTTCTATCTCACAACTTAGTAACACTTAGTAGAAAAATCTTAGTGGAAAAATCAGATTCCATATTGACATATATTGTTTTAGAGAATTGTACATATTATATTATTTTTAAAAAAATATATTTCTAAAGTATTTTTTAAATTACGAAACACGCGAAAAATTGGCTCTAAGAGTGTATTAAATTTTTTAAAGATATCAGTTACAGTAATTATTTCTATTTAAAAATATATTAATAAAATTTGTGAGATAGATTTACAGTTTAAAAACTTTATAAAGTATTTTATAAACCTTTAATATTAGAATATTTATAGAAAAGGTCGTAAATCATTTTACTGTCATATGAACTTAAAATAAAACATCAGATATTTCATGCTGGGAGTCCTAACGACCATAAAATAACTGTTAATATGTATGTACTAAACATACCAGAACGGTCAAATTACCGTTTCAAGACTTATAAAATTTATTAACTTTAATTAAATATCGTGCAGTAATTTTAAGAAAATTTGAGTAAATAAAGTCTCAAAAACAGTCATTTGACCGCCCATTTGGTAGGTTTTATGTTAATTACCCATTTCAGAGCAATATTTTTCAAATAAGAGTGGGAAAATAGTTTAAATATGTTAAATACTCACTAATTGTAAGTGTAATTTTGAATAGAAATAAATTTGTCTGTTATTGCTTATTTTAAGCGTACATTTACGTTAAAAACAAATGTTTAAGTGCGTATTGCGCTTCATAGTTTTGTTATGTACCACAAAACGCAATTAGTGCTTTGTTATTGCAGTCGGTTTACGCTTAAAATAAGCAATAGTAAGAAATGTTTTTATTCAAAATAACACTTAGGAAGTTTTAATTTTGAAGCGACGTTAACTAATCATATTTTCTAAGAGAACTTTATTTATTTGGGTAATTAAGGTATTAGAAATGATTTACGTACCTAAAATAGATGTTATTCCATCATTGGTCAGCTTAATGCTTTCCTTTATTTGCACTACATACATTAACCTTGCCCCGCGTCATGTTAACAGCCCGTAGTGTCATCCAGCGACTCCGCCTCTAAACTGCCTCCACGCCCCGCCATCGCGGTAGGTCTATTTTAGCACTATGCATGCGCACTTTGCTATTTTCTATTAACAACTACTGCTAATTAGCAGTAATACTGCTAAATAGCAGTGGCGGGATACAAGCCCCAAAGGCCTTGCCGGCTTAAACGTAATACTTTTTTTATATATAATTAAAGTATATAAGTTATAAATGACTTTTATAATTACGTTAAGGATAATATTATTTTCCTTTTTATAGTTGCATTAATAGGGCAAGTCGGGCTCTTGGGCTTGTATGGTAGTTCCGCCACTGCCACTTAGAAATAAGAAAAATTGTTTGACCTTCAATCAATACTGTGAAACTACTTGAAATTTAATATTTTAAAGAGAGAATTGTGAAGTTTCTCAATTTGGATCAACATTTTACTATTGGACAAGTTTGTGTAGTCGAGACCTACAAAATATGTGTTTTACGTGACTACCTTTTTTTAACATTACCATCTTTTTTCGCCTATATTTTTAGAATGGTATCATTATAAAAATATAGGCTATAATTATACATATTGTACGTATGTAAAAAATGGTATTTGTTAGAAAACCGTAAAACACTTCTTTGTTTTATATGAGTTAGTCCCACAATATTCTATATGTAATTGATTGGTGGTGACAATTTTATTTTGTCAGTATTAATTTGGCTAGTAAAGGAAAACAAATAATATTTTAATCATATTTTTTTTTGGGTGATAGGTTTACCTTTACACTAGTTTTATGAGTAAAATGCACGCAGTGTTAAGACACAGTTAACATTTTAGTTTAAACCCTGCTCGAAAATCCACTTTAGTAGGGTTTGATTTTTAGTCTCATTTTTTACCTCTGAGTAAGATACACTTTTGGTTTACATGTTTTATTTATAAGAAACCATTTCAGTAATTCAAAAATACTTATCAGGAGATCAATCATACAGTTGAACAACAAACCCTAACTCAAAATAGGTCTTGTGTAAACTATGAATATTTTTGTTTCCTTTGATGAAATAATTTTTATTATTTGAATAGAATTTAATTAACCGGATTATATCGCGATTTATTTTTTATATTATTTATAATTTGAGGTCAGTGACGTTGTAATCCGGGATTTTTTTTATTATACTGGCGTTAATAAATTTGAATCAAGTTTTAAATAAATTTCTTTTGGACAAATAAATGAGGATTATTTCTCGATTCATCTCAGAAAACTGGGAAATGGAACGCAATGCACGTGCGTATCGCGTGGGAGATCTACAACCACCAGCAGAAGGAGAAGAGCGGCTCGGGCGGCCCGCCCTCCGTGGACAAGGAGAAGCTGCGGGGGTTCCCCGCGCCCGCGCCGCCGCCGCCCGCCTACCGCTCGCCCTACGACCTGCCGCCGCCCTACCTGCACCACGCGCCGCTAGGTTGGTGCAGTGATGGATTATAGAAAGAATTCTGAAATCTATATATAGTATATAAAACAAAGTCGTGTTAGTTACACCATTTATAACTCAAGAACGGCTGTAGCGATTTTAATGATATTTGTTGGAGGCGTCTTTTTCCCGAATAGTATTAAAATATCGAAATCGGAACAGAATAACTATTAAAATATCGGAAAATTTCAGGTAAAAATCTTCCGAATTGACAGCTCACGTCACGCACGTTTATAGATTTTTTGTACCATTTTATGTTCCCTGCAAATCATTGACATAATAGAATAGAAGTGAGAAAATAGCATATTGCAATCTAAAAATATTTTTTATTATTTATGAAGCCAACATTCTGGCAGGACGTCTGTCGGATCCACTAATGAACAGTGGCGTAGCTATCATAGGGCATAGTAGTACAGTGCACCAGGGCCCCGAAACTGAGGGGGCTCTCTAGGCTTTGGAAAGAGGGGGAGGCAGCTCCGAAACTAGAAAAATTCGAGCCTGCTCGGAAGGAATTTATTTTTCCAAGATTTTAAATTAGCATTTATAGCAATGGGAGCGCCGAGCCTTGTTTAGTAACAATGTGCAAATAATAAATTTTGTGCAGTTGCTGAAGAAATTTAGCCGTTTGGGGTTTGCTTGTGATTTTGCTCTTTGCACCGGAGCCCTAGTCCACCTATCTACGCCACTGCTAGTGAATAATATAGAGTAAAATAAACAAATACATTTTATAGAAACCTAATAACCTTCGCAAATCTGATGCACCCTTCTGCAAATTTGTAAGTGGACTATTCTCGTACCCCCAGGCATGGTCCGGCACCCGTCCCGTGCGCCGTACGGCAGCGCGCCGCTCGGGGCGGGCGAGCGCGAGCTGGGCGTGCCCGGCATGTCGCCCTTCACGCGCTACGGCGGCGGCTATCCCGGCGCGCCCCCGCCCGCGCCCTACGGCCTGGCCTACGGGCGGGACCTGGCGCTGCACGGCGTGCACCACCCGCTCGGCATGCACGACGCCTGGCGCGCCGTCCGCCCGCCCGTCTCCAGCGCCGCCGAGGTGCGCCGCGAGCACGAGGAGCGCGAGCGGGCGCGGCGCGAGCGGGACGAGCGGGAGCGGGAGCGGCGCGAGCGGGACGAGCGCGAGCGACGCAAGGCGCGCGAGCAGCGGGAGCGTGACCTGGAGCGGGCGAGGACGCGCTCGCCGCTGCGGAACGGCCTGCCCGAGCCCAAGGAGGAGAGGAAGGAGCCGCCGCGGCCGCCGACGCTGCCCTACCCGCCGCCGCACTGGGACCCCTACCGGGCCGCCTTCGACCCGCTGCAGCACATGCGCTTCGCCCCGCTGGTGGAGGCGGCCATCCGGGCGGAGGAGGACCGGGCCAAGATGCTGAGCGCGTACGCCCACCACCAGCAGCTCAAGTCCAGCCCGCTGCTACACCACCGGGGCCCCGTGGGCGCGCCGCTCCCGCCTATGGGGGCGCACATGGGCCAGCTGGGGCCCCTCGCGCCGCCTATGGGCCCCCTGGCACCCCTCGACCTGCTCAAAAAGGAAGAGCCGCGATGATAGCGGCACCTCGCGATTCACGAATGTAAATAGTGTAGCGTGATCGCCGAGTGGGAGTGTGAGTAACGTGCGGCTCGGCAGAACCGGCTGGAAACCTGATATCATTGTATAGCAAAGATATGGTTGCTAAGAGACAGTAATAAACAAATTATTAATAATACTGTGACGAATTTAAGATGATGTTAATTAATTGAATGTTTGCTTGAGGAGATGGTACTTGATCTCACGGGAATTCTTATGAAAATTAATTGGGAATTACTGGCCTTTTTTTTCAGTATTCTATCATATAACATTGGAAGAAGTGTTAATAATTGAGATAAATTTTGTATTTTCCCTAATTTTCATAAAGATTACAGTAAGTCAATGTTAATGCATATTAAGTTTGTTAATATAAACTGACAACAGTAAAGCTGCACAGGTGTAGAACTATTCAAGTGACATGGACCCCGTTCCGACGCCGTGTGCCGAGCCGTAACGTTTTGTATTATCGGTTTAGAAAATTATTTATTGTAACGTCGCTTGCTAAATGGCCGCCGGGCGCGTCTCTCTATAGTGTAATATTATATCGTAGTTTTAAATTACATGTAATCTATACAGTAACTCATCCTGCATCTATTCAACATGCGCATTTGAAAATAAAACTGTCGATATTCAGTTAAGAAAACTGTCGAAAATAACATTTGTATAGAGAATCTGGTAGTGCGGTTGAAAAGGTTTTAGTTGAGTTACTGTATGGTCGTATGTACTGTGGTAGTGCGGAGTGGAGGGACGTGCGCGGGGCGGGGTGAGGGGGGAGGTGGGCGCGTGTGTGCAATATAGTGCCGGGTTTACACTTGCAAGGAGACTTGCTGCAAGTCGACTCCGAGAGAATTTATAACTGTGAAACAGTTTTTTTGTACCCTGAAATTATTAAAAAAATTGTGTTTATTATTTTAATATAGCGATTGCCTATATTGGATATATTTCACAGGCTCGAAATAAGTGAATGTAAAGCTACTTTGAGGTTATAAGCGGATACAAAGGTTGATTGAGATAGATATCAAAATCCTTATATGAAACCCGCTTTGCAAAATATAATATGAAGTTATAAGAATCAAAATCTAGTGTTGAAAAATTATATGAATATGAATGATATAAATGAAATGATATAAAAAATGCTCGCTAAGGGTCGACCTGCAGCTAGTGTTGCCAGTGTACACCCGGCTTACGACCAGATCTCGAAGCGCCCTGTAAACTACCGCTTGTTTATTTACATGAGATGTCTATGGAGTTGTTATCGTGTCACCATCATTAGTTAATTATACATTCGATCGCTGGTTATGTGAAGGATAGATAGGATTATCGGAATCGCTATCGATATAATTATACATATTTATATATACTTATAAATAAAATGTAAATATTAGATTGTAAATTAGTAATTAAAATATAGAATCGGTTTATTTAACGTCATACAAATGAAAGAAAATCCCATAAATTATTATTGTATCGGGAGTTTAATTTTTACTTCCGTTAAAAATCTCAAAATGGTTTTTCAATTGTACCAGTGGTGGTTTATTTATTTATTTATGATATACTCCTTACTTCCGTGATGTTTTAAAAGCAATAATACGACATCTGCTCTAGTGGCAGTTAATTCTTTGCATTTAAAATATGTGATATTATTATATTGTGAAAAATGTTTTGTCTGACTTCAAAGGTAGTGTCTGTTTGCAGTTAGATTTATATTACAGTGATAAATTAAAAAAAGTGTTACATTCTTCCTCAATAATTATCAAGTAGATTTTGTGGACAATTATCATGTTAATTATGCTTCCGTTTTAATGTTTTGTTTTATATCATATACCATTTTTGTCATACTCAATGTGTGCCATTAGTCTGTTTTTGTAATTGAGAGTCAGACAACATTACTATCTGTTTTAAGGCTCTGTTTATATATTATTGTGTTCTCATTTCATTATTAATAAAAATGTATTATAGTTTATACAAAAATCATTCTGTATACTAAAAAGTAAATGAAAGCTTGGTGCGATTCAGAAAATACCATTAAAACTTTTGATTTTTATACCAATCCGAGTTTTTGTATTTTTCCTATTCTAGTCAAAGATGTCCTAGACATTTTATATTCTGAATTATATTTAATGACTCCAATAATCGAGTTGTTTATTGTATGCATTGTCTTAGATTGATTTACACTGTTACAAATAATACAAGACCTTTTGAATATTACATGAGTTTAGGAATCAATATTTAATAGGCATGACTCAAACTTGATCCTGAGACAAGATGAATGGTGAACAAAATTTAATGAATTAAGTAAGCCTTGTATCCACTTGAGCATACTCAAGCGAATGAGCAGCTCATTTGGCCGAGCTGCTTAAGTCGATACAAAGCTTTATATGAAAGATTTATGTTCATATTTATTAAAATCTTGTTCTGGAAAGTATCAGATAAGATATGTATTTGGAAGGACCCTACTTTTTGGTATGTTTGGCCCAAATACTATAAAAGCAATCAAAAGAAAATTATGCTGAACACTACATCCTTTAATGCTTTAAAATTTAAATTGTACATAATATATATATTTTTTAACAATGATTAAACAATAGGAAATATAAAATAAAAAATGTTTCTAATATGATTCTATTTACTGTAACAAGAGCAAATCACACTGTTATAGTCGAGCACATCACTTCCTGTACCAAATTTGAACTGTCTTCATCCTCTTAATCTTCTTTTGCAATTGAAGGACTCCATATAGCAAAGCTTCAGCGGTCGGCGGGCAACCAGGCACATAGATATCTACTGGTACAATGCGGTCGCAGCCTCTGGAAAGGACAAAAGAATGAAAGTCTGAAAGGTTTTATATAGATAACCTAACTAAATTATAAGTTTAAAACTGTTTCTATCTATTTGTAAAACAAAGCAACATATCAAAATTATTTTGTTGCATGGAGATAATTCATACATGAACTTTCCAGCTTCCTACGGATAGACCCTAAGGATTATTTTTTCACTCTAGGAGAATATTTGGATACTTAATTCTTGAAAAAATTAGTGAGTGGTCCAGCTAACATACATAAAATAACCTCTAAGGCACATTCTATGAATTTTTTAACGAAAACTTTCATTTAACATTACACTAATTAAAGTAAATTTCAGCTGTACTCTTCTTTTTTAATCATTTCATTGCAATGTTGGCTATTCAGCATATTTAGCCAATGGCTGCAGCCACTCGACGCATTTAAATGCTTAGTTCATAGAAAAAAAATGATGGAGAGAAGGTTTCATAGCTCAACACTAAAGAAGTTATGATAAAAATAGATGAAATGTTCAAAATTTACATAAAAACTAATATTTTAATTTTAATAGAGTCACTTTGGCCAGCATGGACACTCGAAATCAAAATCAAAAGTTTTTTATTTCAAATAGGCCTTTGCAGGCTCTTATGAAACGTCTAGTTGCACGGTTCCAAAAAGTGGGCCTCATAGAGAAGAACCGACAAGAAACTCCATGGACACTTTTCACTTGTCCCTGATGCTAAGTTATGGGTTTAAAAACACCTGATTCTGTACAACTCATGATTTTTATATAAGGTTTGTCCGAAATGCTTTTTATAAAAAACCAGATTTTTTATTAATTATATTGTTTAAATTATTTATCCCGACGTTTCGGATGCTTTTCAGCAACCGTGGTCACGGACAGACAGAAAGATGACAGTTGTTTTTGAAAAGTCACAAAGTTGCCATATTAACGCCATCTATTCCTACGGAGTTGATATTTCCTGTTTCTGCGATGCTGTGGAGGAAACAGGAATAAACCACAAACAGTACAACGTCTACCAGCCTACCTGTCTTATGTGAAGGGTGTTACAGACAGGATTGTAAGAATCTTAAAACAAACTTCTATTAATACAGTTTTCAAGCCGTACAAGAAGATTCAACAGTTCTTGAGACCAATAAAAAGTAATATTCCCTTGCAAGATTCAGGTGTATATAAAATGGATTGTGATTGTGGTTTATCCTACATTGGGCAAACTAAACGTAGCATTTCAAACCGACTTAGGGAACACATTGCGGATATTAAACACAGATGTTACTCTAAATCAGCAGTATGTGAACACACTCTAGATAAGCCAAACCACTACATACGTTTCGACTAACTGAAAATCCTTGCAAGAGAAAGTAGATTCTTTCCCAGACTAGTATGTGAGGCTATTGAAATTAAAAAATATCCTAACTTCAATAGAGAAGATGGTTTGAGACTTTCCAACACCTGGGATCCAGTAATTAAAAATCTAAAACCCCAAATCAAACATACTAAGAAACAAGAGGACACCGTTAGTCAATAGTGTCATAATATAGAAAATTACAGTAAATATCAACTCCGTAGGAATAGACTAAACAACAATTTCAAAAAACAGACTGTCATCGTTCTGTCTGCCCGTGACCACGGTTGCTAAAAAGCATCCCAAACGTTGGGATAAACAATTTAAGCAATATAAATAATAAATCGCATTTTAATCCGGTATACAGTATTTTATTTAAATGTGTGATACTCGCATTAATAAAAGACGATATAATTTTTGTAATGTTAAAAATAAATATGAATTTTTTCCTATAAAAATTAGCTAAAAGGAACCAATAACTTTATTTTTTATTATTACTCAAAATATTTATAATTAATTTTCATCAATATTATATTTGTATATACATGGAACAAATTATTTTGTACAATATTGTGAATAAACTTTATTCAAAATAGCAAAGCATCTTTTGTACACAAAATTTTGATAAAAACTGCTTTTTTTCAAAACTGGCATTGTGTGGGTTGATTCCATTTTACATAAGTAGGTCCATTATTACTACTTGGTCAAGCAGAAACTCCAACATATTTCATATTGTGCCATATGGGAAACAAATCATGATTACATAAAAACCTTGCTTACCTTACAACAGAATAAGAATAATGATAGTATCCACCGCCGTTAGCACAACTGCCCATAGAAATAACCCACCTCGGGTCAGGCATTTGGTCATAAACTTTCCTTAATGCTGGGGCCATTTTGTTTGTGAGGGTACCAGCCACTATCATGACATCAGATTGTCGGGGTGAAGCACGGAATACTACTCCATATCTAAAATACAATATAAATATAGAAACCACAAATAGAATTCACACCTGTGATAATATTTCTTACTAGAATATTATTTTCTTGATATTTAAGAAAAACGTGAATCGTTCATTTCGAGTAATTTAACACTAAACTTTTAATAAAATATGAGCCACTTACCTGTCCATATCATAACGTGGAGCAGCGATGTGCATCATCTCTACAGCACAGCAAGCCAAACCAAATGTCATAGGCCAAATTGAGCCTTTCCTTCCCCAGTTTAACAAATCATCCAACCTAGCCACGGCGTATTCTGCCATGTTTGTGGTATTTTGAAAAGGTGAATACGGTCTTTTTTCCGACGGGTCTGGAGCAGGCAAGTGGGTTTGCCGTATTTGATCTATAATCGGAGTGAAAGCTCCTTTCTTTAATACAGAAAGAACATTAGAAGGAGCAGCAGCTCCTATAACTTTCAGCGCCTGCATTTTGCCTGCAAAAGTACGCAATTGGGATGTTATTAGTTGTTCGACACAAAAACACTCAAAATTTATTAAATCACTGCAATGACCTAACCTAATTTACTTATAATATTTTGATGAATTAATATCTCACACCACTTATGTGGTGCCTCAATTATACTTAAAAATAAAATAAAAATATTTTACGTAACTACGCGCATTTGCAAAAATCAAATTCTATTATCGAATCCAATCATATGTTGACTTTGACAATTGACTGACAAGCGCTGTAAAGTGTAAGGTTTAGAACCTGTCAAGGACTTTATATATATAACAGGACTGAGTACTCGCAGCCTGATAACGAGCCGAGCAGGACGTTTAGTACGGAGGAGGTGTGTCACTTTCTAATAGGGTCACCACAATATTTTTGTTACGTGGGGCTTGTAATTATTATAATATTTGTAATCACAAATCGGGAACAAACCTACGGAAACCAAGATTTCAATAACATTTTGTATGCTAATAAAGGCTACTATATCACATTTATTTTATTTTTTTGGAGGTGTTCACTCTATAATAACCCCATAAAAATGCCTAAAATATAATATAAACATATCCATTATAATTATTATTAATAACAAAGCTTGGTATGAAAAATAATATATTCTCCTGTAAGTCTACCATCACTAGAATCATTTCACAATTTTAAAAAAGTCTACTTTGTTCATATTTTGTTAAATATTTCTACAACAACTTGCTTTTAGTCCAAAATAAGTATACATATAAACTCCTCAAAACGACGGTATAGTCATGAATAGACTTTTCCATTGGGGGCAGATTGCCTGTGCTTAACCGGCTAGCCACTAGACCATTAATTTTAAGTATGGATGATATAACAAATTCAAATAAAAGAAACTGTATTCATTGAATTTATTTTTTTCTTAAGTAATTAGATTTTGATTTTGATAGAATATTCTTAAATTGAAATATGAATTACTTAATGCCTTCACTAACTGCAACTAATGGGTTCCTCATTACATTGAACAGGATGTGGAGGGCAAAATAATTTAAGTTTTGTAAAAATAAATGCTTTAGTATCATAAAAATCTTATTTTTGATAGTATTTCTGAATCAGGAATACATTGTTCGACGGGTTGTAACGGGGCCTTACTCAGTACTCTTATCTGCTTATTTTGTGCCTGCACCAAAATAATAATATAACTTCATGAATTTTATACATTTGCTCAAAAAGTAGACTTTTCTGTGTTTTGCGTGCAGAAAGTTATATTAATATATGTAAGTAGGTAAGTGTCTGTAGGCTATGATCTTATTATTTCAATGAGCAATTTATAAACTATGGGTGCGTGTAAATGAAACGACATCTCGAGTGTGAATGCTTTAATTTGCATGCAGTGCAGCCAATAGATAATACAAAAATATAAATGAGTGATTCCTCATACGTAGCGTAGACATGCCCCCGGGCGTTGAAAGCTTGTCTTTCAACGAAAATCTTCATCATCATCATCAGTTGGTAGCGGACAAATTTTACTAAAACATCTTCTGAGTATTCCTGTGGATGTCTTGATATCAGCCACCCTGGCGACACCATCAGCGCCGGGGTAAACAGCGGTCACTCGACCGAGTCTCCATTTTAACGGCGGCAAATTGTCATCCTTTAAAACAACTAAAGAACCAAGCTTAAGAGTGCCTTTACTGAAACGCCATTTTGTTCTTATTTGGAGTTCCGAAATGTATTCTTTGCTCCATCGAGCCCAAAAGTGCTGTCGAAGTTGTTCTATTTGATGAAACCTTGTAATACGTGATGAGGAAACGTTGAGTAAGTTAGGCACGGGTAATGATGTCAAAGGACGACCAATCAAAAAATGTCCTGGTGTAAGGGGCATCATATCTTCCGGATTTGATGAGAGTGGGACCAGTGGCCTAGAGTTTAAGATCGCTTCGATTTCGACTAGCGTTGTGTTAAGTTGTTCATAAGATAAATGACAATTTCCCAACACTCTAATTAAATGATGCTTCGTTGACTTTACACCAGCTTCCGCGAGACCAGCAAAATGAGGAGAGTGAGCAGGAATAAAATGAAAGTTAATACCTTCCTGAGCCATGTTCTCGGATAAAGAATTACAGTTAGCCTTTAAAAATTTAGATAAGTCGTTATACGCACCTACGAATGAGGTACCGTTATCTGAAAAAATATTTATAGGTTTTCCCCTACGTGAAATGAAACGTCGCAATGCCATTAAAAATGTATTACTAGTTAAATCACCAACAATCTCTAAATGTATCGATTTTGTTGTAAAACACACAAAAATAGCGATATAAGCTTTAAGCAATCTGCAGCCACGTCCTTGACGCGAGGCAATCAAAATCGGACCCGCGTAGTCCAAACCAATGTTTTCAAAAGGAAACCCTGCATTAAGACGCTGCTGCGGTAGGTTACCCATTATAGGGGTAATAGTTTTACCCCCCATGCGACTACAAATAACGCACTTATGATAGGTCGCTCTGGCTAAGTTACGACCTCCTATGGGCCAGTATGATTCTCTGACAGATGCTAATAATAATTGTGGGCCTGCATGCTTTAATTTATTATGTAAATGATTAAATAATAATTTAGTAAATTTATTAGTGGGCTGTATTAAAACTGGAAACTTTTTATCATAGGTGAAATTTGAATTAGAAAGGCGACCCCCGACACGTAAAATTTTATTGTTGTCTAAAAAGGGATTAAATTTTAATAAACTACATTTATGAGGTAATTTTTTATTGTTTAGTAATGTATTATATTCATCAAACGATTCTTGTTGTGATAATTTTATCAAAACATTTAAAGAATTCGTTAATTCTTCATTATTTAAAAATTTAGTTTTAGGTAATTGCTTTTTGCAGATATTTATAAACCTTAGTACGTAAGCCATGGATCGTTGTAACTTAACGAAATTAGAGAAACGGTCAAAATCGATTAAAGGTTTTAGAGTATCAACAACAATCAAAGAAATTTCAGAACGAGTTTCTGGTAATTTCTCAGTATTTATGGGATTAATAGGCCAATCAGAGATTTCACCCTTTAAATAAGGGGGTCCTGACCACCATATGTCTAAATTCTGAATTGAATTAATATTTACTCCGCGCGATATATAGTCTGCGGGATTTAATTCAGTTGGCACATGTCGCCAAGTACATAGACTGGTTTTTTCTAATATCTCTGCGACACGATTACGGACAAAAGTTTGTAATCTGTGAGGTAACATTTTTAACCAGCCCAAAACAATGGTAGAATCGGACCAAAAAATAACAGATCTTACTTGAAGTCTAAGTGAACTGATTACTTTTTCGTAGAGACGAACACCGAGCAGAGCCGCGCAAAGCTCGAGTCGTGGTATAGTCATGGGCTTTATAGGAGCAACACGACTTTTAGCTGTAAGTAATCGCACCAATACGTCATTATTACCTTCGCTACGTATATATAAACATGCACCGTAAGCGATCTGAGATGCGTCACAGAAAATATGTAAATCTATATTACTGTAATTGTTACAAAGTACAGTGCGTGGAATTCGTAAATTATTTAATAGTGATAATTCCTTTGAAATACCTAACCAACATTTAATTATATCAGCCGGTAGTGGATCGTCCCAGCCGAGTTTATATAACCATAACTTTTGCATTAAAATTTTCATAGGTATTACACATGGGGCTAAAAGACCAATAGGGTCAAAAATTTGGGAAATTACGGATAGTATTCCGCGCTTCGTTAAATTATTTAAAATAATTTTATTTAAAGAAAAATAAAGTTCATCAGACTCGGCAAGCCAGCAAAGACCTAATGTTTTACATGGTTCTGAGGATCCAATATTTAAGTTAAGAGATACATTACTATTATTGTTGTTTGATATGATCTGAGGTTCATTTGACTTCCATTTACGGAGATTCATACCAGCAGAAGCCAGCTCTGCAGACACCTTATTGCGAATGTTCACGACTTCCTCGATGCCACCACTCAATAAATCATCTACAAAAAAATCCCGGATTATTATTTCGGATATTTTAGGATCTTTACACTCGATACCTATTTGTTTTAGACATCTGGTGGCGAGATATGGAGCACTGGAAGTGCCATATGTCACAGTATTTAGCTGATATATTTTTATAGGCTCTGAAACATCCGATCGCCATACTATTTGCTGAAGATGTCTGTCATCAGGATGCACGGCTATTCTCCTATACATCTTCTCAACGTCTGCTGATATAATGAACCTATGTTGTCTACATCTAAGAAGAATTGACAAGAGATCGTCTTGCACATTGGGCCCTACTAATTGTAAATCATTTAATGAAATACCTGAAGTGGTGGGGCTGCTCGCATTGAAAACAACTCGAAGCTTGGTTGTTAAGCTGCTTTCGCAAATTACACCGTGATGCGGTAGAAAATATGCTAACTTCGATGGATCAAATGTACACTCAGACATATCACCTAACGAAATATATTCTGACATAAAATTTATATAATTTTCTTTAAATTTGGGTTGACCCTTAAACCTGCGCTCAAGAGATAAAAGACAATGCCTAGCGCGAGGAAAGGAACCACCTAATAAGTCAGGAGATTTTTTCATGGGTACTCTGACACAAAAACGACCGTCTGGAAGACGTGTTGTATTTTTAATAAAAATCTCTTCACAGAGTTTTTCTTCTTCAGAGAAAATTGATGACTGATGGCTGACCTCTTCAAGGTGCCAAAAACGCATTAAAAGGTTTTGAATGTCATCATAATTTTTATTTTGTGACGTAACGTTGTCACTTGAACTTACTGTGATTAAATTAGACTTAAGGTTGGAAATCGAATGCGGTACAAGGTCGCAGTTATGCATAACAGGACCTGAAACTAGCCACCCTAGTCTAGATTCAAAAAGTACCGGCTTACCGTTTCCTAAACTTATCTTACGTAACCCTAATAAATCCCAAAACACGTCCGCGCCAATAATTAAGTCCACCGAAGATGGGGTGTGGAAGTGGGGATCTGCTAAACAAAGGTTACTCGGTAAGTTCCAGTCGTTAAAATGTACCTGCTGACTGGGTACATCATCAGTAATATAAGGTAATATAAAACAAAAAAGATTCGTTGAAAAGTTTTCGTTTAAAGATTTAATAGGTACACAACACATTTCACTTATGTGTGACCTTGAATTGTTAATGCCTAATAAGGACTCACTAACATTAATAGTTGTTAAATTTAATATTTTACTTATCCGTTCTGTTATAAGACAAGAAGTACTGCCACTATCAAGAACGGCACGAGCAAGGTATTCACGATTATTACTATCGTATAGTTTAATGAGCGAAGTAGCTAATAACACCTGATTTTTGTTTTTTAAATGCGTCGAGTCTCGGGCGGACAATGTAATGTTATTATGAATAGACTCCTTATCGCAGAGTGAAACAGGTAGGGATGCCGGGCTGTCGTTTTGAATAGAAACAGATGTGCGCGCGCCCGCACTGTCTGTTGTGATATGAATTAAAGTATTATGTTTTCGTTTGCAAACCTTACAACCGCTAGACTTACAATGATTCGCATAGTGACCCGGACGTAAACAATTGTAACAAACTTTATATTGCGATAATAATTCTAACCTCTTTTCGTTACTAAGTGCAAGAAATTGTGAACAATTCATTAAATAATGTTGACCTTTGCATAATGGACATAATTTAGAAAACAATGTTTTATTTGAACTGTCGTTGCTTTGGATTGACGTCATTGTTTTTAACCTTGAGTTTTTATTAGTTTGAGGTTGATTAATATTTCCATTATTATGATTAGTACGTGACATTTCTATTGTTTCGATTAAATCGGCACGGTTTTGAATACATTTTATGAAAAATTCGAAAGTTATAGAAGTATCTTTGATTCGTCCTTTACACTCCTCCCATTCACGGTATGTTTTGGAATCCAGTTTGTTAGATATAATGTGAATAAGTAGTGTATCCCAGTGCTTAGTGGGTTCTCCTAAAGATTCTAGGGCACGTAGGTTCCTATTAGCTTGATCGATAAGTCTCTTTATGGAGAAAGATGATTCCTTCGTAATTACTTCTAAATTAAATAACGCCGAGATATGATTTTGAGTTAAAAGACGTTTATTGTTAAATCTGTCACAGAGTAACTGCCACGCTGTATTATAATTTAAGGAGGATACTTCCAGAGACTGAATAACTACCGCCGCAGAACCCTCGAGAGAAGCCCTAAGATAGTGAAATTTGTTAACGTCGTCCATATCACTATTTGAATGTATTAAACTCAAAAAAGTGTCGTGGAATTCCAGCCAATTCTCGTAATTCCCAGAAAATTTTGGTAATTGAATTGTTGGTAATTTAACTACGCTACTGTGAATGTTAGATGTTTTTTCGTTGCTAATAATATTACATTTTTTAAATTTATTTAATAAAACATTTGCTCGCGATAGTAACTTATAATATAACGACTCAAAATCAGTCCGTTCGGACAATTGTATGTGTAAAGTGTCCTCATCTAGTGTATTACCTTCGATTAATAACTGTACCTCATCGTACCTTTCAAACATACCCTCCATTCGACTTATCCGTAACTGTAATTCATTTATCTCAGTATCATCAAGCGAAGTAATATTAGTAACCACATTTAAATACGTTGAAAACGTGGTCAACTGTCCCTTGTAACTGGCCCTTTTACGAATAAGTTTATCATCGGTCATTTTGGAAGCTGACGTAATTCAACCTGGAACTGACAATTAATACAAGTTATAATCTATTTTAATAATATTTGGTACAGTAATACACTATACAAAATGAATAGCTACTATTAATAAGTAACTTTAAAGACACATTGACTAAGAAACTTTTACAAATCAACTTTCTAACGTTATAATTAATCACAAAAAAATGTATAAGCGTATAATTAGTAATATTACACAACAATTTATGAAACGACTTTATAATTATTTTAATTAAATGTTAACAAATAAAAGTGCTGGGTACAGGGTGAAAAAATAACACGTAACCTTAAAAGTTCTTCTTCACTTATCCACGTGCACACTGGTCACTCACTCATTTTATTTCCAATAATTATTGATATTGCTCGTTTGATAACGCTGATTATTTATTTTAAAAGATCCGGCTCGATGAGGCCAAAATGTAGGCTATGATCTTATTATTTCAATGAGCAATTTATAAACTATGGGTGCGTGTAAATGAAACGACAGCTCGAGTGTGAATGCTTTAATTTGCATGCAGTGCAGCCAATAGATAATACAAAAATATAAATGAGTGATTCCTCATACGTAGCGTAGACAGTGTCCATCAGCTAATAATGGGCTTACCGTAAAAACAGACGGTATTGCGGCTTTCAATAACTGTTGGGAATTAGCTGTACTAAAGTGAAGGCTACATACAACGGAGCTTTAAGTAATCTTTTATGACATCAGAACAACATTTAGCTATATTTTTTCTGGTTTTCATTCTTCGGAAAACTGTCAAAGAAATAAAAATAATAATACGTCATGGCATATGATAACACCAGGGATAACGGACCCTTTTTTCAAGTTGGTTAAACAAATTAAATGAATGGCTTTGCACCTTATTTTTTTATTTGGTTTACATAACTAATAACAATATTACACGCTGATGATAGCAATCGTAGGTATAACAAACGGATCATAAGACACTCCGACCAACTAATCCCGAAATCCCGCATAATATGGGTACCCTATTTGTTATAAATCTAAAATTACCTTTTTTCGGCTTACCTGTAAAATATTATGCTGCAAACATCATAGGATTCACTTTTACAAAATTGTACACAACACTTTTTCAATTGTACACAACCATTTCTTCGAAGAAACCTTACTAAATTACGAAAAATAAATAAAAACAACTATTATGACATTACATCGCATAAATGCAATGACATGCCATGACACATCAGTCATCAAATGATTGATTGACATTGATTAATTTCTATCGCTTGACATGTGTTAGAAAGAGCTAAACAGCCTCCGTACTAGATATCTCGCTCGGCTCGTTTTGCCTCTGTCAATGTTGGAAGCCAAAATTGAGTCTTAATACCTATACCTTAAGATGTGTTTTTGTAATTTTAAATTTTGGCAGTGCTCAGTCCTGTTATATATATAAAGTCCTTGGAACCTGTTAAGATTTTTAATATGATTACCACAGAGTACATTATATATACTGATTACTATAGCAAATATTATTTTTTTATAAAACTATAAAAAGTAATTTAAACCTGAGGCACGTCTTGAAATAGGTTTAGGGCCTTAGGTTTGAAAACAATCTAAATAATGATATCAAAAATACATTATTCTCCACAGTTATTGGACTTCATTGTAGCTCTCAAGAGATTTCGACTGGAATAGAAGAGTAATATTTAAAAATACGGATCTAGAAATTCGTGTACGTGCTTAACTACCAGTAATAAATAATTAAAATTAGTTAAATCTATTTTTCAATATTCCTATCACAGACTATAGGAAATTTCAAACCGTGCATCATCATATTATCTGTTACATATCTCGTGTACCTACTCTCTGTAGTTTGGATACTCTTTGGATTTGAGGAATCTGTGATAATGAGTATTGTGTTCTGTGGTGATAAGAAAACTTTGAAATTTGAATGTTTATTATCAAATATCAATAAAACTTACTACTCGCTAGAATCTAAATTGTTTATTTGCGGTATTGCAAACTGCAAAAATAATAAGAGATTTGAGTATTAGTTTATTTAGAAAGTGCGCTTCAAACTCAATGCAAACAACTATGAACGGCGTACAAAAACAAAAGGTAAACACGCTAGTCCTGAGTCCTGAACCGATTGCTGAGCAGATTTCAGTTAAAGTTCGGGAAATACTTTGAACCCCAAAGAACTCTTATACCAGGAAAACGTCCTTATTGATTTTCTTGCGCCAGACTTGGTAAATCATTTTAACCCAATAAATTTAATTCTTTTAATAGGAAAAGAAATGGTTTAAGCCTCTATTTGAATTTGATGAAAACGAACCACCGCAAAAGATTAAAAAGAATACAACTAAAAATGTTAAATCAATAAAGGAGGAAGAGGTTCGTATTTTACATAAATATAATACATATTATATTGTCCTCTCAACATGTATCATAATTCATAACATTTACTTTTGTTTTCTTAGATATTGTCTCATCGAAACAATAATAATCATATTCTACATAATGTGAGCAATAAAAATTGGATGAAAAATTTTGACCCAGTAAATGCAGAAGACCTGGCTGTAAATAATAAAAAAGTCCAAGAGGTGGAGGAATGGTTAAAATGTTCATGTTTGAGCAGTAGTAGTAATATGCTGCTGCTTTCTGGTCCAGTAGGGTGCGGTAAAACGGCTACTGTATACACTTTAGCAGCAAAACATGACATCAAAGTTACTGAATGGATAACACCTGTTGATATTGAAATTCCTTCTGAATATGGTACTATTTATAGATAATATTTGTATTGTAATATAACATTTGCTCTCATATTTTTATACTAAAATTACTAGTACTTGAATAAGTATAACAGTAAAGCAATAATAATTTTCTAAATACCAATACTTTATTTTACAGGTGACTATCAATTTAAAGAATCTCAATCTAAAAGATTTTTAGATTTCATAATAAATGCCGCCAACTTTACTTCTTTGTTGGATAACAACAGCAAGAAATTAGTTCTGGTTGAAGATTTTCCAAACACATTTCTAAGAACACCAATAGAATTCACTGATATTCTACAGTAAGTTCTTGTATTATGAAAACTATTTATTTACAATTAAAATGTAACAAAAATTAATTTTCACAGGCAGTTTAAGCAAAGGGCCAAAAGTCCAATAGTTTTCATATGTTCGGAATCACACACAGACAACAAAAACACTGCGTTTCATCTCTTCACACCTGCACTGAAAGATCAGTTTAATATATCTAACATCATGTAAGTAATAACTCCAGTTATATAATTGTTAAGTAACAAGATTGCTCATAGACATTTTAATATCCACCCACTAAAGCTAAGTAAGGTTGGTAATTTAGAATATAAGAATAGAATTAAAAAATTTGATAGATATTTACAAAGTTATACTTAAAAATTATATTTGCTATAATTTTAAGTCAAAGAGTAATTTTTTTAATGAGAATATTATGAGAGATAAATTCTTTAAACTATTATTAGTACTTACATTATTTATTATGACTTCTATAGGTTCAACAGTATATCAGCGACAGGTTTGAAAGCAGCATTAAAACGAGCAGTTGATATAATTAGTAAGAACTACACTTCTATGTACAATATTCCAACCCCTGCTGTAGTGGACTCTGTAGTTAAGTCATCTGGAGGGGATGTTAGGTCTGCCATTTTAAATTTACATTTTGCATCACTGAAAGGTAATATTGCTAAGTATTTTTGCCCATCTACAATGCTTATAAATATTTTTAATTATTAAAGACTACATATTTTATTAACTTAACATTAACCTTTTTAGGGTCTATAATGACTTTAGAAACAAGTATCATACAAGAAAAAGAGATAAAAAGTAGTAAGACATTCAAAAGAAAAAAGAATACATCCAGTAAATTCATGTCAATTGGAAAGGATCAAACTGTCAGCATCTTACATGGAGTTGGAAGAGTTTTAAATCCTAAAGGTAAATTCAATTTTTTGTTGGTTAATAAGATACAGTATGACTTTGCCGAGGTGCATTGTAGATGTAGATGTACACAAAAAAAATACCAGCCTATGTTACTTACTGATAATATAGCTTTCTATTGGTGAAAGATTTTAAATCCGTCAAGTTCTTTTTGAGTTAAATCATAACAAACAAAACTTTCCTCTTTATAATATTAGTATTAGTATATTTTAAATAATTGTACATTTTATCATATTTAATGGAAATTGAGATCATCATTTTAAAGTATTAATTTTTCCAGTTGTAGTATCCGAAGATGGCAATGCAAATCTAACTCATTCTCCAAAAGATATAATTGAACAATTCTTGAGTCATCCAAGTTCATTCATTTCCTTCTTAGAGGAGAACTACCTGCCACACTTTTCATGTCCTAATGATGTTGATAAGGCTGCTTCGGCTCTTA
This sequence comes from Anthocharis cardamines, assembly GCA_905404175.1. Classification (NCBI taxonomy): domain Eukaryota; kingdom Metazoa; phylum Arthropoda; class Insecta; order Lepidoptera; family Pieridae; genus Anthocharis; species Anthocharis cardamines. The sequence goes on along the minus strand of FR989950.1, from coordinate 2,881,855 downwards.
GCGATGGTGACTACATGTTATCCGAATGGAGGGTATGTTTTTTTATTACCTCTTCTATTTTGGAGCTATGCAGTGATAGTAATGGGTTATTTTTTATCCACAATATATAGTGAAATTTTTAAGATATTAATAATAAACAAAAACATTTTTCTGTATTATGATTTCAGTGGTTTTTAAATTGAAAATGTCTAAAAAGACTTGTTTGTATTGTTTACATAGTTTTAAGATCAAAAATGTTTTAGGAAAAAACATGTCAAGAGTATGGGCTTTACACAGCCGTTGCTGGACTCATGTTGGCTAATAAAGCACCTGTATCAGCCTGGAATCCCGTACGTGGCCCCAAGAATATGAGAGTTCAATATCCGTGAGTAAACATTTCTAGAAACACTTTAAAATTAGGGTGTACATCATATAGGCCTCATTTTTACTTCTACAATATTATATTAATTATATTAGTCACACGTGAATTTCTCCCTGAGTCTTTTAATGAGTCATCATTTACTTCTACTAGAGTAAAATATTAGATTAATTATATTAGGCACACGTGAATTTCTCCCTGAGTCTTTGAGTCATCAATTATAAATAAAATGTTTTATTTTATTCCTTTAAAATATTGTTTGTTATATTATTTTTTAGGTCTCTAAAAGAAATGCCACAGCTAGACCGTGATCTTTTATATAAAGGAAAAGTGTTGGTCACAGACTATCTAACATACTGTAGGATAATTGGAAACAAAATAGATGAAACTTCAAGCTTTACAGTTACCGACTAATTATTAATTTCCATCAATAAAACTAAATATACATAAGTAGTTTTATTTTTCTTATCCTCAATAAACTTTATCACATATTCTTAATTTACTTGGGCTTTGGAGCGGGGTCTTGGGATCTGAGAAGAAAATAAAACCTTATTAATTTCGACTGTTTAATAACAAGAGTCCAATATTACATTTAACTTTACATTACAAAGCACTGCACAACCTGTCAATCTACTAGTTCTTATTTCACGATCACTCACGTAGTCAGTTTCCATTTTGCAAGCTTTTTTAAGAAAAATTCATTATTGTTAATTACAGTTTCTTCAATTCATAAAAATATCCATACTTACCAGCCCACTGTGTAAAAGATAACTTTTACGTGAATTATACTTACCTCAGAGACAACTGAATTATTGAGTGTTTTGTAATTGGAAGTGTGATTTGAGTTTACCTGTAGAAGTTCGTCTCTTTAAATTTACAAGGACATGTCAGTAGATAATGTTTTGATCTCAGCCCAATAAAATATTAGGTTTCCAAACAGTAGAGAGAGTGGTGTAGAGAGTCTCTAGACCAATCACAATGAAGCGAGACGATCAGTCAAATCGTTTTTGTGACTTGCATTCTAACCCCGCTGGGCTTTTTACCGGACCCTGGAATGCTATAATCCCACGTTAAGAAATTTACAGAGATGTTGGTGTGGTTTGAGGTGAATGTATGTCAGTTGTTATCAATATTGTGTGTAAAGCAGGATGTGTGGATGTGTGGGTGTGTGTGGATGTATGTGTGTGGGGGGGAGTATGTGTGTATGGGGGGGTATGTGTGTGTATGGGGGGTGTGTGTGTGCAAGTTATCGGTCGGAAGAGGAGGAGGACCTGGAGCGGCGGCGGCGCTGCGCGCGCGGCGACCGGGAGCGCGTGCGGCGGCGGCGCGGCGGCGAGCGGCGGCGCGCCGGGCTGCGGCGCCGGTACCTGAGCACGATGATAATGTTATTTGAAACTGCGTGTCACGTCACTATATCGTTACATTTGGGGCCGTTCAAGTATTATGTAAGCGTACAACTATGGGGGGCGGGGGGTCTGTGTTTTGTTTATTTTGAATGACATGGGGGGTATCGGAGTCTAGATGATGGTTACGTCATCGGTAGTTATAATTGTAATAAATCTGCTTACATAATATTTGAACGGCCCCTTTTGCAAAAACTACCTTTGAAAAAATCACAGTGTTCTGAATATGTCCCCTTAGAGGAAGAAAGTGGTATGCAATGTTTGGAGCATATGGAAAAAGGATCTCTGCTAACCCAACGTTAGAGGCGGTAGTAGTGTTTATATTTATTGAACTATACTATCTGCTTTCATTTTCTGAGTTTGCAATAAAAACAATTCAAACTTAATTAATTTTTCTATATAATTACAAGACAAAGTTGTATCATTATAAAAAGACATGAAATACAGCCAGTATAGTTTAAAAACTGTAACTTATTATACTAACTTTGTTGGTTACAACCAGTGACGGGGGACCACCATACAAGCCCAAACAGGCGTTTTGCCTTATTAATGCATTAAAAAGAAATATAATTATAACTTATACGATTACGTAATTATACGTGATATATTTATATATAAACATGTATTATGTTAAAATCGACAAGACTGGCTTTTGGGCTTGTATGGTAGTCCCGCCACTGATTACAACTGACGAATGTGCGAGGCGTCGATATGTATGTATAGGTGTTTCAAGTTAGCTAGGAACACTATCTCTAATTTCTGTCCGTTCGCCTCCTCTAATATAAACACGTCACCTGGGCGGCGAGTGTCGGCGCGGCGGCGCGTGGCGCGGCGGCGGCGGCGGGCGCGGCGAGGGCCGGCGCGGCCGCGACGGGATCAGCACCGGCGCCGCCGTTATCTCCTGCCCGTCGATCTGACCTGCGCGGAGAAACACATTGCGATACAATTAAAATACTTTATACCGCGATTTATTATTTATACCGACGTTTCGGATGCTTTTCAGTAACCGTGGTCGCGGCAGACTGAAAGGTGACAGCTGTCTGATTTGAAATATCACAAAGTTGCCATATTAATTGTTGAATTTAATGTAGTTAATAATAATTGAATTGATATTTTCTGTGATTTTTTTATATTATGACAAAATTGACTAACACTGACACTTCGTTGATTTTCTGAGCCTTGTTTTTTAATATAGATATAATACAATAGTTACCTCCATCCATGTGCTTCATAGCATTCTCTGCTTCGTCCGGATTACTGAACTCCACATAGGCGTATCCCCTGCCGTTCTGCGGATGCAGCCGGTCCATGGGGAATTCGACAGCCTTCACCACACCATACGTAGAGAAAATCTCCTGTATGTGGTCACGGGTCACGTTAAGGGTGAGACGTCCAATGTGGATGCGAGTGGGCCGCGGTGCTGGGGAGCGCTCGCGCTTCTTACGAACTGGCGATCTAATAAACATATTAAGCATTACACACTTATCGCTACTATCTTTTTATACATGGTGCCGTTACCCGACCGTCATTAAATGAACACATCAATAGGGTTTTATGTTTTCATGATCTGGAGAAATTTTCAAATTATGCACCAATGTTATTCTATTGATTATTTAAATTTTACTAAAACACTACTCTAAAGCAACAGTATGATAGCTTGTGCCTTAATAGGCTACAAAAGCTTGTATTACAAAAAAATATTAATAACTCACACTATTCTCTAGGGATGATGTTATCTCAACTTAAAAATCAATTATTTATGCAGAAAGAATGTAATTATAACACTTAGCATAACCAGTTAGTTTTGAGACGAGCAATATAATAATTTCCCTAATAATTTCACCTGCAATCTGCATAAACATATTATGTTTATAAAATCCTAGTCTTTCCTAAATAACTTTAATAAGCATTATATAGAATTATATAATATTGAGATAGATAATCAATGTTATACCTCTCATGTCTGTCTCGAATTTTGGATTTCTCTGCCGATAATGGAGCTACCACTTTCTTCTTATCCAATGGTGATCTATCATTGCCTTTTTCTCTATTTGCATCACGGCGGTCTTTTGCTGGACTCTTGCGAGGCGATACCCTGAAACAAGGGATTCATTGTAGCTATTTTAAAAATAATTTAATATAAAATAAAATAATTTAATAACATATCAACAGAATTAATTAAGCATTAAGCAACAAAATGATGAGCATTCTGAAACATTAACCTTATAATAATAGAGAACCTTATTATTGTTTTAAATTATGATGATACTAGTTTTTTAAGTTTTCTGTTCTTCAACACTAGATTATTCTGTTGAATACTTTTTACTCACTTCTTCTTTGGTCTGGATCTGTCATTGGTACTGCTACTGCTACTAGAAGAACTGGAGCTAGATGAGGAGCGGGAAGAGCTCCCTGAACTGCTGGACGAAGACCTTGATGATGATCGAGATGAACTGCTATCTGATGAACTAAAATAATACAATAGCAAAGTTAATACATAAACATAAGTTATTGTATTGTATCCATACAACTAACCAATGTAAAACTACCTACATAGTTACTTGTCATTCGAAATTGTCATAAAATGGTAGGATTATACATGAAACTAAAGTTTACTTACTTATTTTATTGGACATAATAAGAACTACTACTACTTAAATGCTTACAGATTGTGAGGTATTGCAAAGGCTCGAATTACACAATTTACAAACATACGTAAATAATTTTAGGGCTGTGTATTGATAATACTTTTTAAACCTAGCAGGTTCTTGGAGTGGACAATATATATTTTGATAATTAAATACAACAGCTTGTAAGCAAAGGCTAGTTTTCAGGGTTATTTTAATTCGGACACAATAAAGCCAAGTTTACCACATCACAGTTACTATGGATTTTAAATGATTTCAAAAAGTACGAAGTCAATGTTTCATTAGTACTTAAGTGTTTGAGCTTACATGAACATAACCTCACACCGCCTACAAACATCTCAAAGAATTGTGGGTTGATATTTGTATTACCTGCCGCTACTATCACTACTGCTAGAACCTGACTCTCCTTTTTTCTTCTTTTCTTTCGGCTTCTTTTTATCTTTTTCCGAAACAACTGAAGGCGATTTGTTTCGCGCCCTGAAACGAAAGCAATAATCATATTAATGATTAGTTATCAAACAATACTTATTAGTTTAAGCAACCGAGTTAATGAATTCTTACATTGTTTATTTTTCTTATAACAATACTACACGAAATTCAAAAACACGCATCCGGCTTCACTTCACAATATTATACCAAGAGTACTCAGTCCGCCATTAAATTACCAACACAGATTAGGATTACCAAAGACAATTTTGTCGCTATAGAACCACAGAATAAACGTAGAACAAATTAGAAATTCGACGTAGAAATAAATTTAAAAAAAATGTTAAGTTGTCATTGGTAGGTAATAGTGCTCAGATTAATAGTGTCTTCTAATCTTCTTATTAAATAACCTTAAGGGTACTGAGTACATTATAATATAATATACATATATTATATGCCTAAGGCTAAGCCACAACACATGCTACTCGCCAGAAATCCATGATGGTAGTGATATACAATTTTTATTTATCTCTACCCTCCATACCCCCGGGCCCCGACGCTGGGCGGTTCATAGGCACGGGGAGTGTGGGGTTCCATCGCGTCTGCTCCGAGGCCATTGAAGCTTCTTCGAAGACAAGATCGGTTTCGGTTACCCACTAAAAACACCACGCCCACTTTCTGCCTTTACGGGATCCCTGGGTTCGCAGAGCATATCTTGAGCGCTCGCAGAAGGAGACCGCTGCCCGCCATGCCTCTTCACAATCCAGCATCTTTGTCACCCTTAGACAGTGAGAGGTCTGTACCCACGACTGAAATCAGGTCATGGCGCTCCGTAGTCCACGCCGAACATTCCGTAAGGGTGTGCACGGCAGTGTTCTCAGGGGCGCCACAGTGGTGGCACCTCAACACCTTAAAGGTTGCATAAGGTGGCGAGCCGCCACCTTATGCAACCTTTAACCTTTAGCCCTTTCCGTCCTCGAGTACTGGAATGGATTTAAAAAAATTGTAGCCCATATTTTCAGATGATTATTGATTAAATATGTGCAGAGATTGCTCATATTTAGATAATTCATTAATCATATATATTTCTTAAATCCATGTCGAATATCAAAACAAGAAGAATTTAAATAAAAAATAAAAATCTTTATTGTGTACCTTATAATTAATAAAACTTAATCTAATCTTGCAAACATTAATAAGAAAACTTTTTACTTAATTTAAATATGATAATGATTGCTTTTTCATTTATTTTATTTTATATATATTATAGCAACACACCCCGGCTTTGCACGGGTGCAAATATACTATACAGGGAAATATTCTAAGCTAAGCTTTCTAAAGGTGAAATAATTATTAAAATCGGTCCAGAAGTTTTATATAAGATATTAGCTACCTTTTTCCAATTATTACTTATGAAAATACTTAGGTACTTTGCACAAAGAGAATAAAATTTCAGTTCGTGTGATTTTTTTAACAATAGTAATATTATTATTGCAAATATTTAGGTACGTATCTACGCTGGAATCGGTTTAGCATTTTGTCGATACCATTCTTCACAAAATGAATAATAAAAAACTATACACCGCATTATATTTTAATTTAACAGATAGTGATTGGATAAATATATTATGAGATAGGTATTTATAATCACAGGTTTAGTTCAACAAGAATACGTAGAGTACGTAGAGTATGAAGACTACGTACGTAATTACGTAATTACTATAACTTTAAAAATAAAATCATTAGAATCACCATTCTCCTTCAATCCGGGGTAATCACTCGTATAATAGTAGCCCTAGAGTGCGTAGCTATAAGCTCCATGCTGCGAGACACGACAGTCACATTATCGCTGCTGGGAACTTTCCTCCTTACTCCTCACCCGTCTGTGACCTCGTTGTTAACAAGAGGTACATTCTTATACTAACTTAAGCCCACAGCTTTAATCTCATATAACCAGTAAAACGAGACCTCTCAGTTGTATGGCAGTACGTAAGTACGTAAGCAAGCTATTTATATAGCAGATGTGAAGCTTTCCCGAATCGCTTTTTCATACTTTACGAAACCTTTTCTATGATTTTTAAAGATAAAACTAAACGCCAATACAAGTTATTCGTTCAGCATTCAATAATTATTACTTATACTTAACTAAACATTTTTTTTATTTTCATTGTCTATTATTTTTATTAAACACGGATATATTATACATCACGGTTTTAGATTTCGGTTCTAGCCTAATCAACGATGGAAAAGCCCGGTTGCGGTTTCAGTATATAGCTTTTCAAATGCTCGAAGTAAAAAGTAGGTCGACTGCGCATCATTGACTGATGTTCTGTGGCTGTGGTATCACCTACCATCAAGTGGCACGCCTGTCGATATCTAACATAAAAAGGTGCACTACGTATCACGTCATACGTAATTATTTTTTAAGCAGTAGATCATATTACTCTTACTAAATAATTATAATTATTAATAAATAATTATCTGTTGTAGCAGAATCAGTTTAGGCACAAAATTAATTCTAATGTTGTTTTGTCACGCGGCGGTTCACTAGAGGCCGTAAATCAAATTGTTTTATGATGGAAAGGAGAGGTGTCCGAAGGCCACACTCGGATATTGTATTGCTTATCGAAGGCCTCTCTATAAATACCTAATAGGCCTTCCAAAACGCATCCGTATAAGGATAAGGCGTGTTTGAGATTATCTTTTGGATTACATTATATATACACTAGCTGACCCGGCCAACGTTGATTTGCCATGTAAATAATTTCTAAAAAGCAGGGGTTGGTGATAAAAAAGTAAAAATTTAGGGTTGTGTGTATTTTTTAATGGCACTTTATAAAAAAATTCGTCCAAAAAAAAAATTAAGGGTGAACAACCCTTATCACTTAGGGGTATGAAAAATAGATAGTAGCCGATTCTCAGACCTACTGAATACGCATATAAAATTTGGCAAAAATCGGTAAAGCCGTTTCGGAGGAGTACGGTAACTAAAATTGTGACATGGACATTTTATACATAAGATTATACAATATACATATCCCTTTCCGGAGAGTATATAAAAGTGAATTCGTCCCTAGTGGGGCATGGGGCAGACCCATTTCTGTGTCTGTTTCACCGATCATTTTTCTTTACAGGCAAGTAGGTGATCAGCATTCTCTGCTCTGCCTGACCGTAACTTTTTTAAATATTGTAGCCACAAGGGCGGTCACATGAGTGAATACTAAGATTTAATAACCGCTGACATAGACGAGTATGAGTTATATACCAATATCATTAATATGACGTCATTATAATTTAAATATGGAAGTTAATAACGATACAATATAATTCATTGTACGCGATAGCGGCGCTTTAACGGATTAACATCTTTAGATAACACTTGTTTATAGAATTCCAACAACTGTTGAATATACACGCTTTTACTGCCCCACGCATTCAGCTGTTTTGGAGAAAACATATGGACTAGATTCAGATATTATCCTAACTTTTACGTCCAATTTATACTATAATAGCAGTCCCCGCCCGCCCGCTTCGCTGGGCGAATTGTAAAGGATAGACGAATATGAACTATCCACATAAATTTGAAAAAAATGGTAAAGGGTTGATGGAATTCAAAAAATGAATAGCCTAAAACCTTCTACAATTAATTCCGCGTCGAATGGTCATGGTATCATGCCGATCGGTCCAGTAGTTTTCAAGTTTATCGATAACAAAGAAAAAAAAAGTTGCTTATCGTAAGAACTTCTCTTAGTCGGTGCATCATAATAAAACTTAATTCTTATTTTTTTTAAATATCAGGAAAATTTTCAGTTTAGCACCGACGCCAAGGAAATTCTTAATTATATATAATAATAATAATGTATTTATTCAGACCAATTTCGATCCATATATTACATTAAAATTAAATTACTCTATAAAAAAAATATTTTTAAACATGGTGCACTCAAGTGGAATACTCACTATAAATTATAGTGGGTATTCCACTGGATATAATTATAATGACTTATTAGTAATGTTTTAAAGTTACAGGTACAAGTTCAGAAGGACGTTCTTTAACGTTTTTATTGTTCTACATTCAGATTGAGGCATAAATAAAGTGACTACACAACTACTTAAGTGTAGTCATAAGGGAATCGTACCTACATGCGTACACGCGTCTTTCGTGAATGTCTTTGTTAGATATAGACGAGCGTGAGGCTCACTTAAACATAGATGATACCTCAGACACTTCTGAACAAGAACAGAATGAGAACATCAGTTACCTCGAGCATTCACTGAAATCCATAGACTGAAATCGAACGGGCAAATGCACTTCACGGGTTTTCTGTCTATGAACGGTAGCTCGTTAGCCGGAATTTCGGAAATCCTTCCACCCGTAAGATGACTGCCAGACTTAAGAAAAAAAAGTTTATAAAAACTTGTAATTATGTCATCCCGGCGGGATTCTAACCCATCGAAACGAAGGGTAGGCGCTTTCGACACTCTGAAACGTCAATTATTATGTCTCGATTTGAACTACATCTTCTTACCTTTAAAGCTTTGCTTCACGACAAAATACTGTAGTATCTTCGTTCGTAGATGACTCTTGAAAAGGATCTCTGAAACTAGTCATGAGATAAATACCGAAATGAAAAGCCGATTTCTTAGTTCATATTAACGTAATTTTTTATGGGTCATGATGATTTTCTTTTTAATATATTCCACGCGTATACAGAGATGGATATAGTATATTGTGTTTATTACAAAATGTTCTTTAGTATTATAAGTGATAAAGCGCATTTATCACTAAGCTATATTACTACAATAGGTATTCAATTAATAATAATCCTTGACTGCGTTACGAAATACTTTCAGTTTATTTATTAACTAGCTGAACTGTGTGAACTTCGCTAAAAAAACTTAAGAACTATGTAGCTTTCTACTGATGAAAGAATTTCAATCAAAATCGGTTCATTAGTTCCAGAGGTTACTTCCTACAAAGAAACTCACAAACTTATAAACTTTACCTTTTTATATTATTATATTAACAATGGTTTTTTTCGTCTATTTGTCTGTTGCAAAGACAGGCTGCTGAAGCAAAAGAAATAAAAAACAAATACACAATTATAATGTAAATTCATTTTAAAGGTTTAAATAGGCAAATGTCCCTGGTGTTTAGCTTTGAAGTTGAAAACGTAAGGCGTCAACAATAGATCATCAACATTTTTTCGTTACAATCACAGATTTGCGGCTTAATAAGAATACTACTGGTTTATAAACCATAATGTTTGAATTAATTTATATTACGCAATAAAACTTACTTCGATGCTGATTGATGGGATTTTTTCTACTGTCTGGCAACGGTATTAAGAGGCTGTGATTTTACCTATTAACAACAATGAGGGGAAATTGCTTTTCCTCTAGGTCATTTAGTAAGGCTACTTTAGCAAATTTGCCACGCTCATGTAGTTTAAAACTAAAGATATTTAAAGTGAAGACAATGTGTAATATAGAATTTACACTCACACTTTCATGCAACATATTTCAAAGTCATAAAAAGATACATATAAATATTAATTATTTTTATTGCAAACCTAAATTAAAAATTAACTAATATTCGAGATAACTTCCTTTAATCAGATTTAAAGCTTATAGTTTAATATTGAGGTATAAGATTATTGGAAAATAGATCTATTTAAATAAAACAACTTTTAGTAGATTAAAACGCGATATATTATTTACATATTACATATATTATTTAGCCCGATGTTTCGAATGCTTTTAAGCAAACATGACCACAGGCAGACTGAAAGGTGATATCTCTCTGATTTGAATTTGAACAAAGTTGCGTTTGAATCAGGTTAATGTTATTTTACAATATTTAAAATTTAAATGTATAATACTCGCGTTGATAAAAGACAATATTAATATATCTATTTATTAACTGTATAACTATTCATTGTATAAGTTTTCATCACGCATCCACTGTCGGCTAGCTCTTATAAAGGCAAGGGCGGTAGAGGCGCCTTATACTAGACATTGAGCTTCCGCGCGGGACAAACAACTGTTGTGCAGATATACTTCTTTTTCATTTTATCCGTGCCGTATTAATAATAACAGCGAGTGATCCTATTAATAAATACGGTAAGTGTGTTTATGCAATTCTTTTTGTTTATATCATAATTTAAGAGATATTTAATATTTTATTAAATGGTATTTTATGTTAACAATCAAGTTCATTGAGAAATTATTGTTTGGAAATATTTAATTGTTTTAATAATTTTAGGCGTTTGCTTTTTTAAACATTTTATTAAGTAGCATTTTTTGTTTAAAATCAACTTAAAAGTGAAATTAAATAATGTATTCTTTTAAATTTAGTAAAGGTAAAATTTCTAAACATAAATAAAGTATAATCAGAATCCTTTATTTTATAGTTACTTTAAGTTAAAATGAATAATGAACAACTACTTTTATATGCGCATTGTTGCATTTAGGGACGCTTTGGTGTATTATGGAATATCGAATAATATGATTCTTTATATACAAATATTTGAAACAGAAACAGAAATACTCTATTAAGGATCAATCAATACAATAATTATACTAAATAATTAAATATACAAACTCTATGAAAAAAAATGACACTGCACATGTGCTATATTAGTAATGGTATTTAAAAATATTCCCATATATTTTTTGTAGTCTATGGTATCGTCTATAAAATATATTCTTTGATCTAAGGTTGAAACAGAAAATTATTTTTCCTTAACTTTAGAGAACGAACGTGGTCTACAGACGGCTACGTCATTCTACGTTTTCGTAGCACCACTACGGATTCTACGAGCGGCTTTTAATCCTTCTAAACAATACGGCCTTAATATAAACACGGATTATGATTTAATTAAATACCTGAGATGCAATTTAATCATATATTTCTTGCGATGAACGTTCATAAATAAATTTCTATATATTATATAAAAGGAGATTAAATACCTAGGTAATTTAAAGATGTACATACACGTTATATTTACGCGAACAGTAAATATTTCCATGGTTAACCCTATTAATAGACTATAAATATCTAGAATATTGGATTAAATGTAATAATAATAATATATTAAATGGTAAATTATCATTTAATCATACTACATAACTGATCTACGAGTATAATATTATTATTGATGTGTGCTTGAATTAAAAATGTTTTTTAAATCTTCTAAACTTCCAGTAACTAATAGTATGATGTGTTAACAATATATATAAATAAAAAAAAACTATTTCCAATAATAATGAGTCTAATCAAAATATGATACCTTTGATTTTCATACGTTTTACTTCGAGCATTCGGAAATCCATAGACTGAAACCGACACGTGGAATATGCACTTCACGATTTTTCCATCCAACAGTGGATCGTTACCCGGTCGAAATTTCGATATTCCCCCCACACGTTCAATACGTGAAATTACCAGACGTGTGACATGCTTACAGAAAATAATATTCATGTCATCCCGGTAGGATTCAAGCCATTCATGGGACCCATTGATGGGGTTCTCCAGTGGTCTACAACGATTACACTACTGTTAAAAATTTAAATAAAGTTATACCCCGAATTTACGCGACAGGTGAGCCTGAACGATAACCACATAATTCGCGTAAGTCGGGGTATAATTTCATATACAAATATACATATGACATATGCATTCATTAATAATTTTGACAATTTTTTTAAAATAAAATGTTAAAATTTCACAAAAAAATGTTAAATAATACGCTCAAACAAAACACGAATTGACAATTTTGAAAATCGCGTAACTCCAGGTAAGATAAGTCAGGGTAGCGTAAGAACTATACCAGCAGCTGTCTAATATACATTCGATCAAGGACTGAATGGGGTACCGTAACCTTTATAATTCACCGGAATAATACCGGTATAAAATACGATATCGAAATATCAACCTTTTTAAATGGTACCTTTATTTAACCCTTTTATATTTCGGTAGCCTAAATGACTAACCTTGAACCTATCGTGGCCCGAGACAAGTTGCGACTTGAATTAGTGAGACACAGTTTGAACGCGTTTTTATTATCGTTACATCAAGAAAGAGATTTCCCGCGCTTATTTATATACTACTTCGCATGGAACGTTTTAAATTTTAATGTTTATAGATAGTGAGAAACCTAAACATATTTAAATAAAATACTGTATACCGGATTAAAACGCGATTTATTGTTTAAATTATTTATCCCGACGTTTCGGATGCTTTTCAGCAACCGTGGTCGCGGGAGACTGAAAGATGACAGTTGTCTTATATTTGAAATGTCACAAAGTTGCCATATTTAATTCAATTAAATTAAAAAATAATCTATTAATTTAGGTAACACAATGTACATCTATGAACGTCAATAAAAAATAATACATATTAAATTACTAATATTACTAATATTAAATGCTTCTAATTTTACATTTACTACCAGTTCACAAATCAAGGGCGTAGAGCGGACGAGAAGAACTGGCAAGAAACTCGCCGCCACTCTTTTTAATAAATAAATTAAAAAGAGTGGCGGCGAGTTTCTTTCTCCCGCGACCACGGTTGCTGAAAAGCATCCGAAACGTCGGGATAAATAATTTAAACAATAAATCGCGTTTTAATCCGGTATACAGTATTTTATTTAAATGTGTGATACTCGCGTTAATAAAAGACAACCTAAACATAATATAGATTTAGGTTTTCTTTGGAATTTCGTTTCGTTTGGAATTTCGCTACCGATATTTAACCTTTTAAACCGTTTTAAAAGCATACCGAAATAAAGGTATTGAATTGAATCGGTATCGTTATGACAAATTTCATATGGGTACCGTTTCAAAAAGGTAGCCATATCAATCGGTTATTCAGTCCTTGCATTCGATGTTGATGGTACCAGTGAGGTCTACTTAAAAGGGAAAAAGAGGGCAAAAGGGTCAAGAGGAAAAAGTTTGCGGACCTTCTCTTTAGAGCAATAAAACATTATGAGAAACAATTATTTAAAACGCTGTCAAGCATGGAAAGAGATAGAGTCGGACAGTAAATGGGCTAGCAATAAACAACTTTATCCACACTCGTAAATAAGTGTGCCATCTGTCCTTTATCCTTCAAAAAAGACTATAATATCAAATAACATAGTAAGCCCGCTGTCAATACTGCGGGTATTTGCTGGATTACCAAACTCCTGATATAGTTGAAATGGTGTTAATGTATAAAATAGGGTTTTCGGAAGGTACATTCTTCAGATTTCTTTTTCTGATGAGAATATTGAACAAAAGTCAACGTTTGATGACGCCGGATGGTGGATGGGAATAAATGACAATATAACAATGAAAATATAAAAAATAAAAATACATACTATCCTATTCTAGAATGTAATTATGCTTTAAATAAATAAGAGATAAATCAAAACCGGTTTAATAAAAAAATGACGCTTTATTACGTAAACAAAAGAAACAACTGTGGTTTTATTTAGTCTTATTTAGACATTAAATACACAATAAAAAATGTATGAAGTAGTTTATGTTGTAAAGTACTTTTTAAAAAGTATAATTCGAAACGGAAGTGGGAATAGGTTAAAAATGCCTCAAAGAGATAGGAAATAAATTTAACGAAATGATAGTAAAACTTTTTAAATTTATTAGGGGATTCCTCGAGGCTTTGGCCCTGTCAGAAGGACGGTACCTGATAACTTTTTGAATTTGTATCTTCTATACCCATTTTATATTATTGATAGTCAGATTCGACAGTAAAAACTGTAATACAAGTTTTTATACCGAAATTTGCGATATGACCCACATTCTTCTAAATTATTATTACCTTAGTGTAGTGATAAAGATGAAATGTGAGAATAAGGTAATTTAAAAGATTTATAGCAAAAACCGGAGAATCGAGGTCGCATCCTCATTGTATCACGCTATAACGAAGGCGTTTGTTCATATTCATCAATTCTCTAAATCCCTGCTGTCTACGACACAAATTCGATATTTTATTTTTTTGGAAATTGTAGGAAAGTATGAGTAATTGTATATCGAAAAATCTTTTTTTGTTTCCCATGAAATTGTAATGCTTTGTGCCGTGGCCACGAGATACTAATATTATAAAATTAACTTTTCTGATACTGAACCAATTTTGGTGAAATTTATTACAGAGATTTCTCCTTAGAAAGGTTTTCCCCTTTCTAAGGATTTTTTTATCCCCGTATAGAATTTCCTATATGAGTGAATACCTAATAATAATTGATACGAAATATATAAATCTGTACGAATAAAATTGTTTTGTCATCTTTTAATATCATCTTTAATTAACTCCTTTTCTAAGTTATTTTATTTGTAATATCGACAAGGGAGCGTGAAGCTGTCTTAATGGTAGGTTCAGCACAACCTCAGTCACGGAACATTTGTCAATGATACGCTGTCGACCTATTTTTTTACTTAGAGTATTCGGAAATTTATAGACTTAAGCCGAAACCCGCAGTATATAATATATACCATAACTTCACGATTTTGTCATCGAATAACGAACACAATGAACACGTAATCCTGGCGGGATATGAACCCGCGACCCATTGAAACGATTAAGCTGCCGTTACAGAAAGCTTCGTAGCAGTGTTATCATTCGATAAAAATTAAATGTTCGAAGAAGTTCAAAGAAAATTAATACATAATTGTCATTTTTTTTTTAAATTCTATTTAATGATATCCACTAGCCACTAGCAATAAAATCGTTTTAAGAATACTTCTCTCCATCTTTCAGAAGTCGATACACTCTCGAGCGAAAGGTTATCTTTTAACTTCCGAGAACTTGGATTTGTTATTTTCTCTTTCCAGTATCAGCTTTCACACTAAAGTTCAGTTTGCCTTAGTCTAGGTGAATTACTCGTTCTACTAGTGGTATATAGGCAAACATTTCTATGACTGTTTTATTGATCATTTTTCTTTATAGACATGTAATTGATTAGCCTCGGGTGCCCAGACGAATCAAGTTTTATAATCTTGTTGAACTCGGGACCTCCGGAGCAAAACGCAACGCGCTTACTACTGAGCCTCCGAGACGTTTATATGCACGGAATAGATAAAAATAAAGAATCGTGTTCCATTGAGTATCCTTACCATCAAGTGAAATGCTGTCAATATTTCTTTATGTTTATTTTAGAAATCGAGGTGGTAGGAGGTAGGTACCCCAGCCACAGAAGATCAGTCAATGATGCGCTATCGACCTAAATTTTACTTCGAGCATTCGGGAATCCATAGACTGAGAGAAACGCGCACTTCATATTTCATATTCCCCCCACCCGTTTTATATCCGAAGTGACCAGAAGTGGAGAAGACTATAAATATATCGTCCTGTCGGGATTCGAACCCGCGGCCTATCGGAGTCCAAGATGGAGTTCTACTGAACGAGCCAACGAGTCTGTCATTTTCCTTACGGTATTAAAAAAGTATAAAATAATATTTTTCAGCACTCTTGTTATGTTTTCAAGATGATGTCGCTACCTTTCATTATATCAGTATGTATCACCATCACCTCGGCTATACCCACACCTGTCTTGATTGATGAAGAATATCCTTTGACAGAAGATCCCAGAAATTTACAACAGGTAAGCCTTTTATTGATTCGATTTTAAAATTCTATGAAATACGCATCTTTCCGTTGTTTACTAACTTATTCATCATCGATGGGATTTTCTAGTGCACGTGGTATTTTGATTTTTTAATCTAGATTCTACACAAGACTATTTGTTTATAGAGGTTGTTTTTTAAACAAGTAAACTAAAATGATTTAGTTTAGATTAGAATAGTTTGTTAAGAAAGCGAATATATTTCTACATTTACTAATACAATATTAATACTTAATAATAAGGACAATATAACATTAAAATATTTCGAGGTAATTGTACCTGCCTTTAATAATATTAGAAACATATTTATATGTAGGTACCTTCAAGTATCAACATATATCAGTATATGTTAGTACAGGAAGTTGCAACGTCACTGATTGATATTAATTACATGTGTATATATTTTATGGATATTTTGTAATTCTTAATTATACTATACGCCAATAAGAGGCTTTTACCGCGACAGGCAGTTCTTACTCAGAATAGATTTTATTATTATAACATACACTTTATTTTTATCTTAGAATAAGCTAAATAATTATAATTTTGGCTAATTTATAATACAGCTAAATTGTGCACCTAATAAGGAAATAATTTTTTATGGTTTTTATTAATTTATTTTATATGCCAATAAGACTACACATGTATTTGTTTAGAATTCTGTACAGAATTCAACCATTCAAACATTTACTTACAGTACCAAGTAGGTACTAAGTAACGAGTTATTGTAAATTCCAATTGAAATGACAAAGATGTTATTTTCAATAGAGAAGCCGTATAAAATGAGAAGTTTAGCTTTGTTGGTTAAATTGGAACAAAAAAGCAAAAAATACAAACTCATAGAAGTTGGTGATTCATACTTATCCGTATCCATAATTAACTTTACCAATTACAAGTTACATTTATAATGGCGAAACTTACTTTTTTTTACTGAGACTTTTTGTTATCAAAACCAGGACCGTACGGTATAGCAGGTGTCCTTGAAGTACGAGTTACTGTCACGTTCTCTCTTAACGTATGAGGGAAATGATACTAAAATCGTTTTTAAGTATTTATTTTTTACAAGACGGGAATGCATATGCGCTTTGGGTACCCCCGCGAGGTATTATGCGGTAAGTAGCCCGCATAAAAAGTATTATCCCGCTTTAATAACCTAAAATAAGTTGGCCTTAGAATTAGCTAGGTTTGGATAAGGTAACCCTAAGCATTTTATATCCTCGCGAGGGAAGCCATGAGCTTCACCCTAGTATTTTAATAACGTGTTTTAGACGAACTATGACAGCAACTCACTACTCAAACATTTTTAATAAGTATTAAAGGTGTCAACAAGATCATACGAATGGTAGATGCGAAACCAACAATAGCAGGGCAATGGTGGGTTGCCAGCCTTTTAGATAGGCTTATACTCTTTTCAAGATAATATTTGTGTAGGTGTACAACGAGTTTATAATTCATTCCGCCCACATTGCAAGATACTTGGATACTTTGGATTTTGACGCCTTCATTCTGTTGATGATTAATTGTTTTCATTATAGCTGACTAAATCTTTTTTGGAATTGTTGTGGTTTTCAACTTGTTCCTCAATCTTTACAGATTGATGAGTTGTATCTTTATTCATTCATCATTCAAGCAAACGCATATTTCTAAGGAAAAGAGGAGTGATGTATGTATGTATAAATTAAAAATCAACCTATTAAAAACGAATATCAATTAAAATAAAATAACTTTTACATAAGTTATTTTTTTTTGGTAATATTTATTTTCTTAAATGTGTTAATACTAGCGACCCGCCCCGGCTTCGCACGGGTCTAGATTTTTTGACAAAAAAAGCAGGGGTTGGTAAAAGAAGAGTGAAAATATGGGGTTGTATGTATTTTTAATGCCACATAATAAAAAATAAAAAAATTATCCAAAATTTTTTTATGAGGGGACACCCCTTATCACTTAAGGGTTTGAAAGATAGATAGTAGCCGATTCTCAGACTTGGATATGACTGACTGAATATGCATAAAAATTTCATAAGAATCGGTGGAGCCGTTGCGGAGGAGTATGGGAATGAACATTGTGACACGAGAATTATATATAACGAATATATTATGTAAATCTAAAATATCCAATGCATTGTGCACGGTAACTATCATTTCAGTATCTCTTTAAAGGCCCCAACCTTTTTTTTCAGGAAAATTACTTCGTTCCACAGAAGAGAGCAGCATTAGTGCTGGATCGTCTTCTGGTTGCGCTGCAGAAGGCTCTTCGGGACGGTGGTCCAGCTACTCGGTTCGATCCTGAGCGTGATGGGCCGCGCACCGCACCGCTGCGATTGGCCCATTATGATGTGAATGATATGGTAGACTTCGATTCGGATCATTAAAAGTAGTCTTACTTTAAAAGTGTTATTTTTGATGGGCTCGTTGGAGCGTTCGGTAGAACACCTGCCGTGCGCATCGATGGGTCGTGGGTTCGAATCCCTCCGGGAGGACATGCATATAATTTTCTGTAAGCATGTTTTCCCCACGTCTGGTAACTTCGCGCATTGATCGGGTGGGAGGAATATCTAAATTCCGACCGGGTAAAGAACCACCGTTCATAGATGGAAAAACCGTGAAGTGCATATTGCGCGTTTCGGTTTCAGTCTATGGATTTCCGAATGCTCGAAGTAAAAATTAGGTCGACAGCGCATCATTGACTGATGTTCTGTGGCTGAGGTATCACCTACCATCAAGTGAAATAAAAAAAAACATACAACTTTACGGCCTTAACGTATTATAAGATTGATAGAATTAAAATATGTTTTGTTTCTTTATCGAGACAAAACATATTTTTACTATATCAAGCTTATGATATGTTTATGAATTAGGCCGTTAATATTTACGATTGTTTCGATATTGAATTTAACAGAAGCTGAATATAATCTTAATGAAACTTTCTTGAAGATTTGCACCCAGTGATTATTATTTATTCGCATCTTAGCGTTAAGGAGGACCATTCCCCTTAGTGACACGATGGCTCATGTGAGCTAAACCACCCCTTTTATACAAAATTATAATTTTATTCCAGACGGGTCTTCAGCGCCGAGGCCAGGGCAACAATCGTGGACGAGTACTGAGGTGTTACTTCAACGCAATAACATGCTTCTAACACTAGTCCATTCGTATCATTTTTTCGTAAATATAAGCACCTATTACTAATTTGAAACCATTATCTGTACTATTTTACAACTTTGACGAATTTGACTTGAAATATCTACGATCGGCCTTTTCTTTTAAGAGTAACTAATTACTATAACTTTATTGATTTAGAACGTAGTTTCTCAAAGTAGAAAAACCCCATCAGGGTCCCGTAAAGTGCCCAGAAAAATATTGGCCATTGAAGTGGCACTTCCAACCCATTCTATAATGCTCTCAGGGGGGGGGGGGGCTATCGCACACTTAGAGAAACTATGTATGTCTTAGAAGATAATATTGATTAAGTAAATATAAATATTATTAAAATAATAATTTATGTACACTATCGAACAATTTTTTTTGTTTGTAAATAACTGTACTATTATTAGTTAACTTATGTAACTTTCACTACTCTCAATTTTGTCAAGTATTCATAGTAAAATATCTATATAAATTTCATTAAATGACACAAGTTTATATTGCCTTATGGTTAGTACTGTATCGAGCACTCTATAAGAAGTGAGGTATTGTTATTCCTCCAGCTATCCTCATATAAAATTAAGGATCAAAATATCGCATATTCATATCACTAAATATTTTAATGTGTATGTAGACAGCTTGAATTGATCAGAGTTATATAGTATTATAGTTATAGTAATATAGTTTATAATTGGTTTTCTTTTA
The DNA here is from genome assembly GCA_905404175.1 of Anthocharis cardamines. Taxonomy (NCBI): domain Eukaryota; kingdom Metazoa; phylum Arthropoda; class Insecta; order Lepidoptera; family Pieridae; genus Anthocharis; species Anthocharis cardamines. Next base: position 2,861,548 of record FR989950.1, on the reverse strand, counting down.
AATTTAATTAAAAATTAAAAAGATTTGCATAGCGTTCTTTTTTCCCCTAAATATTGCCCTATTTCCCTTAGGTATGTCGTGTCGTCTGCGTCATATTATATGTAAGATATCTCCTTATACAGACAAGTGGGGATCGATCTTGTGTTCCCAGATAAACAATATTGTTTTATATATCTGCACTAATATCATAAAGAGGAAGATTTGTTTGTTTGCTACGATTTATCTCAAAAAATACTCGACCGCTTTTAAAAATTCTTTCACTAATAGAAAGCTACATTATAAGCGATTATTTTGTTTTTTGTGAATAGTACATCTACATTACATCCGTGTGATAAATACATATATATTTTTTAAAGTAATGAACATGCATATTTTTATGTAATTAGTATTTAAGTACTTACGTATAGGGTTTCTAAACTCAAGTCCACATTTCTAGTTCCTATACATTCATATCATTATTTTATTATTGTAACTCTTTTTTTCCGAACTTTCTCTGAACGAAAGCAACATTATAATTTTTCTTTTATATGTACGCTGCTAAAATTGGGATCTTTTACAATTTGCAATCCTTGAACTATCCCTATACAAAGGTCAATATAATGGTTTGACTTCTCCTTCTTTAAGTGATAAAATAACAGTTTTCATCTACGAGTACCTATATTGTTAGAGCTATCGAGAGACAAACGTGCGGTTCGCCGTTTTCTTAAATGGTAGGTGAATCTTCTGCTATTATACTTTGATCATCGTTTCGCTGTCGATTTATTAGAACTCAGTAATTTTATACTAGAACGAACAATGTAAAAATAAGTATATAAAAAATTTTATATTCTCACCCAGTGGAGAGAGTAAGATAAAACATAGTGGAAGTAATCGAACATGCGACTCTTGAAAGTAAATGTATTGACCATTTTTACAGCGTTCATTATTTTTATATACTACTAATAATATTTTCATGTGTTATTGCAATTTCTCTCGACATGGCTATCGAGAGCAACCAGAGAAATATTATAATATTGTTTCTTTTAATAAATTTGTTGTTGACACCATCTAGGTATGTTTCATGACTATAATTATGTTGGAAGTTTTATGTAGATTAGAAATATAGCAGACAAAGGTTGTAATTCGTTCACCATTTCTTCACTAGATGGCGTTACAAACCAAAAACTTTCGCTCGCAAAACACGATTTTATTTTTTATATTAAGTATAATAGCTATAAAACCTTCAAAGATTGTTATCTTACAAGTAGTACAAAGTTTTATTTTATTCCGTTATTGTTAGCTTGCTATTATTTTGTGTACAATAATTGTAACAAAAACTCTCTCTAGCATGTATAGCATCAAAATCATCAGATTCAGCGACTAATATTGGAATTTGGAACCGTATATCTTAGTCTATATTAAATTCATCTATGACCGTAATTGCCGTTTTAAATTTTTAAATTAATTAATAAACAAAAATAGTGTTTAAAAAAAAGATAAAAATATTCTTGAAGGCTTTATGGAATCGAAAAGTAATATGTATTGGCCGAAATTATATTAATTATTTGCAAAAAAGTATGTTTAAAAAAACAATAAAAGTTCTGTATTCTAGAATATTGACAATTTTTAAGTATGTTGATATAGTATGTGTTAAAGTAGTTTTAAATTTTGTAGACTTTTTATATATTTACAGCTTTATTTATTTGGTTGCCTGGAAGAAATTGTAAATAAGCAATAAGGCCGTCTTTAATGCCTTAGTTAAGATTAGTTTTTAAGTCACCTCTATGTTTATTTGTAGTCTGAGGTGATTAATATAAAGTTAAATAAATTTAGTTTTCATTGACTTTGCCGGAAAATATTATTTTGAAAATAACTAAGAGTTATTTATAGAAACATATTTAATGATTTAGATGCTATTTGCCTTTGATATATTATACTACCTATATCGATGTTATTTGCGTAATTGCGTAAACTTTAAAGTCACCAAAAGCTGTCCCTTTTTAAGGTAGAGGCAGTATACGTACCACCACTTTCCAGTGATTTTCCGATTTGAAAAAAATCATAAAAATTATATAAAAATATCCTTATTAACATACCTAAATTTCATTTTCCTACCACTTTTCTCTGCCTTAGAAAGGGTTAAGCGAAGCTTTTTCATTTAAAATCGACACGTGTTCTGTGCTTCCGTCCCGAACGAGGTATCTTTCCTTACGTTATTGAAGTTCTTCACGATTGCGTTTTGTATTTGTAAAAGCTTTTAAGTTTTTAAATTTCTTATGAATTATTGATTTTTTTTAAATTGTTTACATATAAGTTATGACAAGGCTGTTTATTTATGTAGTTATTTCATATAAAAAAAATTGAAATCCCGAGTCCCCTATTGGGGCATGGGGCAGACCCATTTCTGTATCTGTTTCACTGGTCATTATTCTTTTACAGGCAAGTAGGTGATCAGTCTTATTTACGCCACCTGAAAAAAAAACTTTTTTTAAGTGTGTTTCTCCGGGTTTCGAACCTCCTATGCTAAACACAACGCATCATTGAGTCACGGAGCCGTCCAGTAAATGGAGGAAGTTACTTGTATATCTATTACTTTGGTTAAAATTAAATAAGTAATAAAACCCTTGCGTGAAAACAATCTACGTCGAAAGAGTGTTTATCATTCAACCACATAACAAGCAAGATCTTTGTCACAATAACGGAGGCGATATTTCTTTATGATACGAACAAATGCGGTTGCAGCTGAATAGCGACATAAAATCAATGTTCGAGATATCTGTTTTTACATAATATTAGAAAAATAACCAGTTGGCATAGTAGAGATATTGCTTACTTCTTAGTATATTGATATAACGGCAAGAAAACTACAGGTTTTTAACCATTAAAATATACATTTAAAAATCTAACCTAACCTGTTAGCTGACATACATAATTATATAAGTAGTTAAATTGATATTTTTAGAAACTTCTTCTTTGAATATGTATTAGAAAATAATATTTATTAGGTACTGTATGCTACATGCTAGTAATTGCTGTTATTTCTTGACTGCTTAAATATATACGTAAATGTAAGATTTAAAATGTAATGCTAAAATGCTAAATGAAACGTAGGAGGAGAATTGATGGACGAAAAAGACATTAAAACCTAAATTTTTTGAATAATATCATAAATTCATTCAAATATAATTCATTTTCTTCATATCTAATCTCAAAAACTACTGGACCGATTTTAAAAATGATATCAACAATAAAAAGCTACATTATCAGCGAGTAAAATTATTTTCATCTAGATTGCACCCGTGTGAAGCCGGGCCGTTTTGCTAGTCTATACTTCTATACTCATCATATTATAAAGAGGAAAGATTTGTTTTTTTGGATTTTTGTATGTTATGAATAAACTCAAAAACTACTGGACCAATTTTAAAAATTATTTCAACAATAGGAAGCTACATTATCAGCGAGTAACATTTGTTGCTAGTATATAGATTGCTAGTAAATCGTAATAAACCAACAAATCTTTCCTCTTTATAATATTAGTATAGAACTATTGATAGGTAATGACCAATTGTTTGCACATAAATAACTCTATAAAAACAACACATAAATCGGACTCAGCGTGGGACTGCATTACGCTCGGTTAAGTTAATCTTTATGCATGTCGCACACGCTTATTTCATTAGCTGGACTATTGGCCAGATTATCTAAAAGTATTTTTAACTGTTCGTCGGCTAAATTTCAATATAAGGTAAGAGACAATGATGTTAAAAGTAAGTCATTACGAAGTCCATTTCACGCTCGAGAAATTTTATGCAAGTATGCATTGAATAAAAATACGATAACGTGGGTAGGAGTCCCTGAGATTATATATAGTTGGTTGAAGCTTATTTAACAAACACCAGTTTGTATTAATAACTTTGATTGTCCTTCAGTATTAATACAGCACATTCGGTTAATTTCTTCTATCTTTGAAACTAAACTTAGTCGAGCACTATCATACAGTTAACACACACATATTTTGTCATTTTGTTTTTATCAGTTAAAAATAGATTTTTTGTGTAATCTTTTAATCGAATTAAGCATATTTTAATGTCTAGAAAATTCAGCCCCAAACTGTTCATTGAAGCGATTACGCTAAGGAAAACTAAACAATTTTAAAGTCGAGCTTAATACAAAATTTTAATACTAAGATGAAGAAACATTTATCATTTTAATAGCAATTTAAGGGTACTTTCCAGTCGTCTCTTCACTGCAATAGGAAACTATAATGAAATTCGAAATGTAGCTATTTCTTGGACTGGGATAATCTTTGGAAAACGTTGAGATAACGTTTTCTAAGAGCCTTTTTTTTGTAGATAAGACCGTCCTTTAAAAATAATGTTCCTCTTTTTGGCACCTAAGTATTTTTCTAATGAAACTTTTACTGTGGTTTTCACTGGTTAATAGTTGCTTACTAATAATAAAATGCACAACGTCTCAGAGAACTATCAATGTTTAATAAACATGCCGATCAAATAATATAGTATCTAGTATCTACCTAAGTCAATATCTCTAATATTATATTTCGTTTGTACTATTATTATTATTAATATAAATTATAAATTTATTATTATCGTACGTTCACAAGTGTTCCATTATTTTACGTTCAATAAAAGCTTTGATATTTTTGTATATTACTAATCATATAATTTCTCTAGCAAATGAGGCTGAGCAAACTTAAGAAATCTCAAGATCATTACTAATTATCATGTTTATTTTCATAAGGTATATAAAATATTACCTATATATTGCAAAAGGTTCCAGAAAAGTGCATTTAATATGACTTGGTAACCTGAGTAGTCCGGTAATTGTATTATATACGATATCCGCCAAGTCCTTTAACATTTCATCCAATAACACAAGCTGTAGCTAGAATGAATTTTATATGTTTTTTATTGCAAAGTAAAAGACAAATGAAGAATTATTATATTATAATAATCATATAGATTTTTATCTATATGTTATTGACTTAATTATACAAATGCATTGACATATTGTTGAACGAAAATGGCATAATATAAGAATTGATATTATGATGGGACTGAGGATTTCAGTGAAACGAACACAGTTTGTCAATATTATTTTAATGTTAACAATATGTTTTTTTTTAAATTTAATATGTACTACCATTAAACATTACATTATTACTGAGACTAAAGAAAAATTATTATTTACATATAGATATTTTTAATGTAATTGAAAGTTATGTACGCAGAAATTGCGCGTGGAGCGTGAAACTCTTCGCTCGTTATCCATTCCTACCTGTTGCATACGAGCAAAATTGCATATTAAATTCTATTTTCATCTAAGCTAAAGTGGCCACTTGTTCAATATCTTATCTCTCTGAGATTCTTATGTTAATAAAAACATAACAATTTCTGTGAGCCTGTGGAGGTTTTATGAGTGTCCTCTTTTTGAGTTTACTTAATTTATTATTTTTTGAATCATGAAATAATTATAATGTTCAATATACTTATATAAATTAATGCCACCTAAATAAATTTTAGAATACTGTTTCTTAATCTTAATAAAAATCTAATATTTTTTTTCTTTATGTTTTGAAAAAAATAATAATAAGGATATTATTTCGTTTAAAAACTGTTAACTTAATTCTCACACTTCGCACTACGAATGCCTAATTGATGTTTTAAATTACAAATTGAAAAAATTAATTTTAAACTTGGTGAACATCATCGTATTTTATTACGGTATTTTATTAGAATAAAAAAATCCAAGTTTATGGACTACATATTTTGATTTTTGATCGTAACACTAGAAAATAAAATTCAAAACAAGAGATGTTATTTATGATAACTAATTGACATCAACACATTGATTACCGCAGGGAGGCAAATATATCTTAACTTATATTAGTTCACAGGCATATAATTTCAAATTTGGTTACAATATTCGTAAATCGAGTACCTATAATCAACCTTCGCTTCTTAATTGCTTTAAATCCCAAGTGCTCTTGCCTTGATTTATTGCGAATCTTTCACCATTGTAAACAAGCACATAACATCACATAAATTATGAGCTATGAAAGTTTCGATAAAAGTAATTAACTGCTTTACATTTATATAATAATAATAATAATTAATAATTTCAGGGAATGCTTTTTTTACTCTTATTATTAATTTATTATTTTGTAAATGTAGCTAGCACCTAGCACTTACAGTTGTAATGTATAATGAAAAATGCACACGCATAATTATTATGGCGGTAGGTACTTTGTCATTAATGCAAAGATCTTCATTAAAGTACATTCAAATATAAAATCAAACAAGAACTTGTCATGAATGTATGTTTAATTTTTATTTATTACACTAAGTTATTGAAAAGTAATAATAGTATGCTAAGAATAAGCCTAGTAGCCATAGTGATCGTGCATCCAGATACAGGGTTTCCTAGTTTTCAAATCGTTGTCTTGTCTTTCTGTATAGTTTATTCTCAATAAATACATACTCCTGTCTATATGTATAGACTGCGACAGTCTATGGTCACATGGAACGAACAGTATATAATTCTTTTTAAGTACCTAGTTCAAAATAATTACAACCTGAAATACCCATTTTGAATATAGATATTGATATGCAAGATTATGCTTATATGATTATTTCATAGATTTTTGCTCAATTTCGACTGTAATACTAACCATGCCCATGCCACACTAGTCTACTAAACTTAAAACACTTTGCTGATAGGAACTAACCTGAATACTAATACTGAATAATTTTATTTTTAACCGACTTCAAAAAAAGGAGGAGGTTCTCAATGTTTTGGTATGTTTGTTACGCGATAACTCCGCAAGTTATGCATGTATTTGGATGATTTAAACTGTCCTTCTTGGCTAGCACCAACTTCAAATTATGTCTGTTTATCTTAATCGTAATAATACTTTAAATTTCGATGTTTTCAAATATTATACCATATGCAAATTATTTAACATAATACAAACATCGTCCACAAATCGAATAGACAAAGTAGGAATAATAGGTTTATTCCAAGTTTACAGAGCCAGAGTTTGCTATTGGATGCTTAAATTACAGAAACTACTAACATAAATGTTGTTGTAATCGATTCCCCCGGGGCATAGAACCAGCGACCGTGTTTTCTGTGTTCGCAACATAGAACAGATACATCATTATGTCACTTTCACTGATCTTTTTCTATACAGGTAGGTAAACATTTCCCCCGGTCCCCCATCTGGTCGGTCGAAATATTATTATTTTTTTAATTATTTTTCCCCAGGATTTGAACCCAGGATCTTCGAAACTACGGTCACTCGATTATTTTCATTTAAGTTTTTTTTTACTTTATACTGCCATTATATACAGGAATATACCCAAACTACAACTAACATACAAAAACAAAAATATAAAAAAATAAAAATCTATTTAATATATTTATTAATAAATTTGATTTTGATCTGAACATAAACGATATATATTACCGACGATAAGCTATTATTATTTTAACTTAATATTATTATCTCTTTAAAGTCAACGAAGTCCCAAATGATTTTTTCTTATGTAAACGTGCGGCGCCAAGTGGAATTTACTCAGACATCCCGCTGAAAGGCTATGAACTTATGTGGAAATCGTTTTTACTAGTCGTAAATAATAAAGTGGATTGTAATGGACGCAATCATGGCGTTAAAAGATCCATGTAGACTTTGTTAGAACGCCTGCGCCGTAACGTAATTATAAAATTAATAGCAATGGGGAGTTTATGAGCTCGTCACTTTAAGTTAATTTTACACCAAAATCAAAAGAGAAAAGGTGTCGAATGCGTTGGCTACCTCTACCTTATACATTATCAATAAGTAGCCGCGGGTCAGCATCTCTCATTTTAGTCAGACCAGTTTCGCAGTTAATAATATTCCAAACAGTTTTATTACTAATTGATTTCGATTTGGCAAGAATACATACCCTTTTGAATATCTTCGAGTAGTTTCTTACATAAGTGTGAAATAATAGATCAGATGTCAGTGACTTTTCATGGTACAAGTTATATAAGACATCCCTGCTTATCCTTATCCTTTAGTAGACCAACGACCACCAATAAAAGAATTAAGATGGTTATGTGTCACTTTCATCATAGGACATGTAGGCACACAATTTGTATTTTGTTTAATAGAAACAAAACGGGTGTACCTACTTTTTCCTTTAAATTGGTTGATGTATTACCATTCAGCTTGATAGATTGATGCTTTATCAGAAGGCTCGTTTCCTGAAGGTTCCCAATAGTCGTACCGGTTCGGAAAACCGCCGGCGAAAGCTGATTCCACAGAGTGGTTGTGCGAGGCAGGAAGTGTCTCAGGAATCACGCAGATATGGACTTCCAGACTTGGGAAATACATACATATAAGCTGCATAATCTTACTGTAATATTTCCTTTTCTTCATCGGGCATTAAGATTCATGCCGGAGTACCACTCTTACTTGGTTCCGAAGGTTTGTACTCGATGCTTTGCTTTCTCGTTTATAATACAAGCTTGGATTGAAATTCCGCATCTTTATGTGTTTTCAAGTAAAAATACAATAGTCAGAAGTAAATAAGAGTAATCGACCACTAACACTTTAGACCTGGTCTAAGGTGTTTTTGTGTTTGTGATGGCAAATAAAGGCTTTTTTTCACCATAAAGAATACATCGTAAAAACCTATTATGAAGTAAATCTGTAAGATGTATTTGGTAGATATATGTATATAGAGTATAGACAGTACTTAAAATAGACTTAAAAAAATAAAAGTAAACGAAAAAAGTAAACATAGAATAATCAGCATTAGATATGTGTACAGAAGGCGTCTTATAGCTATAACAGCTATTTCTTCCAGACAACCCGTGATGGAGGTAATGCTGCATAAATAGATATAATAAAATAAACATCGGAAGATTATGACATGGTCTTTTGTACCCGCGGTCGAAAGGTTGCGGTTTAAAGTTTCCAATGCAGTGTTTTCTTTGTAAAGAATATTTACTCGCACAAGCAAAGGTAGTCTATCGTTAATTGAATATGTTTAATTTTCTTATAATAACAAAAGTAGCTAACATGTTGACTGTAACAAAATAAAAGGGTATATAAAGTTGTTGTTTTATTGAAATTAAATGACTGTTGTTATATTTATTCACCGCAAATGAATAAACCTGTTTAACAGGTTTATTCATTTGCGGTGAAATATCTTAAGGAATACTAATAACATTAATTTAGTATAAACATATTTATTTGCTACAAAACCAAAATCTCTAAAATAAATATATAGAGAATTTAAACAAATTAAAGTTAAGAACATAACGTATAAATCTTAATATAATATAGTATATGTGTGTTTGTATCCTGTTTTATCGCTACCCACCCTTTAAAAGCACTCAAGGCTCCATTATAAATTATTGCGGCGGCTGTATGTAACTGTTAGTATTAAATTTTACTTGGAAATTGACAAGGCTTTCATAATTTAATAGATTTTCGTTTTTGTTAATAAATTTTCGGATACAATAAGAAAATATTTAATAATAATGTTTTCTTACACTAAAGTCTTCCGTTTTCTGATTTCCGTTACCCCAGTTCTCCCATTCAAGGTGATGGAAATATTGATACGGTTGTATAGAACAGGATCTGCTCTGGTTGGATGAACTTGGTATGGACTGAGGAGCAATGAAAAACATGTGTCAGAAAAGTAATGAATATGAAAGTGATGGGTAGAAAGGAAACAATAAAGAAAGGCGAAAAAAATATGGATTGATTGTGTAAATAATTATATGTGTTTGAGATGAAAGAAGATAATGGAAAAGGGAACATACTGCGCCGCCCGGCCCCAATTAAAAAAGGGAACAGGACAGGAAGAAGAAGTTTTGTTACACTAACATAATAATATAAACAACATTTTTTTTGTTAGATATCGACAGACGAGCATGACGTTCACTTGATGGTAGGTGCTACCTCGACCACAGATCATCAGTCATCATTGACTGATGTTTTGTGGCTTGCTCAGTTGTATCCTGACTGTGTTTATTACAGAAAATAAAAATTAACTTATATAAATCGATATATGAAATCTTTGTGTGTTACAAAAGCTAAAGGATGAAATAATATGTATTATTAATAAGTGTGAAATGAATGTTATAAATATTTATTATTATATGTTTGTCACCAAAGGATCCAATTTCTGCTATTTGTGAAACTTGATAAAATCAGCGGATGTATCTTTATCCAATATGAATTATATACTATACCATGGCTGTCCAAACTAGATGGGATATAGGGTCAATAAAAATGATTATAGATTGACCCGCAAAATATTTCCAATTTACAAAAAATCGAATAATATCACAAATTTCCTAAATTTTGTTATTTAAACAACACAAAACAAACAAGAATTAAAAAAGATTTTGCGCGCCTTGATTTGCATCTGTATGATACAATAAGGTATATTAGAATAGAATAGCTTCTATTTATTTGATGATCTATATGACTACAATGGTCAAAGATGTTATTATTTGTTGATTTACTTTATTTGATAACCTAATTTGTGTCTTAAATTAGCATTAAATTTAAACATTACTTATATACTATCCATAAATTTTTAAATAAATTTCATTATACGTGGGAAGAAACTGACTTTCGTAACACAAGTCTACCTTTGTTGGAACGTCAGGGCCTATCATATTTTCAGATTAAATTTTAGTATCGTGTACAATCTGTATAAATACGCGCTATCCATGTATTTCCGAGTACTGAGTATATATACAAAATCTCGACATCAACCACTGGGGCATTAGGGCTGGCCAGACAGTGTTTCGACTGGTAGAGTCCCTCCCTTTAGGTTGGAGGAAGAGACACCTTCGTTCCTGTACAAGTTAATTTAGTAAGATCAGAATAAAGATAATCTACGTAGACACCATATTAGCCTACGATTTCATGTCTATAGCTACTACAAGCACATTGATGAAGGCGTCAAAACCTTATAAATTATCATTATAAAATGTGACTAAACACTTTTTAAAGAATCTTGAAGGTCGATTAAATTCTTCAGACGCTAACTCGTTTTACAACTTTGTTAATCCATCAGCAGCTGAATGTCAGAATGTTTCCCTTAGATGGTAAAATTAAAAGGCTCACCTTTTTTTCTATGTGCCTTTGTGAGCGCAATACTTATGTACCTATAACAAGGATACTTTTTCTTTATTTTGACACAGTTGCATATGGCAGGGAATTTTAGGGTGAATGTCACTAAGAATTAATAATGTTAATGTGAGTATATAAAATATTGTATGATCCTTCTCCTTATAATTATCTAAGAGGGATTAAAGGAGATCTTAAAGATATGGTTATTCTCCAACTTCCCCTAGTTCAAAAAAATAAGGAATATAATCGTAGAAACCTATCATAGCGCAACCAACTGGGTCCAAATGAATTTAAACAATCTTTTGATTTCGGATTTAAACATTTTTTATGAAATTCAAAATCGATTTAGATGATTAGGAGGAGTTCAGTAAGTACCTTTCAGTAGAATTATATACATAAAGATATAAATAAAATTAAGACTACTGTGTAGGTACATACTCAATCTAGATTAGTTGAACAATAACATCACTCATATTCACATTTTATCGCAATATGTTTGTATAGGCATAATCGATACTCAACATTTGTATCCCAAATTGTTATTAGAACCTATCTTGTCACATTTTTAGATAAATTTGTCATCGTGACTACATTTGTTTATCGTATCTACACTGTTATCAGTCCACAGTGAGTATTATTGCGTATATTTTGATTTAGTCTTTAATAACTATAATACACTAGCCAATAACTACGATAATGTAGGCTAATTGCTGTAGCCACAGAACAGGCTTACTTCCTGTAAAGTTGTGTTGCAGATATCTATGGTTGGCGGCCATCTGCCCGTTTGCCCCTATTCTATAAGTTTTCTCTGTCTCATTTGAGCAGCACGTTTAGTGGTAGGCCTACTTATTTATTATGTAAGGATTAATGAACTTAAAAAATACACTTCCTATAAAAAATTAAAAATAAAATTATTTTTAAGGAAAAAACAAAATCTAATTTACAAATTTAGAAGTTTTGAAGTAACTATATTATGTAGTTGTAGTTTTTAAGTCGGTTTTTGTTTTTTGCTTAAAAATAATACCTGTACGGAGCACCAGGGCTCCGCAGCGCACATTTTGAGGAACTCTAACTTGAGTTAGAATTAAACACTAGGAAATATTGGTAAACACAAATTAAATTATTTCTTTGGGTTGAACTGTGTAACATTCTTTGTAAAGATAAACATCCTGCTGCCAAGTGCCAACGGAAGCGTGGCGGATGCTACGTGGGTGACACAAGGATATGAAAAGTATTACTTAGGAATAGGCTTTTGCGAATGAGACCTTAATCCTGGTCCATACAGTTCATTTAAATCATTTGAAAACTATAAGTTATAAGATGATAAGGTTTTGTAACATTTACATTATTGTTACTTATATTTATAATAATAATACATGTTTCCTACGAGATTGAAAGGAAATATAGGATAACAAGTAACCTATTTCGTTCCTCTAATGATGTCTTTAGTACCCGAGGTTCCGTTAATAAGTGGAAAATGTTTATTTTGGTATGACACCGCAACCCAATGTTGATAACTTGCCTGCCTATAAAACAGATATGTATATGTCATTCTTCAAATTATTTCATTCTAAACAATCAAGTCGCAAAATGGAAGAACTCTTTCATATATAAATTGCACCTATTTTCATAAAATATAAAAAATAGATGCAATTTGTTGTGCCAAACAGTATGATATGAAATAAATCTTCAAACATGTTATATATTATTATGTTATTCTAAATCAATTTATCGATTACTAAACTGTAACATTTTACGGTTCTTTCATCTCAGAACGGAAATTCGCTACCCGAAGGAATTCCGATCCATCTAAAGTAAGATGCGATCAAATCTACATATATTCATATCTTCTCTCCTGTAGATTCATTGAAAAATATCTAGAACGAGAACATGGAAAACCTAGTATCTAGTAGGTTTTAAAACAGGTGATTATGAAGATGAAAGTTAACTCTCAAAAATTACCACTTACAATTCTAAAAAATACTGAGATATAAACTCATAGAGTAGTTTTATACCAAAAATTTAATTTGTTGACACCCAAACAGATAAACACTAAATGAACAATGATTGTGGGAAAGTAGAATCTTCCCGTAAATATAATAATAGTTGAAGCATTAGTACACTCAAATATAAATTTAAATAGTTTAAATATTTCGAAATTTTTTAAATATTCCAAGTCAGGAGAAAAAGTTTGTAAAAAAATATTTTTTATATTTATAGATAATAGGAGGGAATTGATATTTGAAACTCATTCAAAAACTTTTACTTTGTATTTCAAACTCCACAGGAGCCGAGTTTTACAAACACTACATAAAATCAGAGCTTCTTGCAGTTTAATTAGCTCGTAGCAATATATGCTACGAGCGGGCGGGTGTGTATCTGGGCGCTACGCTGCTACGCAAAGCTCACCTACGCGACGACACTGATGCCTATATAACCGCGGCGATCACACTTCACCTCTCATTTGCTTTCATAAACCATCTACGGTACACGGAAGCGGTCTACGAGCTTCGTAGCGCGTTAACTTTCATTGATAATCGGGTTCTACGAAAGGTAAGATATTTTTATTTTTGTATTACTGTGATTTACTAATTTTAATATTTTCAATTAAATTCAAAATACTTTATAATTATTTAGACAATTAAACAATATCTATCAAGTGATTTATTTTCTAAATATATTGCAAATATAACAGATTTATTACCTTATTCTTAAAAAAATAAGTTATTTTTGTATTTAGTTTGTTTATGAATAGATGAAAAATATGTTGATATGAATTCGAATATATGAAAGATAATACTTTATTATTTATAAACATAAAGATCATTAAATTTTTGATATCTAGTTTGAATAAGTTAAATTTCTAGTTTTATTGTACAACGTTTAAATCTCACTAGAAGAGCCTTAACGTGGTTCGTTTTCCATACAAAAAGTCATGATAATTAATGAAGTCAGTTTAGAGTTTCGATACTAAATATTTGTGCAACTATTTACTTTCCGGGAGTTCTTTGCGCGGAGTTAATAAAATAATGTTATTTTATACAGAAATCATGCATATAAAAACGTGAAATATTTATTAAGGATTTATTTTTACTACTCTAAATATATGTATCACGAATTAGACTATAATATTTTATAAAATCAATTATAGTCTTGAAAATAAATAAAATATAAAAATAATAATATTAAATAATTAACTTTCACTCTTCAGTGATATAGATATGTTATCCAAGTATAAACGGTACATTTAGAGATTATTTAAATTTAACGAAATATAATTCCAAAAATTTAGTATATATTTCCACAATTCGATACTCTATACTTTATTCATGGTAAGCTTTGAATAAAATATCACGGTTAACCTAATTAATTACCATAAGCGAGCGTGATTAACCAACTAAGTTTGCATCAACACTTTACATCAGCTTCGATTGAAAACAAACGTTATCCTATTTCACCATAAAAAAACTACATTTGTCAAATTTCAACATTGGACACAAAAAATAAATATTCATATTACACGTTTCCTGTTCACAAAGAAATGCAAATAACACATAAGGTGTTTAAATTAGAACCCTTCATACTAAATTTATATTTTCCTGGTAAAATTGGGCGACAGAAAGAAACTTGCAAGGTATTTTTTGCAAACTCGAGTTATAAATAGTTTTGCTAGCCTAACTATGGCTTTAGTTTTATTAACGTAGAAATTATATATCTCCTTTTTCTGTTTTTTTTTATGTTATCTTGTTTTTTGTATGATAATAAAGAGTATATTCTATCTATCTATTTATCTCTGTGAATATTTTTAATCAATCTATTGTTAAATTTTATTTATATAACACGTTCCTATAACAATTTAATAGGTTATTTATTTTATTCAATAACTAGCAGACCGGATAGACGTTGTCCTATCGGAATGTTGACTTCAAAAATAAAAAAAATAGATTTGAATGACTTGGAGTGGACATCAATTATTATTACTAAAAAACTAACTGTGCGTAACGTGAGCTCTTGATTGCGGAAGATAGCACAGTCCCTAACCTAATTTATTTTTAAATAAATTTTCTAGTTATTTTTTTCCTAATTTTTTCCGATATTTTAATATTTATTCTGTTATTCGGGACATAGGCTAATCCAACAATTAAGATATCATTAAAATCGGTGTAGCCGTTCTTGAGTTATAAATGGTGTAACTAACTAGATTATGAAATTACATTAAACTTATCTCCTCTCTATATAGATGAAAGTCCCATGTTTCCTTTTATTTAACTAACAAAAGTTAATAAAACACATTAATGTTTAAAGTGCTTGAATCTCATGTTCCATCTCAAATCCACCCAACATTAATGTCTACCCACGTCAATTTTAATCTAAACTCAACTATAATGTTTTAAAAGCTAAAAATTATATAAAATGTGGGAGTTTAAACCTTTGTAATTATCTAAGATAATGGAAAAGCTTTTGCCAGCCGAGATTGAATAACATTAATTTATCGGATAAATTATGTCGATGTTGTATGATAAAAAAAACTAACCACTTCTTTAAATATTTGCATAGAACACTGGTTCACATACACCTTTGACGAAATTTTAGTCTTGTTT
This sequence comes from Anthocharis cardamines, assembly GCA_905404175.1. Lineage (NCBI taxonomy): Eukaryota > Metazoa > Arthropoda > Insecta > Lepidoptera > Pieridae > Anthocharis > Anthocharis cardamines. The sequence continues at coordinate 2,845,807 of FR989950.1, read as the reverse complement.
TGGACGACTTATTGTTTGGCGATAATATAAATTATCATAAGACAAATCTTAATTCATTATCGATCGTTTTATTGCGTTATGTTATGAATAAATTACTACCTACCTACAACACTCCGAGCTTTTATGTTTTTTTTAAATGTTACGTAGGTGATAACCCAGCCATAGAACATCAGTCAATGATGCACTGTCGACCTACTTTTGAGAATTCGGAAATCCATAGACTGATACCTAAACGCGCAATGTGCACTTCACGGTTTTTCCATCTATGAAAGCATCAAAATAGCTCGGTCGGAATTTAGATATTCTTCCAACCCGATCAATGCTCGAAGTTACCAGAAGTGGGGAAAACATGCTTACAGAAAATTATAAGCATGTCGTCCCGGTGGGATTCGAACCCACGATCCATCGATGCGTACGGCAGGTGTTGTACCGAACGTGCCAATGAGCCCGTCAAAAATATTTAGGTAATATAAGTAAAATCCTCCTTTTAAGGGCGCCCTCCCTTTATTTAAGTGTGAGGCTGTGGCTGAGGTATCACCTACCATAAAGTGAACCTCATGCTCGTCTGTTGATATCTAACATAAATATAAATATATAAATATAGATAAAAAAGGGGAAAATAAAATAGGTACGTCACCACAGCAGCAACCAGAACATTCTTCTTCACATTAGAAAATAAGTCTATAACACGCACTATCACTTGATTATCAAATATTAATTATTTCAAAATAATACGAAACACTTGGATCACCGCTTGAATATTAATGATGAAGCGACCGTATATTCAATAAGAAGCGCTTTCCACGATCATCAGAACACGAGCACGCCTTTATCAAAACAAGCTTAGAAAAATTACAAAGTCAAAACTTGGCTCGACTGACAAGAATATATTGCGTCGTACCCTCAATTCTGAACATGTTACAAAACAAAAATCCTATAATCTTGCACCAATTTGCATTAATTTCATGTATTGGCTTTACGACGCACTTATAAGAAAGATGAGCATCCATATCTATTATGATTCCAGGGTAAGCTAATGTAATTAAACGAATATTTTGACTCGGGAATTTGTAATCAACAATGATTTATTTGTCATTTTTGCTCACGCCAAAATTCTATATTATTATTATGTATATCAATTTGTTGAAAAGATAGATATCAATAATAATCATTATTACGGTATTGTATAATCTATACATATAATAAAAGAGTAGGATCGAAATTACGCTTCACTAAATATTTTTACCAGAAATTAAGAGGGGTGATAAAAGAAGGGTAGCAGAATGCAAAAATGCAATTTTTAAGATTCTTGTCTGTCTGTCTGTCGGTCTGTCTGTCTGTCTGTCTGTCTGTCGCGTAATTTATACAAATATATTAAGCAAAGTCCAGGGCAACATATAGGCTTTGTTTCATCGAAATCGGTTGTCGGAAAAAAAAGTTATCATCATTTAAATATTATTTTAAAGGCACCATTTCAACAAATTGCAATGAAAACTGACTCGCGTTGAATCTTTTCGAATTGTCAGATGTCAATCACAGTTTGATATGTAAATGAAATAGTTTGATAATTTCGCCGTTTTTGATATGTGTTCGTGGCATAGTGGATATACGGTCGTACTACGTAATTTCAGATGCGAGTTCGAATCATCACTAAGGGAAATATTTTTTTGTATTTATTTTTTTATATTTTTAAAAGAACTAATATTGAAAATAGAAAATGTATTATTGAACTATTCTATTATATAAAAATGTATTTCTTATGAGATCGTTTATTTCGCATTTTTCCTTTCCAAGGGAATTAAACAAAAATATCTGAAATTAAAAGTGATCAATTAAATGAAATAAATATAGAGGTGGATATAGTATCTTCCACACTAATTAAATTTATAAAAAAATAAGTATTTAGCCAACATGGCCATTCTATTTTTTTCATTCATTTTACGTTGCATTTCTCCATACCTTGATTTTATTCGTATTTAGACATTTTCTTGGCGTCCCCGTACAATTTTCGTGCATATATTTAAGATGGAAAATGCATTGAATCCAATCTTCGACTGAACTCTTTATCTGATTAGTGGAAAAAAGACACATATCTGCATGTTGGTGACGTAAAATTTGATTGATATGCATCTCCCTAAAGTTTCTTTAAAGTCAGGTTCATTTTTTAAATTACTATGGTATTTATTTTGAATTTCAAATCATCATTTGAACCCCAACCTCAACCACTATTAAACATGTCGATAATATGATGCAAAAGCAATCGTCAATGACTACTCTGATAGCTCTTTCCGAAAAGAAATCACCAAGTACTAACAGAGGATGGAGGATATATAATATGAAGAAAGCTTGCTCAAAAGTTCAGCATAAAAGTGATCCCCACGCGAACGAAGTCGCGGGCATCAGCTAGTATATAATATATTTATGATTATTTATTGATAAGTTCAAGTCACTACAAACACTAAAAACACCATATTAGACATGTATTCTTTGGGTTCCGATTGGTCGTTGATTCAAATACCATCGGGATGAAAAATTTAAAATTTTCTTTAATTATATTATTGTATTTGATAATACCTTGGGGAGTAATCGGAGTGTTGGACGAACCACTGTCTCTCCACGCCCAAACTCGAACGAATGCTCTAACGAATAGGTCGACAGCGCATAGATTTATGTCCTTATATGGCAAACAAGTGGGAGAGTACTCATACAATCATTTTCTGAAGTACAGAATAAAGTTTTCAAGTGGTTAATATAAAATTATGAGCTAGTTTATAGAATGAAACGCGCAACTTTCCTAATATTAAGTTGAAGCGGCTTAGACACTTCAGTCAAGCTTTAAAATATGCGGTTATGCGATATATCGTAGTTTTATGCAGAAAAGGTTTTATATAGCTGTTTGTGAAGCAACAGTTTATAATTTATTCATCATTCGTACATTCAACAAGTGTCGGAATGAATATTTGTTTCTTCTTAATGAACTTAATTGAGGGAATATTTTACTCGGTTTTGGTACGAGGGGTTTTAAATTTATTTTATTTCAAAAATAGCGATCCGCCCCGGCTTCCCATGGGTACAATGTAGATGTGCTATACCTACACAAAATAAAACTTAATAAAAAACTTGCCTATATTACTCGCTGATAATGTAGCTTTCTATTGTAAATAAAATACTGTATACCGGATTAAAACGCGATTTATTGTTTAAATTATTTATCCCGACGTTTCGGATGCTTTTCAGCAACCGTGGTCGCGGGAGACTGAAAGATGACAGTTGTCTTATATTTGAAATGTCACAAAGTTGCCATATTTAATTCAATTAAATTAAAAAATAATCTATTAATTTAGGTAACACAATGTACATCTATGAACGTCAATAAAAAATAATACATATTAAATTACTAATATTACTAATATTAAATGCTTCTAATTTTACATTTACTACCAGTTCACAAATCAAGGGCGTAGAGCGGACGAGAAGAACTGGCAAGAAACTCGCCGCCACTCTTTTTAATCGCCAAGTTTTTGTTTTACAATTATTACATATTAACGCCATCTATTCCTACGGAGTTGATATTTACTGTAATTTTCTATATTATGACAATATTGACTAACGGTGTCCTCTTGTTTTTTAGTATGTTTGATTTGGGGCTTTAGATTTTTAATAACTGGATCCCAGGTGTTGGAAAGTCTCAAACCATCTTCTCTATTGAAGTTAGGATGATGTGACGGTTGCTGAAAAGCATCCGAAACGTCGGGATAAATAATTTAAACAATAAATCGCGTTTTAATCCGGTATACAGTATTTTATTTAAATGTGTGATACTCGCGTTAATAAAAGACAATATTATGTGCACCAGTACGGACTGGAAAATGCTAATAAAATTCGACGGTTAGAATACAAGAAGACAAAGGCGGCACGTCTCCTGACATCGTTGAACTTCCTCAAGAAATGTCGAGACAATAACATCATCCCAGTTTGTGTACAAATCGCGCCGAAAAAGGACATAGCTGGGAGCGCCGGTATTCTCAAAAATGCAAGTCACAAGTTGCTATTAAAACTAATTGCCAACCACAGATCGGAAATACAACGGCAAAATTTTGAAATCCAAAATGAAACAAATAATTTACGGGAAATCTTATCGGTAACAGATTGGCAACAGTGCATAAATATATTAAATAGTCGTGCTCATAACAAATTTAACATCTATAAAGAAAAACAAATAAAAAAGTTTGAAAAATTAACCGACAAATATAATAAAACATCATACAAGTTTCCGAACACCAATGACGTTGACAGTCAATGTCCAAAAACAGTTGTCAATCTGTCAAAACAAACATTAGATAAATCAACCATTGAGGGAGAAAGAAAAAAAGGCGGGAAAGTCATCAATAAGTAAAGGCGCGCTCTTTTTAAAATTAATTTTTAAAAATATTTTCTCTACTTTTGTTCTATTTCAAATACGTTACTAAGGTTCTACTAATAAAGGTTTAGTCAAAAATAAATAAAATGACCAAAAAGAGACGGTGGAAAGAAAATCCACCAGACCCACGGATCGGGTACTCTTCGGACTCAGACTCTGGAGAATTGGATAATGCGGACAAGTACTTAACTTATAAAGTTAAAGGATATGTCCGCAAGTATCCCGAAGATATTCCGCAAAAGGACTTGGTTGTGTTCTTAGCACATAAGGAGGAAGGCAAAGTATTCAACGACAGGGATCGTATGGCCTTGTCTAAGGGCATTCGGGAACATGGTGTGTCTGGAGTTATGCATTTGCGCTCCATCAACAAATATAAAGTCGGTATAACTTTTGATTTACCAAATAATGCTAATATGTTTATTCAAAATAAGAAATTATTAGATCATCTTACATTAATAGCCACAATACCAGCTGGAGGTACCGAAGTTACTGGAGTTCTCACTTCAGTGCCAAGCGATATGTCTAATAAGGAAATTTTTGGTCTGATAGGCAGCTCGAAAAATGTGGTACAAGTAAGGCGTTTCATGCGCAGAGTCAGGGGTGACAACGGAGCAATAACCTATGCTCCTACACAAACAGTTGCAGTTACCTTTGCCTCCCCCATCCTTCCAGAATATGTTTATTTAGATTCTTGGCGTCACGAGGTTAAAAAGTATATCCCTCCAGTTAAGCAATGCCTCAAATGTATGAAATATGGACACATAGCTAAATTTTGTCGCAACTCTGAGGTTTGCTCAATATGCACATTAAACCATAACTTTAAGAACTGCCTAACCGATTCACAAAATGCAAAATGTGTAAATTGTAACGGTAACCATATCGCCATCTCCATTCAGTGTCCTTTGAAAAAACAAAAAATTGAAGAAAACAAAATTAAAACAAAGAGTGTAAACTATTCTGAATTATTTAATCCAAATGCTTTTCCAGCTCTTTCTGCTCGAACCTTAGAAGTACAAATAAACAATTTAATGAAATCTAACACATTTATCAACACTTTAGTTGAAACAATTATTAAAATAGTCAGTAATAAAGATATACCAGTAAATACAACATCAATTAAAGAAGTATTAAAATCTACCTTAAGTAACAAGTTCCCATCTGCCTCATAATGGATTTGTCATATTTAAATATCATTCAGTGGAATGCTCAAAGCCTCAACAGTAATAAACATATATTTAGTAATTTCCTCTATACACATAATATTGATATAGCTATAATTAGTGAAACATGGCTTAGGCCTGAACAAACTTTTAAAATAAGTAATTACAACATAGAAAGGAATGATTGCGGTAACATACATAATGGAGTCGCAATTATAATTCATAAAAACATAAATTATACAAAAATTGACACATATTTTGATAATTCATTACAAAATATATGCATTAAAATAGCAGTTAACAACAAATACTTATATATAGTAAGTTTTTATAGTCCCTTAAACTCAGTTCCTGTCTTCAATAAAGATAAATTTGAGCAATTATTGAGGTCTATTCCTCAACCTTTCATATTTGCTGGTGATTTTAATGCACATCATACTTCTTGGGGATGTAACTATGACTCTCCACGAGGACGTAAACTTTTAGATGTCTTCGATGAAAACAACTTAGTTTTGCTCAATAGTGGTCAACCAACAACTGTAGGTTCTACAACATGGCGTCCCAATGCTCTTGACCTGACATTGGTCTCTTCATCTCTTGCATGTAATTGTGAATGGAGTGTAAACGATAGTCCTCTTGGTAGTAGTTATCATATTCCTGTTTTAATAAAAGTAGTAATTAGTGAAAATCATAACAATAATTTGAATGGGGGAAATTGTTCTAATGCTATGCATTTGCCTCTCTATCCCAACTATAAGTTAGTTAATTGGCAGAAATATAGCAACCAGGTTGATGATTTGTTAGTTGATCTAAAAATAGATAGATTAAATCCTCTTGATTCATATTTACATTTTTGTACAATTTTACGCAAAGCTGCTTTTAATTCTATTGCAAATAGTTCAAACCGCAAACCTACCAGTAATACCATTGATTGTTCTCTTTTTAAGAATAAAGGTAAAAAGTCCCCTCTCCCTTGGTGGAATCAAAAGTGTACTGAAGCTGTATTAAACTTCAAAACTGCATATTTAAATTTTAAAAATGATCCAAAAGAAGAAAACTATATCCATTTTAAAAGACTTAGAGCTGTAAAAAAGCTTGTCATAAAATCAGAAAGACAAAAAAGTTGGTTTTCTCTATGTGAAACTTTTAATAGGAATACGCCAATATCTGTCATATGGAAATTCATGCGTAAATACAACAAAACATATATTTCCAATAATTGTGACAATGATACATGGATATTAGATTTTTTGCAGAAGTACACACCAGACTATGTTTCAAACACTATGTCAAATCACAATAATAACAACATTAACTCCAGTAATAGGTTTCTTGTCAGTCCTTTCACAATTAATGAATTAATATCAGCCATAACCTCAAGAAGAGATACTGCTTATGGTCTTGATGGAATACCCTATATTCTACTTAAAAAAATTAGCATTGCCAGTTTAGAATCATTTCTAAATATACTGAATTTAATGTGGGATAAAAACATTATACCAGAAGACTGGAAAAAGGATTGTCTTATACCAATTTTAAAACCAGACAAGCCTAAGTTTTGTCCCGATTCTTATCGGCCCATAGCACTTACTTCCTGTGTTGGTAAATTATTTGAACAATTGTTAAAACAACGATTAGAGTTTTACGTAGAAAATAACAACATATTACCTTCCAATCAATTTGGTTTTCGTAGAAATTTTTCTGCCAGGGAAAGTATTTGTCAACTACAGCTTGATGTTCGTAACTCTTTGTCGGATCGTAAAAATCTGGTAGCTGTATTTTTTGATGTAGCAGGTGCATTTAACAGTGTTAATATAGATATTCTTTGTCATGAATTATTATTGTTGGGAATTCCTGCACAATTTACAAATTGGGTAAAAAAATTCTTAACCAATAGGGAAGTATTTGTTAAATTTAATAGACATCTTTATGGTCCTAGACTTTCATTCAAAGGAGTATGTCAAGGAGGGATACTATCCCCACTTTTATTTATATTGTACATTCATAGATTAAATATAATCCTAGGATCCCAAGTTAAAAATCTTCAGTATGCAGATGATTTAGTTATATACACATCAGGGAAAAGTCAATCGGAAGTCGTTCAAATTATCAACAATGCTTTAACAAATCTGTACAAATATTTTACTTACCTTGATCTTAATGTGAATCCATCTAAGTCTAAAGTCATTGTATTTGGCAAACAATCGCGTGACATGCCCACCATACTATACAATTATTATTCTTTGCCGGTCTTGCTTGAAGTAAAATTTTTGGGAGTTATTTTTACTCATAAGTTAACTTGGAATAGTTACGCTAAGCACATAATAACTAAAGCAAATAAAGCCTATAACATCTTAAAATCTCTTTCAGGTTCTTACTGGGGCGCTGATCCTAAAATTCTGTTGTTGTTGTACAAATCATTAGTTCGTTGTCATTTTGAGTATGGTTTTTATTGTTTCGCTGCAGATACTAGTGTTGTAAATAGTTTAGATCTTTTGCAAAACAAATGTTTACGTCTAATAACAGGAGCTTTCAGAAGTACTCCTATTAACGCATTGCAGATTGAATGTAATATCCCACCATTAGCCATTCGATTCAACTATTTAAAAGAAAAATTCTTACTTAAACTTTATAGTGTATGTGGTAATCCCTTTTTGATCAATTTGTTACACTCTGCATCTCATTCAAATTTTAAATCATTTTATATGCTGCAAGGTCTTCAAAATTTCACTGATTTTATAGAAAATACAAACATTCATCAATCTAAGCATGTCTTGCCATGTTACGAGGGTTCTTATAGTGGTAAATTTCCAGCAATTAATATAGTTTGTTAGACCACTGAAGAAAATACTTGATTTGCTCAATAGTTTATTCACATCAATATTATCACTTCACAATAATCATCAGAATTCTATTTACTCAACCACAGGTCAGCTGTCGACCATCGAACCAAACTCAGCGCGCCAATAATTCTTCTACCATTTTCCCGCCATTTTCCGTTTGACAGCTGACCCACTCGATTGGAGGCAATGTTGTCAGATCATAAATATAATTTAAATATGGTTCTAGCTAGCATTGCTAGTTAACAAAAATATAAGTGTATAATATTTTGTAACAGCTCGGCCATCCGATCTACAACGAGTGCCTTCGTTGGTTTTACTTTTGAATACAAAGGAACAATATTACATGGAAAATAGTAAATACAATTATTAGTAATACAAAAACGATAGTATTACTACCTGCATCTTGAGATTCACGAAATCTAATGTTGGAATATAAATGTATAATAATTAGGGGCTAACTATTACAATCAGAACTATTTATACAGAATCAAAATTATATTAAAAATTAAAATATGTTTGTTGATCAATATGTTTTGTTATTTCTTTATTAACTATACTGGATTTCAATTAATGCGAAATGATCGTGTCAGTAGAACTGGTGGTGGGCTAGCAATTTATTTAAGATCTCATATTCCATACTAAGTACTTCGCCACAACCACCTCCAATTGATACAGCAGAACACCTCCTTCATGAAATTAATCTTTCACATCAATAAATTCTTCTCGGCGTATTCTATTTTCCTAATCTCTCTACTGATTACTTCTCTTTCCTTTTGACTCATTACTTGAACAGTTAATTCCTTCTTATGATCACGTAATTTTTATGAGAGATTTTAACACTTGTTTACTAAAACGCGACCACAGAAGTAGTTAATTGATCTCGATAACTGAATCGTATAATCTATATATCCTTCCCCTTAACGCTACTCACTTTTTTCTGATTCACCTTCTCTCTTAGATTTAATTATGGTCTCCTCACCTGCTCATGTAAGTAAATTCGGGCAATATTCTACTGCAGGATTTTCGTATCACAACCTTATTTATCTCTCATATAAATTACGTTCTCCGAAATTTAAACCTAAAGTGATCATGGGTCGTAATTTCTCAGGCATAAACGTTTCTCATCTACTGCGTGATGCTGGTAACGTAGATTGGTCAGTAACTGTTAATATCGATGAGAAAGTTTCGTTATTTACCAGTATTAATTATGCTTCTACTATACGATAAACATGCTCCCGCTCGCCCTGTTATACTTAAACATCTCCCTACTCCTTGGCTTTCTGACGATCTAAAGGCTCTTACATTTAAACGTGCCAATTCAGTGCTTAGAGTTAAAAATAACAAATCAAACGGCGTGAAAAATATAAACAATATCCATAATCATTGTAACACATTGTATAGGAATGCGCTGTTGCGCAACGTCACGTTCATAATTCGATTAAGAACGGCGATCCTGTCAAAGTGAGAAAATTCCTCAGATCTCTTGGAGTTGGTAAATCATCTACTAAAGTCCCTCCTGATACTGATCTTGATTCTCTTAACTCACATTTTTTAAAATTCTTTCGTCGCTCTAGACGCGAATATTAAAAATAAGACGATAAATTCATTTTCAACCATTTCAACTCCTGATTATTCTCTGTTATTATTTAGTCAATTCACCGGAGAATATTATGTCCATTGCGTCCAAAGCTGTCAGAAGTGATTGAATCCGTGCCATGATTTTACCAATTCTTGATATTATCCTCCCTGTTCTAACTCATATCTTTAATTTCTCCATTGCTAGCAAAACCTTTCCTGACTCCATTCCCATCCAAAGTTTTTGAGCGCCTTGTCCAACAACAACTTTGTTGCTACATTAATACTCATCGCTTATTGAATCCCTTAATGTCCAGTTCGGTTTCCGTCCTGGTCATAGCACGGTTACTTCGGTGATTTACAGGTTTCGCAGTTATCTGCAGGAACGCTGGCAGCGCATTCAAGTTGATGATTCATTCTCTTCTTGGTGTGATGTCACAGATGGTGTGCCACAGGGTGGCGAGTTGTCTTCTATCTTATTTTCTATTATTTTATAAATTCCATTTCTTCTTCCTATCACATGTATGCAGACGACCTACAAATGTATACACATTTCTCGCCTGATGACCTATGTATGCCATTCTACGTACTAATCGTGATCTTCAATCTATTATTACCTGGAGTTTAATGCATGGTCTTACGGTTAATCCTGTTAAAACACAGACGATAGTAATTGGAAGCTCTCATTATATTAATAGAATTAACTGGACGGACCTTCCAAATGTTACAGTGGATGGTATAATCATACCTTTTAGTAAGATTGTCAAGAATCTTGGGGTGTACATTGATCAAAACCTCTCTTGCGTAGACCAACTCAACGAGGTGCGCAAAAAAAAGTGTATGCTTCGGCAGCCTCTTTTCGGTGGTAAAGGAATCCTCTACATATCCCTACTAAAATTCTATCATCTCACTCCTTGCTTCTTTCTATCGTGGACTAAACTGATTTTTGCTATCCTGTCCTTAATGAGATCCAATTAAATTTGCTGGAAAGACTCCTAATCTTCTGCATTCATTTTATCTTCGGCTTACGTAAATTTTATCATATATCGGAGTATTATAAGAAACTTAAGTGGCTCCCTATTCGTTTACAACGGAATGCCCATATTTTACACCTGTTCTACTGCGTACTCTTTGATCCTAGATCTCCTAGGTATCTTAAAGAAAAAATTATCTTTCTCAGTTCCAACAGTTTTGATTTAAGATCTTCTTTTAATCTTTCTCTCTATATGCCTTCTCACTGTTCTAAATTCTTTGACTCCTCTTTTACTCTCTTTTTCTAAGCTATTCGCTTATGGTACTCTACATGTAAAAATAAGAAAGGCACAAACCATTTCTTGTTTTGATTCTCTTGTTAAAAACAAATATTATTTATCGTTTTAAATTGCCTATTATTATTATTTTTTAATTTTATTATTATGATGTTTTAGTATTGTTCGTTAATATATATATTTTTTGACAAGTATTTAATTTATTTTTAATTTGTAATTATTTTACTTGCTCTGCACCGCCTTAATTTGTAAACAGCATTTCCTCGATCTCGGGTTGTCTGGAGGAAATAGCTATCTTAGCTATAAGACTGCCCTCTCTACATTCTCTAATAAGCTGATTTGTTTATATTTTTAATATTTATTTAGTGTGCAATAAAGTATTTACTACTACTACTGTCTATTCATTCATTTTGCAGGCTGTATATTGCTTCTTTTTCAGCGCCATAAAATTGTGCGCGGCATATACATGAAATAATTACACAAGCTCAGAACGATCTAGACACACTGCATGAGTGGTTTCAGAATAATTTACTTGTCATTAACATTTCATAAACTAACAGTCAATAATGTTCCTCTGCAATAAAAAAAAACAATGCAAAATACTTAGGATTATATATATCAATCACTTGACGTGGAAAGTGCATATAGATCATATAAAGGCTAGGCTGGCATCACTCTGTGGTTCACTTCACTACATGGATCCACGAAAATGTATATATCACTATTTATAAAACTCTAGTTAAACCACAATTATTATATCTTATCAAGGCATGGAGAAGTGCGACTAAAACAAGACTTGCTGAATTAGAAGTCCTACAAAACAAAATCATTAAAAGACTCTTCAACTACAATTTTCGAACACCAACTAAAAAGATCTATAGTGAAACAAGATCCTTCACAAGAATATCCATACGAACATATCGCTTTCTTACTTCGATCATTTAATACTATGTCAATGCTTTCTAAGCAAAATAATATTACTACTCGCATTGCTAGGCGAGCGAGTTTCATTGTCAATTCATTAAATGTTTTTAAGCGGCAATTGGACCAATATATTTTAAATAATTAATCATTTACAAATAATTACTTCGTACTATAAAACTACTTAAGTCTTTAACGGGATATAAATGTCTTAAACCTTATGCTCACAATAAGCAGCCTGTCACTTACTCACTATTCATTTCACGACCTATATATTACTTCTCATTGAGCGACACATCGTTGTGCCTGGCATGCTCACAATAAGCAACCTGTCACTTACTCACTATTCATTTCACGACCTATATATTACTTCTCATTGAGCGACACATCGTTGTGCCTGGCATGTTCACAATAAGCAGCCTGTCACTTACTCACTATTCATTTCACGACCTATATATTACTTCTCATTGAGCGACACATCGTTGTGCCTGGCATGTTCACAATAAGCAGCCTGTCACTTACTCACTATTCATTTCACGGCCTATATATTGGTTCTCATTGAGCGACACATCATTGTGCCTGGCATGCTCACAATAAGCAGCCTGTCACTTACTCACTATTCTTTTCACGGCCTGCATATTGCTTCTCATTGAGCGACACATCATTGTGCCTGGCTTGCTCACAATATGCAGTCCTTCACTTACTCACTATTTATTTTACGGCCTACATATTGCTTCTCATTGAGCGACACATCATTGTGCCCGGCATGCTCACAATATGCAGTCCTTCACTTACTCACTATTCATTTTACGGCCTACATATTGCTTCTCATTGAGCGACACATCATTGTGCCCGGCATGCTCACAATATGCAGTCCTTCACTTACTCACTATCAATTTCACGGCCTGCATATTGCTTCTCATTGAGCGACACATCATTGTGCCCGGCATGCTCACAATATGCAGTCCTTCACTTACTCACTATCAATTTCACGGCCTACATATTGCTTCTCATTGAGCGACACATCATTGTGCCCGGCATGCTCACAATATGTAGTCCTTCGCTTACTCACTATCAATTTCACGGCCTACATATTGCTTCTCATTGAGCGACACATAATTGTGCCCGGCATGCTCACAATATGTAGTCCTTCACTTACTCACTATTCATTTCATGGCCTGCATATTGCTTCTCATTGAGCGACACATCATTGTGCCCGGCATGCTCACAATATGCAGTCCGAGGTCATCTCATGATGCACTCCCATCCGGTACCTTCGGTCACAACTATCACCTCGTCTCGGACCTCGCGCACCGCCGCGCCATCCACAAGGACTCGCGCCTCGCAGCCGGGTCGACCACCAGCCGCGCCGCAACCTCCCCGCCGCGACGGTGACCGCACCCGACCTCCTCGACCCGAAACACGCGCGGCTCGCGCCCGACAGCGCGGAGCGCCCGCCGCACATTTTCCATAGTGCGCCGCCCGGCGCGAAGACGCTCGACCCAGCAGACCGGACCCCGCCGCCGGCTGCGACACTCCGATCCCTCACCACAACGACGCTCTTTACTGCGCCGGCCGCTCTGATCTTGATGACTCTTGTGGCCACCATTACAGCTGAGCGAGGGCATCCACAATCGATCACTGCTTATCACTTATCTGACAAAAGAAAAAGAAAAAACGCATCAATGCTCTTTTAAACAACCCTGGCATTCCATTGAATACACTTTTTATGAGTAGCTTGATCAAATGCTACTAATATAATTAATTGTTATATTATAATTTAGTGATAAAAGTATAATAAAAAATAATGGTTGGTGTATTCAGGAATCAACTAGTGTAGTCACACAACAACATGAGCAAATTATTGTTAAGAATCTCGACTATCGTACTAGTTGCTATTATTTTCAACGAAAGTTTCCACAAAAATAACACATGCATGTAGTTAATATTTACTTTATATAGTCTTTGTGGGCATAACACGGGACGATAACAAGTCGACTAGTATTATTTTTGTAATTAATTTATGGCTTTACAAAACAAGAAATAAAAAAAAAGGAAAAACATTTTTCATAACCTTGTTACCGTTATACCACTTCTGAAATTGTTAGACCACTGAAGAAAATACTTGATTTGCTCAATAGTTTATTCACATCAATATTATCACTTCACAATAATCATCAGAATTCTATTTACTCAACCACAGGTCAGCTGTCGACCATCGAACCAAACTCAGCGCGCCAATAATTCTTCTACCATTTTCCCGCCATTTTCCGTTTGACAGCTGACCCACTCGATTGGAGGCAATGTTGTCAGATCATAAATATAATTTAAATATGGTTCTAGCTAGCATTGCTAGTTAACAAAAATATAAGTGTATAATATTTTGTAACAAGTTATAAAGAATAAAGAAGATTTATTTTCAAAAGAAGAAGTAAATGAAATGCTATCAGAATGGTTAGATCATAAATTTATTTATACTGATGGATCCAAAAACAGTGAATCCGTGTCTTTTGCTATTTATGAGCCTTCCTCAAAAGTAGGCATAGGTCAGAAAATCAATAAAGATGCAAGTATATTCACAGCGGAAGCTGTCGCTATCTTAAGTGCTTTGAAACATATCGAGAATTGCTATATGGAGCACACAAAATGGGTTGTTGTAAGTGATAGTATGAGTGTTCTACAAAATTTAGCAAATAATAATCTAAATGCTCATACTAATTATGTTATATTCTTAATAAAACAGTTATGGGTTGAACTAACTCATTTAAATGTAGTAATTAATTTTGTGTGGGTGCCTTCGCACATTGGTGTTCAAGGTAACGAACATGTTGATTACTTGGCTAAACAAATTGTAAAGTCAAGAGATTCTCCTATTAATATGAGTATTCGTATTCCTTATACAGATGCAATTAGTTTAATCAAACAGCGGATGTGCCAAGCATGGGGAAATCATTCATATTATTGCACAAACGTTCAAAACAAAGGAACTTGGTTCGCCGGTCTCGATGTCCAAATAAATTCTACACCTTGGTTTTGCAAGCACAAAATATTCACAAACAAGAAATTTTATACAACTATTTCTCGCATGCGTTTTGGTCATTGTCGTTTAAATTACCATCTTCATCGTATTAAAATGGTTGATTCTCCATATTGTGTCTATTGTCAATCATCAAAAGTACAATCACTTCATCATATCTTCTTTGAGTGTTCGTCTTTCAACATTCAGCGCCTTGTGTTGTCTGATGGGCTTTTAAAAATTTACAATAAAGTTGAAAGTATCCCGCATTGCATTCAGGAGTTACTTAAAAATGCCTCAACTTTTATATTTTTGTACAGATTTGTTATTGAAACTGTTAACGATATTTAAAATTATATTTATGTACTCTTTGTTACAGTAGTAAAATAATAGGATAATAAGTTAATTATAATATTAAAGCTGTAAATATATTTTTTCTAGTAAATAAGTTTTTTCAGAATTTTTAAATTAGATTCTCCGTCACCACTCTTCGGGAGTCCTGACGGACAAGATAACGGGATTTGTAAATGGATATGTGCCTTTTCTACTCTTTGTTGGGTAGTAATAAATAAAGAATTGTACGTACGATACGTATGTAAAATCGGATTGAACAAAATGTATTTAACTGAGATTTTAAAATTAAATGACATACGTCAGACTTATGGCCGCGTGGAAATAAAGATATGATAATAACTACTTATATTACGAAAAATACTGGATATTGGAAGATTCCGTCTTTGACGGGGGTCGTCATTAATTAAAAGAAGAAGTACTATATTACAATACATATAAAGGATAAGAAACGTAAGACATAAATAAGGAGAGATAAAAGGGAAAAAATAACATAAGACAAGGCGGTATGGTCGAAAGACTTTAGCCTGCCCTATGGGCAAAAAAAAAAAAAAAAAAAAAAAAATCAACCATTGAGGTCATTGACATAGTATTAAAATTGAGGTACTAAATAAAGGCCTTAATTTTGCTCCTGCGCCGCGAAAAATACCCTGTGAAGAAATAGTCAGCTACGTTGAGGAATGTATCCATAAGAACACGATTCCTAAAGACGATGCGGAGGCAATCCGGCAAGATATTTCGTGCATATTACGAACTAGCAAGCCGCCAAAACCTAACATCTCTCGTGCGGAATCAATGGCTCTAAAACAACTACGGGCCAATAAAGATATCATAGTACTCCGAGCGGACAAGGGAAACGCGACGGTCGTGATGGATACGTCAGATTATGAACACAAAATGTCCCAGATCCTTGCAGATGTTTCCACCTACAAGAAAGTTGAAAAAGACCCAACAAACAAGGTAATAAAAAAGACATCTGAATTGATCAATAAACACAAAAAGACACTTAATCTTGACAGTAAATTCCTCACACCTGCATGTGCAAAGCCTCCAAAAATGTATGGGTTACCTAAAATTCACAAAATAAACACACCTTTAAGACCTATAGTGAGCCAGATCGACACACCCACACATAAACTAGCTCAACACATGGCTAAAGTACTTTCTCCCCTCAGAGGGAACAGTAGTGCTCATGTTAAAGACTCATACCATTTTGTTGAAACTATTAAAGATCTCAAACTCTCCAACAATGAAACCATGGTAAGCTTTGACATTGAGTCTCTTTTTACTAATATTCCTGTATCGGACTGTCTAAATATTGTTAAGAAAAGGTTATCAGAACACAACATGTCACCAGAATATGCAGATATTTTAGAACATTGTTTAACATCTGGCTACCTAATGTGGAATAGTGAATTCTATATACAGGTTGATGGGGTGGCTATGGGCTCTCCAGTCTCCCCTGTTGTCGCTGACATTTTCATGGAGGACTTCGAAGAAAGAGCCCTGGCCACAAGCCCGGTTAAACCGAGGCTTTACAAGCGATATGTAGACGATACCTTTACTATTCTGCCCACGGAACACATATCTGTATTTCTAGACCACCTCAACTCCATACATAGTAACATTAAATTCACTATGGAGAAGGAGAATAATAACTCACTGGCCTTTCTAGACATTTTAGTGGTTCGGGGAGGGGATGGTACACTTGGCCATACTGTGTTTAGAAAAATAACCCATACTGATAAGTACCTCAATGGTGATTCCCACCACCACCCTTGCCAACTCTCTTCTGTCGGTGTATGTTTGTTTCAGAGAGCCCACCGCCTCTGTGATGCTGCCCACCTCAACGGGGAACTGCAGCATGTTAAGCAAGTACTCCGTGACAACAAGCTGCGGGTGCCTCCACAGCATCACAGAAACAGGAATAAACCACAAACAGTACAACGTCAACCAGCCTACCTGCCTTATGTGAAGGGTGTTACAGACAGGATTGGAAGAATCTTAAAACGAGCTTCTATTAATACAGTTTTCAAGCCACACAAGAAGATTCAACAGTTCTTGAGACCAATAAAAAGTAATATTCCTTTGCAAGATTCAGGTGTATATAAACTGGATTGTGACTGTGGTTTATCCTACATTGGGCAAACTAAACGTAGCATTTCAAACCGACTTAAGGAACACATTGCGGATATCAAAAACAGACGTCACTCTAAATCAGCAGTATGTGAACACACTCTGGATAAACCAAACCATTACATACGTTTCGACCAACCAAAAATCCTTGCTAAAGAAAGTAGATTCTTTCCCAGACTAGTACGTGAGGCTATTGAAATTAAAAAACATCCTAACTTCAATAGAGAAGATGGTTTGAGACTTTCCAACACCTGGGATCCAGTTATTAAAAATCTAAAGCCCCAAATCAAACATACTAAAAAACAAGAGGACACCGTTAGTCAATATTGTCATAATATAGAAAATTACAGTAAATATCAACTCCGTAGGAATAGATGGCGTTAATATGTAATAATTGTAAAACAAAAACTTGGCGATTAAAAAGAGTGGCGGCGAGTTTCTTGCCAGTTCTTCTCGTCCGCTCTACGCCCTTGATTTGTGAACTGGTAGTAAATGTAAAATTAGAAGCATTTAATATTAGTAATATTAGTAATTTAATATGTATTATTTTTTATTGACGTTCATAGATGTACATTGTGTTACCTAAATTAATAGATTATTTTTTAATTTAATTGAATTAAATATGGCAACTTTGTGACATTTCAAATATAAGACAACTGTCATCTTTCAGTCTCCCGCGACCACGGTTGCTGAAAAGCATCCGAAACGTCGGGATAAATAATTTAAACAATAAATCGCGTTTTAATCCGGTATACAGTATTTTATTTAAATGTGTGATACTCGCGTTAATAAAAGACAATATTATGTAGCTTTCTATTGATCGAATAATTTTTAAAATCAGTAAAGTAGTTTTTGAGTTAAATGGTAACAAAGAAACAAATCTCTCCTCTTTATAAGATTTGTATAGATACTTTCTAACCGCTACATTCAATCAACTACAAGCTGACTGAAGTATTAGCTAGTCCTCAAACAAAGGTTTCTATTTTCTCAATATACAAAATATTTTTTAAACACATCAGACATCGCGTCAGAACTTGAAATTCCACCCTAACCACCTCGATGTCTGGCGATCCACAACTGCGCGATTCGTAAGGCACTTTTTTCCACCATTCCGTGGAAACAAACACCGGCGGATTTTCCGAACCGATACGACTTGGGAAACCTTCAAGACGACCAACCCACTGTCACCAAGACTGCTGATGCGATGGGAGGCGGTAGTCGCTTGCCATCAGGTGACACACCTGCCCGTTTGCCTCCTCTCATATAATAAAAAAATACACACGTTTTGTTAGGTTAGAATTATTGTTAGTCTTCTATAATATTTCATAATTCAAAAAGTCAATTTAAGTAGCTTATAAGTTAAACCAAACAATGAATAACATAAAGGGGGATCTTAACCTCATCAGCATGGGATATTATTTCAATGCGTTTCATAATGTATTCGATCGAATATTCAATCCCTCTCTGTATAGCATCTGAGGCTTCGAAAAATCTCGTTAGTATATGACAGTTTGAAGACATTGTTGAAGAGTAATTTATATGTACCTGTATTAGGGTTGTCAAATTCAAGAGTTTAAAAAAAAACTAAATTGTTTTGTAATAGCTCTATCACATTTCAAAGGATACTAAAATAAAATTTAAATAGGACTGTGATAAATGCAAAGGAATTTTTTTGATGTTTCTACAACCTAAGTACCTACTATTCGTAATATTCATTACAACTAAGAAGATAGCATCCCTAAGACATGCATGATAGACATTTAACTAGCAAGGCCGGAGATATTGCTCTAGAAGGTTCATTTGTTCAGCATGAACGCGCTTGCATATTAATGTGGCATCGCTTTTAATTCACTAGAGCTCCGTAGAAATTGCAATTCCTTGAGCCTCGAGGTATAAAGTAACAGCAGTGAGGACGCTAACTAAATACATTAGCTCTGTTTAACCGAGGAATTCAAGGTAGATTAAGATGGCAGACGTATTTTATTAATGTCGCTGTAGTTATAAGGTCGTTTTAATAAATTGACTCTTTGGGTTTTCATCTATAATGAAGGTTAGGTATCACACTGAGTAATTAATTAATTAAAAGTTTTGTCGCTTCGTAAATCACTAGCTACGCGGTCGTAGCAGTGCTACGAAACTATACAAATGAATGTTTAATCGCAGAAATACACAAATAAAATAATATTTTAAAAACAAATTATAATAATCAAAATATAGTATAAAATATATATCGCTGTAAAAGTAGTATACTTTTAAATGTATTATATTACCTGTACAATGTACATATTAGAGGTGTGCACACGTGATTGTCTATCGAAACCTAGTTAAATCTCATAATCTGTAATGTGTTTAGTTTAAGTTTATGTATCGTTTCTTTCAAAGATAAATATGTTATATGAAAATAAATAGTATTATTTAACAATAATAAACAGTATCAGCCAGTTTAATTTTTTTTACCTAAAAAAGTGAAAATTGGTTTTAAAAAATAGTTTTATTTGGGAAAATATTTATATAATACTTTTTTGTAATCATCACAATACAACCTTCTCTATGAAGATGGGTTGGCCATTGGTAAATAATATTTCGTGTATCCAATTATTTGTCAAGGCAGTTGCGATCCGTTGGGCGCTGGGTCGCATTTACTTGGTGTAGTGACGCAAATCCCCATAGGAATATTCTCACAACACATTATTATATCAGTTTCATTTTTAAGAAATCATTCGTAAACAATTATTATTATAGTTGAAATTACAATCTACATAAATATAAAAATGAATATAGTTTGTGAGGTAGAGCTAACCTAACCTAACTGTTTTTTTAATATGATGTAATAATTTTTCACGTCTACTTAATTTAAATAAGTGCTATGTCACTATATGCGTTTCTTAATTTTGGGTGAATTTCCTAAACACATAAACAGATTTGAAAGGACAGTCATTGGCTGGTGGAGGATTTTCAATAGGGACCTTCAAGACACCTGTGATTTACCGCTCTGACCGCATCACCACCTATTGTGGGATCGTTCAAACGGTTGTCTTTAATTAGGTTAAATAAAAAAATTTTTTTTAGCTCCTAAAACTAAGAACAATCTCGTTATCTAGGAACTATTTAGAATTCTTCCATAAAAACTGCACTAAATTTTAAACCTCTTCCATGTAGACATCTAAAGGCGACTAAAGTAGTCTGAATAAAGTTATTTTATGTTGCGGTTTATTGAATATATACCTACAGTATTTTGAACGTTTATTAAATAAGCCCATAACGTAATTACCTAAAACAACATTTATTAAAAATGAAGTAAAATTTATCAAGGATCGAAAACATTTTCATAACAATATGTTTAAGTACTTATCTTGTTTTCATAACATGGGAAAAAACGGCTTGAAATCTTCACGCTAATATAAATGTTAAGAGTCTCGATTACGGTACATTGTGAGTCACATGCCCTAATAATTCTTATATCCATCCTCTCCAACGGTTCGTTTATTTCGTTCTTATTTCTTAAACTCATATTTAAAAACCTTCTTCTATACTAATATTATAAAGAGGAAATATTTGTTTATTTGTTACAATTTAATTCAAAAACAACTGGACCGATTTTCAAAATTCTTTCACCAATAGATAGCTACATTATCAGCGAGTAATTAATAAATACACGCAGATAAATACATCTACCTCGCATTCAAATACAATAGAAATCTTGAAAACATCTTTGATAATGAAAATGTACGTTTATTGGATAGAAAAAATATTTTTTTCCTAGAATGTAAAAACGTCAGATCTCATTCGCACATTCTATCCCCTATATGCTAGGCCATAAAAACTCGTTTCAAATTCAAAATTCTGAAAAAATATGTGTTTGAATTTGGATTGTAGTCTGGCTTTCAAAATTTATATATGTTTCAGAGAATTCAGTTTTTAATTGATGATTTGTTTCAGGCACAGCAAAATGAATGGATTCTCTATGAACAGCATAGCGTTGTTTGTGGGTGTGCTATTCCTCATCACCTCACTTGTGATTGCTGCACCACTGGTAATAGACTGTCTTTAATAAGAATAAATTAAGTCAGCTATATCTTTAACAGCTCTGCCTCATTGAGGCTGCTTAGTAGTCGATGATATACATATATTTTGAAATCAATAGACCGAATTTTAAACTATCTGTTTTCTAGACTTTTTTCTTTATGAACGTGGGTTTTAGACATGTTTCTAGACATGAGCAAAAACATATTTATAGAATATTATAAATATATGAGGGGATCCACACCTATCGTCACCTATCATATTTCTATAAATAAACCCCGAGTGCTTTGTTGGACACATATACTTTATACATTACTTATATAGACACATTTCTATATCTGTTTAACTTCTCATATCTTTAAAGTGACAGATAAGATTTTTCTGTGCCCAACCAAAAACCTATTTCTTAATAAGTTTATTCTGTGCACAGCCCGACAAAAATCTCTTTAATTCTTGGTATTTGAAACCGGATCCCTCGGTACCAAAACACAACACGTATACCACTGAAAAACTCCGAGCTCACCTAATTCTATAACGATTATTGGCAAAACATTTTCCAAAAACACTATTATTTATATAATTAAGATTTCTGCAATAGCTACTCGTAACCTCCTAAAATAAGAAGGTTAAAACTTCTTTAAAGAAACTTTTACTTTTCTTATTGACTGGATCACATACTCATAAGTTGGTAATTACTGTAATCATACATAACTAATAAGTATCTTTTAATAACTTCTCATTGTGAGTATTTGAAGTAACATGGATATTATAGATTACGCGGACGGTCAATTGCACTCACATGGAAGCAGTTTATAACTTCTAGTCATACGAAAAGAGTTTACTTAGGAATTTGATAATTACTGAAATAATAATGTTTATTATTTAGATCTCTTTATTGCACAAACTAATTACAATATCAATGAAATTCTTAAAAATAACTTAAATACTGGCGACTTTATCGCTCTCAGCAATTTCTCCAGTAATAAAGTAAAAAATAATAATAAAAGATAATGCCAATTTAAGCCCTTATTTTACCATATTTGAATACTCACATGTTACTAATTAACCAGAGCTAAATATACAAATATTTATATAGGAGTCTGAAGACGAACAAGTTGAAAATACATTGATTGGCCGATCTGACCTGGGCGATGGAGACCTAACATGGGATGCCCTCAACACGGCTGCACTACGCAAAATTTTGTTGCAGATGGACGCTGAGGAGAGGTATATTTATATATTCGTATAGATTTATAATATCTCTTATATCTAACAAACCCAACAGATTTTATCTTGTCCGAACGTTGTCCTCAAAATATCAAAATGTAGTTGAACCTAGAATCCTATCGTAGCTGTCAGAGTACTCTCTGTAAATAAAATAAAACTCTAACACTTTTTATTAATTTTAATGTAGGCCAACATAGATGGTGCAAAAATTGTCGTCTAAATGCATTAAGATTTCTTTTTTCCGATACAAGGACAAAAATGTTCTCTCGGCTTTAGCAAAGAGCAAAAATTCAAAAGCTTAAAATTATGTTTCAAAGATATTATAGTAAAAGTAATATGAACTGCCTTCGAGTTCAAAGTAAGGAAGTCGTTTTATATAATTTAAATGCAAACATTTTAAGTTCATACAGTTAAGCTTCTTATTTCACTTTGCATTTGCAGAAAAATAAACAGGATTTTGTGCAAAGCACTTGGAGGAAATGGTTACGTTATAATATTATTTGCAAACATAACGAGTGCATTGTAACTTTTCAAGATGAAAATCATATACCTACCTAATTTTGATATCAATACGGATACCACGAAGCGCTATTTTTTATAATCCCTTATTAAAATATTTTTCCATATCATGGTTATACATAGATGGTCCTAAAGTCCATCAAAGTATAAGACTGTGTAGTACGACTATACCGTAACATTATATATACATATATATGTTATCTGATTTAAATATATATATCATTAAAAGTGCACTGTATGTAGATGTAAAACTGTGGAACAATTTAAATGTTTAAAAAAACATAAACGTATAAAACTTGCTAAATTCATTCCACCATAACATGAACCGAAATAACTTAAAATCTCACTCATACTACCATCTGCCACCATACAAGCGTTTGCATAGTTAACGACCAAAAGGCTCGCGAGCTCAGCTCGCGACTCTCTTGAATTGTGTCTTCACAGAAACGAATCCATAATTTAATTCTTCACAGATACACTTATACAATAAACATGTACACCGTGTCTATAATACAGTAAGGTATTTATGTTACCTAGGTTGGGAATGAACCGTGACACTCGCTCGTGGCCAAGACAAAGCCGTGGATGGGGAGCCCGCAGCCTGGATGGTCAAATCACTCGGCCCTGGCGCGCTGATAAGCGTCAGGCGCGATTTCGTCAATGCTACTTCAACCCTATCTCCTGCTTCAAAAAATAAATACCAACGGACTCATTACGACGATTGCAAACAAAAATCTTCTCTGTTTAATTTAAAATAAGGTCACTTATGCAATGTAAATAATATGTTCTGAATTTAATAATTGTTAGAATCCATTGACGTAGTACTTTCAGTATTTTTTTATAAAATTATTCATGGTTTTAGGAACTATAATTGTATACTGTAATATCCGTGTTACAAAATTTGAGTCGTATGAGAATCAAAAATAATTGGACTCTACCTAGAGTATCCAATCAAAACTGCAGTATTACATCATTCATTACACTTGATAGAGAAAACGCCTGTTAGTTTTATTATTAATTAAATACCTCAATTTATATTGTAAGATTCAAACTTTAGATTAATACAATTCAAACTCAAGAATAAGCTCAGACTCGAGTCACATCTTGTAACGCGACCCTAAAAGGTTTATGGTTATTAAGTTTATGGATCTGATGATAGTTAAGTACAAAAAGTAGTTGGTCTCACAAAGTACAATAAAAAACAGTCACGTGCGAGAGACCTTACCTTTTTGTGTCGCTTTTACATCGTAAAATGTAAAGCTCTAAAATTCGTTATCACTGTCACCTTCTATCATCTTTGTATATGAGAAATGTCTTACTCTAATAGAATTAATTATACCTGTGCCGTATATAAACGCCTTTTATTTCTATACAAGTAGAAATTCCCTGTGTAAGTACCTAGAAAAGAAATTGAATTTTCGGAAAACTTTACAGGCTTTTTCCATTTTGTAACGAAGTCTATTAAACATATATAGTACACGGGTTAAATTGAATTTATTAGTAAGTATACATTCCAAATTCTATTACACAAGCTATCTAATAAGTATTCAGATATACCATAATAGTTATTTATGACGTATATTAGGTACGTTATTTTAAGTTAAAAGCGTTCTAATCCCTGAATAAAAGTTGTTGTATGTAAATTGTGTTCATTATTTTACAAAATTATCGATATTTCAAAAATGCTCGCCTCCAATCCTTTTTAATAATTATAATTAGCTAGGATTGACAGCTAGATAAGAATTCCCGCCAACTTAAAAAAAATATTTTTCTCTATAACTTTGCAAGAAATTAGCTATATAGTTAAAATAGCAAAACACCTCAAAAAATTATAAAACACACAATGTTATCCATAGCACCATATTGTGTAAATAAGGGTCTTCAGCGTACACTTGATGTAGGTCGAAGGGTTATATACCCAACTAAAATGATAAGGACACGACACGTTTATATACTATAAAAATCACAATACATTAACGATGTAGACATCCTCTACTCGTGTCAGACGGTCGATCCTGGATCCTGGTAGCTCCGCCTTTGAAGTACGTAAATTGATCTAATACATAAATGAACGACTATATTCGATACGCTTCCTTCCTTTATAAGTTTAGCAGAGTTCATTGAGAAGCTTTCTTTTTTGTCTAATTTTTATTAACAGGGCTTTCTTCAATTTTAAGAGAAGCTTTCTGAAAACGGAATATCGTTAAATAAATCTAGAACAGTGCACAGACAATTTTATATTAATTTAAAATAAATAGTTCTTAATTTGAAAATTGATTAAACCCTTCAAGTATTGTTTTTCAAATTGATGAACGTCTATTTAAAATATTATTTTCTGGAGATTGGGTGAATAGTTAAGAAGGAAAATATACATGATAATATACTAAAGATCACCAAATCTATTTAAATATAATATAAGAATTTAAACTATCGAATATAAAATAAAAAGAACTAAGATACTAACCGCGGAATACTGAAACGGTAATCAAAATTGAGGGCTTCTCAAAATATATCTATCATCCATTGTGCGTTTATTAATGATAGGGACAGCCAAACTTTTGAGTACAACTTAATGTTGATTCGCGTTCGAGTATTCGGCCCTAAGATACTTAAATAGAACTCAAAAAGTATAGATATTACGTATTATTTGAAGTCAATTTCTAACCAGCAGTGTGAGCTTGGTGGTATGTTCATCAGCAACATGTCATCTTTGATACTTTACATTAGGTTCAATAGACAGATACCGAAACATGTAATCTACGTTTGGGTACTTTTTTTTTTTATCTCAGATATCGACAGACGAGCATGAGGTTCACTTGATGGTAGGTGATACCTCAGCCACAGAACAGAACATCAGTCAATGATGCGCTGTCGACCTATTTTTTTACTTCGAGCATTCGGAAATCCATAGACTGAAACCGAAACGCGCAATATGCACTTCACGGTTTTTCCATCTATGAACGGTGGTTCGTTACCCGGTCGGAATTTAGATATTCCTCCCACCCGATCAATGCCCGAAGTTACCAGACGTGGGGAAATTATAAACATGTGTTCCCGGTGGGATTCGAACCAGCACCCATCGATGCGCACGGCAGGTGTTCTACCGAACGCGCCAACGAGCCCGTCTTTTTTTGAATTTTTGCACAGTGATTGTAAACAGACAGAAAACCCGTGTAATTCTTGAAGTAGTAAGACTAAGAGAAAACACACTCACATAAATTTTTTAGACGTGACTCAGTGCGATTTGAACCCACGTTCCCTTTGAAACCAAACGGAATCTGAGGCAGCTTAACTATTTCCCGCGCCATCACGCTCTACCGTAAAAGTGAATAAATAAACAAAAATCAAAATATACTTAATAGATCTATAATGGATACTAATGGAAATTCATATTATTTAAACACCCTAAATATGTTTCGTATATTATAATTTGCAAATAACAAATTATGATTTGGGTTTACAAACGGCTCGTTCCAAGAAGGAGTAGTAGACTGGGTACGGTTGAAACGGTGGACGGTTGAAACAAAGCGAATATCTCGACACTGTGCGTGATGGGGTGAGGGGTGCAAGGAGAGAAAGAAGCGGACGACAATTCGAAACACGAATTTTAGTGTTGGTCGGTCTTCGTGCGTTGTGTTTGTGTATAGGAAGCCCCATTGTGTTTTTTGATGGAAAAGTAAGTATTTTTGTTCATATATTTTTTGCAATTATTATGGTTTTATTAAAGTTAGAGTATTGAGAGTTTTGTATCGTTTTAATGTAAGATTGTGGAATATGGCTGTATGATTAATTTTCATTCAAGTTTACTATCATACTTACTGTGAACCGTTTTATACCTAGAAGAGGGGTTGGGGACAGTTGAAACATTTTTTGTGGGTACGGTTGAAACAGTTTGTTTATTTAAATTTCTTGTTTCTTAGATGCCAAGGGTACGCCAAAGGAAGATATTATGTAGATGTACAAGCTGGGTCTTCATTAAGAACAGCAGCAGAAAAGAATGGACTGGGATTGTTACATTTAATCGGCATTTGTTTACTGAACTCGATTTTGTACCTGCATTTCTGACAGATACCTTGGCCAAATCCTGTAAAAACAATTGAGGCAACTGAGGATATTCAAGAATACTAGTACACCTGAGGATAAAAAGTCAACACCATCACCTTCTATTTTAACTCTCGAACCACCAGAATAGTCGGAGGAGCTTTCTGATGCAGCTCTTTATGTACAACAACAAAATGTAAATAATATGCCACAGTTAATTAATGTTTTTGAATTATGAGAAATATAATAGCAAGTAATTAGTACACAAAAATACAAAAAGAATAATCATCACCAACATCTGATTATTATATTATAATTTTAATTTAGAATATGTAAACCTTTGAAGGCTGTTTAAAAATAATGTTAGATTATAAGTATCGTGAAAGACTTGTGAGTCGTTCAATGTTATTAGATGATAAATAAAATATGTTAATTTATAATATTTTGTATTATTTTCATGTGTTACAATTGACCCAAGGCACTGTTTCAACCGACCCTGGCATGGGGACGGTTGAAACATATTACTTTTTTTTTTAAATTTGATTTTACACATAAAATACAATACAGTGTTCTCAAGTAACATTACCCAATAGTAGACAGATATATGGTCTTTTATTTAAGATATTTACGTCATCGCTGGCTTAACTAATCCCGATGCAATGGACGATAAATGCTAAAATGTTTCAACCGTACCCAGTCTACCCTAGTGGTGGTTTTCATAATTTTTAAATATAGAATAGATTATAAGCTAGCTTTACACGTATTTTCACAAGTAACCCTGTTATTATAAAGAAAATAATGATATTAACGATAATAAGCGTAATTTTGTATACCCACACAAACAATTTAAAATTTCATAGAAACGAAAATAGTGAATCACGCTCGAATATCGTCTTCATCACAACGGGTGGTGGCGTCAGAGATGTCTCGAGCTGAGTACAATATTGACTTGCGTACTTATAAACCTTTTTAACTTTTATAAGAACATTATGAATTGCCTGCTTTTTTTGTTTGTGGAACAGTTTGGTTAGCTATAACGCTCTAGTAATGTCGAAAAGTTGTATTTATTAATATTAATTAATAATGATCGAAACAGAAACAAACGAATACTAGTGTAGTATAGATTAGTGGCATGGACAGGGAACTGTAGGAAAGGACTGGATGAGGCTAGCTAATGAGAGAGATAGATGGAGACAGTTGGAGAAGGCCTATACCCAAAATGGGGCCATGAATTAATTTTAAAAAGTTATATGTACTAAACCTGTAATATTCATGGATTAAATAAAGGCTTAATTATTATTATTAAAGATGATGATGGTGTTGTTTTATTGGGATTCAAAAAAACTTCAAGCTAATACAAACGAGGTAAAACAAGTTATTGTTAAAAATTAATCAAGAGCTATTTATGTAAAATGCTAAGATAACTAGCCAACAAGGAAATTTCATTATAATGTTTTTGCCTTGCACAATTAATCGGTACAACCATAGATATTATAATGTTTTAATGAAAACATTAAAGAAGCTGTTTGGTAGTACTATAGTGCAAAATGTTATAATTTGAAATTATTCGCATTTTTTAAAACGACAAGCTCAAGTTATGCCAAGAATACTATAGTGAATATGGTCTAAAATACTCACAGTTACCCTATCTACCTCCTCCTATATTCTGCATCGCTGTACCAAACATCATGTCATACCTAAAACTATTCCGAAAAATTATCATTTCTCTTCTCTAAATTATGGTGGAAACATCATCGAAATCCGTTTCGTAGGTTCTCAGTTCTCTTACCACTTACAAGTATTGACAGTTGAACCTTAATTGATTATTAGGTTTATATACATTATATACAAAACAAAATAGGTACATATTATATTTTTGTATAATTGCCGTCATAGGTTGATAATAATATTTTGGTTGTTCAACGTGACGCAGTACCTACGTGGTTGCGACACGTGATTTTTTTCCTCTGTTCATTAAAACTTTAAAATGAACTTCCTCAATAAATCCGATTTAAAGCTTTGCTTTTGTCTGCAACGTCAATGTTTGATAATTAAAATGTACTGTTAAACCTGGATGTTGATATATTAAACGAACGAAAAATACTAATATTTTTTATATAGTTATAGTACAAACAGACAAACAAAAAAACAGACAGAGAAACAAAAAATTAAAAAAAAAACTGGGTGTGTTCTATTTCTCTTATGTATTATTTCTATGTACAGACATTTGTCCTCTATAGTTTTATTATATGTATAGATAAAAATAGTGCAAAAAGTTTAAATAAAATACTGTATACCGGATTAAAACGCGATTTACTGACTGTCTCCAGTCTCCCGCGACCACGGTTGCTGAAAAGCATCCGAAACGTCGGGATAAATAATTTAAACAATAAATCGCGTTTTAATCCGGTATACAGTATTTTATTTAAATGTGTGATACTCGCGTTAATAAAAGACAATATTAAGTGCAAAAAGTTATTTTGTTAGGCAAAGAGCGTATGAGTTTATTATTTCGACTAGCGATCCGCCCGGCTTCGCACGAGTGCAATACAAAAAAACAACTAATTATATAAAAAAGTAAATCGCTGATATTGTAGCTTTGTATTGCATAGGTGAGAGATTTTAGGTGAAGTCGAGTAGTTTTTGAGTGAAATCGTAACAAACAAAATACCTAAGTAGTACAGATTCGATTATATTTAATTACGGAAAAAAATCTACACAAAATGTCATTGTCATCTTGAAAAAAAAAGTTGATTACATTTTTCTAAATTAACAATAACGGTATTTTAAAAATATAAAGTAATTACATTATTACAGTTGTTGTTCATGTTCACCTCCATGCTTGATGCTTTTACAGAACTAGCTGAATGATATTTGATAAAAAAAATACTAATTTTTAGATTTCTTCTTCTTCTTTTTTAATTAATGGCATTTCATGGCTCCTCTTCACATTGGGCCAATGCAGGCGAATAAAGGCAATGACGCAAGTGTAGAGGGCTTAAATGTCTGTAATCGGCGTTATTTGTACGTATTCGGCGCTGTGTCGGTACATCAAAGGAATGCTTGCCCATTATGGCGTGCCCGTCCACACAATCGCCGATTACTCAGTACGTAGTTGTCTCGGATACAGTACAGACATATTTTTGGCGATATAGAAATAAAGGTTGCGTAGAGACTTTTAGGTTCATAGAACTATACCAAAAATAGATATGCATTTGGAATCCCAAAATAAATGATATTATTATTATTATACTCTTTATTGATGAACATTCTCACAATTACACTTTTTTATATAAAACTAGCGACCCGCCCCGGCTTCGCACGTGTCTAGATTTTTTGACACAAAAAAGCAGGGGTTGGTAATAGAAGAGTTTAAATATAGGGTTGTATGTATTTTTTAATACCACATTATAAAAAAATAAAAACAAAATAAAATCGTCCAAAAATTAAAAAAAAAAAATTAAGGGTGAACAACCCTTATCACTTAGGGGTATGAAAAATAGATAGTAGCCGATTCTCAGACCTACTGAATATGCATATAAAATTTGGTAAAAAAAGCCGTCTCGGAAGAGTACCTACGGTAACTAACATTGTGACATGGAAATTTTATATATAAGATAATAATATTTTTAAAAAAAGTATAAACTTGGGCATACCACCGGCAATAAGGCCATAATCAGCCCAGGCTACCGGTGGGGGGGAGGCAGAGAAAGGAACCTTCTCAGTGAGAAGTTCTCACAATACGAGCCATGTCCAGTAGTACTGCCTTCTGCATCTTATTATTATTATTATTATTACATAAGCACCTCAAAAATAAATATAAGTAAACTATTAAGTAATAACGTAGGTACTGTACTAAATATTAAATAAGTGTAGGTAGATAATGTTAATGTGTCATTTATTTAAAACCCTAAATGATTATATACGCAGAGTAAAAATATTGCCGCAGCCGAGATCACCTCGGTATTCATTTTCGATAGACGTCATATCACAACAGTAGACAGACAGTTAATGAAGGTTCACGATAGTGTGGAGGGTTGCCCGATCATGGCGGCGATCTTGGACGATAATTTGATAGGCCATCATGGCTCATTGTGAAGAGGAGCCTTTAAATGTCTGTAATCGGCGTTATTTGTACGTATTCGGCGCTGTGTCGGTACATCAAAGGAATGCTTGCCCATTATGGCGTGCCCGTCCACACAATCGCCGATTACTCAGTACGTAGTTGTCTCGGATACAGTACAGACATATTTTTGGCGATATAAAAATAATGGTTGCGAAGAGATTTTTAGGTTCATAGAACTATACCAAAAATAGATATGCATTTGGAATCCCAAAATAAATGATATTATTATTATTATACTCTTTATTGATGAACAATTACACTTTTTATATAAAACTAGCGACCCGCCCCGGCTTCGCACGTGTCTAGATTTTTTGACACAAAAAAGCAGGGGTTGGTAATAGAAGAGTTTAAATATAGGGTTATATGTATTTTTTAATACCACATTATAAAAAAATCAAAAACCACGCAGAGTAAAAATATTGCTGCAGCCGAGATCACCTCGGTATTCATTTTCGATAGACGTCAAATCACAACAGTAGACAGACAGTTAATGAACGTTCACGATAGTGTGGAGGGTTGCCCGATCATGGCGGCGATCTTGGACGATAATTTGATAGGCCATCATGGCTCATTGTGAAGAGGAGCCTTAGATTTCTATAGGTAGGTACCTACCAAATGATTCGTCAAACAGTCGAGTGTCATTTGTCAAAAGAAATTGCCATTTATTCTTAGTCTGTGCCATTAGCTTGTGTAATGTGGTCGAATGAATCTGGCAGCTGCCAAGAAAACCGCTGAATATTTGGATCTTTGGAAGTACAACATTTTAAAAAGTACTTTTTAAATGTATCCGTATATTGTGTTTGTAATTATTTTAATTTAGGTCCATAAAACTTTTTGAAAAACTTTTATATGTTAAATTTTGAAATACAAAATGGAAGATGAAATTAACGACTGCGCAAATACACAAACGCAGACTCAAACACAAAATTCTCAAGTTGATTGGAGTCAAACGAATACACCGACAGCTATACCTAATATTTGGGGCAGACTTTATCCTTTGTCCTATTGGAGAAAGAATGGTGTTACGAAACTTGAACCATACTATGGTAAGATTTATAATTGTAACTGCTAATTTTTCAAATCTACCTTCTATAAACCTATTTTTTTTATAAATTAATTTAGTTTTCACTCTATTAACAATTACCTCTGAATATACATATTTTAGATATTATACAACCAGAATTTTCACTTGGAAGGGCACTCAAATCGTCATTTGTAATAAGAAAGGACATTATGAATGACATTATTATAAAAAATGTCAGCAAGCGACACTTTATAATCGAGAGAGATATGACGTAAGTATGTTATGAAGTAAAAAGATATAAACATAAGTATTTATAAAAAAAAGTGTGCTGTACCTATGCTATGAAAGATGGGAGGAAAAGATGACCCTGAAAGTAGCCGACATTCAACAAAAAATTAGTTTAGTTAGGGATATCTAGCGTAATAATCAAGTTACCATAAATTTGAAAGTTGCCACTTTTTCATTGGCTCGAGCTCTGTAAGTGGTAGATTTCAAAAAAAATTTATGGTGACTATTATTACCCTAGATATCCCTAGCTAAACTAATTTTTCATCGGATGTCGGCTACTTTCAGGGTCATGAGGAAAAGCCATGTTGCAGAACTTATCTACTTTTTACACCGCAGATAGAAAGGGGACTTATACTCAACTTCATGTAATAGTTAATAAGCCAACAAGCCTAGTACCAATAGGCTGATATTTTTAAAAAGAAATTTATTTTGTAAACATTTATTATAATATAAACACAATAAAATCAGTTTCACAGCATATATCAATTATATACATAATTTTCCATACCTTTTTGTTTATAAAAAGTTTCATCCAATGTATTCCTATTTTTTTTTTACTGTCTAGATTTAATGTGTCATTTTATTACAGAGAGCCTTTAAATCCAGCGATTTTAACTGACTTATCATACAATGGCACATACATAAATGGAGTGAATGTTGGCAGAGGAAGAAGTCGTGTGCTAGATGACAATGATGTGATTTCCATCACACATGCTGGCATAAAAAGTATTTATTTATATCTATATGGTCTATGTTATATCCCATACCATACTATTAACTATATATTGCATATAAAAATATTTGTGTATACATAATATACAAAAACCATCATTTCTAAATGCCCCCAAACCTGTAAAAAGTAATTTCAGTCATAGTATGGTATGAGCAGACAACACATTTTATGCAATGTGTGATATAATTCTGAGTCTTTTACTTCTCTTACAGTATTTACATTTAAAGATCTACTTAAAAATGAGCAAGACAAAGTACCAAAGGAAATCTCACAGAAATATTATATTTCTAGGATATTAGGACAAGGAGCTTGTGGTATTGTTAAATTAGTTTATAATAAAGTATGTAATTTTTTTATTTTTATGTATTTTTTTATTATTACAAGTCTTATATATTCAAGAAATTTATATTCTAATTTATTTTCAAGATGACTTGCATGAAATATGCAATGAAAGTGATAAAGAAAGGCAGAATGACAAATGGACAGTTGAATAACTTGAATGACCCCGTTAAAGTTATGAATGAAGTCAACATCTTGAAAGCTTTGCGACATGTAAGTTATATTAATTATTCACATCTCAAAAGGGCTACTTTACAGGAGTGTTAAAGATTGAAAAGTTCTGTTTGTGCATAATTAAAACACGGCTAATCTGATTGGGTTCAAACT
This sequence comes from Anthocharis cardamines, assembly GCA_905404175.1. Lineage (NCBI taxonomy): Eukaryota > Metazoa > Arthropoda > Insecta > Lepidoptera > Pieridae > Anthocharis > Anthocharis cardamines. Next base: position 2,811,470 of record FR989950.1, on the reverse strand, counting down.
CAGAATTATAATGTTTGGTTTCTTTTTTAATATTAACTTTAGACAAATTTCCGTGAGGGGGAGGAGTATATACAAATATAGATTTACGATATTCCTTGTATATCTTAGGTAATTTTGTCCCCTTTTACATCTACTTTTAAAATTGATTTAACTTAAACCTTATAATTTCATATTTATTGGGTTTTAGTACTATACATTCGATACAAAACAACACAAAAAATGTAGAAGTTGCTTATGCATCAATCCTGTTATTTTTGTTTAACAACAACTATAATTGGGTTATATAGAAGCTGGATAGTGCTCATTGCAATTGCAGCCCTGTGTTACATCGACGGAGGAAGTGTTCGACTCCCGCGAAGCTGTCTTCATAGTCTTGGAGCTGATGCAGGGTGGGGAACTCTTCGACAGGATCACCAGGCACGGACACCTCTCAGAAAGGCTGACCAAGTTCTACTTCAAGCAGATAGTCATGGCCGTCAAGTACTTACACTCTCGGGGCATTACTCACAGAGACCTTAAAGTAAGTTTGTGCTGTAATTTTATTGGTCACTTTTATTTTAATTCTTTCGGTTTTTTTAAAAGGTGTATTAGCGCTGCCGCACATTAGGCCACCAGTGACCGAGAAGCTGTGGACACGATATTTACACGCTGAAGTAGTCGCGTTTGATCCACAAGTTGCAGGAGTGGCATCCACCCTGACATTTGTCGTCTTCTCCCCACCCACTTCAGTTTTGCTACCTACATGTGTATATGGATCTGTACACGTGCTAACAACACATATTATGTTGTAAGAACGATCTCCTACTTGATTCCTAGAATTATTAATGAACGCCTTAGTTTATTCACTGTGTTACGCCAACTAACTTTACAACTGATGGATTACTTTTTAAATAATATTATTTTATTTTTTTTAGTTTACAAAAAAATCGAGATAACGTCCGTGGTCAAATAAATTTAAAAAAAAAAATGTTTTAAGTAGGCGTCTAGTGATCGCCACTGGTAGCCTAATGTGCGACAGCACTTTAGAATAAGTAGAATAATATGGAATACTATAAGTTCGTTGTAAAAGAGAATCGATAAAGTTTTTGAGATGCATCAATGTAACCGCGTATAAGCAAAAAGAAAAAATATGTTGCCGACCCTAAATGTTTACTTTATAGCCTGAGAACGTACTACTGGAGGGTAAGGAAGACGAGACACTTGTGAAAATAACAGACTTCGGTCTCAGCAAATACGTGGGCGAGGACAGTTTCATGAAGACGATGTGTGGCACGCCTATATACCTGGCGCCCGAGGTGCTGCGCGCCAACGGGCTGGCCGGCTACGGACACGAGGTGGATGTGTGGTGCTTGGGAGTCATATTCTTTATTTGGTGAGTAAAAATTATTAATGAAACGGACACAAAAATGTGTCTACCCCATGCCTCACTAACTTGGGAGAAACCCTCGGGATTTTTTTTTATAATTAGTATTTCGACACTTACAGATATTTACTTGGCTGATAAAAATAATTACTTTACATTGCAAACAAATCTAAGTGTGTTCTAAGTTTTCTTCTTTAGCAAGAAATCTGATTCTATACTAATACTAGCTGACCCGGCAAACGTTGATTTGCCATGTAAATAATTTCTAAAAAGCAGGGGTTGGTGATAAAAAAGTAAAATTTACGGTTGTATGTATTTTTTAATGCCACATAATAAAAAAATAAAAACAAAAATAATCGTCCAAAAATAAAAAATAAATTTTTTAAGGGTGAACAACCCTTATCACTTAGGGGTATGAAAAATAGATAGTAGCCGATTCTCAGATCTACTGAATACGCATATAAAATTTGGTAAGAATCGGTCGAGCCGTTTCGGAGGAGTATGGCAACGAAAACTGTGACACGAGAATTTTATATATTAGATTATAAAAAGGAAACATTTGTTTATTTGTTTGTGACGATTTAACTTAAAAACTACTGGACCGATTTTAAAAATTCTAATATTAATAATTTAAGCTACGTTATGAGTGAGTAACATTAGGCATTTGTGTACATTTTTTTTTTGTGTACAATACATCTATAACACAGGCCGACAAAAAAAATTTTTTTTTTTGGTGCAGCTCTGTTTGCATATGTGATCGATAAGGTACATAAAATACAATATATCGATATACGTCATTTCTACTCATCAGCTCTAGTTTACCTTCTACACTAATTTCAAAAAAATTGCCGATTTTGTTTAGAAACGGTCATTTTTACTATATAGTCGTTAAGATTTATCTTATTATTTCATTATGGTTAGTACGTCCAGATGTTGTGTTAACCATCCTGATATGTTTTGTTAGGTTTGTGGTGAAAAAATATTGAAAAATCCGAGAAAATCGATTACAGTTACTCTGATTTGCTCGTATTTTGCTTACTTGGGCATTGAAATTCGGAATCAAGATAAAGTGTGGGTGCCTCATAATGGATGCATAACATGCATTGAACATTTGCGACAGTGGGAGAAAGGGACCCTTAAGTTTTTAAAGTTCGGAGTGCCTATGATTTGGCGAGAACAGAAAAAATATAATGACGATTATTATGACCAATATAGTGAGCATCAAGAAAAACAATCCCCATAAATGAAAATACCCCAATATTTCTTCAGCCCAACAACCTATTCCTCATTCCGAAAATTTTTCAATACCAGTTTTTGATCAGGCAGTTCAGCAATCTCACCAGAATCAAGCTGAACTATCTAGTTTTTCTCAAGAAGATCATGACTTTGAAAACTGCGGAAAAACATCAAATCCTATATTTTCACACAATGACCTAAATGACCTCAACAGCTACTAATTTTGAGGCTTTTATGACTGATGTGGAGACACCTGCGTGGAATTCTTTTGTAGCAGTTTCAAAAAAAAATCCTTGGATATTAAAAGGCTGACAACTAACATATGTACCAAATGTATATAGTTGTCAGCCTATTAATTTTTTTGCTGACAACTATGTAAAAAATGTAATATGAGTATAAAAGTTTAATATCTCTATCACTTTCAATATAATTTAGGGGATCTCAGCGAAGAACAAGTAGATTGTTTTCACCAAGGCATAAATACGATAGAGAATAGATATCAAGGCTAATGGGACATTCATCTCAGGGCTGATTAATGCTGAGGAGTTATGCGAGATTGTCTAAGATAATTTCATTCATTAAAATCACACACAAAAGACAATTTCTTGTCGATTAATGCCGAAATAAATTGATATTTTGTAAAATGCGTATTTTGTGTATATATCATAAACTAGAGCTGATAAAAAAAAACCAGTAGCATTTTTGATATCACCATATAAGACATATCTTAGATCAGGTCTAAAACCCCAGGCACCAAAATGACTGTCGGCCAGTGTAATCTATATGCATCCGTGCGAAGCCGGGGCGTTTTACTAGTTAATTATGTGGTAAAAAGAGTAGATATTTGTATAAAATCTATTAGGTATATTAAATTAAATAAAATAATAATTAATTATACTTTATTACCAATACAATTTGTTTATTTAAAAATAACGTATCTTTAATCTTAATATTTTGTCTATACATGTGTTTGATGTAACCAGTTCTCATGTTACATTGTTAAATTCAGTTTGTTTAGTTTAACACTGGTACTTGATAACATTATCACCTGTAGTCTGACTTAGCATTTGTGTTCTTAGAACCGATATTGAGCCCTTTATTACTTTCGTGTATCTCTTGCCAGCTAAGTAACACTAAAGACAATGGCATAATTTCGAAATCTATACTAATATTATAAAGAGGAAAGATTGTTAACATTTAACTCAAAAACTACTAAAGCTATTTTAAAGATTATTTCACCAATAGAAAGCTACATTATCAGCGAGTGGCTATAATTAAGAGAGACTTAGGCTTTTTTGTGTAAGTATATCTACATTACACCCGAAGCCGGGGCGGATCGCTAGTGTAAAATAAATGTCAATGATATATTAATATCTTTTTTTATTTTATATATTTGGTGTATTTGAATTGTTGTAAATAAAGAATTTTTATTTTATTTTATTCTTTGTTATCTAGGTCGGGCCGAGAACTGTTCAAATCGCCCTTTTCAAAAATAGCAACTATAATATTTTTACGTCATTGATCATTTTTTGAATCAAAATTAAAAATCCTAAATTCGATAATCAAAAATTTAAATTCTAAATTCAACGTTTGTTATTTGGACGACGGAACCCTAGGAGGTGATGTGGATACTGTGTTTTCGGACCTTCTTTTAATCAAAAATAAATTTGAAGCCATTGGTTTGGAGCTTAATTTTAGCAAATGCGAACTTTTTATAAATAACTGCGACTTAAATTTAACTGACGTAAAACAAAAAAAATATATTTTGGCTCCAAATATTAAAATTGTTAACAGTAATTCCCTTTACCTTTTAGGTTCTCCAATTTTTGATGAATCTTTTTCTGAATATATTGATATTTCAATTACTAAATTTCAAAATTCTGCTGACCGTCTCCTTGAAATAAGTCCACATTATGCACTTTGTATCTTAAAATTCTGTCTTTTCGTCCGTAAATTTACGTATGTGCGCCGTTGCTGCTCCTTTTGGAATCACCCAGATCTTTTGAGTCAAGTAGACGACTTATTCAAAATTAGCTTAGAATCGATTCTTAATATGCAGCTGAACGAGCAATCTTGGACCCAAGCATCCCTACCCATCCGTTATGGTGGTTTAGTGATTCGCAAAATTTCCAGTGTCGCTTTACCAGCCTTCCTATCTTCTGTCCATAGTTCAGCAAATCTCATAAGTAAAATTTTAAGGGAATCCCCTTCAAACTTTGAGATTGCTGGCTTGGAAGAAGCTAGAAACGCTTTCTTATTTGCATGCCCAGGTCAAAATTTTCCAGTTTCTCCAAATTCACAGAGGAGCTGGGACGACATAAACTGTAAATTGTCTTATGAAAATCTTTTGAGCTGTAGTACAGGTTCGGCGCGTGCTAGGCTTTTGGCCGTGGGTGCACATGAGGCCGGCTACTGGCTTCATGCGTATCCTTCTTCAAATACAGGAACATTTCTCGAGCCAGACACGCTCCGAATCGCAGCCTGTCTACGGCTTGGGGTTCCGGTCTGCATTCCACTTAAATGTCCCTGCGGCAGTGATGTCGATAAGCTAGGACATCATGGACTGTCATGCCTAAAAAATGCAGACCGCTTCTCGAGACATGCCGCACTTAACGATATCATACGCAGGTCCCTTGCCACCGTCAACGTGCCAAGTCTACTTGAGCCGACTGGTATTGCAAGAGACGATGGCAAGAGACCGGACGGTATGAGTTTGATTCCATGGAAGATGGGCCGGGTGCTCGTATGGGATGCAACTTGTTCAGACATGCTGGCCCCTTCCCATTTACATGGAACCAATAACAGAGTTGGTGCGGCTTGTGAAGCGGCTGAAAAAGCTAAAACTTGCAAATACAGGGGTCTAGGCTCCGAATATGATTTTGTCCCATTCGGTGTCGAGACCCGTGGTCCGTGGGGTCCTAGCGCTATAAAGCTTTTTAAGGAAATAGCAAAAAGGTTAGTCGACTTCACAGGAGACCGAAGAGCTGGCAGCTACCTCGGACAAAGAATTAGTCTTGCCATTCAAAGGGGGAACGCTGCCAGTATCTTCGGAACCTTGCCTAAAGGGACCCCTTTTATTAATATATTTTAGGTTTTATAGTATATATTTTAAGGTTTTTAGTTTTAGGTTCTTTAATCAATTGTGACTTAAATATAATTATTACATTTACGAATACATATCCTTTTTTGAATGCACATATTGTAGGTGTCGTTTCGACACCAGCAATTAATAGTACGTATCCTTGAAAAAGTATATTTTACGCCAGAAAATTGTATATAAATTATAAGTTAAGTTATACTGTGATAACAATTTTTTTTAAAACTGTATTTGGCTTAAATTTACTTTTTCAAGATAGCATAGGTGTCGGTTTGATCGTTTCACAATTTTCGTTCAATTTCTAAACTCTAAAAAGGTACACTTTTTGTACAATATTATACTGACTATTGTTTTCTCAGCCTGGTGGGCTACCTGCCGTTCTCGCCGGAGTACAAGGAGCTGTCTCTCAGCGAGCAGATACTCAGCGGTCGGTACCGGTATTCGCAGGAGCACTGGCGCGACGTGAGCCTGCAGGCCAAGCTGCTCATGAAGCGCATGCTCACGGTCAACGTGCACAGGAGGATCACGCTCGACCAGATACTGCGGCACCCTTGGATGCAGGTGAGAGAAGCATGAAGTACAAAGTAGGCGGCATACGTGTCTAAATACGGGCTATCTAATATTGACGGGTATAACCGACAAAAATCAAATTGTTCAGGAGAGCAGATTAAAGTTTACGAAGTTTAAGGTGCGCTTCGAAAACGTAGATTTTTGTTTTGGTCAAAAGTCGTCATATAGCCGTGGGAGTGAAAGCATTCGAAAGAGCTGAAAATTTTAAGTAGGATGGCATTCATAATTCATTTCCGACCAAAATGTTGCTTACTGCCCGTCGATATGATATTATAGGGTTTTCCTGAAAGAAATAATATATTGTGCTTGTCTAGATTAGTTATGTTTGTAACACTGTTTAATTTTTGGTACAATAAAGAATATAATACATTTTTTATGGAATAAGGGCACACATATGTATGGTAAGTGATCACCGATGCCCATAGACATCTGACACCACTGAAAGTTTTGCACAAGGTGTTTCCAGGCTTAAATAAGTATGTTTGTACATGAGCATCTAAGTATTAAGTACCTACTTTAATATTTTTCGAGCATCTTGAATATTTTAAATAATATTAGTTTAGGAATATTCATTATTTTAGTTTTCTGTATAATAGTAAGTAAAAAGGTGTTTTAGTTTCTTGTAACTGGCCACTATTAATAATTGGTATTTGAGATTTCAACTTATTATAATATTATATTCTTTATACTATTTTTAACATGTTTTTGTTGTCTACAGGATGACGAAATTAACCTAAGAATTGAAATGATGCTGTCGAAATTACAAGTCCAAAATGGCGATGAAGAGAATAATAATACTCCACGTGCTGAAGCGGTCGCGGTCGTGCGACTGGTCGCGGTGAACAAGCGACCGCTGAGCGACTGCTCGAATTCGTGTGAACCGATACCCAAGAAGGTGAAGGTTGAGTGTGGGGAGAATGACGACACCAGCTCCGCCAACAGCAACTGCTCTGAGGAATAGAGGGAATTGTGACGAATGTTTGTTTTTTTTTTTATTTTGACAGCTACGAAATTAATGGTCGCGCGGGAATGAAACGTAAGTTTTTTTTTTACTTGTCGAGAACGAAGTCTGTCGCGTGTACTGTCAAGTGTCAAAATCTGACGTGTCAACTTTTTTTTTGCCAGTTGTAAAAGCAATGACATTTTATTTGATGTCAAATAGGAGGGAACAGTAAATCTTTAAAAATAATCCAGAAATTTATTTTAATGTTATGTTCTGAGACCAGTGATTTGTGGTGATATTTTATGTGTTTTTGTTTGACCCATTTGCGAAGACATTTTTTGTAACAGGTACATTCTAGGTATATGAAGGTTAAGCCGCCTATTATTTTAAAATTTTGTTATGTACCTAATATTTTAACTCCACCGCTTTCGTAAAACAGTTGACCATATTTAGTTTTAATTACTTTGGTTTATTTTAACTTGTGATGGTTTGATGATGATTTATTCTATTTTAAATGTTTAAAAGCTGATTTTTCAATCGTTTGGTAGATATTAACGCGAGGTTTAAATTTGGTGTTAAATTGTTTGGGACTGTTAAAATTTTTAGATATTATATAGACTACGACTGAAAAATTGGCACTTTTAAAGTATTATTTTGTTCGAATGTTGGTTTAATTTTAAATGTGTTAAGTTAAAACTACCTCTTATTATAAAACTACCACCGAAATATAGTTGAAAATGTGACTATTTTACTAGACTTTACAAAATTATTGTTAATTGTGTGTGGTTATCGAAAATAATTATTTTATTATGTGGTATATTTGATGGGCCTTATTAATAAAAGTGACATGTTTAAATTAGTATCTTCTAAGATATTTTCTAAGATTCTTCGTTCGCATATCATTTAATAATTGAGTTCTGCTTTTGAAGTTACCTTCCTTACACCACGTTTATTAAAAAGGCCCTTAAGAGTCTATATAAGTAGTTGAGTGCCATATTGAAGAATTTTAGTTATACTTAAGGAAAATGACTGATTTCAATTGACTGTAAATCGTGATCAGTTCTATGTTGTAGCAACTGACAACGCAAACTTCCATTCCTTATTAACCGACTCCGTGGCTGTGGTATACGTTGTGTTTTGCACCAGAGATCCAAAATTAAATTAAAATTATAATTCAAGGGTCTTACCAAAGGACAGTATAACAGGCCCATATAAACTTTTGGTACAGAAAGTAGTTCTCAGTCCGCTGACTCCTTCCCTCGCGTTGTCTCGCTTGCTCTTACGAGCGAACGGCAATAACGCTCTAAAAGCGGCTGTGCGCGCTATGACCCTCGTCATAGTGTGCGTTTTTAGCGCCGCGGTTGCTGGGGTAAGAATTACTCTTACCCCAGAGAAATCGTGGCAAGCGCGACTACAAGGCCTGTTATTCTGTGTACATTAAGTTTTTGGTCTTACTTGCCCGTAAAGAAATCAGTGACTTAGAAATGAGTGCGCCTCGTTCCATTTAACCTTAGGGAATTCATCTTTATTATTAACAATTGCGTTTGTAGTTAAAGGGCTACGACAGAGGGTGAATTCCATGATATATTATTTAAGGTGCAACAAGCTAGCTAAAATCATAAGTGCCTTACTTGCTACATCAATTTGAAATTGATTATAAATTTGTGATTTTGTTTAATGAACGCGATATGTGCATTTATGTTAAATAAAACGACATTTTTAAAAATAAATTATTTCTTTATTTTCAATTCCTTTCAATACTTTACACGATATTTACAAAAATGATCACTATTAAATTATTAGGAATTTTAAACGACTCAGTCTTGTTATTCATAACAGTTTAACTTTGCATCCCATACACCTTACAATATAAGTAACACACCGAAAAACAACTATTCATTACTAAAGGCTAAAGATAAGTAGAAGAGATGAAATCAAAGAATATGTAATTGCATAAAAGCCTACTCCAATTTATTACGAGTAAAACAGACAACTTCCTTACTATGTGTATACAACCCGTTGTCTCCGTTGGTCAAAGATGTAATTGTCTGTTAAACGAAGAAATATCATTTAATTGGTTATAGCATTTAAATGTAATGACAATTTTAGAAACAGAAGATAGTAATAAATTGATATTCATTTTGGAAAACATATTTTCAACATTTATATGAAACCGTGACATGACAAACCTGGAAAGAAGGCGAGTAAGTATATATTACCGCGTAAATTCAAGCTACAATTTCAACTATTCGCGGGCCTATGCCCGTGCTTGTAGGACAATTTTAATTAATAGTCCTAAACCTCGATTGAAACATTTACTAGTAATGCATACCATATAATTTTTGTGACATGTTTCGATTTCAGACCAAAAGTCTTGCAAATATGTTCACACAATCAAATAATAATATAACTTATTATTTAGAAAATATCATTTGCCGTGTCTATCAATTTAACATTTCAACATTCATATAGAGAAATGTGGACCGCACTAATAGTATCGAGTGTGCGGTGGGCATATATCTTCGAGATTAATTTATACAAAAAAAACTACACAATCTCCAAAATAACAGATATTGCATCGAACAGTGACTTTGCAAATTGTTAAACTGCATGAATACAACAGATACAACACGAAATTTTGCATTGATAATTATAATTTAATACTTAACATAAAAATTGATGGATCAAAATACAACAAAATAAATAAACGTCTCTATTACTTGTGTAACAAGTGCTTGAGGTAATAATAAAATATTGGCAAATAAATAAATTTGAATGTACTTATATACTGAGGTGCTGAATCTACTCTAAGGCGCACGACACACTTATTTAAAATCACGTGTGATTTAACTCACAATACACTCATTTTACTGCGTTGAAGATATTTTTAATTTTAAAAGATATAATTGTTAAAATTTGCAAAGCGATGACTTTAATAAAAAAACTATAACTATTATAAATGCGATAACTTGAATCTATGTTCTTTCACTTCATTATAATATAATATTTAATACTCTAACCTTCACGCACGCTGCGTGTCAAACCACACGTCACCTCAGTAAGTACTGCCTCACATTAAGCCACCGGAAGCCACTAAACGCGGTCACACATTTTCATATGGGGCGAGAAGAATCCGTCACCTATGGCCTTGTATGCGCGTGACGCGTGCGAATGACGGCCACTCGCAGCTAGTGGCTCGTTTACGGCCACTCGAGTGCCCAGTGTGCGCCGATACCATATAAAATGTATAAAACAAGTGACCGCGTCTTGTGGCGCCCACGGATAGCCTTATGCCCGGCAGCCCTAAGTGTTCGCGCTCACCATTGTTCTACCGTCCCATGAGAACGCATCACGCAGGAAATATATTATCTATAGGCACGTGTGTATTAAGTAATAATGTGATGCCCGACATTCGGAGACAAATAATTTGTTCTATTCTATCCTAACTCTTCACATAACCCATACTATTTGCTGTGCATACTTAATCAGTCTTCTTCGGCATCGATCGATCCGGCCGTACTGCGCTCTTAGAGCAATATTATTACAGGATAGAGCGAGATAAAGCTATACACATTTATAGCGTTGTCACCTTCTCTCGTATAGTAATACTGCTCTGGAGATCGTGGTACAGGCCCAGAACATTCGTTATATTTTAGATGTATTTTACATACACATTTAACGATACAGACGCGTACTTAAACCTATGCGTTAACATAATTAAATATATTGCGTTTTTTTACTTTAATTAACGCACAGATTTAAATACCCGCGTCTGTATAATCGATCGCAAGTGAGAGTATAGGCCCTCACAGATCTTCGAGGTAACGCGATATTACACTTCGAAATAGATTATTCCCCGCCCGTTTCCTGCGCGATGCTGTTAGAGGGATCCGCGTTTTGCGATTCGGCCTCTGAAAAAAAAAAGATTTTCATTATTTTAGATACGCTTTATAAGTTAAAAAAAATATAATGGCATTGAACAATTTGGATTATGTTAGCAAAAATGTTAAAAACGGCATATGGTTCGTTTAGAACTGATAATAAACATAGGACGATTGAATCCAATATATGAAACATACAAATACCTATGTATTATAATTAGGGCATGCATTATTTGTTCGAAGTAGGTATTCGGATATTTCGAATTCTATAATAAACATTATTCGAATAATACGATTTTTTCGAATTGTGTTTTATTTAATGTGTGTAAATGAAAAGAAACCTTTTTAGTACTTAAACATTTTAATTAGGAACCAATATGTGCTCAAAAAAGTCGTCTAAACATAATTATAAGTTGAAAAAAAATACTTTGTTGTGTTCCGAAAATACGACCGTAGAAAACTGAGGGCGTCTAAAGTATCGTCATTAAATGAACATCTCAAATGATTACAAAAAACCTATTAGCCGAAAATACACGTTCAGCTTCAACACTTGTAGGTGGAATGGTTAGTAAAAAATCATACATTTACCAAAACGAAGTAGAATAGTAGGTATTCGAAATGTTCAAAAAAAAACCGAATAATTTTAGGTACTATTCGAATAGTTAATGTAGCGAATATCCGAATAATATGAATATCCGAATTGCATGCCCTAATTATAATGTAAGATTTTATGTTAAAGTAGATATTTCAAAAACATATCAGTATTAAAAATATCTTATTTCATTACGCAATTAATAATGGTTTCAATTCTTGGTCAGTTTACAACTAATATATTTTGTTTTAAAACAAAATGATTTTAAAAAAACCTTGATTTTAATTAGTGTTCAATACTTACTCAGGTTAAAAATAAGCAAAAAAAATGTATATACAAGTGCAACTAGATACAGAATGAACTATGAATAGAGATAAACTGTAATTAAGCTAAAAAAATAATGCGTTTTAATGAAGTGAAATGGTATAATAGAGTCAAGGTTCATAATGATGAACCTTTCGAAAAAATTTCAACTAAGGAATGTCCTTGGATGACAACCATAGCGACATTTGATGGATAAATAGATAGATAATAGATAGAAGATAGATAGAATATTTATTATTACGACGTGTCCTTAGAAGAACGTTACTTCTGCATGACAACCGCGACAAAATTTTGTCGACCGTTTTCTCGTGTTTTAATCGATTGTCTCTTTTTTTCTTCCGGAACAAGACAACACTAAAAACTCGACTTTTAATATCAAAAATAGATATATTTGTAAATCGAGATATCTTTTCTATCAAAATTGTCGATGTCGAGATATAATATATCTAGATATATATATCAAGATGTTTGTCTTCTCTCGTCCGCGACATATAGTGGCGGTAATGCTAGGCCGGCAGCATGACGCTCTACTTTACAATTGACCTTATTCAGTGGAGAAAATAACTTCATGAACTATTATTTGACTGCTATCTTCGAAAAAATATTGTTTTTTTTTTTTAATTTTAATTTTACTTGTAAATTATATAGGTCAGTTTAGCCTTACAAATACAAAAAAGCGATTTGGTATCATAATAATATACGGTGTGTTATGGAATTCTACGTATATTCCTAAGTTGAATATCGGATCGGGGTATGAAGGATGTAAAAGCGAATCTGAGCAAAAGCAATATTTCACTCACCTAGACTACTTTGGAAGTAACTGAAACAATGTGAAGTTGCATATAAGCGCGCTACAAACACTTACTACTTAAGATAGCAAAAGGTTAAAGTGATATTGACTCAGGGTCCCTTCAAAAGTTGTGATTGAATTATTACCTTTTATTTCATTATTAATTTTTTGTACCAATTTCAAATATTTTTAATATAAAAATTTAAATATTTTGTCTTCGTTTAAATTAAACGGACAATTAATACAAATAAAATTTGAGACGGGAAATGTTAATTTGCATTGTATGTGTATAACTATCAATGCTCCCAATAAACCCAGGCGAAAATTAACGAATGTGAACTATATTTAAATATAGGTGATATTACCAGAATAATTACTTATTTAAAAGATTAACAACTTTTATTCTTAGTATAACAGTCACGTCCGTATTGTGGCAACGGTAACTATAATATATATTCTTTATTTTTTTTGCATTAATAAAAACCGAATATTCACATACTTCGTGGCAACGGTAACTATAATATATATTCCTTGAAAAAAATTGCATTAAAAAAAAAGCCAAATATTTACATACTTCAAAGGCAGCGTTTTTCATTTGATTAAGATAGACATAAACAGCGTTCGTTTCCATTTACGACTTATGTAGAGACCCTTCGTAAGTGCTAGTCAAAACAAAGCAAAGCGGAATCATTCGTAGCGACACTCACCAGCGATGGCCCGGTCGACCTTGAGCTTGTCCTTGACGATGTAGAGCGCGGTGATGAGGAAGAACACTCCGCCCACCACTTCCACGAAGCACGTCACGAACAGCGCGTACTGCAGCGACCGGAACTGAGCGCTCTGGCTCGGCGGCTCCAGGGGGCTCGAGTAGTGGCGCTTGAGCGCTTCCGATATCTGACATTATCGAGAATATTGGTAAAGTCATTATCAAATGACAGCTATATTCTATATTATATTTATAGAAAATGAGAAAAAAAAACTGTTGCACAAGGCTAGGCGAAGGTATTTCAGGCCCTGCGCCAGGGCTTTTTTTTAAATTTATTTATCGATATAATAGACAATTACAAAATTTATTTAAATAGCAAATTTTAAACCACAGAGGTTTATATCTAATGCTATCTTAGGTAGACCGTCAGCTCGATTAATTCATTTCCAATTTAAGAAAATAAAAACCTATTGTTTAAAAAGTACATAGTAGTTTGTATGAAATTAATTTAGTATATTACCATACCATATTATAAAAATATGTTTCAATTAATAATAATCTGTAAAATTTCAAAAAATTCAATCGAGTATTTTTTTTTCCGAAAATCACTAGATTTTACACCCGATATCAAGCCCCTTATCCCCCACCTAAATATTTATAAGTTATTATACATATAAGCGACAGGCCCCGAACGGGTATTAAAATAAATTGTATGGTTTGGAACTTTGAAGCTTCGATCTGATCGAAGCTTTGAAGAGTTAAAAAAATAGCAACATCAATTTTGTAATAATTACCTACACTATATAAGGTCACCTACCTACTGTTAAATTATTATTTCAACGTCGCCCTTTCATATTAAATATCAACATAATATAATCGTTACATATCTATAAATATTTTTCTTTAACTTACCACACCAACTAAATAGGGACTGCCAGCGTCCCCAAACATGTGCGATATTAAAATCTGGAATGCTTCCGCGGTAGACCTCCTTGGTGGTATTACGACGTACTGTTGAAATATAAACAAGGTTTTAGCTTGATTTACTTTTTAAAATAACACAATTTAAAAGTATTAAATATTATAATATAACAAAATGCATCTAAGGACTCGTATAAAAATATTATTACAATAAATAGTTTCATATTTATGTTCAAAAATTTATAGAAATTCATACTCTGTTTTTGTATTACTAATAAAAATTTATTGATAATGAGTTTAAACTTTAGGGCACTATTTTGTACAAAGAAAAAAATATATTTGAATAGCGCCATCTATACTATAAGATATTAATTAGCACAACATACTGTGCGATGCGTCTGAAACAGATCGTGCTTATCGACCTCGTCAACAGATGTCGCTACTTTGCAAAAACTTGAAACCAGCACATGCGATACAGATAATAAATAAAAACGAGATAACGACTCTAATCTATATTTGACAGCGCTGTACAATGTACTCATGTATGACTGGTTTCAAGTGATCGTGCGTTTCGAAATGGAAATGTATGTGAATTAAATACATGCTAAGGAACTTAATTTTGTAACCTTAACTTATTAACCCTTCTATCACAATACTTATTGTTTTGTAAAAACAGTTTTTACTGAATTTAAGTTAAAGTTACTGAAATATTTAAAGACAATGACACCCCATGCACCGAATATTTATTCAAATAAGTAGATGAAAGTAATTTTTACTACCGAGATTACAGCTATCTACGTTTTAATTGCTATTGGCTTTCCTACTTTATATCTACGGTCAAATTAATAGATCTATTTACATTTTATAATAGAAGTAGTGAGTGCTTTGTTTATTTGTGAATATAACACACGCAACCGATAAAACACAAGTAATATTTTCGTGAAAATTTAGAAAGTAGAATCTCCGGGTGTGAAGAATTCATAGTCAAGAAAGCCAACAGTATAAACAATACGTTACATAAGTATGAGACACTGAAGTTATACGTATTTCAAACGCAATAATTTGAAGATCCCCTAACACTGGCGCTTGGATTCTCTCGCCTTTTTTATTATTAATAATTAATATCGTTATAGAAAATTTACATAACTTCAGAGCCGTAAACCAGCACACGTATTGTTAATCTTACCAGCGACATATCAGCGACAATAGCCCAGTTGAGATTCAAAGCGGTCTCAGCGAAAAACATGAGGACGAACGGCGCGTAGAAATATCCTTCGCAGAGCAGCATCGCTAGTACCATCATGGGCGCGGAGACCAGCAGGCCGACGCCGCAGAGCACCGGGTGCGAGCGCGGGAACCGCTTGATGAGCGCCGCGCCCAGCCACGCGCCCAGGGGCACCCCAACCACGCCGGACAACATTGTGATCGCGCCGAAGATAAGCGCCACCCTTCATAATATCAAAGAACATAGATGTATATAGAAGAACAGGCCCAGGCCTTATAGGCGCGCTTGGCACGGTATCTCTGGGGTAAGAGTAGTTCTCACCCCAGCCACCGCGGGGAGTTATAGCGCGCACTCTCTCGCACCCAGCCGCTTTTAGAGCGTTATTGCCGTTCGCTCGTAAGAGCAAGCGAGACAATGCGAGAAGAGGAATCAGCAGACTCCTTAGATGTGTGTGTCACATTGCAGCGCTACAGTTCAAAAATAGAACTGTTTTTTCTGTGCCAAGTTTGTATGGGCCTGTTCTTCTATGTACATCTATTGTCTTTGGTAACATCCAACCGTGAGTAGCCGCCGTCGTCACGTGCCTCGTATTATACTTGTCTATGACATTTTTATAGGAAATACGACACGGATATTTCAAGGTGTAACATTTTAGGTAACAGAGACGAAGTATTAAAATTGTCATAGACATCTACAAACTCTCACAACTAGCACTAAATAAACTTATATGCAAATTCAAGCAATGACATTATCGGGCCATCATGCTCTATCGTTAGTATGGATGAGTCACGCATTAATAACAATGAAGCTAGCCTAGACATGAGTACATTGCAGCCGGCTGGGATCGTTATCTCGACCCTCACCAGGACGATATCTGCCACGACGGACCAGGTCACGTTGAGGGTGACCATTCCGAGGAAGATTAGTACGTAGGTTGCGGCGGGGAGCGCGGTGACAGCGACGAGCGCGAGGTACACGAGGGGCGCGGAGGTGAGGAGCGCGAACCCGCATAGCAGCGGGTCCACGTCCGCGTGTGTGGCGCGGAGTCGTTGGGCCAGCGCGGAGCCCAGCGGCACCCCCAGCGTGCCGGCCAGCATGCCGACCAGCCCGAACTTGTATGACACGCTGCGTACAACCCAACCGTGTAACCTCTGGGCTCCAACCATCATCCACACTCCACTCGCTTCTTTCTTACTTATATACATATATTTAAAAAAAGCAACATACAGACGAATTGAGAACCCAACTATGAAAGGAGGTTTATATTTATTTAACTAGCGGACCGGATAGACGTTGTTCTGCCAAAATGTTTGACTCCAATTTTGAATTTTCGCGAATAAACACGAGATGTTTTTTAGGACAGAAAAATAATATGTAAAATATAAATGAATCCTTCAAAAAACTAAACACAGTTTCGGAATACTCGTATTTCTAAAACTTACGGAACGTACATATCGATAGATCTTAATGTTATTGAAGCCTTCTTAAACAATATTCGCACTATGTCAGGTATTGTACAAATACTGTATCATTAAAATAAAACATTAACAGGATTTCTGGTGTCCATGACCAATTTTTAAAACCCTGGGACACATAACAGATTTTTTTATAAACTATGACTTTTATTTAACTGGATTCACATATTTTTGGGCGCTCTCATGTTAAAGCTACAAAAAACTGCTAAAGCTCCGTCGATTAGCGTCGTTGTTAAATAGAAATGAATTAAAAACACGTATGACAATTTCTTACTAACCAATAATTCAGTATATAATTAAAAAAAGTCGCACAAAGCTATCAAGGTTTTTCATAAACTAACAAACATAAAGCGACTGGACTCTCCCTATATAAGGTAAATCATAACAAAGGTTTACATAAGGTCAGAAAGGTTTAGGTGCATAAATAGTTATATTTTATCCGTACAAAATCGATTGTCAACCGAACTAACGCTATAGACTCCACAGCTGATGGCGATAGCAGCCACTTGTGAGCACTCAGTCAGAGGCTGATCTACCAGCAGGCTGAGTAGGTTTAAGCCTAGGACGGCAGATTTTAGAGGCGGCATTATTAGGGACCAATTTTATTTTGACGTGTCTTATGGACATCAAAGGTCTTGGAAATGTGTAAATCCGCCACTGCACTCAGTAAAAACCATAAGAAAATTGAGCGAGTTCAACCATCGCCTCTAGACTGCTTAAACACCCCAATCTATCTCTGGGACCTTTTACCGTCTCCCAGAAAATCCAAGGTCACGATAACCCTTTGAAAACCTATGCTATAGACTATAACGTACCTCTCAAGCGTGATGTCCATATCAGGCTGCATGATGAGACCCAGGTATATGAACTGCGGCCCCCACCACGCCAGCGCGCCCGTTACGAACGCGACACACGTAAACGCTAGTGAAGACAGCATGAACGATGGACTGGAATCAATAAGTATATCCAGTTACATTTCATTATATATTTAACTTTACTAATATTATAAAGAGGAAAGATTTGTTTTTTGTTACGATTTAACTCAAAAATTACTCGACCGACTTTAAAAATTATTTCTACAATAGAAAGCTACATTATCAGCGAGTATGTTTATTTTTGTGTATAGTACGTCTACATTGCACCCATGCGAAGCCAGGGCGTGTTGTTGTTCATCACAAGTATAAATGTTTGATGCCCAGCGAAGTGGGCACTGATTAGCTAGTCCATAATAATATTATAAAGAGGAAAGATTTTTTTGTTTGTAACAACTTAAATCAAAAACTACTGGACCGATTTTAAAAATTCTTTCACCAATAGAAAGCTATATTATCAGCGAGAAACAGACTTTTGTGTATAGTACATCTACATTGCACCCGAGCGAAGCCTTGTTACTTATTATCATAATATGCAAGAATTATTAGAATTTTATAAAAAGGTTTAAGTGTCTCATTTATCCATAGTCCGATTGTCTGAGAATATTTTTATAATGGTTTTATATATAATCTGTGAACAATTTAATTTGTAAAAAAGGTGTCTGACGATCTTAGTATTTTGGCAATAATTCATGTACAAGTTATTTAAACCCTGAACATCTCATTCTTGAACAAAACAAGTATTAGTTCTGAAATTCAAACGATAATTTGAAAAAGCAATTTCCTTTTATTAACGCGAGTATCACACATTTAAATAAAATACTGTATACATAGTAACATTAAATTCACTATGGAGAAGGAGAATAATAACTCACTGGCCTTTCTAGACATTTTAGTGGTTCGGGGAGGGGATGGTACACTTGGCCATACTGTGTTTAGAAAAATAACCCATACTGATAAGTACCTCAATGGTGATTCCCACCACCACCCTTGCCAACTCTCTTCTGTCGGTGTATGTTTGTTTCAGAGAGCCCACCGCCTCTGTGATGCTGCCCACCTCAACGGGGAACTGCAGCATGTTAAGCAAGTACTCCGTGACAACAAGCTGCGGGTGCCTCCACAGCATCACAGAAACAGGAATAAACCACAAACAGTACAACGTCAACCAGCCTACCTGCCTTATGTGAAGGGTGTTACAGACAGGATTGGAAGAATCTTAAAACGAGCTTCTATTAATACAGTTTTCAAGCCACACAAGAAGATTCAACAGTTCTTGAGACCAATAAAAAGTAATATTCCTTTGCAAGATTCAGGTGTATATAAACTGGATTGTGACTGTGGTTTATCCTACATTGGGCAAACTAAACGTAGCATTTCAAACCGACTTAAGGAACACATTGCGGATATCAAAAACAGACGTCACTCTAAATCAGCAGTATGTGAACACACTCTGGATAAACCAAACCATTACATACGTTTCGACCAACCAAAAATCCTTGCTAAAGAAAGTAGATTCTTTCCCAGACTAGTACGTGAGGCTATTGAAATTAAAAAACATCCTAACTTCAATAGAGAAGATGGTTTGAGACTTTCCAACACCTGGGATCCAGTTATTAAAAATCTAAAGCCCCAAATCAAACATACTAAAAAACAAGAGGACACCGTTAGTCAATATTGTCATAATATAGAAAATTACAGTAAATATCAACTCCGTAGGAATAGATGGCGTTAATATGTAATAATTGTAAAACAAAAACTTGGCGATTAAAAAGAGTGGCGGCGAGTTTCTTGCCAGTTCTTCTCGTCCGCTCTACGCCCTTGATTTGTGAACTGGTAGTAAATGTAAAATTAGAAGCATTTAATATTAGTAATATTAGTAATTTAATATGTATTATTTTTTATTGACGTTCATAGATGTACATTGTGTTACCTAAATTAATAGATTATTTTTTAATTTAATTGAATTAAATATGGCAACTTTGTGACATTTCAAATATAAGACAACTGTCATCTTTCAGTCTCCCGCGACCACGGTTGCTGAAAAGCATCCGAAACGTCGGGATAAATAATTTAAACAATAAATCGCGTTTTAATCCGGTATACAGTATTTTATTTAAAAGCAATTTCCCTTAATTATTATGAAATTAATTTCGTTTGACGTTAACGTCAATGCATTAATTATTATTTTAATCAATTAATTAAAGTCTGACGTAAGTTTATTTATATACATTTTCTTTTATGTTTAGTTATATTATTAGTTCAGTTCAACACTAGCTGGATATTTTCAGAAATTAATTATAAGTTAATGAAAAAATAAGATAAAACAACAGTCATGTAAGACTTATTTTTAGAATGATTTCATTGCAAATAATTATAATGTAAAAAATAACGATATTACAAAGCTTCCTTTCTTAACCAGGTGGTCGCTATATAGCTATAATATGATCAAAATATAAGAGACTAACAACGCGCCCCGTCTTCACACGGGTGCAATGTAAATGTACTATACACAAAAAGTATGTTACTCGCTGATAATGAAGCTTTCTATTGATGAAAGAGTTTTTAAAATCGGTCCAGTAGTTTTTGAGTTTATTCATAACATACAAAAATACAAATCTTTCCTATTTATAATATGATTATATATTATAGAAATAGTATATAGTATAGATGTATATGTATAGATTTCTAAGGGTTACCTTGAGAGTTGCATAATACAACTTTATTCATTGAAACGCGTTATATGCATTTCACGGTTTTGCATCTGTAAACGATGGTACGTTACCCGGTCGGTATTTCGATATTCCTCCCACTCGACCAATGCCTCATTTACCAGACGTGGGGAAGACATGCTTACAGAAAATTATAAACATGTCTTCCCGCTGGGGTTCGAATCCACGACCCATCGATGCGCACGGCAGGTGTTCTACCTGCCCGTCAGTCATGACTTACTTCTTAATCAAAGATTTCAAGTCGTCGCTATATGAGGTGGGTTTCATGTGACAGTCTTCAGCCTGCCCCCTCTCAGGGTTCTCCATGACGAAGAGGATAAGAGCAACAGCCACAGCGCCCAGGAAGGGGGTCACTCGGAGCCCGCATCGCCAGTCACCGGCAGCTGCGCCGGCCACCGAACCCACTATATAGCCAAAACCACTGTAAAGAAAAAAAATAGGTTAAATTCCTTCAATATCATGATAATCACTTCACTATATTTTATACTAGCAAAACGCCCCGGCTTAGCACGGGTGCAATGTAGATGAAAAAAAGCAAAGCCCATGTTACTCAGCGATAATGTAGCTTTCTATTGGTGAAATATTTTTGAAATTGATGAAGTAGTTTTTGAGTTTATTCGATACATACAAAAATACAAATCCTTCCTCTTTATAATATTAGTATAGATATGTATAACAAAGGCTTGCACCGCGTCTGTCTGTATGTTGGCGATAAACTTAAAATCTACTGAACGGATTTTCATGTGGTTTTCACCAATAGATAAGGTTTAATGTAAATTGGATAAATTCCAGATTTTGTGTAAATTGGTTGAAATATAACGATAAATGTCGGAAGAGCTTAAAAATTCAAGCCGCCTGAGAACTTTCATCGAAAACAATGCATGGTGGTAATTCCTCTTTTATAAATCTACAAAAAAGTCTGCAATATCCAAGCATAATCCCAGTTCAGTAATTAATCGATACTTTTGAATTTAGATAAAATATTGTAAAATAATTTATTTTCGTATCACGAGTTTAATAAAAATAATCTTTAAATGAAAAATTAACAAATAATTATTACCTTTGATTTGATAAAGTATAACAATTAATTATGTTATGATTAAATATTTTTATATCATTCAAATAGTCAATGTTATTTTAAAATTATAAACTGTATTTTAAAGATTATTATTTATAAGGATATTTAAACAAAAACTATAAGGACACGTGCACAAGTCCAAGCACTCTTCATTATAATATACTAGCAAAACGCCCCGGCTTCGCACGGGTGCAATGTAGATGAAAAAAAAGTAAAGCCTATGTAACTCGCTGATAATATAGCTTTCTATTGGTGAAAGAATTTTTAAAATCGGTTTAGGTAGTAGTTTTTGAGTTAAATCGTCCTCCTCGCTGTATTGCTGCGTGGCGGCCGAGGCGCGACGGCCGCGGCGTGTATTTTTTTGTTTTTTATTGATATTTTTAATTTCGTAATATCTTTTGAATGGAATGTCCGATTTCAATATTTCAAAAAGTATTCAACAGGTATTGAAACAGTCTTAAATATGAAATTTATTTGTATAAGAATTAATACAAAGGTATGGATAACATGATCTGATTTTGATCGGCATTTTTGTCAACTTTTAAAATGTAAAAAAGTAGTTATAGTAACATAACTACAATAGTTAGACATATGGTCTCGCGAAGTTTTTTGTAGATATTTATATGTTCTATAATATTGTAGAACTTTATTTTGTTCTATCATCAATACTTTTCGCAGCGCATGCGATGAACATAATTTTTTGGCAAATTTTTTTACACCTTGGGTTGGTTTTAGTAGGAAATTCTAAGGATCTCTATTTTTTTCTAGTAATAAATATAGCCTATGTTACTCAGGGATAATGTAGCTTTCTATTACTGAAGGAATTTTTGAAATCGGTCCAGTAGTTTTTAAGTTTATTCAATACATACAAAAATACAAATCTTTCCTCTTTATAATATTAAGTATAGATTTTAAAAGTTTCTAACTTTAAACATTAATATTACATTATACATTTAAAGATTCTGATTCTGAGATTTTCTGAAAAAATATTGTAAAAAAAAGCCTACATTCCTTTTAAAGTTAGTGTTAGCGGTAATTTTTGTTAATAAATAAAACAAAACCAAGTATTCGTTGTTATTCAATACATTCATAAACGACCTTAGTGTGTAATCACATTTACACTCATCTTATCCACGCATTATACCTACGCTTAACAAGTCTGATATTAATAAAAATACTCTTCGAACGAGCCCCTGAGTTGCGTCTCCCCTAAATCATTTCCATTAAGAATGTCATCGACATACTCGCAGGAAATCCTCAAGTCATTACAATTAAGAGGGAACCGGTAGATGTAGTTGACATCTTAATTAAGTTAGCCCACGCTCTAACTTCATATTTAGCATCAGTCATCAACATTGGTACTAGTACAGCATTCGTATGACTAATACAATGACTATTTGTCGATCATAGCCAAACTAAAGGTTATATTATAGGGCCCTATATACGGCACGATCGTCGGACGTCGTTACGATCGATCGCATTTAAAATACTCATACTCGTATATTCGCTTCGATATGACATTTACATGTTGGAAATGGAACGATAAAGACGTGAAGAAATACGTAGTGAGATTGAGACCAAAAGAGACATACACTGTCGTATTCGATTCGAATCTAGTTAGTATTTTTTTTGTTAAAAATAAAATTATATTTGTAGACCAAAAAAACATTTTCACACTATGGTACATGCTAGGTTTGCCTATAGTATGAAGTTGTATTAGGTCTTAAGTATGTATAAGTAAAATGTAATGTAATAATTAATATAAACGTTGGCAAACTTAAATAAATAAATTATGTCTGAAACGTCGGATCGTAACGGCAAATCGTACCGTATAAGGTGCCTTATACTACGAAGTTAGAGGGAATCTTATTGTAAACTAGCTGATGCCCGCGACTTCGTTCGCGTGGGGTTCGCTTTTGAGCAAGCTTTCTTCAAATGACATATCCTCCATCCTCTGTACTTGGTGATTTATTTTGGGAAAGAGCTATCAAATTAGTCATTGACGGTTGCTTTTGCATCATATTATCGCCACGTTTAATGGTGGTTGAGATTGGGGTTCGAAGTATGATTTGAAATTCTATAGCAATACCATTGTTGAAAAAATGAACCTGACTTTAAAGAAATTTACTTATTTTTTTTATAAATTTAATTAGTGATGAAGATACTGTATCCACCTCGATATTTATTTCATTTAATTGATCATTTTCATTTTGAGAATTTTTTTTTAAATTCCCTTTTCTCGGGATTCCTACTCGGGTTTCCGGTGCTTAATGCGGAAACCTCTAAGATACGAAGACAGTCCTTAAGAAGCAATAAAAGCAATGTCGAATAATCGTAATTCTGTAGAGAAAGGATGGATGAAAAGGTGAAATAAACGATCTCATAAGAAATACTTTTTCATATAATATTTCAATAATACATTTTCTATTTTTTTATAATATAATTCTTTAAAAAAATAAATAAATAAATACAAAAAAAAATATTTCCGTTCAACTTCAGATTCGAACTCGCATCTGAAGTTACGCAATGGGCCTGCATATCCACTATTCTACGATTACATATATCGGAAATGGCGAAATAATCAAAGTATTTCATTTACATATCAAACTGTGATTGACATCTGACAATTTGAAAAAGTTCAACGCGAGTCAGTTTGCATTGCAATTTGGTGATATGGTGCCTTTAAAATTATTTTTAAATGATGATAACTTTTCTTTCTGATAACCGATTTCGATAAAACAAAGCCTATATGTTGCCCCGGGCTTTACTTAATATATTTGTGTAAATTGCATGAAAATCCGTTCAGTATCTTCGGAGATTAGCGTGAACAAACAGACAGACAGACAGACGGACAGACAGACAGACAGACAAGAATCTTAAAAATTGCATTTATGCATTCTGCTACCCTTCTTTGATCACCCCTCTTAATTTCTGGTAAAAATATTTAGTGAAGCGTAATTTCGATCCTACTCTTTTATTATATGTATATAGATAAACAACGGTGATTTGTTAAGGACGTGTCAATCTCGAGTTTTGTATTTTGTTGACGAAGTAATAGACAACTATAACATACATTTCTCCGTTTTGAAAGACTTGTATTTAATAAATGGTTTATATAATTTTGCTCATAAAGTTGGTTAACTACTGTGTTGAATTCTTATTGAAAAAAAAAGAATTGATATTAAATATATTAAGAGTAGAATATGTACTATGTATTAAATAATTTGCATTCAGTCAATTCAGGTGCAATGTATTCTGCATACATTATATTACAAAATAATAAAATAGCCTCCATAATCGCTAATAATATAGCTGTCTGTTGGTGAAAGAATTTTTAACCTCTTTATAATACCTCTTACCTCTTTATAATATTAGTATTGATATAGATAAGCTGCGTAAAATTCGTTTTGTATTATTAATTTTCAATCTTACAGCGTATGGTAAATATTATTCTCGGCTCAGAAGCAACTAATAAGCTAATCAAAACAACAAACACAAAACAAATTACGTGTAAATGTTTAAAATTAGCTACAATAATTATCGATCGATCATGCGGTAACTGCAGCTCCTACATGCGTCCATTTGACGTAAATTACTAAGTGGATAACGTTTCAATCGGATGTTCCGGAATCTATTTTTCCATTACTTTGACGGGCTCGTTGGCGCCTTCGGTAGTACACCTGCCGTGCGCATCGATGGGTCGTGAGTTCGAATCCCAACGGGACGACATGTTTATAATTTTCTGTAAGCGTCTTTTCCCCACGTCTGGTAACTTCGGGCATTGATCGGGTGGGAGGAATATCGAAATTCCGACCGGGTAATGGAATGTAATAACCGTGAAGTGCACATTGCGCGTTTCGATTTCAGTCTATGGATTTCCGAATACTCGAAGTAAAAAGTAGGTAGACAGCGCATCATTGACTGATGTTCTGCGGCTGTATTACATTCAAGTGAACCTCAAGCTCGTCTGTCGATAACATAAAAAAAATATCAGGCGACCTCTGATGCCCCGTTAAGTTCAATTACCCAACGTAATTTATCGAATGTCAACAGCAAGTCTGGCGTGATGTTTTGATGACGTAATGACATGATTTTGTGATTCATTTGTTTCCGCGTCTTATATCGTGCTAATCGATCGACTGTTATCATTGTAATAACAATATTGGTCTGAATTGGAGACGAGACGTTTTTCGGTACAAGGTTTAAAATCCAGGGCTTCGCTTGGAAGTAGGGCGCCCTGGTACGAGCGGGAAATACTTGCGGGTAAGAAAGTATTAACTATTCGGGTGCGTTCAGAACTGAAATTTAAAATACTTGGCATAGGAAATTTTTTATGCATGTATTTTTCGTATGGCGAATCATTCAAATTCAAAAATAACTGTTGACGATGACTGAATGCGATCTATTTGTAACTACAGTCGTTCCTGAATCAATAAAACTTTTTTCAAAAATTTAGATGTTATAAAAATTATTGAAAAAAGTATTATTGATTCAGGAACGTCTGTAGTTACAAATAGATCGCATTCAGTTATCGTCAACAGTTATCTTGCGAGACTTACTCTTGGAGAAAACATTATCTCTCGTCCTAAGATAATTTAATTTTTGAAGTGTTCATGAGAATCCATTAAGGTCTATATTCCGAATGGCCATTCAATCTATTGAAACGTCAAATTTTATATTTTTTTACGAGAATTAAAACTAGATTCAAACCTAAGTCTTAATACGGGCTTAATGACGGGTTATATTATCTCATATTTATATTGCATGTACATGTAGTACCTACTTATGTAGCGATGTTTAGCTAGCGTATAGCTAAAGTATCGTATATAAGAAGTAATCGTCTCATTGATCACTTATTACTAAACCCCAATTTCCATCACACTGTTTATTTTAAACTATCAAAATTAACGTAAACAAATGTAACAAACGTATACAAAAAATATGATCAACAAATGGAATACCTGAAAATTCACGTCATTTTGATGCAATCAACAACTATCAGGGATAAATATGATATTTAGGGCATTACGATACGCTTTAGGCTAGGTCATAATGTCTACATTGCCACGACATCATATAATTACCTAACTAATGACTATACGCTATAAAAATTTCGTTATCACGATTCACGGCTGGTATATTCAAGGTTTTCGTGTGTTGAATGCTGAGTAGATTTTTTAATCGATAAAAAATTATTGTACTGAGATTTTTGCATTATCTAAACTAATATCATAAAGAGGAAAGATTCGTTTCGATTTAAACGAATAAACTACTCGACTGAATTTGAGAAATTCTTTCACCAATAGAAAGCTACATTATCAGCGAGTAACATAGGCCGCCTTAAGCCAAAGCTTTTTGTGTTCTTAAAAACAATGTTGTCTTGTTCTTCTTCTAGTAATTACTAGCCTGCATCAATTCAACTAAACCACAAGGCACTCTCGCCTTGAATATTAATATAAAACTTCAAGAATATATTACCTATCTCAAAAATTTGTGAGAAAATAAACATTACAGATTGTCAATTTTCTCTTGAGATAAAGTTTTCTGGGTTATAATAGGAGTACAAGCATCTAAAATATTAACTCAAGTTTCCAAAACAAAGTTCGAAGCAAATATTTAAACAAATCAAGTGACCTAAATAACTTAAATTGATCAACCTTTCAGAAACCGGGGTTAAGTTATCGGGTGATACGTCTAGCATTTTCTTATTTTCATTTGTTTTTATTAAATATAATAAAATAACGTTACCTTCCCACTGGTATGGCGAAGTAGAAGAACGCAAGCATCTTCGACCTTACATTTCCCACAAAGAGGTCGCTGATTATTGTCGGCGCGATTGTTGAATAGGACGCCTCGCCGATACCGACGAGACCTCGGAAGATTGCGAATGTCACAAAATCCTGCAAAAAATTATTCATCTTAATAATATTACAGCATCACTCACGCTCCAATACACGCAAAAGACGTATTCCAAAATTTGACTCAAGTTAAAATCTTGAGTAAACTGTCAAATTGTTAATCTTCCTTACAGATAATGGGTTTGTCATGCCATACAACGACTATAAGTAACGACTTGAAATATGAACATTCGATACATGTTAGTGAATCCTTTGAATAACCAATAAAATTACATTAATCAATTTTAAATTTCGAACTTCATGATATTCAATTACTGCTTCCCTGATTAGTCAATCGAGCTCCTCTCAGCTACTAGTAGCCTACTACCTAAAAAGCTCGCTTATGGCTATTTCTCACAAAAGTTTCCAACTCCTCAAGAAAAAAACGACAACATACAATTCGCCATAATTCCTGATTAACCATAATTCTTCATAGGTTTTGGTTACTACAACTCTTGTTATCCTCGTTGTAAATTGAAACAAACGACAATTGCCATGCCATGAAGTTCAAGGCGACCAAGTATAAAACGCACAACTGTATGTAAAGTCTATAATAGACGCTGTTCCATTTCTTACATGGAAAATTACAACACATTATAAAATAACCGTCCCAAGCAATCCAGTGTGGTTTTTCCTACATATTTATAGAATCATTATCCTCCGATGGAGTAAACTAACTCTGCGAGGACTTCTTATTATTGCACTAAATAAAGATGTTCGAAAATATCACCTCCAAAAGTTTATCGCGAACTCAATTCAAATATGCGTGGAAAGCTCTCCGTACTTGTTTGAGTTTCCCGGGAAAACTTACGGTAGTATTTTGGTTTATCGCTTAAGATATGTTTTTATTAAAAAAATACATAAAATCATTAGTATACAGGGATGTTCACAAGAAACTATGTATATTTAAATAAAATACTGTATACCGGATTAAAACGCGATTTATTGTTTAAATTATTTATCCCGACGTTTCGGATGCTTTTCAGCAACCGTGGTCGCGGGAGTCTCCCTAAATAATTTAAACAATAAATCGCGTTTTAATCCGGTATACAGTATTTTATTTAAATGTGTGATACTCGCGTTAATAAAAGACAATATTAAGAAACTATGTATTTCATTCGATATCACTCGATGCACTTAACAAGTTTTAACCATTTTTGTTGAGTAAATTCAAAGATGAAATGCTCATAACAAATGGAGACAGACATACGAGGGGCGGCTGATAAGTCCGCGGCCTGAGGTACTAAGCACTGACTAATTATCTCACTTGTCTTAGTACTAGTTGAGACACTTCTTGGTAGTATAAATATAACCTTTTTTCCATAATAATGTTGTTAGTAAAATATCTGTTGAAGGACAAACATCATCATGTCAGCCGATTCGACAAATTTAAGTAATATTGAACACCGCGCCGTGATAAAGTACTGTGTAAAGAAAGGGAAAACTCTGAAATGAATTTTCGAAGACATGTCATTAGTTCTTTGGGGATCTGCGCCTTCATATACCATGGTAAAAAAATGGGCTCGCTTATTAAAACAAGGACGAGAGAGCTGTGAAGATGATCCGAGTCCGGGGCGTTCTGGAAAATGTTCGAAAAGTCGAAAAATTTGTACTGGCCGACCAAAGAAGAAAATTATGGCAGATAGCCGAAGAGTTGCAGATCAGTAAAAAATGGGTTGGATAAATTATGCACGAGCATTTCAATATGAGAAAATTCAATGCGCGTTGGGTACCAAAAATGCTTTCACCGTTCGACAAGCAGCGGCGACTCGCGTCAAGTAAGGATTTTTAGAGCTAGTCGGGAACAATCTACACGAAATTTGCGACCGAATCATAAACATAGATGAAATCTGGGTTCGCCAATGCAATTTTGACCTAAATTGAAGTCCATGCAATGGACGAAAAAAGGAGAAAGGCCGCCGAAGAAATTTAAGGTTAAATATTCGGCATCAAAGCTTATGGCGACTGTTTTCTGGGACAGCGAAGGTGTTTTGCTAATTAATTACCTACCATAGGGAACTACTATAAATGGACAATACTATGAAAATTTATTGGCTCAGGCGCGAGAGGCAGTCGCTCAGGAGCGACGTGGGAAATTAGCACGCGGAGTGCTGTTTTTGCAAGACAAAGCGCGCGCCACACGGCGCGCGTTTCCGTGCTGCTGCTGAAGGACACAGGCTTCTAAGAAATTGACCACTCACCTTAGAGTCTAGACCTGGCTCTCTGCTACTATTTCCTTTTTTCCAATTTGAAAAAGGAGTAACGAGATCGTAGATTTACCGATGACAATGAAATGTAGACGGTTGTAGAAACCCAATTTGAGGGCAAAGATAAAAATTTTTTTTTTGGAGGTTTAAAAGCGTTGCACGCCGGATTTGTAAAATGTATTTTGCTTGAGGAAGACTATATTGAAAAATAAAAATATAGTACTCATACTTTTCTTTCATTTAATGCCTTAGGCCGCGGATTTATCAGCCGCCCCTCGTACGTGTAATGTAATTCTTATTAATATATTAATTTACCAAATGCCCTACCTTAGTGGCGTGCCCTCTATACAAGCCCAAAAGCCCGGATTGCCGACTTTAAAGTAATACGTGTTCATATATAACTTTTATAATTACGTAATCAATGAAGTTATATATATTATATGACTTATATTATTACGTTAAGGAAAATATTATTATGGTTTGGTTATGGTTGAATTAATTGGGTAAGCCGGGCTTTTCGGCTTGTATGGTGGTACCGCCACCGCCCTACCACCTAAAAGGTCAAGCTCAATAAACCAATTTTTATCTTATTACTGAATATTATAATTTAAAAAAAAAAAACAATTTTATACATACAAATATAAAGGCTCTGACTTCTTAGCTTGGAAGTCAGGTCCTTCCTTATACGCCACAGTTAATATAGTCAATAACAAGTAACCGCCATGCACTAACCGGTATGAAAGAACCAAGAAGCGTCGTGGCACTCCACAGGCCGACTCCAAAGGCCATGATCGCCCGTCTCGAGAACCTGTCCCCCAGGTAGCCGAATATCGGCGCGAATACCATGTAAGCGACCACGAACACGGTCTGCAGCAAACCGGCCTTGTCATCGCCGATATCGAACTCTTTCTTCACGTCGTTCAGCACACCTTGAAATAAAAAGGAAATCTATTAAAAACGGTAATTGACATAGTATTAAATGGACTTCGGGTCTACGCTAAAAGTGTCCCAACCAACAATTCTGCAAATGAGTAACAATATTCTCGCAGTCCTTGTTTGATTGAAAGGTTGAGAACAAATATATGGAGTCCCTTTAATATCTATTTTTTATGATCATATTACTTATATTAATTTCAGTTTTCCAATTAGTTACTCACTATAGAGAAATGGCCAAATCGAGACAAGGAGAAAATCCTAAAGATTCCAATCCGAACATACGGAACATTTAGCGGATATATGATGTACAACAATGTATTATTATTTATCTAATATATTATAGATTACCTTAAGTGTTAATATTTTATTTTGTACCCTACTAGATAAATGATAATTTACACCTTGGATTTTCTTAGACAATACTAATAATATTAATAGCAAAGTCTTTAAAGTCGGTCAAGTCCTATGTATACAATATTTTGGTAACTTTTAAAATCATATTTCGACTTCACTCTTTTCTTTGTTCCCATTACTGTGTCCTTTTTCAAAATTTAACATGAGGCGTGGCTTAAATAATCGGGACACTTTTTCGAGAATTTTGTATGCGACCCGAAGTAAAAACATCTCAAGTGGATTCCCAATTCATAAGTGCCATTAATGACAATCATGATCGCCTTTTTGGGGCACATGGAATCGCTTAGATCGCTTAACCATGGCGCCGGCGCTTTATGCTATCCACTTTCACAGGCTTCCAACATCCACCAGTTTCTCAAACTCTGATCGACAAGTGCTCCAGAAATTGAAAAAAAATTAACCATCAACCTGGGAATCGAACCCGGGATGCATGGGTTAGAAGACGAATTCTATTGTATCGTCTATCTATAAGTTTGAATGGTAATGTAACTGACAATTCTAAATTCGGTTGCAATTCGCGTAAGGTTTAACACAAAAATTCCCTTTGGTCAAAAAAATAGATTAGAAACTGAAACGAAGATATAGGGTTAAACTGGTCAGAACTGTATAGTGTATACGCCTTGTGAAGGAACATTGTTTTTTTTTTTCAGAGCTTGCGTGACTTTAACGTCTCAGATGCGTTGTCTTATGGTTATCATCCGGTCAACGTTGATCAAGATCATTTAAACGAAAATACTATACACATGCAAAGAGTTTAGACAGGTAACGACCAAATAAAAAAAAATGAAAAAATTCTCAGTATTATGGCGAAACATTAAACGCTCAAGTAAATCAATCAAATTGATATTGTATGGAATTTTTAAACGTTGTATACACCTCGCAGACACACACGAGCAGTAATTATAGCATACAACCTTAA
The DNA here is from genome assembly GCA_905404175.1 of Anthocharis cardamines. Taxonomy (NCBI): domain Eukaryota; kingdom Metazoa; phylum Arthropoda; class Insecta; order Lepidoptera; family Pieridae; genus Anthocharis; species Anthocharis cardamines. The sequence continues at coordinate 2,779,295 of FR989950.1, read as the reverse complement.
AGTTGACCTTGGGGAGGTGACTGGTCACCGCTCGCTAAAATATGAAAATACTTTAGCCGGAACTCCCAACCTGTTTTAATTAAAAACTTCGTGGGTTTCTGGAAATAAGTCTATCCATGCACCACAGGATATGGCGATATGAAATTTCAACTTTATTTGGGCAGCTTCCCGCATAACTATGGTTGCCCTACGTCCGGAAGTTTCCGGACACGATCAGATTTTTGTCGGGATTTTTGTCTCTCAAAAATAAATAGATAAAATTTACAAATGTTTAATTTTCATGATCTCTGGCTATACCTATGTGAAAGAATTTAGTAAAAGGCTAGGCTACTAATTCTCCTTAAAACACATAGAAACTTTCTCCGTAGTTCTATTTTACATTTGATCAAGTGAGCTACTTCGTCCTTTATAAGGTTTTATGTTCAATTGAGAAATTCTTTTTTTTTTTTGAGGGAAAATATGTATCCCTTGTACACAATTAAATAGAACAAAATTAAAAATGAAAACGCCTTCCACAGTCGTAAACAAATGTGATACTTTATTAATTATTTATTAACAATTTTAAATCAAGTACAAACTTTAAGACACAACACGGAAAGAAAGTTTACTAATTAAAAATATACTTATCGTCTCAAAATGTAATCATTTAGCGTGTCGAAGTTTTAAATGCATTCGAATTACATTTTTATTATCTTTCAAGTTTTGATGCGGTTGTTAGCAAGTTTATTTTCCTAAATGGGCATATTTTCTTATTTCGTCACTCTCTTTGTATTTCCGAGTAGACCCGAGGGGTGCCTCGGCTTGGACCACCAAAGAATGGGAGGGCACTTTAGGAGCGGGACGGATTCTCACCCGGGTAAGAGGTACGTGGTGCAAGGTTCGCCTTCGCCGGCGAGTGAGGTGTCGGGTGTTGGCGTATATCACAATGTAACCAAAACGGGCGCATTGGACCCCCGGTTTGCCACAAACTATTATTCATTTCAAAACATTTTTTCCCAAAAACATTAATTACGCCACGGTTCAATGGTTCCAAATTAGGCGTTTACTAGCGACCCGACCCGGCTTCGCACGGGTCAAGAGTTTTTGACAAAAAAGCAGGGGTTGTATGTATTGTTTAATGCCACATTATAAAAAAATAAAAACAAAAAAATTCGTCAAAAAAAAAAAAATAGGGGTGGAATACCCTTAACATTTAGGGGGATGAAAAATAGATTTTGTCCGATTCTCAGACCTACTGAATACGCATATAAAATTTGGTAAGAATCGGTCGAGCCGTTTCGGAGGAGTATGGCAACGAAAACTGTGACACGAGAATTTTATATATTAGACAAACATTACGTTGCATTTATTAATGGAGTGACACAGCAATTTATTTTCAAACTATGGGTACAAATGCCCGCATATGTTACATTAAAGTTAATTACATTATCATTGATTGAACCAAGGTATTGTTCAGACAATACCAAATCGGTTAAATCAATGATTTTTATCAGTGAATCTAGATAAGCTCAATAACAAAACAAGGGTATTGATTAAAAAAGCATGATGTCCTAAATCGATATTAACTGTTAGTAGATTATACAATAAACGTATTAAAAAATTCAAGTAACTTAATCCGGCATTAAGATAATAACTTTTCCACTGAATTGTACAGAATTATGTAATAAATCTACTTAGTTATATCAGTTTTAACTCAAATGCTGGGTGTGTTTCGCACCATTTACAATGCAAACAACACCTTTGTCCGATAAGACGAGGGTTACTAGTATATTATTATAATTATATATTATATTGTATGTATGTACATATTCGAACTGCAGTCTGCAATTCGATGCAATTGGGAGTAGTTTACCAAGTTTTCGTAAACTTTTCCGCAACAAACACTATACTGGTTCCATCAATGAATTATCGGTTTCAATTCCATTCATATTTTAGAATATAAGGAAGGATTTTAAATCAGTTATTATTATTAGTGCTAGACTCTGAGCATGAACAACTTGTGAGAATTTAATAATATCGTCAAACAGTTAGTTTGGTCATAAATCAGATAAAATTGCATATTACAAAAAACACTACTTAAAAACTACAAAAAATATACGTAGTTTGTGCTTGGCCCTTAGAACTGGAAATAAATAAGCATAAAGATATTATGAAATAACCTATAAGGAATCTATATCTACCTATCTACCTTCTATTCTTATAAAGATTTGTATTTTTGAATTTTTGTATGTTATGAATAAACTCAAAAACTACTGGACCTATTTTAAAAATTCTTTCACCAATAGAAATCTAAATTATCAGCGAGTAACATAGGCTATTTTTGTGTATAGTACATCCACACTGCACCCGTGTGAGACCAGCCGGGCTAGCATGACCGCCACGAGATATGTCGCGGACGAGAGAAGACAAACTAAGATGTAAGATATCTCGATATATTATACCTCGACATCGACAATTTTGATAGAAAATATATCTCGTTCAACAAATATATCTATTATTGATATTAAAAGTCGAATTTTAAGTGTAATTGTCATGTTAGACCCGAAAGAAATAAAGCGATAGTCGATTAAAACACGAGAAAACGGTAGACAAAATTTTGTCGCGCTTGTCATGCTAGGCCGGCAGGGCGCGTTGCTAGTATATTATAAAAATAATAATAATTCGACTACTTTATGCAACAAACGTAATCTTTGCTGTAATCTTAATGGACGACAATACGTGTTTAGAAACTCTTTTAAACCGTCGTGTTTGTGACACATTCAATAAATCATTCCTTTGATAGTGTCCCCTCCTCTTAACGCTATTATTGTTGAAGTTCCAGTTTACTTAGCCTTATAATAGCCCTTTATCAACGTTCTTTGATAAATTAACAAAAGGTTGGATCGATAATATAATTAAGTAGAGTTCTATAAGTACGAACGAACGTGACTTTACACTACTGCTTCTTATTTTTATAAAATCAGACGCTGTTTGTATTCCTGTTTCAATATTCGTCACGAAAAAAACCACTTACGGCCTTATTCATAAACGTATTATAAGCTTGATAAAGTTAAAATATGTTTTGTCTCGCTCTATCTATACTCTATACTATAATATTAGAAGAAAGATTTGTATTTTTGAATTTTTGTATGTTATGAATAAACTCAATAACTACTGGACCGATTTTAAAAATTCTTTCACCAACAGAAAGCTACATTATCAGCGAGTAACATATGCTTGTGTATAGTACATCTACATTGCACCCTTGTGAAGCCGAGCGCGTTGCTAGTCGAATATAAAAAGACAATAGAACGAAAGAAACAAAACATATTTTAACTATATCAAGCTTATAATGAGTTTATGAATCAGGCCGTTACTGTTTGGACCTTAGATATATTTATATAAATAAACTAGCCGTCCCCGCCCGCCCGCTTCGCTGGGCGAATTGTAAAGGATAGACGAATATGAACTATCCACATAAATTTGAAAAAAATTGGTAAAGGGTTGATGGAATTCAAAAAATGAATAGCCTAAAACCTTCTACAATTAATTCCGCGTCGAATGGTCATGGTATCATGCCGATCGGTCCAGTAGTTTTCAAGTTTATCGATAACAAAGAAAAAAAAAGTTGCTAAATAGAAAATAATCTATGGTTTGGACATCGATGTTCGATATTTGAATGAAGTAAAAATATTTCATATACATTCAATATCACTTCTAAATGAACGGTGAAAGTAAACATTTAATAACCGTTCCCATACCAACAGACAATTGAGTGCCGATGGAAAGCAAATGTTTGCAATGGCTCGTTTTACTGATGATAGTTGAAATAAGTTTTATGAGAAATCATCATTCTATGACTTCCGATACTTAAAGACAAAGTGAACGGCTTTTAAGTTGAGCACACGTTCCATGTCGTTGGCTTTGAAATGTGAGAAGCTTATATTCCAAGTAGTTCTTTGAATAATTGTGTAACGCAGTAGCCCATTACAGTGCATTGGTCTCTTCTGGTCCCATTTATTTAGGGAAAGCGTATGTTTCTTTCATTTTTCACTATCACTGCGTAGGGTTACCATATCTCAGGATTTGTCCTGAGATTTCAGGATTTTTGGACTCTTCTCAGGATTGCAGCTAGATTTTGCAAATCCCATGAAATGTCAGTAATAGAATTTTTAATAAACCACAGCTTACATTTCAATAAAAAGTTAAATAATCTTCCTTTGTTAATAATTGCACAATTAAAATCAATACTAATTAAAAAGATCCGCAGTGTATAAAAACGATACCTAATATTTAGGCTATTTTAAATTGTGAAGTAGGTTTGAGAGAAAATTCTAAAACTGTAAAAAATCTCAGGATTTTTCAATGGAAATCAGGCCTTTTCTCCGGACTTTGAATTTTATCATCTAGTAACCCTTACTGCGTGTAACAGTGTGCGTTTTACCTACATTATTATCCACAAACTCAATCCATTTTGCCTTTGCCTTTCATCAGCTTTCATATTCATAACTTACATAACAGTGCAATGGTTTACTTTAAAATAAAGTCTTATTACACTTTCGATATGTACCCGTACTTTCGCAATAAGCTATGTTTTATGAGCTTCTATATTGTTACAAAATCTTAACGTTGCGTCATACAAAACTTGTAAATCACCGGATTATTAAGTAGAACTAATAATAGCAAACTAGAACAATCAAATGACACCGAAGCATGATGACAATAGACTTGATCTTGAACTTGCGGTAGGTACTGTTGTGCAGGTCAGAATTGGAAACGAGTGAGCCCTGCATTTTTATAAGACAAAAATCGTTAACGTCTCCATAGCTAATCAATAGCGAACAATGACCTTCATTTATTGCTGCCGTGTGACGTCAAATCGCGTGGTTCAAGAATATGTGATGTCTACGTCATTTTAGTATTGAGACAGGCTACGTATCGCCAACGTAGCGTGGGGGCGCCACCATTGCGGCTGTAATGCCGGCATATTGCGCACGCGCCCGACCGTCGTATACATCACGCCATGTGTTTCGACCAATCACAGGCTCAGATTCACGGCTTGAAAGATTACAGCACTGACAAGCCTCACTGAACGCAAATATTCCCGCGGTGAAAATGACGAAATATTGGGTTATTTTTAACTTTAGTATAATTAAAACTAGGTAAAGCTGTCGAATGGTAACAGTGAGAATCTGGGAGAAAATACAATCAACATGAAGAATGTGCCAACGCATGCTTAACAGCTGATGAGTATCCACAATATACCGTTATTTTTTCTAGGACAATTCATCAAATAAACATAATTTCATCAATTTATTTTTTATTAAAAGTCACGATACTAAATTTGTATTTTATTTAATAAAGAAGGTCAACCAAAATATCAACAGCCAATAGTATCGCTCAAATTAGATCTGACTGCTAATTAGTTTTGCAAACAACTTTAAAATTAACAAAGAAGTGGATACAGAGAATAGAACGCATTATATAAAAATTTACTGTTAGCTGATAGCTAAGTATGATTTAAAAAAAAAGGAAAATGCAACTCAATTACATGTCCATTTAGAGCCGGCCGCGGCGCCTTCGAGACACGTAGATATGCAATCGGCATTTCATTTCCGGATTGGTTCCGTTCTATTAGACGTTGTTCCAACACGCTATGGGAGTTCCCAAATTACCATTCCCATTACGACTTGTACCTACAGCACGATAGTGTTATTTTATTGTATTTCCCGTAATGCTGGCACGTTTCGTAATGATTAAGGAACAAGGAAATTCAGCCGTTTAGGTCAAAATTAATACTCAATATAGTTACTATATAGAATAATCATGGTAATCACTTTAATACATGTAAGTAGGATAAATGCTGTGGGAATGAGAGCATTGAGAAGTGTGACTCTGAAAAATAGAATAGGAAAAAGTGAAATTCAAGAGCGTTGTGGAGTAAAAAGACGATGTAGTAACGAGAATTGAAAAAGGCATGTTGAGTGGGTATCTAGAGAGGATGGATGATAGTAGAGAAACGAAAATAATTTATGAATCTGGTGTGATTGGTCGAACTAGGTGACGAACGTGTATGAAAGCATTGACAAAAGTAGAAGAAGAGAAAGAGGAGCAGGGCATATGGAATTCCGTTATCTCTGCCTTTCGCAATGGGAAAGAGAAAAATTATAAAGAAACGTACAATCTTTGAAAAAGACAGACAATTTTATAAAAATGTATTGTGTAATTTAAACGCGAAGAATAGCCAGTGTCAAGAAAGGTTGATTGCGTTACTATTGTTTAAACCCTGTTGAAAAATAATTAGAATTTTTATTCAGTGTTAAGTATTGTCTACTCATATTATACGGCTCAACGCAGATAAAATTATTACAAGATAATAATAAATAATACATCGTCGCTGCGCCTGACAAGTTCCATTCGTGATTTTTGTATAGTTTTGGGAAACAACGAAAAACGTATTATTGATTCACATAGTACGGAGTTTTTCTTAACACATATGGAATTAGTTAAACTCGTTTCCAGTTCGAATATCACAAAAAGGATTTTAGTAACACATATAAAATAAAACGAAGATTATTTTTTGTGCAAAAACCAAAAATCAAAAAAATGCACATAATATGGAATTTGGCAGGCGCAACGACGACATTTAGTTTTCGGTTCTATTCAATGTATTTTTTTCCATATTCGAATATCAAAATATTTATTGAAACAATATTTAAATAAAGAATAATATTGACAACGTCTTTACTCTCCATCCATTCTAATTTTAAATTAATATTAAAATTTCAAGACATGCATCCTCCAGTAGTTTATTTTTAACTAGTAACCCATGTTCTTGTTTTTATAGCTTTCGCTTAACAAACTGCTTCCGTTGATGGTTATAAAAAATCTTTATAACCTTCTACGTGTTTGAACATCATATTTTTTTAACCACACGCACTGAATATGTGCCATTTTATGAAGTTTTACGCGGCCCGCTTTCTTATTATTACGGACAAAAGATGAAGAAAAAAAAGAGTCCAAAATTTTCAAGGGTTTAGATATTCTATATTGAATCAAAAGATTTGATTTTATTTGGAAAAAGTGAATTCCCGACTTCCCGAGTGTGGAATAGGGCAGACATATTAATTCCGTATCTGCTTCACTGATCATTTTTCTTTACAGGTTCAGTCTTCTGTGTCTTGGAAAAATCATTACTAATCCAATGTAAAACATTTTCATTATTGTAGGTTATTTATTTAATAGTCGAGATACATATAAACATATATATATGTATTATCTAATCATAATCTTGTTATCGTATTAAACGAATTAAAAATATATTTATTATATATAGAACCCTATCGCAACGCTACCACATGAATCACAACAAATTCCATTAAAATCCGTCCAGCTGCAGCGGTTTAAGAGAAGTTCAGCGTCATACACTCGTACAACACAGCGCATAAAAGCTTCTATGATTTTAACGTCTACTTCCATTGAAATCACTACATAGTATAAAACAAAGTCGCTTTCTCTGTCCCTATGTATGCTTAAATCTTTAAAACTACGCAACGGATTTTGATGCGGTTTTTTTTAATAGATAGAGTGATTGAAGAGGAAGGTTTATATGTATAGTAATAACAGTTTTTCTGCAGTGTATTTAGTATCAGCATTGCACCCGTGCGAAGCCGGGGCGGGTCGCTAGTATACAATAAGATACATTCATTCACTATAACCCGTGATACCATTCAATTGAGTCTTATACCTAGATATCTTATTACTTAGTACACCGCTACAATGCAAGTTGTGACCATTATTCATTTCACAAATACCAGGTATTAAGTGGCATTAATGAAAATTCATACTAGACGTAAGTACACACGTGTTTAATTACACTTGTCAGAAACAATTGTTTCATAATATTTGCCATATCGAAGATGAGCGTGGTGTTAGATGATACCTCAGCCATAGATCATCAATCAATGACGTACGTATAGGTACACGCCTATATCTGGTCATTTCTCCACTAACTAGGCAACTCAAGTGTCTTGCATGATTTTTATTACAGAACTTCTTATTATCAATGCAATTTTAATATAAAATATGTATAATGAATTATATGTGTGCATGTTAACCTGTCATTGCGCTGGCCGCGCCGTAAACTGAGAAGTTTAGGAAACCCTGCTTTTAAGGTTTTTTTGTATATTTGATGCTCCTTTTACAGGGGTTTTGAAGGCGTTAATAAATAATCTGACATTAGATTTTCAAAACTCATCCAAAATGGCGGATTCAAGATGGCGGGCTACAATTTTCCGTTGAGTTCGTCAAACTTCAGGGGGTTTTGTGGGCGATGAAAGAACCTCAATACCCTAATTAATGCCGCAATATTAAGAATATACATTTGCTAACGAATCACATGATAAAAAATGATTTTAGACCATAAATACTATAAAATTGATTATATTACTTTCGCTTTAGTAATGAATATGCATCTCAAAAGGTTGGCTTAGATGCAATCAAAGCACGCACATAATAGATTTTATGACCACTCAAATTATTACAAGTATTTTTATTATCTGGTTCTTTGCCTAATTCAAATTCGGAACGTAATAAACTACGATAGACAGAGAGCGACCCTTTTGTCCTTTACGCATGAGTCAATTTGATATTATTTCTCAAGAACATACATTATGTATTTGTTATAGTGAACTTCAGAAGGTATTTTATAAACGATGTTACAACAACATAACAATTATATTGCATTTATCATTAAAAATATCCTCCATTTAATGTTAATAAATTATAATCGGGTCATATTATGTATTGTATTATTGTTGTGCAATAAAAATTAATATTTAAAAACTTCAACCACAATTCGATTTACTCATCCCATTTACTTATTATCGGCCATTTTTCATCAAAAAGAAATTAAAAAAACAAAAAACTAAAATGCTTCGAAATTCAAATGTCATACGTTAATCAATTTTACGTAAAACATTTCGAACTACATCGAACAAAATTATTACCAACATTTTTGACAAACTTGCTGCGTCTATATTGGTGTATACGCATTGTCCTCGATGAAATGTTGCAACACCGCGCAGGTTTTATCTTTCAACGATAAAGTGCGGCCAATTTCTTAATCTAGTACGGTGTATAATCTCCACTTACGAGGATTAAACATTTTGTAATATAAAGACTTAGCTTTTATCGCACCTCATATATAATTTGTTATATTTGAGTTATAAGACACTCACATTTTTTTAGAGCCAGCATTGGGTTAAAGTTCTAGCGATCACCATCGCCCGTGAACAACTACATAATATGTATCTAATGATATAAATGATGTAATCACCACCGCAACTGAAATGTCTTAGATGCAATGACGGCCTTTTAAAAAATAATAGTGTCATCAATGTTAGTTTTTAAAAAAAATAAACTAGTGTTTTAATTTAAATTTGATCAACCATCATTAGTCTACCCAATGGGTTGTTATAATATTTCATTTATAATGAAATACGGATTATTATTAATTTCAGAGATGGGCAATTAAAGCGTTTATCGGTTATATCAGTCAGTGGAACTAATTGACTCCAAGTGTAGGCTGATCGACTGGGGGTTCTGTTTTGAGGCAGTGGAGTGTACCACAGTTTACTTACTACTGACAGTTGTTCGATTTCACTGAATCAAACTATGGCTGATATAAAACTATTTATTTAACTCTTAATAACTTAAACCATTATTAGTTATGGTCTGGGATAGTTTTTTAGAGTTTCTGGATAGTTAGTTACATATCCATTTTTTTTTAAATTGTTTTATATATAAGATTGTGTTGATTATTTGTTAGGTATTCCCAAGAAAGAAGAATGTCTTCAACTCATCACGCGATAGTTTGATGAATATACCTATGCGTAAACAGACAAGATGACTTCAGAGTGCCTAGCAAGAAAATATTCATATCTTCAAAAGCTGACAGTTGTATGAGAAAACCGTTGAAATCCAACTACCTATCCTACTAATATTATAAATGTGAAAATTTGTTAGGATGTAAATAATGGGTGGCGCAAAAGTAAGGACCCTATTTGGTTCAGCTATAACATTTTTTCTAAATTAGAAAACTAAATTTAGGTTTTTTTAAATGTATATTTGTGCCATTAAATTTCGTACCATTAGGATTTAAAGATGATGTCTTTTAAATGGTGACCTCCAACGTCTTCGAAAAAATAGGGTCCGATCACTCTGTCAACACAGATGCCACACCATACAGACTACAGTAACTTTTAGTGGGTGTAAAGGTGTTTCTTGAATATTCGCGGATTATCAGTGCCCCAGAACCAAGTATTCTTCTTATTGACATGCCCTGAGAGATGGAAATGCGCTTCGTCACTCATAACCAATTTTGAAGAAAAATTGAGAGGCAATGCGATAACTGTCACTGGAGACCGCGAACAGAACCATGTTACGTGAGTTTTTGATACCCAGTTTGGACGAATTGGGGCTGGAGCACATCTGGTTTCAACAAGACGGCGCTACGGCACACACAGCGCGCGACACTATGGACTTAGTGAGGGACGCTTTTCCAGGCCGAGTTATCTCTCGTTTTGGCGATTTGCCTTGGCCTGCAAGATCACCCGATCTGACCAGTCCAGGCTTCTTTCTATGGGGTTTTTTGAAATCTCGGATGTATATGAACAAGCCACAGACTCTCGCAGCTCTAAAAGAAAACATTCATCAAGAAATAAGGAACATATCGCAGGAAGTATTACGGCAAGTTATGCAAAATGTCATAAATAGGGCTCAAATGTGCATCAACTCTGGAGGTCACCATTTAAAAGACATCATCTTTAAATCCTAATTTTACGAAATTTAATGGCACAAATATACATTTAAAAAAACCTAAATCTAGTTTTCTAATTCAGAAAAAATGTTATAGCTGAACCAAATAGGGTCTTTACTTTTGCGCCACCCAGTACTAAATAGCCTAAACAGCCTGCTATTGCTATTAAACAACTAATATCCGAATACCTTTACCATTCTGTAGCGTATAATATCACATTTTTACTAAAATTGTCTTAAGCTGAGCGATACCGCTCTTCCTTACCTTTAATGAGCTTATGGCTAAATAAATGAGTGTGCGTCTTCAAATTTTTATAAAGACAACTCAAGTTATTGTACAACAGTACAACAATATGTACGCCACGTTATTAATCCGATACTGAAATATTAAATACACTGTGGTAATGCCTATGTAGGTAATACGTTTCTGTAATATAAGCTCTCAAGAGCCTAAGGACTTGCAGCTGCGCTCATAAGGTAATACCGGGCGATTGACGACCTCGATATTATTAGCGTTTTCAATTTATATCGGATGCGCGGAGATGCAATTTATGCTTGATTGATTTGTCTAACCGACCTTACTTTTCAATAAAACAACGTGAACAATGAAAACTGAGGTCAATTTTTGCAATTTTGTTACATTTATTATCATCTGAATTTGATCTCTCATACCACAATAATAAGTAGTATCAGATTAATTTATATTTATCAGCCAATGGATTCGTTTCTAGACGGAATTAGAATATTTCTACCATCCGTTTTATGCCTCGAAGTAGCCAGACGTAGGGAAAACTCGTAAACAGAAAATTATAAAGATGCCGGGATTCATACATGCGACCAATCGAAACGCAAGTGTTTTGCAATTCGCGGCTTTTCCATCTATCGGTTTCTTAATTTGTAATTTCGCTAAGTACCTACCGGAAGTTACCAGACGTAGGGGTTCAAGCGGGACGAACCTACGCCCATGACCTATCGGTCACAATGCTACCCAACGCACCATTGACGGCCGAATTCTCGAACACTAATCAACATTGAGGTGTACTTAAAAGTATCTCTAACTCTTTCATTACGAAGGTAAAATGAAAGACAGAAACATTTAAAAAGCCCTCAAATTTTGATTATTATCGTTACAGTATTCCGCGGTGAGTCCGTCAAAACCTGTCTTGTCATTTTTTTAACAAATAAAGATATAATATTATGGTAACCTACGGTCATCCAAGTAATATATAAAAACGGCGATATAAATAAAATCATGCAACTGTTAGTTACGCTTGAACGATTCGATTACAAATCATAACGTCCTTCAATATATATGCTTTCTCGATGTAAATCGAAACTAGTTACCCGAATATTTTTATTTAATTAAATTAACAATTATTTAACCTCCAAAAATTAAATATACTTACTTGTTTTACTTCTGTTAGTAATATTTCCTCCTCTCATGCATTAATTCCTTTCTCTCTTTTAGAAAATGATTTAAGCAATAAGGCAACCTTGTTGTATTTACTATTTTTTAATAGATACAAACAAGTTTTCTCATTCATATTTTTCTTTAATAAGAAAAAAATAAAAGTTGTAATGAATAATATTTTGTTGGCTTTCGCTCAGCTCCGTAAACACATTTAGATTGGCTTTTCTATTAAAATTATACTGTCACTCAAAGAAACGAAATAAAAAGAATTACAATACAGCATAAAACAACACATAAATCTCGCCTTTATAGAACTAGAATTTTTTAGACAGCAGCCTACGTGAATAGGCCTACGTAGAACGCCATACCTAAATCTACGTGAATTTAAAAAAAAACAGTCAACCTACTTTCATAAAAGCAAGTGTCCAACAGTGCAAGCCATCTATAAAACATCAAGTGTAACCGGTAAACCACTTCTAAGTTCTGCGTTTTCGTGAAACTTTGTTGCCAACGTGTAATCTCGAAAATTGATGTTAACGTGGACCTGCCCAAATTATTTTTAGACTTATAATTGGCCACAAGTTACCTTTTTTATTTTTGACGGGCTCGTTGGCGCGTTCGGTAGAACACCTGCCGTGCGCACCGATGGGTCGTGGGTTCGAATCCCACCGGGACAATATGTTTATAATTTTCTGTAAGCATGTCTTCCCCACGTCTGGTAATTTCGAGCATTGATCAGGTGGAAAGAATATCGAAATTCCACCGTTCATATATGGAAAAACCGTGAAGTGCATATTGCGCGTTTCGTTTTCAGTCTATAGATTTCCGAATGCTCGAAGTAAAAAGTAGGTCGACAGCACATCATTGATAATGTTGTGTATGAGATGTCACCTACCATTAAGTGAACCTCATGCTCGTCTGTCAGTATCTAACTGAAAAAAATACGAATTTTCTGTTATTTTGATAGTAACAGAAAATAAATAACCTGGCCCTTCGCAAGTTAAAAACTATCTCCATATTACATTTTACCAAAATACGATTTGGAGTTCGAGCATGGCTCAGTAATAGAATTATTTTTGCATTTATAACAGTAGAAACTATGTAATAAAATAAAAGTTAGAGATACCTCTGGGCTAGTTTTTACATCGACAACTCAACTTTATAGTCAGCCGATTGTGTGAACAAGAAATCAAAAATAGGCTAGAAAATGGTCGTTCAGCATTTGCTCAATTTACCAGTGCATTGCTTGTTAAGTGTCCTGGGAGAGCTCTTGGGAATCATATTCAATATATGGTATAATAATAATAATCTATAGCCTTACTACCGCCATACGCTTGTTCGATGCTTAATTATGCCTTGCCTTTAGATACATATCATTTATTATATTAGTTTTCCGACTACATAATAATATGTTTTTTTAAGAGTACCTACCTATTGATTCAGATTTTTAGGAAGGCGTCCTCTACAAGTAGACTTACTTTCGCAATTTATACTGTAATTATTATTAATTTGAAGAGATAGAAAATATTGATAGAAAAAGAGGACAGATTATAATGTTTAGAGGTACCCACAATAAGCGAAACTAAATAAGTGCATGTGAAACGCGAAAGTACATTTTCTCGTAAGCTTTAAAATTGATTGAATACTGCGTCAAACTAATAGGCGTTTAACCGAAATCGTAAACTCTATTGAGGTGAAGCCGTTACTTTGAAATCTCCGGCCCTTTTACTCGTAAATATAAACTTTTTATTGCAACTCTTGGCGTCTTATCTAGAACTCTTGCCGTCGAGTGTTCAAAGATGCGACTTTGAAAGGGAACGAGAAATAACGTGAAGGAATATAAAAACGTAAGTTCAAAGATTATAGTGCTTTGGCCCAAGAATGACAATTACAAAGAACTCGAGTCTCGTAAAATATACTTGTCAGTTTATAAAAAGAACATATACTTAGTAAGTATAACATAAAAATCAAATAAAACGTACGTAACATTTGATTTAAGAGATGAAGAATTAAGATAAGGCTCTACAAGATGAAATAACCTCAAGATCGAATCGTTCTTGTATTTTTAGGGTTCCGTACCAAGTGAGTAAAAGAGAATCCTATTACTAAAACTCCGCTGTCCGTCCGTCAGTCTGTCTATCTGTCACCAGGCTGTATCTCATGAACCGTGATAGTTACACAGTTGAAATTTTCACAGATGATGTATTTATGCTGCCACTATAACTAATAAAAAACAGAATAAAGTAAATATTTAAGGATCTGCCATACAACAAACGTTATTTTTTACTTGTTTTCCTCGATATTGACAACGGCAACAGGTAAACGCTTGGAACATTCACAGAATATTTAGTTATACCTATATTCACTTTAAAAATAATTAATTAAATTAAAATAAATCAAATATTTAAGGCTGCCATACAACAAACGTGATATTTTTGCATTTTTTATAGATACGGAACCCTTCGTGCGCGAGTCCAGCTCACACTTGACCGGTATTTTTGTTATAGCATTCACACTGCTTTCACGTCTGACATTGTGTCTAATGCTACAATATAAATATTATATTTTAGGTATTTTAATCCTCATGAAGTAGTTATAAGTACTAGTTAAAAACGTTTAAGCATTTTACTCGAATTAATTTTATACTTTAATAAGTATCTAAAGATAATTACTTAGGTCGTTAATCTTTTAGGACTAAAATAGATTGAACTTGTCGTTAAAATTGCTTAGTAACTAAATTACGATAAGGCTTAAAATATATTTGTATAATAATTAAGGCTCTTTTTAATGTTTTATACCAAAAATATATATCGCCCCAAACAGGGGAACCCGATTATCTGACATGAAGCTAACTTTACTATACCGCAATTTAAAAGTTTGACGCTATAATTAAGTATTAAAAGTTAATAATTAAGTATTAAAAGTTAAAATAGAATACGTTTATTCATCAGAAAGTATAGTAATGTATTTTTTTATGTTAGATATCGACAGACGGGCATGAGGTTCACTTGATGGTAGATGATACCCCAGCCACAGAACATCAGTCAATGACTTACTTTTTACTTCCAGCATTCGGAAATCCATAGACTGAAACCGAAACGCGCAACGCACGGTTTTTCCATCTATGAACGGTGGTTCGTGCTCGAAGTTACCAGACGTGGGGAAGACATATTTACAGAAAATTAGTAACATGCCGTCCCGGTGGGATTCGAACCCACGACCTATCGATGCGCACGACAGGTGTTCTACCGAACGCGCCACCGAGCCCGTCAAAAACTAAACATTTTAAATATATATATATAAACTTTCTGATGAAAATGCCACTGGACTCAGCATGGTGTATTTAGTAATCCTTGTGATTGAAGATTTAATTATGACTAACTGTTATTGGATTTAAAAATGAACAAAATAAGAAAACGTACTGTAAATTACGTGTTTGTTACGATTTGACTCAAAAACTACTCGACCGATTTTAAAAATTCTTTCACCAATAGAAAACAATATTATCAGCGAGTAACATAGGCTATATTTTTATTATTTTTTTAGTACATCTACATTGCACCCGCCATGCGAAGCGGGGCGGATCGAGTCTTTAATACATCTGGTAGAATGAAAGGCTTTTTTTTTAAATATTTACAAATTAAAAAATAAAATAAAAATAGCACAATAAAAACCACTGAGGTTTAAACAGATGCTATAATTAGTATTCACCTCCATATAACATACATAATAACCTTTACAATGAATTATAAGGACAAGGTGTATCAAGTAAATATTGATTTTTTTTAAAAGAAAATGATTATTAATTTAGTTTTAATATTTTTAGTTGTTAAACTGTGACTGTGTGTGAATCCAGAGCAGGGACTGAAACTGGTTAATTCTTATTTTCCTAAATACGTGTCTGACTGAGATACCATGATATTAGTTTTAAAGAGACACACTAAACTTACCACAGTAATTTTTGTCAGTAAAAAACAAAAGAATATTAACAAAATCCTTTATTATACCGGTATAACTCCCATAGTAAATTAACCGGTATTCAATCCTTGATCCAGAGGACCCACAATCAATTCAATTCGTAAAGAACCCTAAAATATGATTGCCTCCCACATATTTAAACCCCTCACTGAGCAGGGACAATCTTTTAGAGGTAACCTCTCACATATTTCATTTATTAATCGCTGTGTACACACCCGTACCCCTAATAATTTAAAGGGGACAGCGGGACCCTTGTTATACTAAAAAAATATTACAAAACTTCCCAACAAAACTAATACTATTGAATATGATAAATGTATGTAGCTAACGATAAAATACAAATAGAGAAATGTTTATAGCTTCATTAAATTTTAAAATTCGTCATTATAATTAGTTAGATGTGTCATAAATATGCCAGGCCTCGAAAATAGTAGGAAATTTCTTAATTAATTACACTTCACGTCATGTGTACATATCACTCTACAGCAAACAACTTGTATGCAACAGTCAAACAGCTAAATTATTGTGTGACATCGCTGTTGACAAAATATGTGCGAACACGCATTGATATGACAACTTTCGAGTTATTTGATAATACGAATACTGTTAGCGAATTCTCAGCCATTCTTTAGAAACTTAAAGAATTCGCTGATAAGGCTGAAAGACCTTTCAATGCAAATATTCGCAACGCAATTATTCCGGATGCATAATGGAGTGATTTCCGTCTGGTGCAAAAGCTTGAAAAGGTTGCGGTGACCGACAATATGCATCTCCACCGCTCATATTTTGAAAGAAAGAAAAAGCAGTACGTAGTTTTGTGAGTAGTATTTATAATTTGATGTGGACCACGAAAAATATTTTTTTTGACCCAGGTTGTAGGAGTGACTATAATCGTTAAGTGCACATTGCACGTTTTGTTGTCAGTCTATGGATTTCCGAAGTAAAACATAAGTCGACAACGCATCATTGTCTGATGTTCTGTGGCTGAGGCACCATCAAGTGAACCTCATAGTCGTCTGTCGATATATAATATAAAAGGAACATAAAGTTCCTTGTTAGATATACGTTAAGTATAGATTACTGACGATCTGTAACTTAGATCGTTAGGTATCTAATAACTTGTGGAGGTATTAGATAACTTATCTAATTAGCTGTTTAATTACTCGACCGAAAATTATATGAAAAAATATTAATTTTAATTCACAGAAAACTAGTTAACATCTGTTATGGTTCTTAATTAATTCCTTAAGTACCTATCTAGAAAAAAAAAAAACTAGCTTTAAAGACGCGTCTTTAGTATTTCGCATAATATGCGTTAGTATAATTTAATTAGTTAATTAATACTGTGATTAGTTCGCAAAGATCATCGTGGTGAAACAACTCGCCAATGACGTGATACTACGTTAGTCATAGAAGAATTTTTATCAGCGTAGTAAGTGAATACGAATATAGCCAAGGGGCTAAACTATTTCTAGCTATGATTATTATCGATTTGATTCTTATTTATCAAAATCTAAGTAAAAAAAAGATAGCCGTTTATAGATGTAGAAACTGAAACATGTATTTATTTTCACTCAGTTATCTAACATGAAGAACTCAGCGTCTTAAATATTCTAATTATTCTTAACTTAAATTTCTTAACAATATCATAAAAGTACCGTTTACGCAATCGTAGGCCTACCGCGTCGAGGTTGTTTCAATATTTAAACAATTTTTTACTCTTTAAACAAAAGTCAGAAATGTACGCGTAGTTTTACCAAGGCAAACTTGATATCGTATGACATCTTCCGATTAGAATACGACATTCAATGAATCATTGCCCCTGACCTACGTAACAAAGCTGTATGATAAAAACTAGATAAAATACAAAGCAATGAGTTATTGTACAATAGATTAAAGAACTATTGTAAGAAGCTGACTATCATGAGATAGATCATTAACTAATCAGTGCAGTAGATTTGACGAAGAATTCGATAAACAAATTAGTCATTCAGTTAAAACCCATATCGAGTTTAATATTTTATTTGTATTTCACCTGCTAAATAAGCTTAATTAAGTGCATTTCTCGTTAAAGAAAACATCTTTTCAAATTTGATAAGCGGCACCTTCCGTGTTTTACGTATAATTAAGGGAGATGCCCTACGCAGCTGCTCAAGTTATACAACTGCGGTGCCATTAGCAAACAGTGCGAACGGTTCCACAGGGAAATCGAAAGCCCTTCATGAAATGATGTTTGTACAAACGACACACCGCTGAATATATTTATCTAGCACTTGGGGGAACGGTTTTAATGAAACTACACAAACAGGTTTACATAAATCACCTATTATAATAAGGACAATACCGATTGAGATCCATACATATTTAAAGGGCTGGAATTGTATTCGTTGCGTGGAAAGAGCCCACGCACGTGATCTGACACAAGAGATTATTTCTCAGGATACGTGACGTCGAGCCTTCTTGGGTGTTCGATAATCAAAATATTTTGGGCCTACCGCAGACGGCATTAGCATCAATTATACCCACTTCAATGACTCGAATGGAATAATTGCAATAAAACCTCCATCGTCATCGTGTTAAAAAAGTTATAGTTGAATCTGTCAGCTACACTGAGATTAGCGTTCGTAATTGGTATGAACTTAATATAAATGCGCGTCATAACCACGTTTATATAGTATAATATGTATATATGTGTGTCTTGATATTATGGGAATCTGCATATCATGGGAGTTGAGATATTTAAAGTGTAAATTGATAGTTTTCAAATAACGCTGATTTCATAATGTGATTTAAGTACAGCTTCACAAAAAGAGCTGAATTCGCCTATTAATTATCAAAACACTCAGATATATAATACAGCGTTTCCTTAAGATTTTTGAACATCTACAAAGATATACTAAAGTACATACATAGGGTACAACTAGGCAATTAAATCACTCCCGAATCCAAAGTGGCCCCCATTGACCATGGCAATATATTGATAGATAAAGTCAGTGCAGTAGAATTAGTAAAGAGCCGTTTAAATAATTACTTTAAAAGCTTTATCGATTATGGTCATGTAATGATTCATTGACATCATCGCCCGATCATGCGATAATAAGGCGCGCTCGTTCCCTTAGAGTTCATTAGACATTACTTTACTGTTCCAACTACCGGATATTGTTCAAATATGAATATGTAAGAGATGTGTGGACTGCATAGTGTACACAAGAGGAAAGTTGGGCTGGTATTTATTTAAAATTGTAAATAAATTATAAGTTTTAGGACTGTATACATCTTATCGAAACAAAAATGTATATCCGTCATTATAAAATTACGTAATTTGGTTATTGCATTAGTTTTCTTGAGGCATCAAACCCTTAATATTAAAAACCAACACATTAACATTAATACATTCGCATTTCGATCCTAGGAAACAATTATTCAAATTGTAATCTAGGTTTTTTTTATGTTCGATGTCGACAGACGAGCATGAGTTTCACTTGATGGTAGGTGATACCTCAGCCACAGAACATCAGTCAATGATGCGCTTTCAACCTACTTTTTACTTCGAGCATTCGGAAACCCATAGACTGAAACCGAAACGCGCAATATGTTTTTTCCATGTATGAACGGTGGTTCGTTAGCCGGTCGGAATTTATATATTCCTCCCACCCGATCAATGCCCGAAGTTACCAGACGTGGTGAAAACATGCTTACAGAAAATTATAAACATGTTGTCCTGGTGGGATTCGAACCCACGACCCATCGATGCGCACGGCAGGTGTTCTACCAAATGCGCCCATCAAAAGTTTATAAAGTTTTCTATGGAACAATGATATTTTGATAGTTCTCATGCCTACATTCCACCTTCAAACACATATTTTAAACGTAAACAATATGACTGCAGGATGGGTTGTCCAAAATATACATCTTTATTATTTCATTCATTTCATATCATTATCTCTTCGGAATTTTTACACATCTTAGTCATGACATCAAGAATACACATATCTAGTTAGAGTTTAATATTACGTATTACATAAGCCAGTGTGTATTTACATAAGCTCTAAAAATATTTTTTTTGAAACTGTTTATGCATGTCTATTGTCGATGCGTAGTGACTCTAAGGACTCATCATCATTATGTTAACATAAAAAGATACAATATAATCTTATATAATCCCAAAAGCATGAGGGAAGTTACCAAATCATGTGTAACTGAGATTAAATAAGGTAAAGAATGATAACATATTCATCTCTTGATAAAAATATGTCAAGGTACCATCCTGTCCTGATATAAAAAATTTTATATTATGGATTATTATTAATTAATTTTTATTTTAAATTATGTAATAGATGAGTTTCTTAGTTTATAATATTTCAATATTATTAAGCTATATTTAAATAATGTTTCTCTGCATTCTTCTGTGGTAACATTACATGCAGCTGGTATCTATATTCTCCTTAATTATAATATTTTACAACTGCATTCCAAAGTGTGGAAAATAATTAACAGAACTATCATATTATTAAGTACTTAATAATAGTTTTATTAAATTTAATTTAATTCATATTAATTGACAAACAAACAAATTTAGTACAGACATTTTAAATATATTTTTTAAATCCTGGTTATTCCTGGGTATATCCTGGTATATTCCCAAGGTTATTCAAATTTCAAAGAAATAAACTCAAAGTCAAATGATAATATATAAAAAAATCATTGCAACAATAGTTTTGTGCAGGTAGAAAGAGTAACTGGGTATTTTTGATGTCTACAGAGATTAATGTAGAGAGGTTAATTAAGAAATTGAAGAATTTTTAATAGTGTGATTAAATTTTAATACATGTATGTTAAATATGGCTGTAGGTGATTTTTTACTTAATATACTATTATTCATTGTTGGGACCACCAGATGATCCCCAAAAGCCTGTGCTTATGTAATCATATAAGTTAAGGGCATTATTACTTTTCTTTCTATGGTTGGATAGGGCTAGGCAGCTTTTGGGCTTGTATGATGGTCACTGCTATAATTGAAAGGAGGAATATATTAAAGCTCTGTATCTCTGTTTGACTGAATTTTCCTCTTATGGCAAGGTGGTAGTTTAGTTTTTTCCTGTATTTATGGACCATGTGGCAATCATTGAAATCTACCCCCAATTTAAAATTTCTTAATACTATTCTATTATTACTTCATTAATGTTTTAAGTCACAAATATATAGTGTTACTTCGAACAACATTTGCACTCTACCAATAGGCAGTCTAATAATAATTCAGTCCAATAAGAAAACTAGGAAAAACAAAACTTACCCGCTATTGTAAATCTGTCCATATAATTGATGAGGTTGACGAAGCACAGAATTCCTACAGTCATGAATTCTCTCAATGTAACGTCGCTTAATGTTTCACGTCTTCTTGCCTGCTTCTCTTGGAGCAGCGCCGTGGCAGAGTCATTGTCACTATTAATCACCAATTGCTGATTAGATGTGTTTGGAGTGATACTGTTCTGGTCCATGGTGTTCACAAATGCGAAAATATGATATAACAACTTCAATCACTTGACCGATACTAAAACCGACTCGAAATTTAGAAAGTACTAATGTGATAAACAAAAAAATAATATTTTCTAATTTTAAAGTAAATGACGAAGAAGAAATATAAACTAAAATATAGTATATAAACAGTATAACTTAATAAATTTCTTCATAAATTTAATTTAATATAGCGAGCATCATGAACAGACAGTTGGCTCACGACGTAACAATTGACAACTAAATAATTTTGATTTTTGAAAACCAAAACTTGAAACGTCAGCGGATTGTCATTTCCATGGACTAAAAATGCTTAAGAACCCATAAAACTTTATGATCTGTGAAATGACATTATTATCTATATTTATATCACAAATAGAAAAGATTTGTTTGATTGTAACGATTTAACTCAATAATACAAAGTAATAAAATTAAACTCAGAAATGTGGTATCCTACGTTTCCTAGTAGGTACTGTCCCCTGTTTTTGGTAACGGTCATGACCAAAAATTGTTGGCTATAATTACTTTAAGTTTCTCACCTAACAACATTGTAAAAAAGGAAACTTTAGTCATTTGAAACTATTTAATAATAATAAACCATTACAGAGTCATATTAAGGTTAGTTATTTGGACTTATTGCATGGGTCATCCCATGAGTGGGTTGGTAGACATTTTGATAAAAATGCCCATGCTTTTGACTTATCAGAAATATAGGTACATGTTTCTCTAATCTGAACTATTGTTATAGTATGGGCTTGAGTAATGAAATTACAGCCTATGTATATAATATTTCTTAATACAATGTAATTAAAGCTTATATTGTTTCATCGAAGTATGCAGGAAATAGAATTATTTGATATGCTAAATGTAAAATAGGTACATTTTTTACTCATAAATGGCAACATTATGTCACGCGAGTACAGCGCTGCGTCTGGTAGGGATACGCAAAATTTCAAAAGTATCGATACTTTACTCGATACCAGTATCGTATCAAAAGTATCGATGTCTCAAGGTATCGAGTACTTTTTAACACATTTATAAAAACTTTATGGAGTGTTAATAACAGTGGCGGCGTAAGGCGTGGGCGACGTGGGCCACCGCCTACTGCCTCGTGATACAGGGGGCCTCGTGTCCCGAAAATTTATGCATGACTTGAAAGCCGCCAACGTGCCAAAAAATAGTTTTGCCAAAAAAAGCCATTTTTGCGCCGGCAGAGGGCCCCGCAAAATGCATCTTGCCCACATAAAATTTAGGTCTTACGCCGCCACTGGTTAATAATATAATATAAATTTAACATACCTATATATTTTACATACATCAGATATTATAAATAAATTACATCCACATACAGAACAAATGTCCGTGCTCATCACACAATATTTGACACTGGGTGGGATTCGAACCCACGACCTCCGGCTTAGCAGTCAAGGTCACTAAATACTAATCCCCGAATCATGTCTTAGGTTTAGTAGTGATGTGATAAATATTTTGTTTAAAATATCGATTAACAATTTTTCCTTTTCTTTATCAGATACCTCAAAAGTATCGGAACAAAAGTATCGATTATCTCTAAAGATCGATACCCTGAGGTATCGATACTTTTTGCGTATCCCTAGCGTCTGGTTTGTGGGGGTCGGGGGACTTCTTTAATGAAAAGTACTTATATTTTTAATACTCTTTGATGAAAAGAACTCAACATTTTATTTTAGTAAAGTTGGAATCTTAATAAAATTATTCGTATTATATTATCCTAGCATTTATTCCAAAGTGATTGTGATTTACATAAAAGATTTAGCGATTTAACTTCAGAATAATCATGAATAAATTTTTGTGTATAGTTATCCTGAACTATGTTTTTCTGAATATCAGTATAACTAAAAAGTACGAGAACGAGGATAAACCAGCATGGGCAAAAAAGGATATTCGCGATTTTACTGACGCTGATATGGAACGGTAAATATCGGACCCCTTCGAGCAGGTAGATAAAGGGATTTAATTATAGTTCAATTTATATATATAGCTACATATTTTGGCCATAACAAGGTAACAGGCTTTAGAAAACCTAATTCTGCCACTTTCCAAAAAATAATTACAGTTACATTAAAATACTAATATAACTACACTACAATGCATGGTATACACAAACATTGTTTAGCCTTGATTTTTGTCTAGTTATCAGAAATATAAAAAATAGACAGTTTACAAACCTAGCCGAATCAATAATTTTTAACAGATTATTAGATCAATGGGAAGAAGATGAAGAACCATTACCAGAAGATGAGTTACCCGAACATTTACGGAAACCCCCGGCCATAGACATGTCACAGTTAGATATGTCCAATCCAGAGGCAGTGTTACAGCAGACAAAAAAGGGACAGACATTGATGATGTTTGTAACAGTTGCTAATAAACCATCAAGGGCAAGGACTGAAGAATTAACAAAGATTTGGCAAACAGGATTGTGGAGCAATCATATCCAAGCAGAGAGGTATATTATTTTGATAAATACAGCTTGATTTTATCTTGACTCCTCCTTCCATGTCTATATTTCTTATAAAATAAGCAATACCATTCTATTGTTTGAGCCTTTAATGGTAATATTCAGTAATATAATACTTTGTTATTAGATAAAATAATTTATTTAATATTTCGACTGAAGGACTAGATGCCATGGTCGTGCAATTAATTAAAACAAATACCAATAATCAATATTAACCTGATAGTAGCTCAGGGATCACTTTGAATTCCTGTTCCAAATTTGAAATTGTAAGCAGACTTCGGAGTTCCCAAAAAATAATTTTAATTAGGTATATTCTATTTTTAAAAACAAACTAGCAAATGTATCTCAGCCATTTATTTAAGTAATTTTAATACTCTTTTTTCAGTGTACCTAATTTTCTTTTTTTTTGCAGGTATCTTATAGATGACGATAGAGCTATATTCATGTTCAAGGATGGTTCTCAAGCATGGACAGCAAAGGAATATTTCTTAGAACAGAATGAACTTAAAAATGTACAGTTGGAAAGTCAGACATATGAAGGAAAGAACCCTGATGTCAAAAACACAGCTGTCAGAGATGAATTGTAAATCTGAACTACATAAGTTTGTGTACTTCTGTTTATTGTTGTTGTCCTACTTACACTGTATCATAAACTTGTTAATGAGAGCAACTGACACTTCACATCTGTAAATGCTTTAATTTTAATAAAGTAACTGAACAAATGTAGTGTTTTAATAATAAAAACAATATATCACTTTTTATCAAGGTACTTTTTGATACTGTGCTGTAAATATGTATGTCCTTTTGAAGGTGAAAGCAATTCAGATTACAATATATATACATATATTTTGACATAAAGCTTAATTATACTCTTATATTCGTCAGTATCTTAATATTTATTTTAAAATAAAAGCTTGTTTAAATTAAAGCGTTTTATTTTTTACAAAAAATATGTTCAAAAGGCATCTGTGGCACGGAAGTGTTCTTCATCAATTGTTGAATAAATGTGACCTTCATTGCACATCCATTCCAAAATGTTCCTGTAAATATCAACATATTTTTTGTCATGCTTCAGTTCCGTTATAAAATTACCATGAATAATCTTGATGTAGGATTCTTTAGTTAGTATAATTGGCCATATATTCATGAAAAGGATCCAACCCACAACTTTGATAAAAATGGCTCAAGTATACTAAAAAGGCTCTAATGTCAAATACTTTCATATCACAAAAACAGCCTTAGCAAAATGTAAAAGCCAAGTGTTTTTTCTACATTGTTTACCATCCCACTTGCTTGATAGGTTTGTCAGGATATTTCATATATAAAACTTGAATATCTCAAAACTTACTGTGTGAGTTGGATCCTTTTCATGGATATATGTCCAATTATTGTAAAGTATACAATGAACTCTGCATACCAAAGCATAGGTATGAGAACTAGTCAAGATTTAGTATAAGGGGTATGATTTGCTTATCCATATTTATGTATGTAATGTAACTATTATATTATATTTTTATTAGAAATTTAAAAACATAAAAATCGAATTTAATTCATTATCCTATAAGGACTAGAATTCATTATTTTAATAGGGAATATGCATGTGATTCCAATGACGGTCAAACATTTTTTTTTAATAAACTTTATTACTTCAGAATTATGCTTTCATCATTTTTTATTATAATTTCAGTTTTGAGCAATAAATTAATTTTTATAAAGTGCAAATAAACTGTGTGAAATTCAAATATTTGAAAATCCACGCCATTTGCATTGGTCAGAGCGAATATGACGTAAATGTCTATGCCAGCAACTGTTAATGCTACCGAGTGTGTAATTATTAGGTGTTTCCGTTTAACATCATAGTCTATTAACAAAGCCCGCGAATTTGGTGGGTGTTTAAAATGCCCATATTGGTTGGCTATTTTTAACTTTTTTTTAAAATATTTTAGATCAATTTTTTTGTCCATTATATAACAATGTAAGCTGCTAAATAAAAAAATATATGCATATTCTCTATTGGGGGACATTATTACATAATCCCATTTAAATATATAAAATCAAAATGATACTAACTCAAATTCAACATTAGGCATTTTATCCTTCAAAGTAGCATAAATATCTTGTTTACTGATCCCCTGTTCAAGTGTAGATGCTCTGATGAGGTTGTACACCATCATTTGACGAGGGTTTAACCCATTTACTGAGCCATTGTCCATTCCCATAAGAGAATTAGCAGGCACATTACTAGTGAAAGCTGTTGTATCTGCAGGTTTTTCCTGTAGATAATAAATAATGATATGTTAAGATAATAATATGTACCTGGAATAATAATAGTGAATATCATAAATTAAAACTTTCTCTATTAACTGTTTAAATTGCACCCGAATGGTGTCTTATAATCAGCATCCTATTCTTTAGTTCAAATTATCAATTACACTTACAATGTGTGTGTTTGTTGTATTCATTAAAATGATTAAGCATACTAAAAATATTCAAGTACAAAGGATTAATATGTATTATCTGTTTGAACTGTTCTTTCTTAAAATACATGGAGGAAGTACGCAATATTGTAGATTGATTTTTGATATTAGACACTTACCTTCTTTGAATCTGCTTCCATTTTGAGTTTATTGTTAATACACTGGAGGTAATGGAATGTTATTGCATTAACATCTACAATAGGCATAATTTTAAAAGCCATTAAGACTTTCTTGCCCTTATTTGTTTTAACATTCCCAAACACTTGGATATAATCATTTACTTGAACCTTAGGTGAGGATTTGTCCTAGAAACAAAAAATATTATATTTTTATTTCAATTTGATGCCGATTACAAAGTTTTGGTAAGACTAAAAAATGTGGAATTCTAAAGAGAAGGCAAGCTATCAGAAATTTATTGAAAAAGAATACTGGCTTTCTGTTTTTTTATATATCTATTTATTTATTTATTTATTTATCAGCATTTTACAATAATTGTACTTACAGCCTATGAGCCAAGACGTACAAAAATTTTAACTTCTTACATTTTACAATTTAGACAAAGAATTAAGAAACCTATAACATAGTTTCATAAATCTAGGTTTGTTAACAAAAAACAAATCAACATCCGTATCAAAGGCTAACAATTCATTAAATAGTGTAAGAGCTGTATGCGTCGGTGCGCTGGCGGCCGCCTGTGTCCGCACGCGAGGGCAGGCGAACAGCGGCCGCGAGCGCAGCGACACGCTGCAGCTCGGAGCCCACATACCGCAAGTCCCCAAAGTCCCAGGGTCATCTATTTTATTGTTCAGTAACATATAAAAGTGTAACATCAGAGCGCGTTTACGTCGCAGTTCCAATGTGTCTAAGCCTATCATACCAGTGACAAAAAGTGATGGATATAAATAGGGATAGTAACCGTATAATTTCTTATATAGGTAGCGAGCGAACTTTCGTTGAACTCTCTCCAGAAGGAGTGTATATTTTTTTTCATGAGGGCTCCATATTATAGCGTTAAACTCGAGAATGCTACGCACATACGCATAATAAAGATTCAAAACAGTTTTTCCTAATTTAAAGCGTGCCGTTTGCCTGATAATGAATCCTAATAACTTAAAAGCTCTTTGACATAATAGTTCTATATGAGGATTAAAAGTAAGTGCTGGATCAAACAATATACCTAAATCTTTTATATGGTTTACTCTTTGTAGCGTTTCGCCATCTATCGTATATGAATAACACATGGGAGTACGGGAGCGCGTGAATGTCATTATGTTACATTTAGAAACATTAAAGCTTAAATCATTTTCCTTGGCCCAAGTGTAAACTTTATTTATGTCAGATTGGAGTGCTTCACAATCAGCAGGACCTTCTATAGGTAGAAATAATTTCAGGTCGTCTGCAAACATAAGACATTGAGAACTGTCAAGGACATCCGGTAAATCATTTATCATGATTAAAAATTGAGTAGGGCCAAGCACACTACCTTGACTTACACCAGAATATACTGGAAATGAGTCGGAACAGAACCGACCAAGCTTCACATACTGAACTCGATTTGTAAAGTAGTTCACAAAGTAGTTTAAGAGCTTTGGTGCGAATCCCACTCTTGAAAACTTCAGTAAGAGCACGTCATTGTTGACGCGATCGAACGCTTTTTTTAGATCAAAGTAAGCGACATCTATCTGTATCTTTCGATCCAGAGCTCCAGATATCGAGTCAACAAAATTAAGAAGGTTTGTGGTTGTTGATCGCTGCGCCCGAAAACCGTGTTGTGAGTTACAAAGCCTTGTTCCTATTTGTTTGGTAATATGAAAGCTTAAAATTGACTCTAAGACTTTTCCAAAACAAGATAGTACAGCCACAGGGCGATAATTTTGAATATTTGTTTTTTTACCGTTTTTATATACTGGAGTAACGCGAGATTCTTTCCACTTTGCGGGATAAGTATCATTGGACAAAGATAAATTAAAAATGAAGTGCAGTGGTTTAACGAATACAGACATAGCGTCCTTAATTAAAAAGGGCGGTATTCCGTCTGGGCCGATCGCCGAGTGAGGCTTTAAACGACGAATAGAAGAACGTATGTCTGATTCCGATATATAATTTAGCGTGACATGTGAGGATTCAATGCCAGGCACAGAGTAAGTGGACTGAGCATTAAGAGTAGGCCCAGCTGTCAGAAAAACTGATTGAAAATAATTGGCAAAAGCATTAACAGCCTCATGACCGCTGACAAGTCTCCCATCCACCTCAAATTCCGTACACGAATGATTAGAACTACGCTGCTGTTTTATAAAATTCCAAAATAGTTTGGGATCCGTATTTATATTGTGTTCTATTTGATTGGTGTAATTCGAATAAGTCACTTTAATTAATTTTTTTACTTTTAGTCTATAATATTTAAACATTTCGTAATTAAATACCTTGCTATTTTGTTTATATCTTTTTAAGTGGAAATATTTTGTTTTTATATTAGTTATTATGTCATTATTAAACCATACCGGATAATTGTGTTGTATATTAAGCTTATGTTTTTTTTTAGGCACGCAATCAATAAAGCACTCATAAAGTTTTTCATAAAAAAAGTTGATAGCATCATCGACGTTATTAATTTCATAGAGACCGATCCAGTTCAAAGACTGGAGGTTAGAATATAGTAGATTGAAATTGGCTTTACGAAAGTTCCACTCGTCCCTTAACTTCGAGACATTAAGGTTACAAATGTCCCTTCCAGGTTGCTTTAAATAACTAAATTTAATTAATAGCGGAGGATGATATTTATCAATAGGGACAAGCGGTAATGCGTCACCCTTAACGACAATATCATTACTAGAATTGCATAAGACTAAATCCAATATACCCCCTACGTTATTTACAATATTGTTCATTTGTTTGAATTTACAAAATGATAACATATTATTAAAGTGTGTGATAACATTTTGACTTGCCGAGTTTAAATTAAAGTCGCCAAATACTAATATTTTACATTCTGAATATTGAACCGATAGGTCTTCCAACAATTTAAAAATGCTACAAAAGATGTCGTCCTTAGCGCTAGGGGGTATGTATAACACACAGCAGAGGACTTTAACTGACTTACACTTTACAAGAATAGCCAATATCTCAAGTGAGTTGTGGTCGAAATTGGAATAATTATTAAGAGAAACACTTTTCACACTATAACATTCTTTAACAGCAAACATAACTCCACCCCAGCCAGAGTTATTTGCCCGGTCTTTTCTAAATACAGAATAGCCATTTGGAAATATTTCAGAATCACAAACACTACAATTAAGAAAAGTTTCAGTCAAGGCATAAATATCATAGTTTTCAGATATTACGGATAACTTACAAGTATCTAACTTAGTATGCAAACCTCTCACATTTTGGTAAAAAAACACAATTGATTTCATTTTACGACGTGGGGAGGACTTTTTCTTTGCGAAATCTCATGCGCCATGGTTTGATATGCACATCTTCAGCCCAATGATTGGGTGACATGTAGATGCCAGTATTTTTCGAAGGAACAGTAATTTTAAAAGATGCGTAATCACCGCGGGATTTCAATTGTTCTACTAGACAGTTATCATTAGGGCAAATCGTCAGTAAATGCGAAATGACTTGTTCAACTGTAGTACCTGTTTTCAAATAATAAACATGTAAATGTGTTTTGCGCTCTGCGGCTTCTAATACTGTTGAACCAGGCGCGGCCGTGCCGCGCGATATATTTTGCAAAGATCGCCGGGCTCGGTTCATGCGATGACGATTCACCGTTTCCCATTCATTGTTAGCCTCGCGGTTGTTAGAACTTACACGCGGATTGCTAATGACGTGCATATTGTCATCCTTATCTAACGGTTGCACGACTTGCAACGCATCTTGCACGCATATCGTAGGAGTGAGCGGTTCAGTGTCACTCGGCATCGGTGTGGGGTCCGCGAGAGGGACGGGTGACATGTTTCTATTTGCACGCGTTTTACGCTTAGGTGCGACTTTTACCGACGTTGCCCGAGCTCGAGTGTGACGTAAGGGCCGCTGGTTGGTACTACCCTCCATGTCTTCATATTTTGCTGCTGCTGAATCACCTTCTACCTCCATATTAGATTCCTTTGTTTGGATTAACTTTTTAATCAGAGAATTTTGTTCACTGATAATCGTTTCTAAGGAGATCACTTTATTTTGGAGGTCAAGTACAGTTTTACTCAGTTCACGAACACAAGTTTCCAATGTTTTGTTAGACATTTTAAACACTTTAAACGTATATTAACTATTATTTTCCGTGAGCAAGATCCGTACCGTGCGGAGCGAGAGCGAGAGAGATCTATGATTATGTAGTTTGATATTACTATTTATGTCCTGTGTTACATAAAATGTAGTTTATGTACAATATTTATTCATTTATCTTCATATCCTTTTTTCTTTGACTCGCATCAATCCCATATTTTTAACAATTCTTTGTATTGCCTGTATGTTTGCTACATACATTTTGTACATAACTGTAATGATAGCATTTAGGTTGTAATCAAGTTGTTAAGAAAAAGGGTGATTATTTGAACCCCTGTGCAATTGCCTTAATCCTTTCTGCTGTATGAGTTCTAATAAGATAGATTATGATTCAAGTTAAAAAATTTAATCTCATTCACATTGTGAAGCATAGATGAACATAGTATTATTATAATAAAAAGCTTACATCCTCATCCATTGCATCCTGATCTAACCAAAGAACAGCTTTCATTCTACCAGTGATGTCCTGAATTGTGTAAGTTATTTTTGTACTCTGTATTCTTATATTTCTTATTCTAGCAACAATGGAAACAATTTGAATCTCTGTTCCCCATATTTTAACACCTTCATCACCACAGTGTAAAGCCTGTCTGATAACTATAGGAGCCGTACGGGATGATCTTCGTCCCTATAAACAGCAGAGATGTAAATATTTAAAAAACATAAATTCTTAAAATTTAACAATATCGAATTTTCGTACACAAATAATATTATTAATGATTATAATCATAATTATGATTGAGTTATTATGAACATTAAATAAATATTATTATTATTTTAAAATATAATGAATTGCGCACTACATAACTTATTCGATAGACAGGTTAAAACTACATACGGTTTTTTGTCCTTGATTAGGTGTTGCTGCATTAGCAAATTGATTTGTTGAATTGAAAAAGCCGCCGCCCGCAGCGGATTGATCTACAAAAGTAAACATTTAAGAATAAAGTTCAGGCTTCCTAAAACTTCAAAGAAGTTTGTAATACTAACCGTTCCACATTTTATATTTAGCAACTTATTAGAATAGTAATAAAAAAGTGTTTGGTAACTTAAATTCCCTTATCGCTTGAAAGATATGCACAATTTGGTTAAAATATGAATCAGTATTTTTCCTCAAGAATCAAGATTTAGTTGTTGAGTTTAAATATTTTCATCAAGCAACTTTTGACAACTTGCCGCCTGCCGGCCGGTATTAATACATACTATACCATAGAATACTATAAAAATAGTGACAGTTCCGACATTTTTTGAAACTATTCTCAATTTATTTTATAATATTTATTGATTATTATTGCATATTAATTAATAAATATTATGTATGTTTATGTTGTAATTACCCACTTAAAGTCCGTGTGAAGAATATCTCAAAGTAGTTTTTACGTTAAGGATTTTCATAAAATTATTTTTTACTGAGGTTAACATTGTTACTAACATAGTGTGTTCTGTGCTAATGTCATCCAGAATTGGCGCGAAAATAATTTTTCAGAGGTTCTACAGTCTACAGACTACATCCACATTCCACAACTTCTACAGAAACTACAAACTAGGTATTGAACTTTGGAAACCGATTCCTATTGATTGATTACTATTATATATTGCTTATAATATTAAGGTTTAAGATGTTTAATATTTATTATTTCTCAAAGATTATAATAAATCAACTACGAAAAATAAATTTACTAAAGAATAAAGAATTGTTTGTTACGACGTCATCTAGGAGTTGTATATTCTTTGGTAACGATTTAACTAAAAAAACTTACTGAGCGATTTTAAAATTTCTTTAACCAATAGAAAGGTATAAAGTATTTATTGTGTGTATAGTACATCTCCATTGCACACTTGCGAAGCCAGGGCGTTACTAGTAATTTATATAACTACTGAATATTATTATAGCTGTTGGAATTAGCTAAATCGCTTTCGTGGTTTGACTCCAAATATACCACCGGTGGAAAAGTAAATTGTTTACCTTAGAATTTAGATTATTAAATATTTATATAATCGAAAAAAAAGTTCCCAGTCCAGCTAAATGAAATAAAAAAAAGGATTTCAAAACATTATTTATTCTCAATAAAGTTCTTTAGACATTTTTACATTAGAAAAATATACAAATTACAATTCCATAAATGATTTTACTGTCAAGTTTTATTTGTCAAGGAAAATACGCAGAGACAGGTGTTGCGCGATATGTTGTCGGTTTGGACGATTTCTTCTCTCTGTAGTCTACTTTAGGCAACTCGATGTTCTTATTTTCTTTTCCTTTATTTTGAGATGCAGCGGAGTTTGGTTTACTTGAATCTGAAAATAAATAAATTTTAAATGACTCTTTTCCATTTACATATTGAATAGATACATTAACACGTTACTAGCAAAATGTGAAATAGAATTCAATCAAAACAAATTATGTAAAATTTGTATTGAATTGCTAATTTACTAACCTTTTCTCTTAATATTAGAGCCTTCAGCAACCGGCTTGAGATATTTAGGATCCAATCCCTTAGTAACTCGCTCTTCAATGTGAACAACATTCGGACTATCATCTATTGTGGACCTGATAACAGAATATATATTTAGGTATATTATTTTATTTAACCACTTGGCTAAATATCAATTGACGTACTTCTAGCGCCCGTCTAGCACGAACAATTGAATAATCGATAAGTTGTACCACGCAGTTCATAGGACAAAAAACATGCATTTTCTCTGTCGCAGAAATACGACACGGGTGGTATGGGCACGAAAATATTTGTCGCATAAATGCGACAAGCTGTCAAATAATTTAATCATCTATAAATGTGTACTATCTAAATATGTACTAGATTATTATGAAAAATGAATTGCTTTAGCAAGTAAGTCACTTCCATGACCAAATTTTTACTATAATTAATTGTGGACCAAATTTAGCGGAGGGCAAGAAAGAATGACGTAGAATTGAGGAGGTATTTGCCATAAGGCACACAGAAGTGCGGGAAATAATTTAAATTTAAGTTAATTTAAACGACTCATAATTGAAACACTGCAAAATAAAGGCTATTTTTATTTTTTATTTAACTGACTTACTTTGAGGTCCCATAGTAGTTAATAGACTCCTCCAAATCATGCTGTACAGAGTTATTTCTGTTGAGGAAGTAGGGTGTAGAGCTCGCTACGTTACTGGGTTTATGTCTGTCTGAAAGCGCTTGGTTGTTCGTTTCCTCCAGTTTCTTGTGAAGCCATTGAATAACTGTATGTAATATAACAAATTTATTATTGTTTATTTCGCTGGTTGGTAGACGAGAGTATAACGAAACGCGATTCGCTAACACAGGTTCAAATCGCGCCGGAGCTGAGCGACATGTTTATAATTTTCTATAGGCATGTTTTCCTCACGTCTGTCGGCCTAGCATGACAATCACGAGATATCTCGCGGACGAATATAAGATATCTAGATATATTATATCTCGACATCGACAACTTTTATAGAAAAGATATCTCAACCGACAAATGTCTATATTTGACATTAGAAGTCGAGTTTTATGTGTAAGTGTCATGTTAGACCCGAAAGAAATAAAGCGATAATCGATTAAAACACGAGAAAACGGTCGACAAAATTTTGTCGCGGTTGTCATGCTAGGCCGGCTGGTCACTTCTGACATTGATCGGTTGAAAGAAATATCTAAATTCCGAGCGGGTAACGTACCATAATTCATAGATCGAAAACCGTACAGTGTACATTGCGCGTTTCGGTCTCAGTCTATGGATTTCCGAATGCTCGAAGTAAAAAGTATATCGACAGCGCATCATTGACTGATGTTCTGTGGCTGCGATATCACCTACCATCAATAAACCTCATACTCGTCTATCGATATCTAATATAAAAAAAATCATTAAAACCTATTTATTTATTTTTTCACAACTACCCACCCTACAAATTATATAATATCTACCCATATTATTGTTCTTGATAGTTTCGTCTCTATCTCTTAGCGTTAGTTCGTTGAGCTCGCACTTCTCCTTCCATGTTTCAATCTCGGTCTGCTGCCTCTCCACGTTCTCCTTGTAACTCTGTATCTGTGAGGTTAGCTCTCCCATCTCCTTCGCGTTACGCTCTATTACTTTCTCTTGTTCGAGAGCTATCGCGGTACGACACAGAAGCTGAAAGGTGAACAACAAATAAAAAATATTTTTCCTCAGTGCAATTTCGGGATCTCCGTAAGAGACGATTTTGTCCCGAAATTGCACGATACAATGAGGAAGAACAAACAAAATAATATTAGTATAGACTAATGCAATAGCTAGCGCAAACTGGTTTATTCTGGTTTCCTACGTTTACCGAATCACACATACTGTTGCAAAACATAACCTATTGTTATCTATTAAGTATTATTTCAGCTTGTCTAATAATAATTGCTTTTTAGCAATAATACTGTTTGCTTGTTTTTTCCTAATTTAAAATTATGTTGAGTGCAATAGTTATACACATTTTATATACTAAACATATAATTACTTGTATATTGTAAGACAAAGACAAAAATAACTGTAAATACCTTATCTTTCATTTCAATAAGGTCTGCGTTCTGTTTGGATATGATCTGGTTGGCCTTCAGCAGCTGTTCGGAGGTGGACTGAGCCGCCTCGTTGTTCCTGTTAGCGAGGGACTCGCTGAGCGAGAGACGTCTCTCTAGGCTGTTCTATAAAAATCAATTAGGTTTGGAACTAACCCTTTGCACTCCAGTGGACTCACTCAGCACTTAATGAAAAAGGCCCGGAGTGCAAAGGCGTAATCTATATATGTATATAAAAATGAATCCCTATTTCCCATGGTCACGGCATCACGCGTGAACGGCTGGACTGATTTCGCTAATTCTTTTTTTGTTGTTGTCAGGAGAAGGTTCTTATGAATGAAAAAAAAATAAGAAAATTGCGCGGGGAATTAGAAAATTTATGAATACTTAAACACAATTTTAAATTATTTCTAATGTATTAGCGCTTTTACAATTCAAACTTTTTTGATGTAACCTTATGGCGTTTGACATAACATTGACAGAATGCGTGCTGCAAATATCGTCAAAGAGGATTGAAATCAATATTCATAGCATTCATAGTTAAGACAGGACAAGTCTGTCGGGTCCGCTAGTTTCAAATAAAAATATCACTGTGTTTGGTATAATTAAATTGAAAAAAAAAACAGTGTAAATTAATCTGTTTGCACAGCGGTTTCTCTGTCGGCTCATGCCGACAAAATGTCGTGGATCATTCCACGACATTTTGTCGACCATATTCTCGTATTTTAATCGATTATCTCTTTATGCCTTCCGGGTCTAACATGACACACTTAAAACTCGACTTCTAATGTCAAAGTAGAGATATTTGTCGATCGAGATATCTTGTCAATCAAAGTTGTAGCAGTGGCAATCGCGTTATGTTTAGCACCGGAAGTCCTGGGTTCGAGTCCCGGAGTCTTGGGGTGAACTGTTTCTCAATATGACTTTCTTCCTAAGTTTTACATACATTTTAAATAGTTTTTAGGAAAAGGTCGAGCGATCAAGACAAAATACTGTAACCAATCTGTAAAAATGTTTTCTAACAAACCTTCTCCATAGATAACGACTGTACGTTTTCAGTCAATTCCTTGATTACATCAGAATTGTCCTTCACAGTCTGAAACAAAATTGTCGGGTTTCGTCAAAAAAAACCATGGAAGTAAAGACTATCTCCCCATAAACCTTAATAATTCGTAACCCTATTAAAAATCCATACCTTCAAATTCAAAAATCATTTATTCATTTAGGTAACAAAATGTACATTTATGAACGTCAATAAAAAAATACATATTAAATGCTTCTAATTTGGTATATAATAACTGGAATCGGTTTTTTTTCTCCTTTTTTTTAACAGGCTCGTTGGCACGTTCGGTGGTCGTGTGTTCAAATGTCTGGTAATTTCGGGCATTGATCGGGTGGGAGGAATATCGAAATTCCGACCGGAAAGAAACCACCGTTCATATATGGAAAAATCGTGAAGTGCATATTGCGTATTTCGGGTCTATGAATTTCCGAAAGCTCGAAGTAAAAAGTAGGTCGACATACATATACATCACGCCTCTTTCCCATTGGGATAGGCAGAGATCACGGAATTCCATATGCTCCGATCCTTACATACCACTTTCGCTTCTTCTACTTTCACCAATCTTTTCATACACGCTCAATTGAATGCAATTTAAAAAAAATGTCATACAACTGACAGATCGACTATTTGAAATCTTTTTCGTTAGTCGTTCGTGCTTAGCTCTCAGAAGTCGCGCGTGTGTCACTGACCTAAATGAGCGCCTAAGCTACATACGTCAAGGTGGCATTTAAAAAAAATCATGCTAACATTTTAGACCACACATACCTTTTCTAATGAAGCACATTTCATATTAAGCTGATGTATTTGTTTCTCACGTTCGGTGAACTCCCGTTCTAAGGTTGCATTTTTGGCAGACAATGTTGTCACTTCCAGGTGAAACTTCTGAACTTCCTTCTCTAAATAATTTGTTCTTTGATTCTTTTCACTGGTAAATATAGAATATTTAAATAAAGAAATAAACTAATTAATATTATTATTTTCGCCCATATTTTCGCGCAGGTTAAAGTCTTTCGACCATACCGCCTTGTCTAATGTTGTATTTTCCTTATATCTCTCCTTAATTATGTCTTACGTTACTTCCCGCCATTTTCTCTCCGAAATAAACTAAATAAGATAATTGACGACATTAAAGCTAGTGTCTGTCCTATAAAAAAATGAAGTGTAAATACAGTGTTTATAAATTGAGAGAGAGAGAGAGAGAGAGTTTATTTACTGCACAAACAACAACAAATTATCGTGCAAATTAGCTATGTATCAAACAAACCCACATTATGTGACCCACAGACACAGCACTGATTCTCAGTCACACACACACACACACCCAGAGAATTAGTGCTATCTATCATGGCAACAGCTTATACTGAGTATAATCGTCATTTCTCTATTTATTTAAAAAAATAAAGTACAATTTAACCTCTATATTATTATTTTGAAGTTATAGTTGCTAATGTGTTATACATGATAGCTTTGTTTATTTTTCTTTTTCTTTTAAGTGTGTGTGAAATAAAATATTGTTATATTCCTATTATTAATTATTTATTTATATATTTTTGAAATCATTACAAATTATTTTAAAAGTTAATAAATGACTGGAAATCTAACACTGCTTTTAATTATTGCTAATTTAAAAGGCCTAAGTTTAAGACATTTCTTTGCTCATAAATTAATACATTAACGGCTCAGTTACCAAACATAGGTCATACTTTGGATAATGAAAATGATAATAAAAATTAAGGGCTTCTCAAAACCTTCTCAAACCATCTTTAATTCACATATGTAAATGACAGATACAACAGTAGTTTTAAATACATCTCAATGCTGAATAGCATATTTTGAGTATTTGGCCAATTAGCTATTTGATATATGCGGTATGTTGATCACTTCACACATATGAGGAAAATGTATATGGAATTTCAGATATTCTAGCAGATAATAACTTTTAAGTTATCAATTTCAAATTGCCAAATTTTGGCTTTAAACTGCGTTTCAGAGCTAGTTAAAAATCAATGTTTCTCACTTAAGTTGTCTCTCCATCTGTGCTATATTGTCCTTCAATTGTCTGCAAGTGTAACTGAGTTCGTCAATTTGTTTTTCCTTCTTACTTAAATTATCTTGAGAATTTGCAACAAGAGTTTTTGCATTCAGATCAGCTGCTTTTTGGAGCTGCAGTTTTTCCTATAGAAATCAATGTGGAATCAATATACAAGTACTGTTTATTAAAAATATATAGACAAATATTAAATGCATAGGTAGTAAATCTTAGTGTAGACCTAGCCACTAGGTTTACATTACTCTTCTATTTACATTTTTTGTAAGAAAGTTATTATACTAACTTAAAAAAAAAGAAAGGTCCAATACAAATTTATTAAATTAATTTATATATTTAATACTAATAATAAAAAAGAGAGTCCATAAAGTATCATTAATGTTGGATATCATTTTTATTTTTGATAATTTTAATTGAACTCCATGTCTTCTTCTTCCTGCCCTGTACCCCTGTTTTTATTTTGGGCCGTTGCAGTATGTTCTCTTTTTCCATAAACAGCAATCAAACTCCCATATACTGAATATAAATTGATTATTGGAATAAAGTACTAAATGCTTTGCCAGATTGCAAAAATTGCATCCGCATGGGAATAAATGACCATGACCTTATTAGTTATTCTGGTAACTTACTGCACTTTAAGTTAAGCACTAAAAATTTAATTTGGAAAATGCACTCAAATACTGTAGACTCTCTCTGCACTATTAACCAAAGGGTGCCACATCATTGGAAAGTTCAGATTAATGAATTGTATAGAATTCATAATAAATAAAATATTCTATATACTTTTTTTATAGCTGTTACACAATTAACTAATTTCATAGTTTTAAAATAATTCTTGAGGTCTGTTTTTGTGCAATTGCAATGGGGAGATCCAAGCGGAGGATGCCGGATTTTTGGACGTATCGGTCTATTGAAGTGAGATTCTACTGTATATAAAAAAATGTATACCTGTGCAAGTCTATCCTTTTCCTGTCTTAATGCCTCCTGATATTCCGATTCCCTTCTTAATTTATCCTCTTCCATTTTGGTCAAAGTTAAGGTAAGTTCATGGATTTTTAACTCCATTTTGGCACATCTATCACTCCATAACGTCTCATTGTTTGTTGCTGAACTTTTCAGTGCCGATAATGTTTTCTAAATAGTTAAATATGTAAATCAAAATAGAGCAGGAAATCACTGTGTTACAGATTCATGATTTAAAAAATATATCAGAAGATTAACATAAATTCTATACACATACAGCTATAAGCACATTACCAATTCATATTCCGACAAATATTATAAATGTAACCCTGGCCTATCTTCAGGCCTGTCATAATTTTTGTTGAAGTTTAATCTTGTTATGGCATCTACTACCAACAAAGTGGAAGACCAATAGATAACAATTGGTCCAATTTTTCAGTTATTGTTTAGAAAAATTGGGTTGTCATAATAAATGTAATACAACCCTGGGAACTGGATATTTATTTAAGTATCTATAAATATATTTAATTTATTTGGTATATTTACCATTAATATATTTATTTAGATAAAATTAATTAAACATAATCAGGGGAATAATGGTAACCTTTAAATCAGCTATCGTTTCAGCCATGTGCTGCTTGACATCGCTGTCGCAAGCTGGACCAGTTTTCAAAGATAAATGAACAAGCCGCTTAAATTCATTATGTTCAACAACTTCAAAATTGTAATCTACTGGATTAATTTGGTGCAGTATTAAGAACCTGGAAATAAAGTTGAAAAAGTTAAACATAACAAAACATACTAAACTTTACTATTATATCTTTTATTCACAATTTTGAACTGTATATAAGGTTAAATTATAAAGTTAGACTGTAATTGAGTCGTATAGAATCAAAGGCGGATATCTGACTTATGGCTGATTGTTAGCAATTTAAATTTCTTTTTTAATGTTTTTCTCCTTTGTTTTTGTATTAGGTATCATTCATTGCATGTTTAAGGTATCTATTAATATTAACATCTAAAGATAAAACCAAATATATAAAAAAACATAACAATCTAAACGACAAGAACTTATTTTCTTTTGTAGATTGTCGGACCAAAAATGTCAGATAGCCTTTAGCTATTAGCCTTTGATTCTATATGACTCAATTAATTAATAGCAGTAAACAAAATATAAATTCTTTTTAAAGTACATTTCCAATTAAGTTCTGAGGTTAGTTAATTAATTGGTGTGCTGTGTATACAAATATGCAATACTGATCATAATTATTACAATAAATGCCCATTGATTGCCCAGTCTTAAGAGAATATATGATATATAATCATCAAACTTCAGCAATAGTGACATTGAATTAGGCCTCCCTCTATCATAATTATAACTTAATATTTAACCCAACAATGCCTAATGATTAAACATTAACTAATATACTTGTGAAATAGAATTAGAAAACGCCTTACATATTATTTGCAGTACACTGTTGAAGAAGCCTTACTACTTGGGAAGGAAAGTTGTCAAAATCAATAAGTAGACCCTGTTGTTTCTTCAAATCTTCATAGTCGCAACGAGTGATCAGTATTCGACACAAAAACGTAGGGTCCTCGTCATTAGAAAGTGTTAATCTCTAATTGAATAATTTAAATAAATATAATTTTACTTCATAAGTCAGAATGCATATGAAAACTTATATAAAATAATTTTAAACTACATACCAAACTGTCGCAGTTGAAAAGTTTGTCAACAGAAATTGAAATGTCTTTTTTATTCTCCTCAAATCCTCGTTTGAACGATACATAGTATTTACCCTTGTGGAAAGTGTTGGACACCATATTCATAAAATAAGTATAACGTAAAAAAGTGACTATCGTTAATTATTAAATTTAATTTTATAATTCATAGTCCTCTTGTACAAAATTAATATGTTTTGTTTACATAGGTAGGTACCTTTTTTTAAAATTTGACATTCATAAAGACTACCAATCAGTTTCGGTTACAACCTCCAGAGCTGCCAACATTCAACAACGTATTACCAAAGAGTATTATAAGTACGTATTAAATGAAAATTAAGGGCGCGTGTACATATTCAAATTCAAAATCATTTATTCATTTAGGTAACACAATGTAGGTACACTTATGAACGTCAGTAAAAAATACATATTAAATGCTTCAATTTTACATTTACCGCCAGTTCCCAAATCAAGGGTGTAGAACGGAAGAGAAGAACTGGCAAGAAAATCTTCGTCACTCTTTTTAATCGCCAAAATTTTTGTTTTACAAAATATTTGTAAGGCGCTGCAACCATTATACCATGTTCCATATGACATCTTTATGTAATTAACTATAATAATAATAAAATATAAACCAGAAAAAAAAACAAAGATTTGTCCTCTATCAGCAGTAGGCATGGTGAAATAGGAGCACGCACTTACATTCTCGTGGGAACAACACGCAAATATGTATACACGAATTCAAGTCCGACCTGTCACCACAAGTAGCACCCGTTCACGAGTATGACGCATGGCCAGCCATCGGCCCCCTCGCCATATTTTAGGGAGAGAGACAACCCGACGCATGGACGCCACCACAAGCAATGACATTTAAGCAAGCATGACGATCCTTGAAATGTGAACTTGGCTACATAAGAAAATAATAATAATACTAATTATTCTGAAATAAGTTTTTCTATAAATTATATAAAAATAAATAGACAACGTGTTCGCACGGAGAGTCGAAGCTGCGACCATCCCATTATGAGTTTGAACTCCTACCATTTCGCCAATTGCTGTTTGCCAAATATGCATAATATAAATGGCTTATACGATGTGAGAGCTGCGTTAGAATTCTATTTTCTAAACGCTTGGCTATCTAAAATTCCCACCTAGAGTACTTTAATTTCTAACTAAGTCCAGAATCCAGATATACTGTAGAAAAGAGAGAAACCGCGATGATATGACAGGAAACACCGGAAACTTGATGACGTTTGTGTGATGACTCACGATGTTCTGTGATTCATTCATTTGACATTCTGACATATTTGTCTATATTCAGTTAGTCTGTCATCTGTGGATTAAGGCTATAGATTC
This sequence comes from Anthocharis cardamines, assembly GCA_905404175.1. Classification (NCBI taxonomy): domain Eukaryota; kingdom Metazoa; phylum Arthropoda; class Insecta; order Lepidoptera; family Pieridae; genus Anthocharis; species Anthocharis cardamines. The sequence continues at coordinate 2,736,639 of FR989950.1, read as the reverse complement.
ATGGCATGATGGCAATTGGCAGTATATATAATGTACTCTGTGATTCATGGTGTCGACTGACGAAATTAATAGTTTTGTTTTAGTTATAAAATATGACAGAGTTATGAATTAAAAACTCATGTTTTAATTTTGTTTGTACAGTTCTGTACCCTAAGTAGAATATTTAATATGGAGTATGTGCTTCATTTGTGACACGGTGTAGTTCATGTAGTGAAAAAGTGTATTCTTTAAAATGCCATTCAATTTTTTATGTTGTGTGAGACCTGGAGTAGAAGATATAGTAGAATTAGATTATTCTCATCAATCGCTGACCGATGTACCCACGGACGTGTTTGTTTATGAAAGAACGTTGGAAACATTACTGTGTCAGTGCAATCGTATAACCGAGTTACCTCGACAACTGTTTATGTGCCATGGTTTGAAGTATTTAAACCTAAGTGATAACGAATTACAAGCTATACCGTCAGCCATATCTTCGTTAGTGAATTTGCAATATCTTAATATTAACAGAAACACCTTAGCTTCTATTCCCGACAGTATGAAGGCTCTCAAACATTTATTATTCTTAGATCTCAGTGTCAATCCATTAGAAAAGTTACCTGACACTATCACAAACCTTATAGCATTACAAGAGTTGTATCTTAATGATACATACCTTGAATACCTACCTGGAAATTTTGGACGACTTGCACATTTACGTATACTAGAGTTAAGAGATAATTATCTTATGATACTACCAAAGTCTCTGTCACGTTCAACAGAACTATTGCGTTTGGATATTGGACAAAATGAGTTTCAACAATTTCCTGAAGTCATTGGAAGATTTTTAAAGTTAAAAGAATTATGGATTGATGGCAATAGTTTTACAAATATATCATCAGTTATTAAGCCTTTAGAAAATTTGATACATTTGGAAGCTAGTAATAATATGATAGAAGAATTAGCACCTGAAATTGGACACTGTTCTCAGTTACAAGACTTGTGCTTATCAATTAATAACTTAACACAGTTACCAGATAGCATTGGTAAACTAAACAATTTAACATCACTGAAATTGGATAACAATAGACTGTATTCTATACCAGAGAGTATAGGACAATTAAAAAATTTAGAAGAACTTATGTTGATGTGCAATTATTTAGATAACTTGCCTTCATCGATTGGCCTTCTTAGGAAATTGCAATATCTCAATGTTGATGAAAATATGCTAAGGTATATTCCTCCTGAAATTGGCAGCTGTAGTAAGTTAGCTGTGTTGTCACTCAGAGCAAATAAATTAACCAAAGTTCCACCAGAGGTTGGGCATTTGACTGCGTTAAGAGTACTAAATTTAGTAAGAAATACGCTCAGCTTTTTACCCCAGTCTCTACTAAATTGTGAAAATTTGGTTGCTCTATGGCTATCTGAAAACCAAAGCAAACCGTTGGTCCCCATGCACTCAGAAGTAGATCCTCATACATATGAACAAGTCCTTACATGTTTTCTTTTTCCTCAAGTGCCTTTGGAACCTATTCCGTTAAAGATTGAAAAAGAGAAGCCTGAATCTGGTGATGTTCAGAATTCAGTGAGGCACATCAGTTTCGTTGATATGAAGGCATCAGTAAAAGTTCCCGAAAAGGGGGGGCAGTTACGGCGTGCACCTACTCCATATCCGAAAGAACTTCGAGCAATGGCCAAACATGCAAGGAATATTCACAAAGATGGAGCACAAGATGTTACTCCAATGCAGAATGCTGTACATATAAAGGCAGCTAAAATAACTCCTACATTACAGCAAAGATTTGCATCTGATAATCAAAAACATGAAATGAATACATTAAGCAAGGAAGATTCTAATCTCTCTTCTACTCAGGCTGATCCTATGAATGTATCGCTTTATGACAATCTACCTATAGATAACACTTATGACAAGCCTTTGGATCTTGCACGCGAACAGGATAAAACTTACAAAAGTGTTGATCATGCATTGTATTCAGAGAATAATTTAAGTGACACCAATAACTATAAAGATGACGTAAGCTCTTATTCTTTGGCATCTACTCATTACAGCATTAGTCAAAGCGAAAAATATGTACGACAAGAACCTAGTAGGACTAGTTGTCCCATACAGCTCAGTAATTATATAGAACATCAAAATTTTCCAACAAATTGTGAAGGTAACTATAGAAATTGCTCTGAAGAAACTTGTGAACAGATGCAAAGATTAAGTTTAAGCTCTCAAGACAGGCATTGTACTGAGGAACCGTTGCTCACATCACATTTTAAAGAGGCTTCATATAATTCAAGATGTTTGGTTGATAGCAATCTTCATGGTGATACAGCATACACTACTAAAGATGCATGCTATACTAGGACTGATGAAACTTTTCATGAAGCAGGATTCAGAGATGAAACATATTCATGTACAAATGAAAAGCTGTATGGAAGGCAAAACTATGATGTATTTAACTATCATCCAAATGTTAGTCGGCCATTACCAAACCCTCGGTTGCATACCGTAAGCCAAATTGTTAGTTCAACAACCATGCCAAATATAGGTCATTATAATAATATGTATACTAGTCCTAGGGAAGACATACATTTCACTGCTCCTATGCATACAGCATCATCGGCAAATGCTAATATGTATGATATAACATCAGCAAGTCCAACATATGTTGCAACACAATCACCTGAACTATATTCACCAACAGGTCATACAAATGATACAAATCCATATCGTATGACGAATACACCTCTGGTGTCTGATGATGGTAGTTTTGGCCATTTACAACCAATGTTGGCTCAAAATATGTATGACTTATATGATGCAATTCCCGCCTCATCCACTGAACCGAGTGTAACAAGTCGCCATAGCCCTAGCAACATGCCTGAAAGAACATATGTAAGGGGCCAGCCACCACCATACCACATTGCTGCGCCATATACAAAACATGCTCAATATTTTAATGGATCTGGTGGATAGCAATATGCATGCCATTGGCATAGAAGGCACTAGTGCTTTATGGTATTGAACTATTTGTCTGTTGAATATTACATCCTTTATTTATAAATGAGGATGTACAATTTATTTGTGATATGTTGTTTAACTGAAAATGTTGTAAGGTGCTATGGAATGGAACACAATGGTTGGTTATTCAAGAGGATATTTTTGTGAAAATTGTTTAAATTAATTAAAGTAGGTACTTCCAAAGTACAATGTGTATCAACTATGTTGTTTCATCATATTGTTGAGTAAAAAAACCCTAATTTTAACCTAATTGTAACATAGAATTTAAATGAATCGTTAGAAAGATAAATTGTTTTATCAATTTCAAGTAATATTAATTGTAGTTTGATGTTACACTAAACTTATAAAATAAAATTGAAAAAATACATGCCAATATAATATTATGTTATTTATGCTCTGCATTTGAGTCTTATAGAATTTGACATTTTTGGTCTGGCAATTGTACAAAAACAAAATAAGTTCTTGTCGTGTAGACAGTGTAGACTGTTATGTTTATTTATATATTTGGTTTTATCTTTAATTGATAATATTAATAGATACCTTAAACATGCAATGAATGATACCTAATACAAAAATAAAAGAGAAAAACGTTTCCTTTTTTAAATTGCTAACGATCAACCATAAATCAGATAGCCGCCTTTGATTCTATATGACTCATTTAATGTCATTATAATTTTAAAATTTGTATGCACAAAATTAATTTTGTGGCATTAATTTGGATGTGTATTTATTATTATTAATATTTTACTATTAATAATATTTTAACAGATTATCCTAATTATTTTCTGCTATATAATACAAAACTTATATAATTATCGTTGTACCTAAACATTTTATACCACTTTTATAACGTACAATTTTTTATATATAAATTTATTGAGAATATTTAATTATGTTAAATCTTAAATATTCAAAATACCCCATCTGTTGAAAAAGGTGCTCAAACTCTCAGTAATATAAAACTCTGTACTTACATAATACCCTTTTTTAACAATTTGTAAAGTTTAAGACTTAAATTTGCTGCACTGAGTTCCTATATTTGATATATTTTCAAGTATTCTATTGATTATTTAAGTAATCTATAATATTAACCATCCTTTTCTATATAAATTTTTAAACAAATACTATTTCTTTTCGTAAGTATCGAAAATACATTGTACATAAGTTATTTTAGTGTCTGGATGCAATGGTTATTTTTTACCTATTACAACGCGATCCTATCACAATACCCCTTAACTAGTGAGGCGACTACCATACATGCCCAACAGCCCGGCTTGCCCTATTAATGCAACCATAATAATGCCCTTAACGTAATTGTATGTCATATAATAAATAACTTATATGATTACGTAATTATATATGTTACGTAATATTCAAACACGTATTACGTTAAAGTCAGCAAGCCGGGCTTTTGGGCTTGTATGGTGGTCCCCCCACTGCTCTTGTCTGTCGAAGAAGTAAAATAACCATATTTGTAATTATTCATTCATAGCATACTAGGATAGTATAGAAACAGTATTTCCATGAATTCCAATCATAAATTTCAAACTTTTTTCCAAAACACCAAATTTTATTAAAATTTGGTTTTATTCATATATAAGTCGAGATTATTTAAGTTTGCCTTTGATAATAGCATTTTTCTAGTTATTTTTCAATAAAAAGAATAATTTTATTAATCTACTTACCTAGATTCGAAATAGAGCATTTTATTTAACTAATAATTCAGAAATTATTTTATTCATTTTCGAAATCTATTCCATTCTAATCAATTCTCCACCAAAACAAAATTTAAATCACGTTTTTTTTTAAATTTCAATTTCTATCTAGTCAACTGAATTAAAGTAAGTACATATTTACCTAAACCTGCCTGTCTAGGTAGACCTAAGGGACGTATGAAAAACTATTTTACATTCCGAACTGTGTGTCGGTCGTAAACCTATATTAGTATATTTTATTCTGAAGATTTAAATACTTATATATTTTTTTTAGTAAAATTATTAAAATAATGTTTAAAAATATCAAACCAAATTTGAAATTCAGTTTGACTGTACTGCTTAAAAATAAATGACTATCAATATTCAAATTCATATTCGAATTAATTAAATCAAAATTGAAAATAAGTGCCAATAGGATCAAAATTGAAAATATTCATTTCGTTTAGTAATTAAATAATAATTATAATATGTACTAAATATTATGTTTATACGTCACATAGCTCCTAAAGACTGAAAACATAAACATATCATTTAGCTCAGTCACAAAGTATAATAAAAACTGTGCATAATAAATTAATATACTCAACCACACTGTTAATTCATATATTTTTTATTATGTTTAACATACCCTTACAAATACATAATATTATGTTAATCTATTAGGTTTTTTTAGAAATCAATTATTTTCGGACAAGAAATACTTAATTGATGAAACTACAACTATCGTCCAATAATGTTTCCGCCCACTTTATATTTTATTTTGACCTTTTTTACATTTTCTACAAAACTATTAGATTTCAAAGCAAGTGAAAAACGAAAATATATTTTAAAGCATAACATAAAATAATATTTATTTTTCTTTTAACATATTGAATACCTGTATAATTTTTTATTATATTTTTAGGTATATAAATGGCAATAAGTGTTTAACGAATTTAATACTATAAAATAATAATGTCGACTGCTTAATTACTGACGTATACTTTTATTTATTATAAATATTGAACTGAAAAAAACAGTTTTTAAATGAATTAATTTGTAATATTATAATAATTATAGTTGATAAATATTTAATTATGATTTTATGTTATTAGAATTCAATATATGTATTTTCCACCACATTTTTAATTCAGAATTTTTGCGGTAATTATTGTGTATGTGTAATTTTATCTAAGTACTACAGGGACATCAAAAACGTACAAAATCTAAATTAAAATACGTATTATGCGAAGAGAAAATTTAAAGATTATTTAATTTTTCATTATATTATTAAGACGTAAGAGCACAATTATCAATAAATAATGTATCATGTAGACTGTAATTTCTAAAAAAATCAAAGAGGGTCCTGTAAGATTACGTATATGGAGGCAAAGGTTGCGTGGACCCACGTCTAAAAGAAAAAAAATGCGTGATATGCGAAGAATGTATGTATGGTCAGTTTAAAAAACCCGTCTGCCATAGATTTCTACGCGGCCTGTTTTTCCATATACATCTAGTAATCGGTTATTAGGGCATGCATACATCACGTCGAAACGCCATTGGTTTTGTAATATTCAAATGTATCCACATAGAATTTCGCACACTTGTAGAGACCAAAGTTAAATATATGACGAAAAGATAGTTAAATTATTATTAATGGCCATGTAAAAAGTAGAAAAAGTCATGTAAGTAGATACAAAAAAGTTGTGTTATGTGATGACCGGTTTTTTACAAAACTTACGTAGTAGTACCTACCTTTGTGGGTATTAGCAACGCTGTTCATAATCAAAAGATTTAATATATTTTTAACAATAACAAAATGCTGTAATCTGTACAGTCAGTTGAGTAAATGTAAAAACTCGGAATAAGTCTCATAGAATATCGATATAAACAATAGTTTCGATGGCGCTTAGAACATTTCCTTATTTTATGTAAATTATTAACAATTTCTCATAGTTTAATTGGATTTGTAGGGTCACAATAAAGTGTTTTAAATAAAAGGTTTTTCGTTTAATTTTTAATACCTTTCAACGGTACCACCACGTAATACTTAGATACGAATATAATTAGGTACTTTGTCGTCGGACATTCAAACGCTCCCACCCAAGTCAACATTCTATATTATGTCCGCATTTGATCCTATATGTTTGTACTGTCGAACCACTGAGAATTGGAACATTCATCTTTCTCTTTCTCGAAGAATACAACTTGGACGTTTAGAAGGGCTCTTTGGCGGGTTGGTTTGTACACCGTTTCGATGCAGTCCCGGAATCAAATCTTGCTGGTTCTCATTTGTTAAGCCCAGACTTCCGAATTAGTAAAATCTGTGTTTCAGCATTCTGTGCGTTCCCAATTTTATCAGAATTTAGAAAAATATATGCTACAAAAATTACAAAACGGAAACACAATATTTATGTACTGTACTACACAATCTACAATTATTTAAATTAATTAAAGCAGCGGTTCTTAAACTTTTTTGGTGACGGAACCCTTTTGGAAAGCAAAATATTTGATGGAACCCTACAATAAAACAATAGTTTTTAAAAGTGTATTCTTTATTAATAAGCATAATAAAAATTCAATGTAACAGTTACTAATTATTTCTTACTTTACCACATGGCCAGAGAGAGGTTTTGTTTTTTTTTTTCTAAATTCCTGCGGAACCCCTACAGGAGTATCGCGGAACCCTAGGGTTCCGCGGAACACACTTAGAGTAAAGCTGAATTAAAGTATACATTAAATTATAAAAAAGTGAGTGTGCTACACAACTGAAGTAGAACTTCTTTTGCAACAAACAGATTTATTTTTTATCCAGTAGATTTCATTCACCACCTTTGAATATATCACCGCTTACATTAAGTAAGAACATAATTGCCGATGATAATAATAATAATTAAAAAAATGATATAATCTTAGATGAATAACTGATGACAATGTCTAGAAATACTTGATATAAGAAAGGTCATATTTAGTCAATGCCAATAGGAAATTAATATCCGCACTAAGGTGAAACCTTGTTGTTCAGTATCTGAGGAATAAGGTCAGTACTTACTAGGGCCGGACAGGGGAGAGCATCCGAGGCTACTGCCCCGGGGCCTCCACAATCGAAAGAGACTTCGGAAAAAAGTCTATCAAATTCCGACGAGTAAACAACTTTTCCGTTGATATCTTGTATTCGTTGGTAAAAACCTTTACCTGTTCTTAAATGAAAATAATTATTTGCCTCCACTCCTTTGTTGCCCCAAGGCGTTCTAAATCCGAGCCTGGTACCTACAGTGTATTGAATACGCACGTCAGTAAATTTATCAAGTTACACTTCAATGTAGGTATGTTAGCGTGATATATTTTATTTAGAACTCTTTATTAATTATATATAAAGACTCTAAATTATTAAAAATAACTTAGATGTAAATAGTACAATAAGCGACCTTATCGGTCTCAGCGATCTCTTCCAGGCAACTCTAAACAATAAAAATAAATGGTGAGTGTTCGTGCAGGTAGTACCACTAATTATTATTACATTTATGCATTATAAATTTTACTAAAATGAACGGGATAGGATAGTTAAGAAGTAGGATAGAAAATATCACAGTAATGTTTATGTAAGAGAGTCTTGAAGGAAGCTATTCTGATAGTAAGGAGTTCCATTGCTTTATGGCAGAATCTGTAAAAGGGTTACCATAGAAGATACATTTACGAGTAGGAATTTTTAGAGTCAGCTTATCAAACGAAAGTAAGGTGTAATTGTAATTCCAAGAGATAAGTTTGTTTATCTGGAATTTGACCGGAAGTCGTTGGAACAACTAATTTGAAAATTTCTTTCAAACCCCAAAATGTGCTGATCGTTACAAAGTTGAGTTAAATCGTAACAAACAAACAAATCTTTCCCATTTATAATATTGTACAGATGAAAACACGTGTAAGTTGGTACACGTACGTCGAATAGGTACTCAAATGCTTATAACTAACTAGTGGACCCCGCAGACGTTGTTCTGCCAAAATATTGGCTTCGAAATTATACAATTATTCTTAGATTGGAATATGCCCATTTGCCCACCGCTGTATGTGAAAAAATATTTTCCCGCTTTTCTGTTGAAATTTTTCCTGAATTTTCTTTGCTATAAACATCACGGAGCTCGAGACCTTTCCAACGAATGCAAAACCGTGGAAATCGGTTCGTGCGTTCTGGAGTTATAGCGTCAGGAAGGAAAACCCGACTTATTTTTATATAGTAGATTAGTTGTCATTTGCTTAGTTTTGATACTTGAATTCATATTCATACAGCCTTATGTATTTTAGATTCGTAACTAAAATGCTGACTTGCTTTTAGTGAAACTAGTTATGTCGATCACCCATCTCCCTGGGCATTAACACCAAGTGGACGAATATAAAGACTCGTACAAAAATTAATTAGTAAATATATAAATCTATACCTATCCTATAAATCGTACTATTAATTATTATAACGCACATTTCCGCTACGTGTTGAATTTTTATTTTCGCGACACACCCAATTTGCGAGCTCATAAAATTAGTTCAACGGTTTTAGGTCAACAAGTAACGATTTGTTATTAAGTAACAAACTAGCAACAGGCATTTTAATGAAGAGGCTAGGTTGAGGTCGGTAAAAAATGTACTTCCAGGGCTTTGAATAAGCAGTAGCTATTCATTGTAGAAAACGCGTTAGGAACATTAATTGTCAAGTTTCTTTACAATAGAAGTAACATATCAAAATTATATTTATATTTAAAATCTTGGTGCTAATTACTTTTAATTATTTATAATAATTAATTCTTGATAAACAGGTATAACAATAAAATGAGAAGAAGAGAAAGCCTATATGGAACAATATTTATGCAATTTCCACATGAGAACTGTCTGGAAACTGGAATTTAATTGCTTAGAATAGAACAGAAAATCTTTATTCAGATAAAATCACCAAATCTACAATAATAATACCAATAAAAATAGAAATCAGGCAATTAGAAACAACTGAAGTTACTACTGCAATAATTGGTGACTGCAGAATAGGTACCTACATTGGAGCCGGATGCGACCCCAACACTGATTTTCAGTGGCTCTCAGGGAGGGTTGGTGCGACGACATTAGCGTTTTTTTTATAAATAAATGCTTTGATTTGTTAAAAATTAGCTTGATAATGAAATGATACTAGTTTTTAAGTAGGTCAGCCAAGGTCAGCAGTACCCTATACAATTTTAATGTGTGTTAGTTATAGCTTTATACCTACCTATCGATTTGCAAAAATAGATAGCTCAGCATAAACTGGTAATTTCTTTAGGAATATTCGCTTTTTTTTAGTTAGATATCGACAGACGAGCATGAGGTTCACTTGATGGTAGCTGATCTCTGAGCCACAGAACATCAGTCAATGATGAGCTGTCGACCTACTTTTAACTTCGAGCAATCGGAAATCCATACATTGAAACCGAATCGCGCAATGTGCACTTCTCGGTTTTTCCATCTATGAACGGTGGTTCGTTACCAGGTCGGAATTTCGATATTCCTTCCACCCGTTCAATGCCCGAAGTTACCAGACGTGGGGAAGACATGCTTTCATAAAATAATAATAATGTCGTCCCGAGACGATTCGAACCCATGCCCCATCGATGTGCATGGCGGGTCAACGAACCCGTCAAAATACAATGTTTCAATATACATATAAGACTAGCAATATGCCCCGGGTTTACATTGATGTACCTACTATATACAAAAATATAAATATCTATTATATGCCTATTGAAAATAATAAAAAATACGCTCAAAATCCTACATTTCCTATCAACATACATAGAATTACGAGTATAGTAAGTATGGCCTGAAAGAAATTCAGGGCCAGTTTAATTCAGTTTTCATGGTTGATTTTCATAATGAACGTGACATTAAGATTCGTAGTGCATTCTCGATTGTACATAATCAAGCTTGACGTAGTCCCTAAAGAATTTTGAATATGAAATGCCTACGTAGTTCTAATAAAATTAGTTGGTTGGTAGGTATTATCATATCGATCGAATGCGCGCGCCACCATACCTTTTCCAATTCTCAGAACCAGTGTAAACGTCAGCTGGTCTCAATCGCAAAATACCTAAATAAGTTTTAAGTAGATAAAGAGATTAGAAGAAGTTATCCAACAAAAGTGCTGGTGACCCCAAAGATTTTTTGTAAACAATTTATTCTAAAGTATACCTTTTTTCCTAGCCATAATGCCTGGGGCTAGGCATAAAATCCTGGGCCATGTCCTCTCAGGATTCTGTCACAAAATGAATAGACGTAAACCCATTTACGGAGACTCTCTGGATACTCCTTTAAACAGATGCCTTACTACATTTGACATCACCTTGTTGGGTAAGTCTGCTAGTTGACAACTGTTCCAGCAGTTATTCATTCTTCATATCATGCACTTATGCAAGGCCAGACTTGAATATACATATCGTAATAAAACTAATTAAATTCATTAAACATCGCTTTTTATAATTACGTTTTGTTAAACACTACTTTGAATTAAATATAATTGCTAATTAGGTGTGTACTCACCCAAACGTAAATACAATGTCTTCAGAAAAAAAAAGATTTTATTGTAAACAATTAAAACCTTAATGATGATTAATTCAAGTCGGGTTTTCCTTAATACTATAACTACTTATTACATTCATCAAAGTCAGAATTATTTTTCTCTTACAACATTTACTGATCGTTTCCATTAGATCTTTTTAGGTGTAGATCAATTTGAAGGAAGTCTTATCCTAAAAACAAAAAAAAAACGATCAGTGAAACACATTTAAACATATACATATGACAACCGCGACAAAATTTTGTCGTGTTTCAATCGATTATCTCTTTATTTCTTCCGGGTCTAACATGACAATTACAATTAAAGCTCGACTTTTAATATCAAAAATAGATATATTTATCGATCGAGATATCTTTTCTGTCAAAATTGTCGATGTCGAGATATAATATATCGAGATATATTACATTTTAGTTTGTCTTCTCTCGTCCGCGAGATATCTCGTGGCGGTCATGCTAGGCCGGCACGGTATCCTTGCATTTTTAGTGGATAAGACGTTATATTAGTGTCAAAATAAGTTTTGCAACGAAGTATATTACAATTAATTTTTATAGTTTATACTTTTTATAATTAGTTTTAGTATGTAATTTGTATTAGTTACAAGGTTCTATAGGACTGACATGTTCAAAATCGAACAAAGTCCAATAAATCAGAATAAAAAAAGACGTTATAGCTATTATGTACATTATGGCGTAGCAGTAAATTACTAAGTTGCGAACATTTATAGGTATCGGACACATGGTAGGAGCTGGAATATACGTTCTCACGGGTGCAGTAGCGCGGCATATGGCTGGCCCAGCGACTGCTCTTAGTTTCCTTCTGGCTGGGATAACTTCTACGCTGGCTGCACTTTGCTATGCTGAATTCGGAACTAGAATACCGCGAGCGGGCAGTGCATATGCTTATACGTATGTCAGTATTGGTGAATTCTGGGCCTTTATCATTGGTTGGAATATTGTGCTTGAATATATGATTGGTGAGTACAGTTCTAGTTTCAAAATTAAAAACGCTTAATTGAATTTATGTATATACCTATTTAGAGGATGAATATATAAACACATAAATACTTATAACCAAATGGTTTTTAACATTACCACCAAATATTAGGTACTTTACATACGTCACACTGGTTTATTGAAAATATAATGAAAAGTTGTTCAAATAATTTGAAGCGATTGAACCTTTTTATAAAATGACAAGTAGTAGTTATTCTAAGTATCGCTTTCTTACTTCGATCAACAATATACTATGTCAATGCTTTCTTAATTCCAGGGGCGGCGTCAGTTGCGAGAGCTTGGTCAGGTTATCTGGACTCTTTGTTAGATGGAGCAATTAGCAACGCAACTATATCTGTGACAGGAGAACTCCATGAAACTCTCCTCAGTCGATATCCTGACGTTTTAGCCTTCCTCATCTGCATCATAGCTTCCCTAATCCTCGCAGTTGGCGTTAAAACTTCAGCTTATATAAATAATGGACTAACTATTTTAAATCTCATAGTGATACTACTTGTTATAATTCTTGGCTTTTGTTATGCTGATATAAGCAACTGGTCTGAACTGCACGGTGGTTTTATGCCTTTCGGGTTAAACGGAGTGCTAACAGGTGCCGCTACGTGTTTCTATGCTTTTGTAGGCTTCGATAGTATTTCAGCTTCTAGTGAAGAGGCTAAAGATCCCACACGATCTATTCCAACAGCCACAATTTTATCTATGACTATAGTTGCCGTGGGTTACATTCTCGTAGCGGTTTCTCTAACACTGATGGTACCATACAATACTATTAATCCTGAAGCTGCGTTGCCAGCAGCTCTGGGCGCAGTGCACGCTGATTGGGCTAAATACGCAGTCGCCGTTGGTGCAGTATGTGGAATGACCACCACTTTATTAGGGTCATTGTTTTCTCTCCCTCGCTGTCTCTATGCGATGTCAGCTGATGGTTTGTTATTCGGTTTCCTGAGTAACATGAACAATAAATCTCAGATTCCGATATCAAACCTCATTATATCTGGATTTACATCAGCCGTTATAGCCTTATTATTCGATCTAGAGAAATTAGTAGAGTTTATGTCTATTGGTACTCTACTGGCGTATACAATAGTGAGTGCAGCTGTTATTATTCTACGTTATCGACCAACGCCTCCTACTGAAGACAAAGACTTTGGAATTCCGCAATTAGATTCTCCAGGAGACCGTGAAGATAGTTCAGCAACAGGAACACCAGGAACAGATGCTGGATCCTCTTCTTCTGAGGTAATTTATTTACCAGACTTAATTTAACACTTATTGCTTTCGATCTCTGTTTATTCATATTTAAAATTATATCAACTGAAGGAAAATAGCATAAAGGCTTAAAATAACGTAAGTTCGAAATTTTATTCAAATATTTCTGTATCTTGTATAAGGCATTTCCTATATATGTATATATCATAAACTTGACACAGTCGAAGCCACGCCTAACCGCGGAATACTGAAACGATAATCAAGAGCTTCTTAAAATGTTTCTGTCTTTCATTTTACCTTCGTAATGAAAGGGTTAGAGATACTTTTAAGTTCACCTCAATGTTGATTAGCGTTCGAGAATTCGGCCATAAGAGACTCCACTATACGCATCAATGATTCAATAACATCGTGCTTCAGTGATCATGGTGTTCAGGACTTCACAATTTTAAAAATATTTTTCAGATGTTCGAAACATTGACAGTGGGTCGTTTACGACCACAATACGCATGGCTCGAGCCTCTAGTTGGGGGCAGGGCTCCTGGTAGCGCTGTGACGAGTTGCGTATACGTGTTCACTGCATCAGCGGCAGTGTTAAGTGCACACAACTTACTTACAAAGCCTAACGTGATGTGGATGATTGTACCAGACATTGTGCTCAGCTTGATCATTGTTGGTTGTAAGTTCTTTTTTTTATTTATTTATTTCATTTTGGCACAAACAGTCATTTTAATAAACATTGTTACAGTAATATTTAGTTTGAGTACACAGACCTATAGTGCCCAAAAATAGTATGGGTTACAAAAACATTAATAAAAGCCGATAGTATAGACAGGATAGAAATTAGAAGAGCTAAAGATAGAAGTTATGATAAACATTATATAAAGACAACATATTAGATGTAATGATAAACACAGTTAGAAGCTATTGAGATAGTTCCTTATGAATTATTTTACGAACTTGTACAATCGAAAGATTAAATATGTCAATGTTAAGAAATTCTTTATTATAAGTGGTAATTGATCGAAACACAAAACTATTACGAGTATAATTTTTACTAAGTGAAGGAAGTACAAATATACTTTTCATTTGTGAGAGGCGAACGGGTAAGCGCATCTTAATAATAAATGGAATCTTGGCTAAAAGACTAGGAGAGTCAATTTTACAGTTAATGATTTTTGTAAAAAGTTCTTTATGATCTACATAATATAACATTTTATTTATTTATTAAACGTCACCTGTCTTTACCAGTGGCGTAGGCACCGGGTGCGGATCCCAAATTCGCCGCCTCCTTATTTTTGCAATTGATTATAAAAAATTGAGGTCTTATTGAATAAAACTAACCTAAAGAGAAATTCTGTTATTACGGTGATGTAGTGAAAAATAAATAAAACAAAAACGTTGAAGGAAGTCATTTTTTTACCGTTACCTGTGAAATGCTGCCCTCTTCAAAGTGCCGCCCGGGGCGGACCCCCCCCCCATGCTACGCCACTGGTATTTACAGCAGAACCAATGCGACAAGTAACTTATACACTACATAATTACAAAGTACAAACACCCAATATAAAATATAAAGAAAAAATTTAAACAATAAAATATCTTATCTAATCTATTACTAAAATTAACTATGTCTTACAATAAATAAAACTAATCTTGCGAGCTCACAGTATAACATAATATATTTTTTGTTACCATATACATTATTGAACCGTCACAATAAACAAGGAGAATAGAAGAATTAAATAAAAAATAAAAAAAGACAAGCTATTCTTATTTCAAGAGATGCGCTAGATATTGATCTACCCATTGGTGTACATCATTGACATAGTATATGTTTGATCGAAGGTGTACATAGAAAACCTAGCCTTATTACGTCTCTCCTTAGTCCATATTATTATCACCCTGATTCAAATCTTTATGACGAGGGTAATAGGTTTGTCTAGCAGATGAGGAACTTAATTAAATTCGGGAATTTCATAAATATATTAATCATATAACTTTCAGGCCTATTCATCATCTGGGCTCACCAACAGAGCCCGACTCGCCTGCCATTCCGAGTGCCATACGTGCCACTACTGCCAGCAGCTAGCGTGATGCTTAATGTTGAACTGATGATCAATCTTAACGCCCTCACATGGGCGCGATTTGCTATTTGGATGACTATTGGTAAGTCGACGTTCATTAGCTTATGTATAGATTTAGGCATACACTGTGAGGCAATAGTTAGATGCTAAATGCCCTCTACGTAGTTTTGCGGATGATATGGTTTCGAATTTTCTATTATTGGAGATGACATATTCTCTAATATATAAAATTCTCGTGTCACAATGTTCGTTTCCATACTCCTCCGAAACGACTCGACCGATTCTTATGAATTTTTTATGCATATTCAGTAAGTCTGAGAATCGGCTAAATCTTTCAAACCCCTAAGTGATAAGGGGTGTCTAACCCAAATTTTATTTTTTATTTTTTTAGATAATTTATTTTTTTATTATGTGGCATTAAAAAAATATAACAAACCTATATTTTCACTCTTCTATTACCAACCCCTGATTGTATCTTAAATTTGAATCTAGTTTTGAGAGGTGACAATCTTTGCATTTGATAGTTCTCAAAAGGCTAAGCCTGAAATATATTCTCCTTGTCGTTTTTTTAAAAAAAAACATCCACTCCAGGTCTCCTCCTGTACTTCCTCTACGGCATCCACCACAGCAAATTGGGCGAGGGTGTGACAGGTCTGCTGTCTCGCTCTAACAGCGGTTCCCACAGTGGCTGGGGCGCAGTGGATAAGACGAGCACTCTCGCGAGACGTGTAGGACGGTTCGGCCGCAGCAGCCGTAGCGACGACCGTAAACCAATCATCTGTGACGACGAACTCGCTCGGCGGGAACCGTGATTTTAAATGGTGAGATGAATTTAAAAATCGAACTAGGATCTGCGACTCAAATCTTGATACTAGGGACTGAATACCGGTTAATTTACTATGGGAGTTATACTGGTATAATAAAGGTTTTTGTTAATACTCTTTCGTTTTTATTCATATTTACTGAAAAAAAATTACTGTGGTAAGTTTAGTGTGTCTTCTACTCTTTAAAACTAATATCATGGTATCTCAGTCAGACAGGTATTTTGGTAAATAAAAATTAACCGGTTTCAGTCCTTGCTTGATACCTTATCCCGTATTCTAAGACGTGACTCTATCGCAACTGATATTTTGACAGTTCTAAAGAATAAGTTTTGACTTGATATTTTTTTTGTAATATGGGCCTCAGATTTCAAGACATGGCTCAGATCTGATTCTGGTTTTGAGATTTGTAAAACTAATATTTCTTCTATATACAAAGCAATTTCGACTCAAGTCGCGTCTTGAAATACGAGGACGATTACAATTATGTGCAGTTATTAAGAGGTCGTTGCTGCTTAATTAAGTAAAGAGCATTCGATTTTTAAAATTATTAAAGATTTATTAATTTCAACATTTAACAAAAGCGATTTCAAAATAAATAGTATAATCTCTATTTGTTTCAAATACAATTTAATATTGTTAGTAATCACTCAGAATTAACATTTAAACAATTAAGTTGAAACTTGAACAATTATGAACATTTTATAGTTATATTTATTCGCATATAATTTCGAAGACTATTATAATATAGAAATATTTAGAAAACCTATTTAATATTTATTACATTGTATTTATAGCAGAATTGTTTATCAAAGGCTTGGTGAAATAAAAAATTAAAATAAAATATAGCTACGTTTACAATACGTTATGCATCGTGTATAGAAGTTATATCTATTTAAACGCTAAATACGGTAAAATACGGGTTTTTAAATAGTTTTGTTGTTGATATACGCTCATAATTAGCACAAAATATAGTGAATTTTATGTGATTACGCACATAAAGCATATTATATTCAATGCATGTTTCATACTATTGTATTTTTTTATAAAATACGGTCTATTTAGCACCCATTACTTAGTAGTGTAATTAAGTTTTTAATAAATTCTATTTATAACTTACGTTACACGTGAATAAAAACAACTTATTAGTAATTAACGAAAGGTCTTATTTAAATAAAATACTTATTTAAATAGTTACGTAGATATTGAGATTATAATTTTATTCCTACTAAGTAGGTATACCTTAATGTTTCTTAGGTAGGGGCGTATTCAAAGCTATATGCCTCTATGTCTCCATGCTTTATGAAAGATAGCTATAGATAATATACTCGTAGAAGTATAGATATTATCTGAGAGGGTAACTAAGCCATGTCATATTATGTTTACGCCTATGTATATAATATGTCCTCAGTAAATTTAAGAGTACAAAAGTAACGCCAGAGTAAACTAAAAAAATTGGTATCATCTACAATTACTTGTTAAATGTCTTCTATGAACGCATGTCTACCGAAAAGGATAAAATAAAGCCAACCTACAACTATTGGTATATGTACCTTTGCTCTCTCCCAACCTCAATAATGTATATTTCTTATTTTTTCATAATAAAATTGTTAAGAGCACTGATTGTCTGGCAATATATTGCAGTTTCCCATTCGATCAAGATATTAAATTTATTTATACTTTATTTTCCGAACGCTTAATTGCTAGATGTTGCCAGGTGTCTCTAATAGAGATGAATATTCCTAACAGACCTACGAAATATTTAATTAAAAAATATTATCAAGCACAAAAACGTAAATCTTCCTGTTTTAAATATATATGCTCTTAGCTATAGTAAATAAAAGTAAAATTACACTTAAATGTTGTCAAATATGTTGTTAAATATAGATAAGATGTTGATGTGTAAATAAATAAAATGTAATCACGGCTTTTGTGTTTTTATTCCCCGTTATATTATAACATATTGTGTTTTTGAAACACGAATATAAGAATAGAACTAAATAAAATTTGTACTCATCTCTTATTTTTTTAATTCTTAATAATTATTCTATTACAAAACGATATTATTTATAATAAATAAATACATAAGTGCACTAAACATAATTATGCATTAATTATCACCATAAGTTTTCGTGTAGGTACACTTTATGAATGAAGATAAATATTTGAATGTATGATTTTATTTAAATCAAATAAAAGTCATTTTTTGGTTACATACCGCACCTTTAGAATTAATTTTTTTCCTTATTAGTTAACGCATAAGATAGTTCTAAGTTTGAAAAAGAGTCTTAAGGACTATGAAGAAAACTAATTTATTATTATATATAATTAGTTAGGTGTCTTTAATATTGTCTTTTATTAAAATACTCTATGCTGGATTAGAACTCGATTTATTATTATATTATTAATTATCCCTGCCGAAAAGCATCCGAAACGTAGGGATGATCCGAAAATCGGGATAACTTTAATTCAAAAGGTGCAGTATTTAATTTAAAATATTTCGAATTACTTCTACCTCCTCATAAATGTTACCTTTCATGAAAAAAAAAAACAAACTTAAAAAGGAAAATCAATTTAGTACTCTATTAAGAACAAAGAATCCCAAAAACAATAGGAATATTTAAACAAAAATGTAAAATTTACTAAATACATTTATCTACTTAAGGTTGTAATACAACTTTTTATTATATTATTAATTTTAGTTATTGTATGACATAATAGTACAGTTCAAAACCTGTTATATCAAATACAAAATAACTATTTAATATCATATTATATATTAGGTCCGACAGTATTTACAAAATACGGGATTAACACTATAAATACTAGAGTCGTTTTTGAAATGCAAGTCCTTGAAAAAGATATCACTTGTGCCTATCCAAACTTGTGCTACATAATATATATAATATATTTCGATACTGAGATAATGACAGTTAAAAGTTAAATAAATAAATAGGTATTAGTGTTTTTGAAGGATTATATAATATAATTGATTTCACTTTAATAAAATCTATTGGAATGTGTGTATGGGATAAACCGGCTGTTTCCCTCACTCTGTGGTCACGCAGCACTCAGAGCTGTCAAAGTCAAATTATGTAATGCTTAAGGCTGTTTCTCTTTGTCATGAGCAAAAAAAAAAAAGACGCAGATGACAGCTCAAGGCGGGAAAGCATGTGAAATACGTAGTAGTGAAAAATGATAAAATTAATAGTGCACGAAAATAAGACTTGGCTTAAAGGTCTCGTTACCAGGCCATAAAATCTTTATAATAACAAAAAAACTTCACTTTTATTATGTTTTTCGAAACGTCATTCGAGTTGCTGTATTTTATTCATATCTGGCTAGAGCTTTGCAATTATTGCAAAATTATAGTCAGAAACCACATACATTTAAAACAAAATACACCTGGTTATCACGACACCCAAAATATTTTCCCTAAATATATTTTATAAATAAGCTTAGGGATGAGAGCACATAAATGTACCAAGTACACGTATATTAAATAAATAATAATACTTCAATATTGTATGGATCTGAAGAGAGAAGACGTCCCTTAGACGCCAATGTCAACTTAAGTTACTGTCTTTGTTAATTCAATCCCTAGAGAAAGAGACCGATATATATGTGTTATGACCGAATACCCAAAAACTAATCAGTTATCAGCATTAAGGTGAACTTGAGAGTATTGTTGTCCCTTTCATTCATATTCGTGAAATGAGAGATAGGTATTGTTTAAGCTCTCAGTTTTAATTATCCTTTCGGTATTCCAAAGTTTATCAAAAATTGAGGCCTTTTACTATGTACCTATATCTACTTTTATGTATGGTAGTGAATGTAATAAAAGTATACCTCAAGGATGATTACTTCAAGGGTACAGTGCCAAAACTCATTAAATATTAAATTAAACCTATTAAGATAAATTCAATTTTAAAAGTTTGGGGACAAAATTGTCACGTCTTGAAGTCTCGTAGCTGGATTATTGTACAACCTTTTAAGTGAATGCGACGTTTAGCAGTTTTTCTCAAGAGAATTCAGGCCATCGCACACACGATACTATTAGCATCGGCACAAACATTTGACTTCCTCATTATACATACAATGAAAGTTCTTACGACATCAAATTTATTTATATAGCCTCCTTAGTCCACTTATACCAAATAACTATCAACTTTGTATGGATATGAAAGTTTCAAATATGGAAAAAAATACCGGGAGATTTGTTTTTTTTTTTAAATAAGAAGATACAGTAAAGGCCTGTATTGCTTATAACTATTAAAGTCAGTCTTATCTATGTCGTCCGATCTGCCAGGCGCTTGACGGCAGGCGCTGGAGACGCTGTATGGTGCGCCGGCCCCACTGCAGCCAGAGGAAACCGGCTACCAGGCAGATCGCGGTCTCTATGTAGAATCCATCAATACGGACGTTGCATACACCGCCGTTGCTTTTGCACACCTAAAATAAAAGCAAGAACTTTAAGGTTGCACAAGTCGCGGGCTCGAACTCACTGGTGGGCGTGGTCAAAAAGCATGCTCCCGCACCGCACCGGGGCAATCATTATTAAGTGAGATGCACGATAATTCATAGTAAAAGAGGCGTCTAAAAAAATACGAAAAAGCCTTTGGAAAATCGAGTTTTATGAAAAAAACCACTGCATAAATCAATTACAAATAAAAGTTATTGTATTCTTCGATAATTAATCGTGCTTTGTCGGTACCGACTTTGTTTTGAAAATTTGATACTTCTTTTATTATTAATTTAAACCCAAAGTTGTGTTAAAAATGGCAATAAAAACGAATCTTTGTTAGCTCGTAACTTTTTAATGGTTTTTTATTTTACCATTCTGTTTCCGCACAGACAAAATTAATAATGAGAAAAAACGATATCATGTTTAACTTTGCATGTACAGTGCTAAATAGTGGAGTAATACCTCACCTTAAGCCTTACTCTGACAATTAACATTAAAAAAAAACAAACCTCAGTTTCAAGTTCAGAAGCACAAGTGTTATCACTGAGATCCCCAGCGGTACAAGTCCGGTAGGTGAGCCGGTCCACCGCCCACAGCGCGAGGGTGTTGGGCCAGTTGGTGCCCAGGTTGGACACGGTGTTGAGCAGCGTCATGTAGGTGCCGCCCACCGTCGGGTCCGACACCTTGGCGAAGAACGCCATCACCGCCACGAACATGCAGTAGAGGCATGTCTGAAACGAAACAAAACGCCCCAATGCAAAAAAATAGATGCTTTACCTATTATGAAAACAAACGTGAATGGTTGAGGGGACGAAATGTTGGTTACCCGGCTGTAGGCATCTGAAAGCTGGGTGTGTGTGTGTGAATTTAAACTGTTTTTTTTCCAGTTTCCACAATGACAGGGCCTGTTGACCTTGAAGTCTTAAGGACATCACATATTTTGCTTGCGGTAATTTTTTTTTAATTTAATGAGGTTATGCCTCTTCGAAAAAGTATTTTCGACGAATTTCCTTCATTTCCAGAAATCCATATACTGAAACCGAAACGCGCAAAATGCACTTCACGGTTTTTCCATCTATGAAAAGTTCGTTACCCGGTCATAATTCCGCTATTCCTCCCACCCGTTCAATGCCCGAAGTTACCAGACGTGGGGAACTGCTTACAGAAAATTATAAACATGTCATTCCGGTGGGATTCGAACCCACGACCCATCGATGCGCACGGCAGGTGTTCTACGGACCAACGAGCCCGTCAAAATACGAATTATCCAGTAGTAGACGACTAGGCCTCAATACTGACCTGATGGAAGACATACAGGCACATCAGTATGCAGAGGTAGAAGTAAGTGGGGCCCGAGTCGCCCAGCAGGCTGGGGGTGAGGGCCACGAGCGCGGCCGCGATGGGGCCCACCAGCAGCCTGAGCGGGAACGCCCGCAGCCACAGCGACAGCGGCTGGGGCCCTGTTGTGTGTTTGGCGAGAATCTGGAAAATAAAAAGGAATTTATAACAGGTTAATTTTTATTTTCCAAAATATGTGTCCGACTGAGATAACATGATATTAGTTTTAAAGAGTAATACACATTTAACTTACCACACTATTTTTATCAGTAAATATGACTAAAAATTAACAAAAACCTTTATCATAAATATACTCACAACTGGCATGATAATTTGTACAGGAACCAAAGGCACCGCCAGCAATGCTAGGTCTTCACGAGGCACACCGGCCTCAACTAGCTTTAAACCGGATACTGCATCACTCGCACAGAATCCGAGCTGAAATAAAATTGCATTTTTATTACGTAATAAATATGTCAGATATCGACAGACGAGCATGGGGTTCACTTGATTGAGTGATTTCTAGGCTACAGAACATCAGTCAATGATGCGCTGTCGACCTACTTTTTACTCACTAGACTGAAACCGAAACGCGCAATGTGCACTTCACGATTTTTCCAACTATAAACGGTGGTTCGTTACCAGGTCGGAATTTCGATATTCCTCCCACCGGTTCAATGCCCGAAGTTACCAGACGTGGGGAAGACATGTTTACAGAAAATTATAAACATGTCGTCCTGGTGGGATTCGAACCCACGACCCATCGATGCGCACGGCCAGTGTGCTACCGAATGCGCCAAAAAGCCCGTCAAAGGCCTCCGTTTAGGGCATCTACTAATACACTGAAGACTATACTTCTTAGTTAGAGGCCTTTTCATAAAAGAAGTCCTTTTTAGGTGTCGGTAGTGTCTATGGAGTTAAAAATACTTTCATAAAAAATACTGTAGTTCCAACATTGTCCGACTTCTTTCTTGGAACAGACTCTAGACATCATTACATGCATGAGGTTCACTTGTGACATATCTCAGCTATGTGACATCAATTATGGTTGAAGCGTAAAATGTTTTTTAAAAAACTGGCAACATAAAACTCATCCTCTTCTAGTTATGTTGAAGATATTGTAGGGCGTAAAAAATTACTTTATTATCAGATAAATAAGTGAAGATAATGTTAATGTTATTTATTTTTCCTTCAAAAAGTGCCTTGGTATGTATAGATGAGACAAGAGACTTTTTCCTTAAAATATTATAGCTTTAGTT
This sequence comes from Anthocharis cardamines, assembly GCA_905404175.1. Taxonomy (NCBI): domain Eukaryota; kingdom Metazoa; phylum Arthropoda; class Insecta; order Lepidoptera; family Pieridae; genus Anthocharis; species Anthocharis cardamines. The sequence goes on along the minus strand of FR989950.1, from coordinate 2,713,163 downwards.
TATATATTATAAATGTGGTATAAATAATATTGATACTTACTTTAGCTGTAAATAAAACGAGCGCCAAAGTACGAACTGCTGGCAGTTTTACTATCGTATACAACTGTTGGTAGGCATTCACTATATCCTTAACACCTCTGCTTTCCTGATCCTTAGAATTCATAACATCTCTCTTTTCATGTTTAAGAAGTGCTAGTAATGTTGTTGTAATTATGAAGATCCAACCCCAAAATAACAAGAAACTTGCCAAAGTAACAATACCAGTATCCTCTGGTTCGTATCTAAGGTATTTGTTACAAAAGTATGGTGATTCCAGAGCTAAGAATAGGACGTAGCCTAGGAAGAAGCCTGCGGTTTGACCGACAGTGTTGCATGTTGATGCATGTCCCACATTGCATCTGAAATGCATTTTTATTGTTATAATTATTATCATTCAAAGTATTCAACTAAATCTAATATTAAAATGATTCATCTTTTATTATCTTTTAGAAGAACATTTCACCCGTTAATAATGGGTGAATAAATGTTATTTTAACTAAAAGATAATTTAATTATCACAATTGTTATTGAAAAAAAAGTTAATACAGTTGAGTGCTACCTAAATTTAAATAAATGAGTTATATTAATATCTTTTGCCATTAAAATTGTACCTTAACTACCAAGGTGTTAAACTAATATCACTATCATGATACCTACTATTGTAAGTAAATAAAAACGTTATTTACCTTTTAAGCATAGTTAAAGCCCAACCATCAACTGCTATATCTTGAGTAGCAGCAAGAAAATTAAGAAATAAGAATGATATTGTAAGTAATGTCATTGTCGGAGCCTTTTCTTCTGATCCCAGCCAATCTGTGATGTTCATTGACATTATTATCATCATGATACCTATTAGGTATTGTATTGGTACTAGCCATGTTTTTCGTCTGCCAAATTTTGGTAGGAACAATGCATCCACGACTGGAGCCCATAATAATTTCACACTGAAGGGCCAGTTCACAAAACTAAATTCAGCCTGTAAAAAAATATATTCAATGTTTTGATCTAAGTTGTATCCACAATTGAAATTATATTGTTAAAAAATTAAATAAAATAAAAAAGTAAACTCAACAGTATACAAAATAATAATAATAAAAAGTAAATAATTAAAAAAAACATGTGAGACATATACATAAAAATTTAATAATTGGTTGTTCCAATAATTAAATATTTCTGATAAATTATATTATTAGGTATGTAAATAATAGAGAAAACATTAGTGTTCTGTAAAAGGAACCTACCTGCTGAGTATATGTAATACCACGGTTCTGAAGCAACATAGGCACTGCCCCAGCTAAACCAAGTGGAATTCCTTGTAGAGCATATAAGAATAACAATACTGCTATGTTCCATTCATCACCCTTTATATTACTTCTTTCATGGGTAACATTTGCATCACCATTCTCTACTAACTGCTCCTTTTCAACAGGTTTCTTTCGATTTGTCACTGACATTATAGAAACAAGTAATGCCTGTAAGATACAATTTAAATTACTTTATCAATTTTAACGTATTGTACTTATGAATTTATATTTATAGGATCACTGTTGTGATATATTATTGTTTACCTTAATTTTTATAATTTTTGAATTTCAGAAAATTTACGTTTAATTAAAGACTGCTCATAAACTCAACATTTTTCTTTGCCATGAACTGATGACAATGAGCAACTTTTAAAAAAGTAAACCAGTCACAAAAGACCACGTAAGTTGATTTTAGTAATACATCAACATTACATATATCCATAAAATTAATATTTTTTTTCTCAATTTTTGCCAGGTAATCAGCTGCTGAAACTTGTTAATACATAAGAAATCAATGAGAGAAACGTCAAATTAATGTGACCGAAAAAGATGACACGTGTCATAATCTCAACGTCAAATTACTTTTTTTTTGAAGATTTTATGGCCTGGTAACGTCAAATTACATGCTAGTTCTAGCAAAGAAGATAGATTTACATGGAAGCACAGTGCATTCCACACGAAGCGGACAGGAAAAAAAAGTCGATGTTTTCGGTTTTAGTAATATTGGGGCGGTTACACTTTGGAGGCGTTTTTGTACGAATTCTACTCGTACGAAAACGTACGAATGATGCCAACTCTCCGAGTGCTACTGTGCCTCGCACACTGGATGCGAACTAGTCGTGCGTGTACGCGCATATAGTTAATCTCGGAGTTTTTAGGCATTCGTACGTTAAATTCGAAATGATACGTAAAATTGGATATGTAAAAGTCTATACTATAAAGGTCTTCCAAAAGTTATTTAGAGATTTTATTTATTTTATTTAGAGCGTAGGTTTTATTATATTATTTTACATGCGGCATGCAGTTAATGGGTTAATGTAATTTGACATTGACATTTGACAATTGACAGTTGTAATTGTTAATTTATAAATATGTGTATTGTATACTATAAAGATAAACTATCATAGTTAGTATAGTTATATATAGTTTAACTATGTATAGTCCGATGCAAACTTATTGGCGGCTGGAAATTAGTAGCAAGTACAAGTGCGCGCAGGTATAATCAAGTCCAAAATTATTCAGCTCTATTTGAATTTCTATTAAATTACGAAATGCTATTACAAATGTGTTACTTATAGATTCGTATCTGAAGAATTGTTTAAAATACTGAATTAGATGAATATAGTCCTTAAATCAAAGGATGCAAGAAAAAAAACATTTTATGAGATATACAAACTATTATTAATTATTGTATTCATTATATTTATACATTCCATAGAACTTCCTTCTTTTTCTTGGCTTGAATCAAATTTGTCTTCTTATTCTCTATCTTTTTTATTAATCAATCAAGCTAACACAACAAAAATGTAACATAAATAAATAACTGATGAAACTAAACATTCAATAACAATAAAAACGAAACAATAACAATATAATTAATAATTAACTCTTAAGAGCTCGACTGTAGTTAGATAGAAATGTGCGCGTGTGTGCAGTATACCGATGTCACTCACACAAAGAATTAAGACGCATGAGGCGACTGCGGGGAAAAGAGAGGGCGCGCAGGGCGATTCCTCCGCTGCGCGTCACTTCCACGTCCCGCTAACACCTTATTATAGCGTTCTGCGCATCGAAACGCACGATGTTCACAGCCGCCAAATAGTTTGAATTCAATTATACATTTTTGTTATGAAACAAAATATAACCCAATTCAAAATTATATTTAAATTATTAATATCTTAGATAAGCACGAAAACAATTATTTAACATATTATTAAAATTATGTTATTAGATGATATTTTATAATCCATTTCTTGAATAGGTTGTTTATAATGGTTCGTCAGTGCTTTTTGCGCTGTTTATTAGATTCGCATGCGCCCATATCATTACCGCATAATGTGGAGATATTTGTTGGTCGAAGCAAAATTACTAAAATAAAAGATCAAGCTTGTTCACGTCACCAAGGTAATTTACGTGTTTGGAATAATAAATAGAAAACTGTAGAATATAACTTATTTAGTGAAATATTACTTGTTGAATTGACTTTTTTTTATTAAATTTAAAGTATATAAGTATTTTTAGTTATTAATAATTGTAATTATAGATTAAGTTTTATATTGATTTAATATAATACATGTGGAAAATTGAAGACGTGAGTGGATGAAGGGGGCATGATACAATTTGTAAATGATTGAGAAAATGGACAAAACAGTGTTTTTACAAATTGTTTAGACAGTTATTTATTTTCTAAATTATTTTTTAAATAAATAAATTTGAGAAATAAAATAATTATTCATGTATATATTGTTATGGAGACACATAAAACCTTCACTCAACATTAAACATAGGAGTTCTAGAAAATGTTACATAGCCCCTTCATCGACTCATGTCTTCAATTACATACCCTGACTTCCATAGTTACAAAAAATAAATTACTTATTCATCATGAGACCTATGAAATTATATATATTGTATATTCAATATAATATAATCTTGTAAATAAAATTTTCAGTGAGTTTGACTGCTGATTGCGAAAAGTGCTTAGTTGAACTTAAGCAATTAGGTATAAATCCATCAGGCTTAGATGGCTTTGCCTTAAAGAAAGATGGCACATATAAGATAAAACATGGAAGCAAAATAGAGATCTTATTAAACCAGTATTTTCATATAATAGAGTTTGACCCTCCACCTGATGACTATGAGCAACCAAGAGCTAGTTTAAAAAGAAAATTGAGTGATTCTCCCGAGTCAATGAAAAAGCAATTAAAAGCAGAACCAGACAATATGGATCTTAATGAATGTATACAGAACACTTGGGAGGATATTGAAAATGGTGAGGTGTATATATATACTTCAAAGGGGGTGAAGTCAAGTAGAAAAATAGCAGCTTTTGATATGGATGGTACTTTAATAAAGACAAAGTCGGGTAAAGTGCATCCTGTAGATACTCATGACTGGCAGCTTATATTTCCCAGTGTTCCACAAAAGGTTGCAGAAAAACATAGGGAGGGTTATAAAATTATCATCTTGAGTAATCAGTCGCCAATTGGTAGTGGGAGGGTGAAAATAGAGGACTTCAAGAAGAAAATTGAAGGAGTTGTAGTAAAATTAGATGTGCCTGCTCAAGTTTATATTGCGACGGGAAAGGGGTTCTATAGAAAGCCTGCCACTGGTATGTGGAATGTTCTCGCTGAGCAGGTATTATTATTTTAAATTATGCCAGAAACAACATAAAAAAAAGAGCTCTCAGTTCCATTTCTCTATGTTAATGTTAATAATTGTTCTAGATGTAAAATAAGTTTTTCTTTTGTATTTTGGGCTTTTATGGCTCACTATAATCTTTTGGACACAGATAATTGGATCTTTGCAAAATGTTAGGCTGATTTTGGTCCAAAAGTCCATTTAAAAAGGCCAACTATTCAAGATTTGAAATAGATAAATAGATTTGAAAAACATGTCAATTTTGTTACCATAAAATAATATTATTTCAAAATATTGCATGTACACCATTTCAAAAATTCAGTAATATAGTTTAATAACAATATTTTATTCTAAAAAAAAACATTTTTTGTTAATAAAAACATGATTGCAATTATTATTAGTGATATAGTGAATTGTTGTGTATATGTCATAAAAAAATTATTTGCAGAAAAATGATAACATACCTATAGATATGAAAAATAGTTTTTATGTGGGCGATGCAGCTGGGAGGACAGCAAACTGGGCTCCAGGAAAGAAAAAGGACCACTCAATGGCAGATATTCTTCTCACAAAGAACCTTGATCTCACATTTTACACACCTGAACAGTTTTTCTTAGGACATTCCATAGCTAACGTTCCCATGAGCAAACCAGAATTTAATCCAAAAGATGTCAAATCGGAACCTTTTAATGAACATTTAATTAGCACAGAACAAGAGGTATTTATTGAATTTAATCCCTCTGTTAATAAGCGAAGCCTATCATTTTATTCACATACTAGTAACACACCCCGGCTTCGCACGCAACATACACACAATAAATAGCCTATGTTACTCGCTGATAAATAATTCTATTGGTGAAAGAATTGGTCGAGTAGTTTTTAAGTTAAATCGTAACAAACAAACAAACCTTCCTTTCTATAATATTAGTATAGATGAATACTAGCACCTGTCATATGTTGCAATGCCATGTAAAGTAAAAAAGTTTTTTTTTTGGACCAGTAACCTTCACAGCCACAGCCACAGCCACAGCCATATGCAGAACAACTGACCAGTTTCATCATGATTGATTTTTATTTATATAGATAGATATATTGTATATTGTATTTTATGTTCTTGATTAATAAGCAGAGAAATAAACTTAGAAGTCCGAATTATTGTTTTAGCTGCTTGTGTTGGTTGGTTATCCGGGCAGCGGTAAATCGTTTATTGCTAAGCAAATAGAAGAGAAGTCTGGCCATAAATATGTGACTGTTTGCAGAGATGTCCTCGGGTCTTGGCAAAAGTGTTCAGCTGAAGCAACTAAACAGTTACAGGTATTGTTAATATAACTAATAAATAACTAAGGATTTCAAAAAGGGAATTTGTGTTCATGTTCTAAACGTGTTTTTTATCACTGTAACATACATATCTCACAATTAGCTAATTATATAGTTTTAAAATAATCCTTAATTGAGGTCTGTTTTTGTGCAATTTATATGGGGGAGACACGGTGGAGGTTGCCGGATTATTTGACGTGTTTTTTATGTTAGATATCGACAGTCGAGCATGAGGTTCACTTAATGGTAGGCGATATCCCAGCCACAGAACATGAGTCGATGATGCGCTGTCGACCTACTTTTTACTTCGAGCATTCAGAAATTCATAGACTGAAGTCGAAACGCGCAATGTGCACTTCACGGGTTTTATGGAAAACCCGTAGAATTCATAGATAGATGAACGGTGCCGGTTTGTTGAGATTCTACTGTAATTGAATTATTGTATAGGAAGACTAACAGGTACCATAAAAAAAAATTACATAAGTGACCAGAAAGCAGTATTATTGCAGGAGTCATTGGTGACAGCAAGACAGCTATACAAATTGTATCGCGCTGTCACATTCTCTCTTTAATTAAGACAGCAATAAAACTATAACCTGTTAAAATAACACAGCCGGCCTAGCATGACCGCCACGAGATATGTCGCGGACGAGAGTAGACAAACTAAGATGTAAGATATCTCGATATATTATATCTCGACATCGACAATTTTGATAGAAAAGATATCTTGATCGACAAATATATCTATTTTTAATATTAAAAGTCGAGTTTTAAGTGTAATTGTCATGTTAGACCCGGAAGAAATAAAGAGATAATCGATTAAAACACGAGAAAACGGTCGACAAAATTTTGTCGCGGTTGTCATGCTAGGCCGGAAAGATTTATGAGGTAATTTAATTTTCTAGCAAGGCAAGAGTGTCATAGTGGACAGTACGAACCCGGATAAAGAGTCGCGTAGTCGCTGGACGTCTCTAGCCAAAGACAAGAGAGTGCAGTGTCGATGCGCCAAGATGGCGACCAGTAAAGCGCATGCGCAACATAACAATAAGTTTCGGGAGATCTTAAAAATCAAGCACATGCCAGTTAATGATATCGTGTTTAACACATATAAGTAAGTATTTGTAGTAGGGTTTTGTTATTTTAATTGATACAGGGTAATAAAATTGCATTTCTGTGTATATATGAAATAATATAAAAAAGGCCATGGTGGCTCAATGGTTTGCAAATTGCAATTGGCACCTGGGTTCGAGTCACTCGAAAAATTCTGTTTGGCAGAGCACATAACGAAATATGGGCCCGTTTTTGGATTTTCTGAAGTTTAAACGCTTTGATAAATAAAAAAAGCTATTCAAAATAAATCGTTCTATTGTCTTTTATTAACGCGAGTATCATCTAAATAAAATACTTTATAACGGATTAAAACGCGATTTATTATTTATATTGGTGAAAAGCAACCGAAATATCGGGATAAATAATTTATCATAATATATCGCGTTTTAATTCGGTATAAAGTATTTTATTTAAATAAAACGTTCTTCTAATTAGCCATAAAAGTCAAAATTACTGACTAAGATATTTATCTCACTCTTATATTAACTATCCCTTTTTTCCTCCATTTTTGAAAGCAAGAAAATAAACAATAAACACTATATTTATAATAATGGGAATATTATTATGAGAATCAATACAAAGACGTCTATTCCTGAATCGTGCTATCAAAGTTTCTGTGCGCGCTAAGTATATTATATACAACATCTCGACATCAACCACTGGGGCCTTAGGGCCGGCCAGTCAGTGGTTCGACTGGTCGAGGATCCTCCCTTTAGGTTGGAGGAAGACCACACCTCCCTTCCTCCACATTATAATTCTATTCTATAATGATTTTGTTTTTCAGATCGAAATTCGTTGAACCAACAGCAAGTGAGGGCTTCAAGGAAATAATAGAAGTTAAATTTAGTCCATACTTCGAAGACGAACAAGCTGAAAAACTGTATAGAATGTATTTGTTAGAAAAATAATGTTGATGCCATTTATTGATATTTATTACAAGTTTGTGAAATAAAATTTCATTTCTACTTAAATCTTTTATTGCAAACCGGCAAATGACACTCTCTACATTTATTTATGAGTAAATAAAACAATGACAGGTGTTTAAGAGAAATTAATTTTGGCAAAAACAACCAATTTGTTTTGACATATTTTCAATTTTGTATTTACTTTGTTTAAATTGTTAAGTGCTATACATTAGACCATTGGTGCCACAAGCTGAGAACATTTGATACATTTTATACGGTATCGATGCAGTGTTGCCCATTTTGGGGTTTTCCCTCTAAATTTGGGGGTAAGTGGGTAAAAGGGAAACTTTAAGGAGTAATTTTTTTTAAAGGGTATTTTGTGGGGGAACATTTATCAGAGGAATTCTCTCCATTTCACTGTGTAAGTATGTTTTCCATTTTTTTCAATTCATCTCTTAAACAGTATGCCTATTTGGTACCATAATTTTTTAAGGCAAATCTAGGGTGATCTCAAGTTGGCGTCATCGGTCAGGGGTAGGGTTACCAGATGAAAAAATTAAAAGTCCGGAGGAAAGGCCTGATTTCCATTGAAAAATCCTGAGATTTTTTTACAGTTTCAGAATTTTCTCTCAGACGTGCCTACTTAACAATTTATAAAACGTAGTCATATTTTCTTTACTGCGGATCTTCTTAATAAGTATTGATTTTAATTGTGCAATTATTACCAAAGGAAGATTATTTAACTTTTTATTGGAATGTAAGCTGTGGTTTATTAAAAATTCTATTCCTGACATTTCCTGAGATTTGCAAAATCCAGCCGCAATCCTGAGAAGAGTCCAAAAATCCTGAAATCTCAGGACAAATCCTGAGATATGGTAACCCTAGTCAGGGGTGAGGAGGAAACGGGGGATGTCAAGATAAAGGGGGAGTGGGCTTCTCAAAGGCTGGCAACACTGCATCGGCGCACACTGATCGAGTGGCTGTGACCGAGCGACAAACTCCGGAAGTAGCTAACGCGGGTTCTCCTTCCGTGCTCACACGGCCAGTCTTCTCTTTTTCTCCCTGCCCTATATGTAATAAGCGTTCAGCCACTGGTGGTCGCCATCCGTGGCCTAATGTGTAGCAGCACTAATAATTAACCGCTTGAAGGTGAAGGCGCATTTTCACCATCTAAACCTCATCCACGTAGGAACTCATTATTGTTTGTCCTTTAATCCGCCCCTAAATTTACCCATCATAATATATTTTAGCATTTAGACGAGCAAGAAGTTGGTGAAAACGCAATCCCTGTCAACTGTCACAAATTACATAAGGTTATTTAATAAGGTTTAGTCCCGCTAAGACCAAAGACAAATGAAAAGATATACGTTGGGAAACAAAAGTTGCTTGGCATTTCGGAATGTTGATAACAATTACATGAGACAATATAAACTTAATGTTAGATAAAATAAAAATAATACTACTTATAAAAACAATAATAAAATTCCTCAATCATTTGTTACAAACGAGTATTATTCTGAATAATGTCATTTTTAACCGTTTTTTTCTGTTGACTGTACAATCTCATTAAATGACAATAATCATATAAATAATTATTATATATTTAGCATTGAAATAGTTCTTAATTCACCATTTATTATGTTACAGTTTGAAACTGGTTTTATTTAGGCCGATTGGAAAATAAAATAGACAATCCATAGATAATATATACGTATTAGGCGCCAAAAATGTATTTATGTGAATATCAAGAAAACTTATAATAATTTGGTTATTATTATTAAAGTTTAATTTAAGCTAGTTTTCCATATAAACTACAAGATACAAGCCATGGCTGAATGTTTTTATTTTTTATACAATTCCAACAGCGGCGACAACAAATAGAAATATACTTTTACGTATCGATGGTTCCCGCAACAAAGGGCGTAAAAACCATTTTAGCTAAAATTACTTTTTAATGTAGTATTGTTCTATCGAACCTTATATTTAAAATTGCGCTACGGTGACAAATAAAGTTTTTACAAGTATAAGGAATAAAAATATACAATAAATACCGGAGAAATAGTTTTTTGCTCATTGCCAAAAAAATGCTTAATGGAGATACGCCCTTTTTGTGGAAACCATCGATTCTCGTTTTAACTCTCAATAATTGTATTGTTCTCTTACGCCTATAAAAATCACTATAACATTTAGTACAACGACATCAAATTAATTATATTTAAGACATTCAAAAATTGCTTTAAAGTACTATTTGAAATATATACTTTAAAGTTACTAAGAATTTATGAATTTATGATTACCTTTATTAATTGCAAAAATATATTTATTTAATTTGCTTCAAGCATATATTATATTAAAAATACAAAACATCATGGTATTATTTATGAAATACGTATGTTAAATATGATTTTAATTTGCTATAAATTCGGTAAAAATAATTTTTCAGAAGTGCCTTAATGGTAATATCACGGTAAAACCTTACTTTATAGTTTTACCTCGAATTTTCATATTCGGGACGGACGATATAATAATAGAACATTCCTATATATATTTATAGGAATATAATTTTGAAAGCATTTGTGATTAAATTAGGGATAAGCCACTCAATGTTTTTAGAGGCCAACTGAAAAAATGGCTAATTATATACGTATTTAGCTTTTATAACTTGATAGAGTTTTTTAGACACACTACGATACCGGTGTGATATAATTATTGTATTGTGTGTAAAATCAATAACATTTGTATGCCTGTTACTGGCAAAACATGTGATCGCCAGAATATATTTCAAATTAACAACCATTGTACCATGTTTTTAACAAATAAATAATTCTCATTCTTATTTTAAAAATGAAGAAAAAAGAAAAAAATAATGAATGAATTCTTTCGCTTAGGATCCATGCTATGGAAATTATAACGGTTGTTTTTTTTTGAAAAAAATAATAATAATTTAAACTTCACGCCACCAAAGCTAAGACACAATAGTTAGCATCAAATATATTAGGTATGATTTTAAACAACCGTGAATGATATTTTGTATTGCTTATTTTCGTTTACATTACAATATTGGGGTTATATCTCGAGGGCTCAAGAGGTGATGAGGAGAAGGGCGGTGGGTTCATGTCATTCGCCGTCAGCTTCCATATCTTCCTCGTCCAACAAATTGTCCAGACTCGTATCCGAGTCATCGTCTTGTCATCTGAAAATTGCCCAATGTGATTCAGCCCGTGAGTTATGATTTATTTATTTAATATGTATGAAACACAAAATATGATTATTTAACTTTACATATAAATATAATTTTTAAAGAAATTGATTCGATTTAAATATCTCGAGACAATACTGCGGTGGTGCGTAGCTATTATAGAGCAAAGTGGTGCAGTGCTTCAGAGCCCCGAAGCTGAGAGGCCCCCTGGGCTTAGGAAAGGGGGGAGGCAGCTAAGCGTCTAATAAAAATAATATGAATTTGTATTTAAAAAACCATTTCAAAAAATTTGAATCCATCTCTTATTTCTTCTTGAGACATGTCATAGATTTATTTCCTTTTTTTAAACAAAAATAACCAAATTTGAAATGTTGCATTTACGCAACGTTGGGTAAAGCTGTAAGCATATTTTCCCTACGTCTGGTAACTTCGGGCACTGATCGGGTGGGAGGAATATCGAAATTCCGACCGGGTAACGAACCACCGTTCATAGATGGAAAAACCGTGAAGTGCATATTGCGCGTTTCGGTTTCAGTCTATAGATTTCCGAATGCTCGAAGTAAAAAGTAGGTCGACAGCGCATCATTGTCTGATGTTCTGTGGCTGGGGTATCACCTACCATCAGGTGTGCCTCGTCTGTCGATGTCTGGCATATAATATAAAACTTTGGTAAATGAAAAGCCTCTTATTAAAAATCCTAGGTGTGTCGAGTACCTGGTTATATAAACGGTGTCGATGTGCGTGAGGCGAGCGCCGGAGAGTGGCAGCGCGGCGGCTGCGTGACGCTGTCGTCGCTGGAGCGTGCCGCGCGCCTGCTGCACCGCGAGATCCCCGCACCACCGCTCGCACCGTGCGTATATAACCACACCTTTAATAATTAAGTAATTAGTAAGGTCACTTCGGTGATCCTGGGTTTCCAACACCAGGGGAAACAAGAATAAAAAAAATATTGTTTCGGTCATATCAGCCTAGCATGACCATCACGAGATATCTCGCGGACGAGTGAAGACAAACTCAGATGTAAGTCTGTCTAGAAGTAGCCAAGTTGTCCGGATCTTAGTGATCCGAAAATATAAGTAGTCGACAATGACAATGGCTGAAACTGTTAGGTACATATTTATCCAATAAATATTATATTAATTTTCCAAATATATTTGTTTACTAGCCGTTAATATTGAATGAACAATAAATCTAAACTAACCAGCTCCTGCAAACAGAATAATGGCTGGCCAGGAATCCAATAGCAACGGCGTCAACAGTAGAAGTGACAGTAGCATAGTCACAGGACCCTGCAATTTGTTCAGTCTCTTGATGCCAACGAGGTGGGATGGCTGCCATATTGATACCAAAGCGCCACATAACCAAACTGAAAAAAAAAATTAAGTCTAGAAATTAGTTATTGAATTATTTTTCGTTCATATTATGTATGTTAACTTACTTTTTTATGACTAGTTAGTATTGATCTTATGTCGAGTGCTGATTTAAGATCATGAGCAAATTTTTGGAGTATGCATATGAAAAATAATGAATAGGGAGTTCGAATTTCGAAATTGGAATGAGGTGTTCGCGCTTACTCGAACACAATGATAATGTAAATTGTAAACTTAAGTTTTCAAGAGTCGTCTGAAGTAGAGTAAGAGTAGAGTTTGATCGAATCTATGGCGCAGAATTAAGCGCGTTGCGTATAAGACCGGGGGTTCCGGGTTTGCTTTCAGGGCAAACGGTTTTAAAAACTTATAAGTTATATCAAAAACACTTAAATCAAGTTAAAAAGAATTACGTGGTATTCCCGTAGCAAACATAGGCACTCTGAATCTTTCACTACAGAACGCGACAGCTATGAAGGCACCAGCCAGAAGCTGTATCGCAGCGCCGGCGGCCGCCCACCGCGCGCCTCTCACGCTGGGCGGCGCTGGGGTATTTGATTCAGGAATGGCTGTGACCACCTGCGCGTATAAATTAAACCTATAGTAGACATGGGTGATATCAGGTCAAACATGATATCTGTTACTCAACAATAACAGATGTAAGTATCTGTTATTAAATAACAGTCCGTTATTTAGATATTAATGAATTACAGATAATACGATCTAATTTAGGAGTGATTTTTCAAGGTGATTTCCTTCCTGTGAAACGTCCAATTGTATTTTTTGGATAATATAATAATTATACTAGGTGTATCTCGCCAGTGGCGTAGCACTATAGCGCCCGGCGGACCGCAATTATATTTAAGTGACAGTTCAAATTCTTTTTTAATTTTTTAAATCCAAGAAGGAATAAAAATTTATAGTACATAATATTTTGGTTACTACACTAGTTCGTAGAACACATTTTGACTCGAACTCAGAAAGATATAATAAAGTAGTAGATTTATCATATCAGATATTGGCAAATGAGTTCAGCCTGACTGATGATGTGCTGTCGATTTTTTATAATATTAACGAATCTTTGGTATTTCATAAACAAACCGCAATTTTTACTTATGCATTTCCGTCTATTAGCAGTGGGTTTTTTTTAATTAAAATGAACTGAATTATTACATTTTCCATGTAACCTCAAACTTACCTGTATTCTATCCCTATACTCCTTGACCACTGCATCAATGTCCGTAGAATCATCACCCGATGACAATTCCCCGTCGCTCGGATCAATATCAGACTGAAGGTCCACCTCTGCTTCCGCCAACTCAGCCAAGCCGCTGCCTGAACCTTGCTCTATTTCTTCACCTGGACAACCAGCGTACTCATCTAGGAGGAGACATTCTCTTTCCTCCGTTTCTAAAAAATACACGATTAATTGGCACATCTCTTATTTTACAAAGAAAGTTCTTTAAGCAGTATAAAATAATGAATGAAATATATCTTTATTGCACACCACAAAAAATTAAATATAACATAAATAGAAATAAACACGCGATAGGCGGCCTTATCGCTTAAAAACGATTTCTTCCAAGCAACCTGTACTAGCTAATCTGAAATAAATTTAGCTGATAAGGTAACAGTAGGTGGTGCTATCAGTGTCAGTCAGTAAATAATTAGTGAACTAATTTATTAGTTATTTCCTTGTATTAAAACTATAATAATTAATATATAAATTATTAAATATATAACTTAAAAAAATACCTTTGGTTACTTTAGATTTGATGCTTTCTAATGTTTTTGTGTGACGTATGGCCGAGGGTATGAACCACAGACTACGTTTCCGTTTCGATGCTGACGATTTTCTTGTGTTATTGCCAATCCCGAGCCTTTTATACTCCACATCTATAACATAAATTAGGAAGTATACGTTCTTTTGTTTGCTTGTGGAATGGCGAAGGGATCGTCTATGAGAGGGCCTAGCACGAACGGCTATCGAAAAAACATATTCGAATCCATCTGTCAGTTATATGAGAAGTCATTTGAAATTTCATACAAATGACAGCTCAACGATACGAATACTTTATCGCAAGTTGTTCGTGCTGGGCCCTCTGTTAAAGAACTTGTAGCGACATTTATAATCTGCCCCTACAATCAGAACCAAGACGTCAATCCTGAATCGCGCTATCAAAGTTTCTCCAAGCGCGGAGTATATTATATATTATGTATTCTACACCTCGATAACAACTACTGGGGCCTTAGGGCCGACCAGTGGTTCGTCTGGTCGAGGATCCTCCATAACGAACATAAAGATGTTGGAGGAAGAGCATACCTTCCTTCCTTTACAGACCTTTTAAAATTAAAAATAGGAAATAAATTCTTACCACCAGCCTCAATTTGTTCAGCTGTTGGCACGCATCTCATTATGGTAAAGTGAAGAGCTTGAATTATTATACTCAGTAAGTGACTCGCATTCATCAGAGTGATCATATGCGACAGAGGACACGCAAAGGCAAGAATTGCTGCGAGACTTCCTAGAAAATAAACTCACTTTCTTTATTTATGAACGTGGTTAAACCCTGCTTTGTCTAGTTCCCTTCAAATATTAAATAATATTCGAATGAGAGAAAGAAAAAGTTTAACTACAATAGGTTAGTTATACTACGTTTTTAATGAGCCCTGCTAAGAAAATAAATTATTTCCTTAATTGTAACATAATTCTGATTGATATAAAAAAAATAATCGTATCGCAAGTAGGTACTAAACAATTAAAACAATTTTAATTCTTTTCTGTTCATGAGTGTTGAGTTAAATAACTCGAACTAACCGACAGCAGAACAAAATGATTACAGTAAATTATAAACACAGCAGGAATCGAACCTGCGACCCATCGAAATGTCTAGCGGATGAACTACCAATTAACGAGTTTACTTATTATACTTCCAACTAGAATTAATAAATAATCGGAAATAAATAAAAACAATATACCTGCGTCAAATAAGATACTCATGCTTGATAGAACTACTAACCTGCTGTAAAGACCGCTAAAACTGGACTACCGGTAGTAGTACTTTCATACGTCATAGATCTTGTCAATACTTTCCATTCAGGGGAAGCTAGACGCACTAAAACTGCGAAGAGTAAGGGGCATAGTTCTGTCAAAGCTAGACAAATCCCAGCTACGGTGATAGCAGCTAATACTGGGCAGATCCATCCAGCTATTCTTGCTTCCAATAGAGTTGTCACTGGTAACGCAGCATCAATACTAGTTCTGAAATTATTCTAATGTTAAAATTTATTTCTTCTCGAAAATATTAAGGACTAGCAACGCGCCCCGGCTTCACACGGGGGCAATGTAGATGTACTATACACAAAACATAGCCTATGTTACTCCCTGATAATGTAGCTTTCTATTGGTGAAAGAATTTTCAAAATCGATCCAGTAGTTTTTGAGTTTATTCATAACATACAAAAATACAAATCTTTCCTCTTTATAATATTAGTATAGATATAGATTAACACCACATTAAAGAACTGGCATATAAAAAAATAATATACAAGATATGAAAAATTATTTACACAAAATTGTTAACCAGTATTAAGACAATTATGTAGGTACATGTAACTTGGTTTCGTTTTTTTTAAAGTTAGATAATACGTTTAGTTTTACATTCTAGGCAGTAAGTTGTTTAATAATTGTGGTAAATAATATTTGCAAAAGATCCAAGCCGCATTTGTTTATAATTGTTTAATATATTCGAAATTGTATTAGTACTTAAGTATATATACGATAAATGATAATATAATTTTGTCATTAATACCGTCGTAAAAGTCCACTAATTACATAAGTTACACAAGAAGATGTTTATTCACTCACCCTTTTAGCATATTAGTATAAAGGAAACATAGGCAGCTAAGAATAATTGCTGGTAAGCCTATTATAAGGAAAATATTCTTTTTAAAACTTTCATTTTCATTTTTCCTTTGCACTATACAAAAAGTGTAAGATATAGGAGCAGCTGCCGCAAATAACTGAAAAAAAATGTATAACCCATTTTCAAAATATTCCAGAAATAAAAACTATTTTCCTTTGCATTTCAACCGACCTCATATACCGTGATTGGTATTGGGATTTTTATATTGGCTATATCCAAATTCATTAGTCCAAATATCGTGAAAGATTGACTAAATATGTATAGAATAATTAGTAGTAGAAATGTGAACATCATGCTTTCCTGAAAATTTAATGAGATTTAAACAATATCTAAGAGTAAACAAAATTCAATACATACATAAACATAAGCGTATGAATACCTCCAAGCCACACATAAACATAGCGCAAACCACCAACACAACAGTGACTCCTAAAACATCTGGCCAAGGTTCTCCCAGTGACCTGGTTTCGTAACCGAATAACCACCTTCTGGTTCTGCCCCCAGTTACGTGGTCAGCTGTGGCACTTAGGATTCTGGCACAAACTGCAACCGCAACTAGGTGAGACAGAAACCACATCCACATGGCCATGAAATCGGCAAATGATCTCAGATTTCTTTCTCTTCTTCCTCTTCCCGTTTTGGAAGGTGGGAGGACATCCGCTAACTTCTTTAAGTCTCTGTTTGTGAAGGCTGAAAGTAGGATAGTTTTCAAAACACTCAGCTATTTCTTTTTTGTGAATCAAAAGGACACTATCGCCAAGTTGTGAAATGTGGAATAGACCCAATACAATAGGGATCATGCATATATTTTTTTAAATATTTTTATTCGGTACATCGTTATACAATAGAAAAAAAATATTCAACGCCAAAAGATTTGATTTCAAAAAGAGTTTAAAATATTTGAATTTCCCACAGTTTATGCAAATAAATTTTAAAAATTAATTTCTTGCTCAAAACTGAAATTGTAATAAAAAATATTGTTGGAAGCGTAATTCTGAAGTAATAAAGTGTATTTAAAAAAATGTTTGACCCTCATTGGAATCACATGCATACTTATTCCCTATATTAATAAAACGTGTGTCAATTTATTGCCTGTGATCTCGACTAGATTAACCGGAATTCTGAGAAATCTATTAAATATGTCTAAATTATCTAAAATGTTCCGAGCTAGCGATTGTTTAATAGGTTATATTGTAGAGGTAAAATAAAATAATATATGTAGGTACTATTAAATGTAAAATGATATAGAAAGGCAAAAGAGCTTGTTTACTATGATCAATCAATATATTAAGGATACGATTAATACATGTAAAGTTATATTCATTGGCGTAGCTAGGGATTTTGTCTTGTCCAGCTGAACAAACCACAGTCATGATTTTAAACTGTCGATGGTGGGCAAAGAAGGAAACTTCTTCTTCTAGAAATAGAGTGGGCATTGACCACCTTTGCCCCCCCCAGCTACGCCTATGGTTATATTAGAATTTGAACTTAATATCACCAAAGTAAAAACTTCTTACTTGCAAAGGTCATGTAGACAGCAATTAATATTACAGCAAGAACAGCACAATAGCTGGAGTTGGCGGCTGTAAGTGGTGCTAAGAGTAAGGCTCCGAGGGTCCATCGCGCCCCGCAGGCCTCCCCACCACAGAACACCTTGAATCTCTTCATCATTGTGCTACCGTATTTTTGTTCAGTTGCCATATCTGGAAAACTGAAGGATACCTCTTACTCACCAAAACCATAAAAAAAACAAAATTGGTGAAAGAATTTTTAAAATCGATCTCGTAGTTTTTGAGTTAAATTGTAACATACAAACAAACATACAAACAAATCTTTCCTCTTTATAACATAAGTATAGATATAGGAATATAAAAGGCACGGTAGTAATACTATTATGTGATTAAATTTAAAACTAAAGAAAAGTTTGCGTGATTATAATGAAACGTCCGAGCCATACTCTTTTACCAGGATGTAGAGTCGGTAGAGTATGGGCTAATAGATAGAGTTATTTGTTTTTTTATTGTTATTAATTGTGTGCACTCAAGAGCACTTCGAGTATATACTTAAGACTTAGGTCAGGCCCATGGGATATGATGCGCAAATCGGAGTTCAATAGGGTCTTGGCTCTACTTGTGATTCCATAACTTTTTGACAGCATTTTGAACGTCTTTTGGCAACCAACATTATATTACCTATTTTTATGTATTATTTATTTTACAGACGTGATTTTCTAAGTGATTATGACCGAAGTTCATATATGTAGTCTAGACTAGATTAGAAATACTGACTTCAACTTATGTAATAATGAATGGATGTATGTATAGGATGCATTTCCAGAAAGATGGTAAATACCTTCAAGGTGTATCAGGTTACTGCAAGTTTCAATAAATAAATCAATTACGTTTATGTTAATAAGAAATATCTTAGGTATATAACCGTAAACAGCTGATCGGGCACCCAGAATTATATTTTATTTTTAAATATCTTACCGCGGAATACTGAAACGATAATAATCATTCGAGGGCTTCTTAAAATGTTCATTTTACCTTCGTAATGAAAGGGTTAGAGATACTTTTAAGTACACCTCAATGTTGATTATCGTTTGAGTATTCGGTCATTAGTCCGATATCGCTTTCCGGTATCGCTTCCTTCATAACATATAGTAAATAACAAGTCTTAACATAATAGAATCTTGAACCAAAATAATTTACTTTCGGTTGAGTAGATAATAAAATTAAATTGTAAGCATTTGCCTAATGATGATAAAAAGGAAAGCGCAAACATCTTCAAACATCAAAGGCTAGAAATTATGACGTAAGGGGTTGTTTTGAAGACTCCACTTACCATGATCGTTGGTATTCAGGAAATGGGGCGTATATCCAGAACTTCAATTAATTCGTTAAATTATACATTTTTCTTGAACTCAATTGCTAAAAAACTGTATTGATAAAATAGAATAAGTGTGTAATTGGTGAAATTGTAGCGAATACTAGTAAATAAGGTCGCTTTTTCATTTTCATGCGACAAAGTTGAAGAGTGCGAACGTATAGCTACGTCTCTTTCTTAAGCTTTCAATCGATACTGTTCCTAGGGTAACTATCTTATGTTATTAATCTCATTAAGTTTTTTTTAAATATTTAATAAATTAAACAAAGAACCCCTGCGTCGTTAAGCATTAACTTATATCTCTATTTTGTGTGTGATTAGTTGATTACATACTAAAATTTGTGTGTTTAAAAAGTTTATTGGAATTACATACACTGATTAAACTTTGTGTATATTTATTTAATATCAAGAGACAGACGATCTTACTGAATCTTTTGACAGGCTCGTTGGCACGTTTGGTAGAACACCTGCCGTGCGCGTCGATGGGTCGTGGGTTCGAATCCCACCGGGACGACAATATTTATAATTTTCTGTAAATAATAGGAATATCGAATTCCAACCGGCTAACGAATCACCGTTCATAGATGGAAAAACCATGAAGTGCACATTGCGCGGTTCAATTTCAGTCTATGGATTTCCGAATGCTCGATGTAAAAAGTAGGTCGACAGCGCATCATTGACTGATGTTCTGTGGCTGGGATATCACCAACCATCAAGTGAACCTCATGCTTGTATATGGCTTATAGCGACCATTGAATCAGAGTGTGATTAAAGCTGAGGCTGGACGGTCTATTCGAACTTGAATTCCATGAAGGTAAAAAGGAGCGAGGAAATGACAGATAGGATATCAATATGGGCGTCGGCTTAAAGGTAATTCGTTATTAAGTAATAATATTATATGGAATGTAAGTGCGTGCTCCTATTTCACCATGCCTTCTGCTGATAGAGGACAAATCTTTGTTTTTTATTTTATTTTTTCGTTTATATATATATTTTTAATTATTATAGTTAATTACTTAAATATGTCATGTGGAACATGGTGTAATGGTTACAGCTTCTTATAATTTTTTTTGTAAAACAAAAAACTTGGCGATTAAAAACAGTGGCGGCGAGTTTATTGCCAGTTCTTCTCGTCCGTTCTTCGCCATTGATTTGAGAACTGGCAGTAAATGTAAAATTCGAAGCATTTAATATGTATTTTTTTATTGACGTTCATAAGTGTAGGTACATTATGTTACCTAAATGAATAAATGATTTTGAATTTGGGAGCTATAATTTCATGTGTGTTCTTATTCACTACAATCATCATTTTGCACAGACAACTTAATAACTCATCCCCACAATTTATAGACTGTGACCACACCATACGACATTAAGGTAAACTTAGGCTGTGATAATCTCAATGAGAATATAAGAGAAACTATGTATCGATACTGGCATTTATTTTCTAAGGCTTCTATTGAATATCTAGTTAGTATTTGTCACCTTGGATGGCATTTATAATATATATTTTCCGAATGCTCGAAGTAAAAAGTAGGTCGACAACGCATTACTGACTGATGTTCTGTGGCTACCATCAGGAGGTATCACCTACCATCTGCTTGTCTGTCTATACATCTACATACTCGTATATTCCCTTTTGCCTGCAGAGGCAATAGGTAGGTATATAGTTTATTTCAGAATAAAAATAGGGACACTTGGTATTTGTTTTTTTTTTAATATCGATAGACTAGTCTGTGAATAGCTTAATAAATTATTGGTGTTTTTTATTAAATATCATTTTTTATTTTTCTTTTTTCACAATACTTAAAATGTATGTGTATCATGCAAACATAATTTTAATATATAATAATACCTGTTGATAAGTTTTTGAAATATTGAAATCGGCCATTCCATTCAAAAGATATTACGAAATTAAAAATATCAATATAAACAAAAATTCACGCCATCGCGCCGGTGTGTCTCCACGCAGCCCATCAAGCAATACGCGGCGTGTACTATGTCATTTTGTTCAATTTTTGCGGTTTTGTTCCGATTTTACTCGAAAACTACTGAACCGATTTTAAAAATTCTTTCACCAATAGACAGTTATATTATCAGCGAGTAACATAGGCTTTGCTTTTTTTCATCTACATTGCACCCGTGCGAAGCCGGGGCGTTTTGCTAGTTCTTAATAAATTGAAAACTCCAACCCGCAATATTTAAATTATTATATACACAGGTGTAAATTATCTATTACAAAAATATTTAAATCTTAAAAAATGGTATTATGTCAACCACACGAAATTAATCAACGACTTAATCAAATGACTTAAGAAAATAACCTTTATTACAGCTGCCATAAGATAATTATAATATTTCAAAGTAAATGCTATGCGTAACTGTAATACCGTTGAATTTAAATGATCTAATGTTACCAAAGAGATTTCCAGGTGGGTCAGAGGAGATGATGTGTGAACACTGAACAGTGAATGCGTAATAGGGATTTACAAGATAAGCAATTTGAAGCTAATTTAATTATCTTCTGAGTCAATGATCTTTATAACAATTCGCGGAATAAATGTAGCCATTGCAATTTTGTCACTGTCCCTGTAACTTGTAAGGTTTGGTCATAAGTATTGGTCATATATCTAGTAGTTTTATGTTAGACTAGCGTCTGCCCGCGACTTTGTCTGCGTAGAATTAGTACTAAGGGTAGCTTATTTTTGAACCGAGCTGTTTTTTAATCAATCTCCGCAATGACGCTGCACTCAAGTCAATAATATCGTGATATTTTTTAAACCGTTCGTCCAAATTACTTGGTGTAAAAGACAAAGTTCATCTATATTAAATACTGAAAGCGATAAATGTATCAATTTTGATAAGAATTAGCTAAATACTCTAAAAATTGCAATTGAAAAAATGTATCAAATTTAAATGTATTTATATTTTAGGGTATATTATCTTCCACATAAAATACTCATACTTTAGGGTATATTATTATCTTCCACATAAAAGGTAGATATATGCTATCGCGGACTTTTATTTAGAACTATTTAAAACAAACAATTCCATCATATATTATATTCTTGTAACTCCAACGGTTTAGGCAGCGCACGCCAAGATAGCCCTCAGAAGGCAGGAATTTTTCCGAGTTACTTGATACTTATCGTTATATTATGGCCAATATACAAAAACTGTTTATAAATTATAGCCTATGTGTTATTCTGCTATATAAGCTATATCACTGTAAAGTTTTATCGAAATCCGTTCGGTAGTTTTTGCGTGAAAGAGTAACAAACATCCATCCATCCATCCTTACAAACTTTCGCATTTATAATATTAGTAAGATAAGATAAGAAGATTGTTTGAAAAAACTGCAGAGTAGCTTGATTGTTATAGGGGCATATTTTGGTAAGGGCGCTCAAGAACTGCATCTGATCCATATACCATCTCCCTTTCATTTTATCCTTGCATCTCTCTTTCACCAAGGTTTGACCAGACACCGGTTGGGTTTTCATCTTTACGTTGTCGACGTTTCGCGTACTAGGGCGGGTTTTTCATTGTCCTTGTGTCCGTGAGAACATGAAAGGACTGGAATTCTCTGCCGGTGTCCGTATTCCTGCCAAATACGGGTACAAACTGGGTACTTTCAAGGCAAATACGAATAGAACAATTATTATGCTCAACACTATACTGCGTTGTCACTTTACTAAGGTGAAACGCAGTCAAATTTGTTCAATCTAGACAATAAAAAAACACCAAGCCTGTGTGTAACGAGATACAGCCCTCCTAATAAACAAATAAAATATTAAATTATTTTAGTAATATGCTGATAATACACTTCTTTTTTACTTTTACACTGAAAAATGGATGCTTAGCAATAAGGTCGTTAATTGTAATATTACATATAGGTAGGGTCAGTTGGTTTGTGTTGTTTTTTTTATTTAGTGCAATGAAGTATTTTAACAAACCAAGAAATAAGCGCAACAATAAATATTTTTAACATTTGTGTTTGCACGGGTGCTATACTATACAAAAAATATATAAATGCATATACTTTATTACTCACTGATAATGTAGCTTTCTATTGGTGAAAGAAATTATAAAATCGGTCGAGTAGTTTTAAAGTTAAATCGTAACAAACAAACAATTGTTTCATCTTATAATATTAGTATAGATTTAAAACCAAATAGAATAGTATTTTCGCTAATACATCTAGAGTATTCAAGAGAACATTCAAATGTCCGGAATAGATAGCTATTGTATATGATATTGTTTTCATCTCGTTATCTCCCTGAAGGCTGCCGCTCGGCGACACGACGCAGAACAGTCTTATCTCGAAACAACAAGCTCCAGCCAGCTCGATGTTATTACAATGGATGACAGTCTTGGATTTAGTTTGAAATACAATACTTGGAGAAGTAAGCCCGAGTACAGTACACTCAAATCGAAAAAAAAATTTTATAGATAACACTTATTTACTCGTTGACCAATTTCAGAAACAAGAATTTGATATATTATTATAACAACAATAACATATACGATACCTCATCAGCAAAGCCACGAATAATCGCTACACTGATTTTCAGAGGAAATCTTGCGTAGGTATTTGATGAAATTATTTTGAAGTGCTCGTTGGCGCGTTCGGTAGAACACCTGCCGTGCGCATCGATCCCATCGAGACATGTTTATAATTTTCGAAATTTTAATTAAATCTACACATATTGCTCTACGGCTCTTACCAATAGAAGTCGAGTTTTTCTACCACAAGAAGAAGAGCCACAGAACACCAACTACTGAGTATTATCGATAATCTTCTTAATCAGGGTGCTATAATATCTTGCTGATGTTAAAGAGTAAATTTCAATTCAAAGTTCTTCGGAGATATTCGCCCAAGCCCGTACAAATTATTTCTGGGCTATAATCTGTAAGAAAACGGGATGTCACTTAAGCTGGATACGGGGCAGTTTTTACGGGCTCGTGAGCGCGTTTGGAAGAACACCTGCTGTACACGTGGGTTCGATTCTCACCGGGACGACATGTTTATTATTTTCTGTAAGCATGTCTTGTCCACGTCTGGTTACTTTGGGCATTGAACGGCTGGGAGGAATATCGAAATTTCAACCGGGTATCGAATCACCGTTCATAGATGGAAATACCGTGAAGAGCAAATTGCGCGTTTCGGTTTCAGACGATGGACTTCCGAATGCTCGAAGAAAAAAAAATAGGTTGACAGCGCATCATTGACTGATGTTCTGTGGCTGAGGTATCGCCTACCATCAAGTGAAACTCATGCTCGTCTGTCGACATCTAACATAAAAAAAACTGCATTCTGGACTGTGGCAGATGACTTCTCATCGCTTACCATGAGGCAGAAAGCGTACATTCGTCGGATTAAACCAGTGACTTCATGGGTATAATGTTAAGTTTTAATATAATTATGTATATGCATACTAAGTTACTACAGACAAAATGCATTATTTTATCTAATTAAATATATGAATAATAATAACATTACTAACAGTACTCTACTAAAACCTCTGCCTTCTTATTCAGTCGTGCCATAACATCTGCCTAATGTAATGAAGTTATTACGTTAGTAAAAGTACTTTCCTAAAGTTTCCTCATATTCAGTATGTTTGTGTGAAATGAATTTACGTGGGCGGCCTCCCGTATAAACAGCGGGAATTCTGTTCATCCCAGACATTGTAAATACTAAGTTCGCTTTAACGTCACGCGCACAAGCTTTTATAACTCTATATAAAGTATATATAAACCAATTAGTTGGGTGAAAATGAAAAGTGAAACAGTATTTTTATTGCTTTTAGTTATATGTTTTGTGATATCTGTCGAAGGAATGGCTTTAAGAAGGGGAAATATTGATTACGTGAGTTTTTCTTCAAATCCTAATAGTTAACCAGAATATATTTGATTTTATTTTAATTGTTATTTTCTGGATTTTGTTCACAAGAATACCTTTAAAATGATTATTATTCATAATGTGTTATTAGTGGCTCAAAAATTAAAACTTCACAACAATAAGTACTTATACTTACTAAAGTGCTTATATTAAAACTAGCAACATGCCCAGGCTTCGGGTGCAATGTAGATGTACTATACACAAAAATAGTACATCTACATTTATGTTACTCGCTGATAATGTATCTTTCTATTGGTGAAAGAAGTTAGTTAAAGTACCTATAATAATTAAAATCAATAGTTTGAAGAATTGCATATTTTATTGGAGTGTATCTACTTATAAATTAGTAATTAACTAATATTACCCTAAACAGTTTCTATTGAGTGTAACTTAAGATTGATATTTCTAAGGAAAAGGTTCAGGATCACAATATTGGCTTCACGGGCATAAACGTTATTTAATTAAATTTCAGTTAGAAGCCCTTCGGCGCATGAAGCAGATACCGCAATGGCACTGCATGAGGTACCGTCGATTCCACCCTCATGGCCCTTGTAGCCGCTGGTGGCTCACACGAAGAACTTAACATGAAAGAGCAATAAGTTTTCAATACCATTTTAAGAATGATATAAAACGAAATTAGTCCTAAAACAGGACTGATCTACACTAAAATATAATAATTATAATGAAGGGATAAAGTCTGTTTGTAGTCAGATGTCTGGAATTACTTCGAAGATACGATATGTATTGTTTCTCTAAGATACGAGTACTGAGGGGTGAGCACGAATAACTATCGAAAAAGTATTCGTATCGACGAACTGTCATTTGTATGAAATTTCAAATGATTTCGCATACAACTGACAGATTGACGATTCGAATACTTTGTCGAAAGTCGTTCGTGCTAGGCCCTCTGTGCCTATTGAAAATTAGATTGGATTGGATATTGCTTAATTGGATAAAATTTAGTGCTTTCTTCTGAATTTTTAATATTTGTGAATGAAGTCGGTATACCTAATCCTACATATAAAACAATGTCGCTTCCCGCTGTCGCGTCTGTCCATATGTGCGCTTAGATCTTTTAAATTACGCAACGGATTTTAATGCGATTTTCATCAATAGTTAGAGTGATAGTTTAAACGTTTATTTTAATATTTTTTGTGTGATTAAGAAATGCGAATGAGTTTTGATAATTGTTCAAAGTGTCGGAAGAAATAAAGCCGACTGAGAGCTTTTATCGGAAATGCTTTTACTCTTTATATTTTTATTTTCGTGCGAAGCCGGAGCGGGTCACTAGTTATATTTAAATGATCAAATTGAAAGGACACTACAACAATAACTCTTAATTAGGTTACTAAAAAGCACGATGTTATATTGTTTCTGTTAGATAAGAATAATCGCAATAACTGACGTTGTATTTCCCGTATGTTTCCAATATATTTTATGTATTCAAATAATATGTAGGCATATTAAAGTCTGTTTAATTAAATGAGGTTATCGAGGTTTGTAAATAAATAATTAATTATCGCCGTCTATGAGTAAAGGAAAATAAACTGCAATATAGCAATAATATATGACATTACAATAATTTAAATTTGCTTTCAATTAATTAAATTTTTTTATCAATTAATATAGTATAGAATTTATGTGTATTATATGTAAAAAAAATCTTAATTTTATATTATACTAGCTTCTGCCCGCGACTTCGTCTGCGTAGAAGTCGTCTCTGCTAAAATAACTTTTTTTTGTTGTCCTTTGTCCTTTCTAATACCTCTAAGAATATGTGTACAAAGTTTCATGATAATCGGTTGAGTAGTTTTAGTGTGAAAACAAACTTTCATTCAATTCAATGTTTCAATTAATGCCATTTCGCAACATTATTTCTTTTTGTGTGTTATACCTACTTAGAAGTATTTCAAAAAATACAATAAAATCTACTTAATTTATCTTTACTTAAAAGTTGATAATACATGTACTTTTTTAATACTTAATTTATGTATAGATTGATGTAAGCAGGGCTTGAAACCGGTTAATTGTTATTTTCCTTTGGGAGCTTAACCGAAATAATAAAGGTTTTTGTTAAGATTATCTCAGTCAGACACGTATCAAAATACGTGTCTGACTGAGATACCATGATATTAGTTTTAGAAACACACTTTTATCACACTATGTACCAGTAGTTACTTACTTTTTTCAGTAAATATGACCAAAAATGAAAGAATATTAACAAAAACCTTTATTATTTCGGTTAAGCTCCCATAGTAAATTAACCGGTTTCCGAGCCCTGTAAATAAGGCCTAATTAAGACACATTTTTGTTGGTAGTTATTTACTAATAAGAAATACTTAATCTGTTATCTATATTAAGTTCTTATGATTTGAATAAAATTTCAAAACGTATATAATTTTTATTTAATTAACATACCTAATTCTTGTACAAATACAATAATTTTCACAATCATTCAATAATTTTTGATGTCAAATATTGACAGACGAGCACGAGGTTCACTTGATGGTAGGTGATACCTCAGGGGCAGGCCTGATCGGGTCTGATCGGGTGGGAGGAATATCGAAATTCCGACCGGGTAACGAACCAAAAATGATGAGATGGCAAAACCGTTTCGGTTTCAGTCTATGGATTGCCGAATGCTCGAAGTAAACATTAGGTCGACAGCGCATCATTGACTGATGTTCTGTAGCTGAGGTATCAGCCTACTCAGTTGTCTGCCTTGTAATAAAAAAAACATTAGAAACTCTACTAGCTATTACGTCACGAAACGGAAAGGGCATATAGAATTACAATTATTCAATGGAATAATGATATATAGTTGACATTTACCGATTAGTCATAGTACATACAGAGTTGCATCATGTTAAATAAGACTTCCCAGTGAGAACTAGGTCTCTTCCAGATTACACGTCGCATCATTGCGAGGAGTGCATTCAACTTAGCGAATGAACTTTGGCCGTTTAGAAGTACATACGTTCTAATTAAAGACCGCTTCTGTGGCTCTGTGATAAACGCGTTGCCTTTAGCCCCGGTGGTCTCGGGTTTGAGTCCCAGGGAAACAAGATGTAAAAAAAAATGTTTCGGCCGGACGGTGGACAGAAGGCTGTTCACGTACTATCTCGTACATTAAAATGACTAGTGAAACTGTTCCTGCCAAACTAGGGGTACTTACTTGATATTTTTTATGGCACACAACTAAAAATCATTAGTAGTAATGCATGCAAGTTTCTTGCATGTTAAATTCAATTAAATTGAAGCCATAAATGACTTGTCTGGTATTAACAATACATAATATCTGTCATTCAAGTTTTATTTCAATAGTTTTCTTGGTGTCAACAACACATTATATCCGCTTGTAGTTCGAGTGCAGTTGCTTACTATTTTGGAATGCAATTATGGCGGTCAAATTACAATTGCATTAAAATTTTGCTCTTGCTTGTACAAGAAAATGGAATCATGTTAATGGTCCTTTATTCTTAATATATCGTAACAAGTTAGTAACTTAGTAGGTATATAAAATATGATAATCATCAATTAGAGCGTATAAATTGTTTAAGATAATTGTGTGAATTAATTCATAATTAAGTCAAGTAATTGAAATTTTAAACAGCATTAAATATAACCCATGTTACGTATTATATAAATATTAAGAAATAGGCAAGAGTTACGTGAAGATTCACACAAATTAAAACACTTTTTTGAAGATTAAAATATAATCAGCTCTGTGTTCACTAACACGGTTTTTATTTGGCCTTAATACAGAGAGACGTTTTGTATAATAAGAATTTTCTTTAAAAAAAAGAATATAAGACGAAGAATAAATAACTTTAATATTGTATTAAATAACTTTAATATAGCAAGTCAAGTTGCTGAAAAGCATCCGAAACGTCGGGATAAATAATTTAAACAATATAAATAATAAATCCTGTTTTAATCCGGTATACAGACAGTATTTTATTTAAATGAATGAAGCAGTAAAAGGTATAGGTTATGTTGGGAATAATTATAAATACATTTAAATGTGATGAAATATGTTTAATGTTTTGCGTAAATAATTGTATCCTGACTCTAACTCCTACTATTATACTCGTACAGTAATATAAGTGCGACCTGTCTGTCCACATCTTGTGCTGTATTTTGCAGTACTAGGGCTATAAGCACCAATATACAAGCTTTGGGCCCCAATTAAAGCCCCAATAAAAATAACTGACGTTAGTTGTATAAAGTATAGAAAAAAGAAGCCTACCCCTAAAGATTTGACGCCTAGTTCGTATTTTGTGCATAAAAGTGTCGAATATTAAAATTCGTCTTAATCTTCAAAAGTTATCAAATTACTTCCCGACAAATGGTGTATATAGGGAGACCTCTTTTTATTTCCAAACGGTTCGTTTAAAACAGCTTTTGTTGTAACGGGCATATTTACATCAGTAGCTTTTTTATTTCGCTTACGTTTTTCTAAATAAATATTATTTAAGAGTCGTATTGTGAAGAAGAAGATGAGTTCCACGAAGCTCAGTAAACTGGCGCCAACGAATAGACCAGCAGCTCCGCCGACTGAAACTTAAACATATCTTTTTTTATATCAGATATCGACAGACGGTCATGAGGTTCACTTGACGGTACGTGATACCCCAGCTGCAGAACATCAGTCAATGAAGCGCTGTCGTCTCGCTAATTTTTACATCGAGTATTCGAAAATTCAAGGTTTTTTCAACTATAAACTGTAGTTCGTTACCCGGTCGGAATTTCGATACAATATGTTGTGCATTTCGGTTCAGCCTATTTCCGACTGTACATCATTGACGGTTCCGTCCAGTTTACGTTCATATGTCAAGATCTAACATGAAAATGCTTCTGATTTCTGGCTAGTATTGGGGCTTATACACTTTCATTGGTCTCGAGTAAAATGTATTTTCAGTCAAGTATTACGTATAAAATCTCTGTGTCTTCATAAGTCACACACAGTATATATAAAGTCCATTAATTTAACTTACCGACTAAATCAAGACGACTTCTGACGACATTTCTCTTAAATCTTTCTGTTGGTAGATAGGCGAGTTTTAGTTCTACAGATATCCGCTTTTTCTGAGATCGACTGAAAATAAAAAAAAAATAGTAACGCGTACATGTAGATGGTATTGTATTGATTTTACCTATTTCTTTCGCTAACGGCTATTTTCTATTACAAGTCCTATGGCTTTATTTACATATTGGTATGTAAGTATATATTTATCTTCTATGCATTCCGAATGGCACTGCACTATGAACTTCTATACTAACATTCAAATTAACCAAAAACGTTTTTACCTTACGTGGCATTGCAATTTGCAACACATGCCACGTAATTTTTACATAGTTGTCATGCAATTTTATTTGTAAAAAAAGCTATAAAAATACCTACGACAATAATTATGTACTGTACAAAACGAAATAATATCCCACCAAAAACATTGTCATGTAAAGTAACGCCAAGAAGAGTAGGTATGTACCTACTGTTTATAATTAAAATTTTAATTGATTCAACAGATAAAGCTTCATGATTAAATATTATTTATCATTAGTCATAGATTTTTTTTCTTTTTAATAATTTGAAATATTGCTGGAATAGATCGTACAAAGAAAGCATTTATAACCGCAAAGACCCTCTATAGCAGAGGGTCTATTACGAACGACTATCGAAAAAGTATTCGAATCGTCCATCTGTCAGTTGTATGAGAAATCATTTGGAATTTTATACAAATGACAGTTCGACTATACTTTTTCGCAAGTTGTTCGTGCTAGGCCTTCTGATAGCAGTAAAGTATTTACCGGGCAGGCGTGATGACATCCTTTATGACCGTAATCTCAGTCTCATCGCAGGAGGGCAGACAGTCGCAGACCAAGCCTGGCCGTGTCTCCACCCAGCGTGGCTTGAGCGTGGTCAGCTGACTGGCGTGGGTATGCAGACACCATATGCCCGTTATGTTACAGAGTTTCGACTCATCTGTCAAATACTTATACTTATACTTCGACTTATATTTCAAGTGAAGCTCCGAACGGAATTTTATTCCTCTCATACGTTTTATTGGACTGCCTCTGTGGCGCAGTGCTAAGCGGGTTGCGTTTAGCACCGGAGGTTCTGGGTTCGAATCCCGGGAAAACATTTGGGTCGGGTTTTTTTATGTTAGATGTCGACAGACGAACATGAGGTTCACTTGATTGTAGGTCATAACCTCAGCCACAGAACATCGGTCAATGATGCGCTGTCGACCTACTATTTACTTCGAGCATTCGGAAATCCATCTACGGTATTTCCATCTATGAGCGTTGGTTCGTTACACGGTCGGAATTTCGATATTCCTCCCACAAAAGTGTCGGTTAAGGCACTGAAGACTGATGACTAACTTGCCTGTAAAGAAAAATGATCCTTGAGACAGACTTGGGAATTCCCACTTATACGTTTTATGCTTGAAGTGACCAGATAGGAAAGGAAAACATGTTTACAGAAAATTATAATCGTGATAAACCCGGCGGGAATCTAAGGGCTCATTTACACGAGCGGCACGATGTCAACGACAGAGGCAACTGTAGCCGCTGCCGTTGACGCGTCGACGGCAGCCGTTGACATGACATAATCGAAGCTTTGCGGCAGCCGTCGTCGACTCTTTTTGTCCAGGAGCCAGTTGCAAAATGACGAGTGCAGTTGCTCTGCCGTTGACATCATGCCGCTCGTGTAAATGAGCCCTAAGTCGCGACTCATCAGGAACTGAACACGTAAATGTAATACCCAACGCGTTAGCGTTAGTAATTTAAGTTTTACAGTTTTCGTTTTTTTATAGAATAGGAGGCAACCGGGCAGGTGGCTCATGTGATGGTAAGTGATCACCGGCGCCCATAGACATTCGCAACACCAGAGGGTTTGCAGGTGCGTTGCTGATCCTTAAAAAATGTGTATTTTCGTTTCTTAAGTATAATAAAATTTTAATGATGATAAACAGACAAATACTAATTAAACTGAAGCCATAACTGAAGGTTACATTACCAGCCCTGACCATAAAGTGATCATTGCATCCACAAAGCTTCATCTGTTGACGTTTGCGACATAGTACAGTGCAAGTGCTGTAAGAGTACTCCGGGTACAAGCCGTCTTCGTTCTCGGAGTTGAAGCGACAAGCCCTCTGCTCCGGAGTCGTTTCAACGGTGAGGGGGTCGTTTTCAATGTTCCTTACTACCACTTGACGTCTACAATGATAACAAAACGTGCCGCTTAAAAGGATTCACTTCTGAGGGCCTAGCACGAACGACAATCGAGAAAGTATTCGTATCGTCCATCTGTCAGTTGTATGAAAAATCATTTGAAATTTCATACAAATGACAGTTCGTACTCACCCCTCTGTTACTCTTTCACGAATCAATATGCTATTGAAGATGGATTTTATTTACTATATTTTATAATATAATTAAATAAAACATTCAGATGAGGAAAGACATAGGTAAATTTTGTTTTGTAGTTCAACGTAAGAACAAGAAACAGGTAGGTAATCGAATATCACTTACCATTACGTGAACGGTACGCTCGATTGCCTAATATATATGACATAAAAAAGGGTGCATTTAACATTCAGTGATCGTTGAAAGTAATAATGTTATGGAGAAAGGAAGGTGTTCTCCTCCTCCATCCTCAACCAGTTGAACTACTGACTGCCGTAATGACCCAGTGTCGAGGTGTTGTATATATTATGTACTGGGTACAGTGTAGATGTACTATATACAAAAAAATATAATAGCCTATGTTACTCGCTGAATTTTTAAAATCGGTAGGATCGGTTTTTGAGTTAAATCGTAACAAACAATCAAATCTTTCCTCTTGATAATATTAGTATATTACATCTATACTATCTAAACTTCTATATCTATACTATAATTATATTGATATTAATATTAATTAATTAACGCTTGGTTCCTGGGTCAAGGGTCAGATGCAGAAGGCAGTACTACTGGACACGGCTCGTATTGTGAGAAGGTTCCTCTCTCTGCCTCCCCCCACCGGTAGCCTGGGCTGATTATGGCATTGTTGCCGGTGGTGATCCCCATTTTTATTATATTATTTTATATAAAAAAAGGTGCAATTATGACATTTTTTATGAATATAAATAGTATAATAATAATATTATAAAGAGGAAATTGTATTTTTGTATGTTATGAATAAACTCAAAAACTACTGGACCGATTTTGACATAAGCTATGTTTTGTTTTTTATATCTACATTGCACCGGGCGCGTTACTATTATAGTATAGTATATTCAAGATTAATAACATTTTCGTCCTGATTGTGGGCGCATATTGTATGTTTTGCTACACAATGATAAATGTGTAAACCATTAAGTACCTATTGGGTACTTACTGATAATTTTTCCCAAGGATTAGTTTTAAAGTTGACGATGTGAGCGTGGTGACAGTCGGCACTTCGTCTTCTCCAAGAGTGTATAGCTTAAAATGTCATCAACGTTATAATTATTTTCATGTTAGCAATAGAGAGATAGAGAGAGAGAGAGAGACATTTATTGGTCGTAACACAATACAATTATTAAAATTAAATATTTAAACTAAATACATATATACATCTACGACGAGACAGTCGAGACAGGGCTCAGCATAAAGTGGATAGTGTTTGGCTAGTTAGCCAAAGACTACCACTCTGGTTTTCAGCCATGACCTACAACAAAACAAAAAACAACAATAACAGAACAACATTATATAACATTTAAAGAAAATTTATTTTATGATGTTCGTATGAAGTACATATTATCAGCAGTGAAAGGTAAATAATATCCAAGGATAAATTGTTTACTCGTCGGAAGATTTTTTTTCCGAATTCCCTCTTATGTGGGGGCTCCGGATGCATTCCCCTAAATCCGGCCCTGCTAGAAGTGTGTTGCCGGCCTTTAGGAAATGAGAAGAAGAATCTTTGAATTGTTTTTGAAGATTTCTAGTTATTTAATCCTTACCATCGAATTTAATAAAACTTCAAATCTAAGAATTCCTTCTTTTTTCTTTATGTTGAACACCATTGGATATATTTTAGGATTCCTAAAAATATTTGTAAAAATTAAGAGAAACAAATAATTAATTAATATAAACGTATAACTTAACAATACATGATGAGCTCGTTGGCGCGTTCGGTAAAACACCTGTCGTGTGCAATTGTGCATCAATGGGTCGAGGGTTCGAATTCCACCGAGACGATTTGTTTATAATTTTCTGTAAGCATGTCTTCTCCACGTCGGGTAACTTCGGGCATTGAATGGGCGGAATATCGAAATTCCGACCGGTCATATTGCATGTTTCGGTTTCAGTCTAAGTATTTCCGAATGCTGGAAGTAAAAAGTAGGTCGTTTAATATTGTCTTTTATTAACGCGAGTATCACACATTTAAATAAAATACTGTATACCGGATTAAAACGCGATTTATTATTTATATTGTTTAAATTATTTATCCCGACGTTACGGACGCTTTTCAGCAAAAGATGATGAGCATCCGAAACGTCGGGATAAATAATTTAAACAATATAAATAATAAATCGCGTTTTAATCCAGTATACAGTATTTTATTTAAAAGGTCGATCACTGGCGAGATATATACAATATACATAATAAAAAAATAAAATAAAACATTGTACTTACTTAACTTGAACGGAGTTTAGAGTGTAGCAAATTCCCATATCGGTTTGAATCGGTAGAAAATATTCGCAACAGTCAAATTGTTTGTTATTAAGGGAGCAATTTTTAAGTAATTGCAAACAAGAACTTCGTACAAGATCAACATAAGAGGTATAATTCGATAATGGACATTGGGGATCTGGGTTTTTAGATTGAACACATATATCTATGAGGCTATAAGCTGTACCCCGAAAATATACTATGTCTTTTAAGGCGTCTTCAAGATCTATCAAATGATTTGGTGTCCATATCCTGAAAATTACGTGTTAATTCAAATTAACGAACTAGTTTATACGATTAGAAATTATGGTGTAGGATTGAATATTAATAATAGTGGTACTTCATACGAAAATACACTATTGTGTGTGTAAAAATATATTATTATATTCTAATTCTATCCCGGGGGCTTTAACGATCTCAAAGACAGTAGCGGGTTTACACATTTCCAAAGTATACTAGGATGTTAGTTTCTGCCGCCCTTCGACCTACAATTGACCGTTTCTAAATTTATTTATTCAATTAAAACGGACATAAGTTCAATTACATTAATTAAAAATTATTAAAATACAAATTACATATGAACACAATAGTAACCAGTTGCGCAGCTATCATAGGACTGAGGGCAAAGTGGTGCAGTGTACCAGGGCCCCGAAGATGAGAGGGCCCCGTGGGGTTTGGAAACAGGGGCGATTGATGTCTGTTTCTTCTCTATGCGCCGGGGCCCTTGTTCACCTGGCTACGCCACCGATAGTAACACAATATAACATATAAATTAGCATAATAAAAGTAAAATAATTTAAAATACAATAGTTTAATTTTAAATAAGTCACATTCACAATGTCTCAGACATTTTGACATTATTGCTCAAAATCTGTCGTCCTAAGCTCCAGCCTACTCAGACTGCTGGTAAATCCGCCACTGGTCAAAGAGCAGTATAAAAGCTGTTTATTTTACGAAATAACGTAACAGCACCAAATATTTGTGTAGCTCTGTCTCTTTCTACCGTCAAGGACTCCAGCAACAATACTGCATATTAAGTGCTGACGATAAGGCCCCTGAGCTCGTTGTCTTGAAATAATTTGATAACTTACGTATCAGAAACATCATAGATCTTGGGATCGTTGGACGTTTCGCAAATGGAAACTGCGGGTAGCTTGGTATCCCAGTCTGTGTACACGGTTTCTACTCCGAAGCTGATAGGGTTATCCACGAAGGCAATCCAGGCTGAACGTACCAGCAGG
Source organism: Anthocharis cardamines (assembly GCA_905404175.1). Classification (NCBI taxonomy): domain Eukaryota; kingdom Metazoa; phylum Arthropoda; class Insecta; order Lepidoptera; family Pieridae; genus Anthocharis; species Anthocharis cardamines. The sequence goes on along the minus strand of FR989950.1, from coordinate 2,676,905 downwards.
GCAGATCCATACCAAGAGAGGACTACTAACGCAACCCAGAACCATCTACATATAAAATATATTTATGAATGGTGAAGAGTAACTAGAGAGACAAGTGGCAAATGGTCCGTGTCGTTAACTTTTTATTGAATACTAGCAAAACGCCCCAGTTCCAGGTGCAAAAAAAAAGCAAAGCCTATATTACTACTCATTTCTTTCAATTTTTAAAATCATTGACATAGGTATTGTTGATCGAAGTTTAAAATGTAAATAAGTAGTTATAGTAATATAACTACAATAGTTAAACGTTTGTAGAACTTTAGAATGATATTTTTTGGCAATTTTTTTACACCTTGGGTTGGTTTTTGGAAGAATTTCTATTTTTTTCTAGTAATAAATATAGCCTATGTTACTCAGCGATAATGTAGCTTTAATCTATTGGTCAAAGAATTTGAAATCGGTCCAGTAGTTTTTAAGTTTATTCGATACATACAAAAATACAAACATAGAAATCTACTATATAGATATAGGCAAAGATTGATCGATAAAAAGTATCTACAATTTAATTTAGCTAGAATACGTTTGAAAGGCTTGTCTCTTGTCTTAGCCTCCGGATCATTTGAGGTAATTTATCAGAAGGCTTTATCATCATCAAGCAAGAAATGTCAGAGATGTTTTGATGATCTGCCGGCCTAGCATGACAACCGCCACAAAATTTTGTCGACCGTTTTCTCGTGTTTTAATCGATTTCTTCCGGGTATAACATGACAATTACACTTAAAACTCGACTTTTAATATCAAAAATAGATTTATTTGTCGATTAAGATATCTTTTTATCAAAATTGTCGATGTCGAGATATAATATATCGAGATATCTTACATCTTAGTTTGTCTTCTCTCGTCCGCGACATATCTCGTGGCAGTCATGCTAGGCCGGCTGTACCGAAAAAGATCAATTATTGACAAGATCTTTACCGAAGAGGAAGAATATACCTCTGATATTTTTAGAAAGGTATCAATCCCTTTGTTAACTGAACTAAAAACACGTACAATACCTTAGGTATTGTATTGCAAATGCATTGTGCAAATTATGTTCTATTATTGATATTTCAACTAAATCATGTAACTTTATGCCTTTAGTAATTGTTGAGCAATAGTAGATACTTATTATAAGCTTTTTAAGTCTGTAACGTCACAGATAGATTATATTGTTTGACTAGTCGGTAAAAATTGTAAGCATGACTTGCATAAAAAACCAAGCGAGAAAATGTAGCTCTACATTGTTAGATATTTTAGACTCGTGATGATGATGTTGCAAAAATGATTAATTATAATAATAATATTATGTTTATCCCGATATTGTGTTCATAGATCGAGCAGCGCGCCTGGTATTTGTTGATGTCACTGTCTCACATCATGAAAATCTCATAAAAACCGAAAAAGACAAACTTGTTGACTGAACAATTATTCTCCTGATGGTTTAATAGCGAAGAGTTTCGATCGATATCTTAAGAAGCCTTCGTTTATTTCCTGGGTAAATAATGTAGGCAGTTTTACTGTACACGGCCTAGTGAGAAGTTTCCTCTCTCTGCCTTTCCGCCAGTAGCTTGGCCTGACTATGACCTTGTTGCCGACAGTGACCCCCATTTTTATAAGGTTTTTAAATTATTATTTAATCTATACTAATATCATAAAGAGGTTTGATTTGCTTGTTTGCTACGATTTAACTCAAAAACTACTGGACCGATTTATAAATTATTTCACCAATAGAAAGCTACATAATCAGCGAGTAACATAGGCTATTTATGTTTTGTGTATAGTACATTTCACTGCACCCGTGTCAAGCCGGGGCATGTTGCTAGTTATTTATAAAAGTGAAGTTTTGATTTTTATAGTAAAGTTGAGAATAAATAATCCAAAAGCCCTACCGTTCCACCCAATGTTTCGTATCGTCAGCGATAAACGCAAGACCAGCAAATGTACAATTTTTACAATATTCCTTAAAATGTCGCTTGCACGATAATGGCATTTTAAAAAAACACTTAACTCGTTGTTATTCAAACAATAAATGAACTCGGGCTTTTGTAACATAGCAATTGAAATTGTGTAAACGCTTTTAATAATTAATGAAATTGCAGTTGTGATTATTTAGTACCTTGAATGTAATATGTTCGAGGGCATGATGGTCATTAATTTACGAAATGGATAATGCATGCACAAAAGTGCTGTAATAATTATAACAGAAATTAGATTACGTGGAAAATATATTGATTGAAATAGCGTCTATTATATGTATAATGAAATTTGATTGGGTCTGGATTCTTCATTTATTTTAGACTAGCGACCCGCCCCGGCTTCGCACCGGTGCAATGCTGATACTAAATACACTACAGAAAAACTGTTATTATTATACATATAAACCTTCCTCTTCAATCACTCTATCTATTTAAAAAAACCGCATCAAAATCCGTTGCGTAGTTTTAAAGATTTAAGCATACAAAGGGACAGAGAAAGCGACTTTGTTTTATACTATGTAGTGATTTTCATTTAAAGTTTCTAGCTTTTAATGTTAGCCTTTTTGTTTGTAACTTTTATAATACAATTCGAAGATTGCAAACAGTCTGTTTTAGTAGTAAAACAAGTGAATATCATCGTTTGAAAAGATTGAACTGGTAGAATTAAGCACATTTGTAAATTAAGTATAATACCTAAAAAGGCAATAAAATCCAATGTCACTTGTACAACCATAATTATTTATTACATTTTATACAGCTTATTACATAGAAATTAATTTTCTGTACACCTTAAACTAAATCACATATTATGTACAAAAATTACTTCGGAAAAAGAACAAGTATATTTTTCATATTATTTTTCAATAAGTAAAGTTCTTTAGCCATAATATAAGTGCTGTACAATGAGATCTTTATTAATATTATATAGGTTTATATAACCTTAAAATAAAACTACGCATCAAGGCATTAAGAATTCTAGGGCCATCAAATATGTTGGTCGTAATGATTAAATGGTTAAATATTTATATCACATAGATAGGATATGTTTTGGAACTAATATTGTCTTTTATTAACGCGAGTATCACACATTTAAATAAAATACTGTATACCGGATTAAAACGCGATTTATTATTTATATTGTTTAAATTATTTATCCCGACGTTTCGGATGCTTTTCAGCAACCGTGGTCGCGGGAGTCTCCCGCTGAAAAGCATCCGAAACATCGGGATAAATAATTTAAACAATATAAATAATAAATCGCGATTTAATACGGTATACAGTATTTTATTTAAATATGTTTTGGAACTTCAATTGGACGCTGTTAAGCAATACAGTGTCAACCCACAAAATGATAAAAATTTAAATTTTGATACCAATAGCTTCCTTATGGAGTACATATTTCAAAAGAGATACAATATAATTTAAATCGTTTTAATAGCAATAGTATTGAAAAAACTAGTGGGCACGAAACCCTAACATGTCTAGAATATTTGACAATAATTCACTAAATTAAATTGCTTTGAGCAATAAGGCCGCCTTACTATATTTCTGTTTTTCTTTATATTAATTCTTTAGTTTAAGTTTTCGATGTAAAAGTGTAAATAAATAAATAAATAAATTATATTACTTTGATTGCTACCAAGAAAAACGATATATGTGGAGGAAGGGAGGTGTGGTCTTCCTCCAACCTAAAGGGAGGATCCTCGACCAGTCGAACCACTGACTGGCCGGCCCTAAGGCTCCAGTGGTTGATGTCGAGATGTTGTATATATACTTAGCGCGCAGAGAAACTTTGATAGCGCGATTCAGGAATAGACGTCTTTGTATTGATTCTTGTAGCGGATTATAGATGTCGCTACAATATACATTTAGTGTAATAATATAAATTACAAAAAAAAAAAACTATTGTTTCTGTTACTTTTTAAAAGAAATTCAATAACACCTGAATAAAACTCAATTTTCTCAAAATGTCAACCGTGTGGGTTGACACTGTATTGTTTAACAGCGTCCAATTAATCACATTTATATCGCTTATATTTCAATATGTATTATATATTATAAGCCTTTCAATTGAAAGTCTCCACTCAAGATATTTGCCGTGTCTCGTTAAAATTTTGTTATTTACATCACGAATTCGGTGATACTACAAATATTGTAATACTTCAGGATTCAGAATGAATGACGAATCATGGCTGGATGGATATAGATTTCTGTCATTGTTATAATATGATTGTTGGTTGAAGTAATTCCGTCTTTTAATAAAACCCGCGTGAGTTAATATTTTATAGATTTCTTTTCGAGATACTTTGTCCGCTTCTCTTTCGTAAACCTGAAACAGTATAAACAATTTTACAAAAACTGGGTGTTTTTGGATTGTTTTGAGACTAATCAAAATTGCATGTAATGCACACCACACACAATTTAGCTTATTCGTTTTTTTTCTCACCTATCACACACTAAATGTAATGAATTTCATTCCGATTAAAACGTGACATACGTAATACATAGTATTACTGATACTAGTAGTATACTGGTTAAATGATGCCCACTTATTTTATAAAATATGTAAATAACAGGGCATTATTTAACCAATATTGCACATAATATAGAAAATTACAGCAAGAATCATATTCATAGAAATAGATGGCGTTAGTATGGCAACTTTGTGAAAATTCAAATGAGACAGCTTCAGTCGTCACCTTTCAGTCTGCCCGTGACCACGCTTGCAAAATAAAAACTAAAAAAAAAAGCATAAAAAAATAGAGCAAACGTGGAAAAATAATATAATTAATAAATCGGAATTTTAATTCGGAAAAGTGTCGACAGGCTTGTTGGCGTGTTCGGTAGAACACCTGCCGTGCCGGTCGTGGGTTCGAATCCCACCGGGATGACATGTTTATATTTTTCTGTAAGCATGTCTTTCCCACGTCTGGTGAATTCTGGCATTAAACGGGTGGGAGGAATATCGAAATTCCGACCGGGTAACGAACCACTGTTCATAGATGGAAAACCCGTGAAGTGCATATTGCGCGTTTCGGTTTCAGTCTATGAATCTCCGAATGCTCGAGGTAAAAAATAGGTCGACAGCGTATTATTGACTGATGTTCTGTGGCTGAGGTATCACCTACCATCAAGTGAACCTCGTGCTCGTCTGTTGATATCTAACATAAAAAATAAGCTTTAATAAATAATGAGTTATAAGAAGGAAGGAGCAGTCGTTAATAATAACATCCATGAAATAGACATTTAATTTTGTATTTGATTGAAAGTCTAATAACATTTACAAACCGCATTTTCACCATGATGAAGAAGACTAGTTAGTGGAAGAATTTCTTGTAAATGTGGGTTCCTTAAAGCCTGGCTTCTAAGATAGGGCGGCAACAGTTCCTCGGCTTGTCTGACAGCTACCACAGCTGGGTGTGGCGGTGGGAGAGAGCTGACCAAGTATATACTGGATAATACTAGCACGACGGACTTCATCATAGTGTTCTGTTGATGAAAATTTCACTTTAAAATAATATTAATTATTTTTCAACAAAAAAAAAAACCGACTTCAAAACTACAACTACATATAGTATGTACAAACTTAGACTGAAAAGTAAAAAATAATATTTTAATTACTTCAAAGCATTATTTATTAACAGTTATTTTGAAGTCGGTGCCAGCCAGATAGCCGCATAACTTGCGGAGTTATCGCGTAACAAACATAAAAAAAAGCAACATACAGACGAATTGAGAACCTCCTCCTTTTTTGAAGTCGGTTAAAAAGACAATATGCTATGCTATTTTTTTTTTCACCTATATAGATAGTACTTGGGCCTAGGTATTTTTAAAACATGTACTTTTTATAGGTATTTATTTAAATATTTAATAACTATTTATTAAAAAAAAAAAGGGCCTGGCCCTTTTGCCCGTTCTGCAAAAGGGCCAGGTCAAAAGTACTCGTAACCTTCGAGTGTGTATGAAAGCATTGATGAAAGTAGAAGAAGCGAAAGTGGTATGTAAGGATCGGAGCATATGGAATTCCGTGATCTCTGCCTACCCCAATGGGAGAGAGGCGTGATGTATATGTATGTATGTATTTATTAATCAAGCATGCTAACTAAAAGTTAAGTAAAAATAATGCATTAGGTAGGTATATGAATATTTCTTACGTAAAACAAAGCTATATTATGTCAATTTTATATTTTATATTTTAGTATTTGCCGCGCATCAAACCCACACCTCTATAATCCAAAATACTATATATCAACTAATAACTATTCCAACACGGCGCCAGAATGCCGGCCGTGGTATTATGCAATAATTTTGATCGCAGTTTTATGTTAAAAGCATGGTTAAAATAGTACAACAATGCGCCAAGGTTGAACTAGCCACAATAATACTTTCAAAATCAAGCGTTGGTAAACAGTCGAGAATCTTCCGATCTTCATTCGGCGGAATAACTTTGCGAAACAACGACCTTTCACACAAACTAACAAAAATAATTATGCTCTTATATTGCCAGATTACGTTGCGGAATCCGCATATTTCTTAAGGTTTTGGTTCGAATCGTAACAGTTTTTAAAACTGTAACAATTTAATACACGTAATCATATAGTCTTATCGAAAACACGGACGAATTTTGCGAAAAAATGCTAACTTTTGAGGACAACAACAAACACAACAGGCACAACTTCATAATATACTAGAAAAACGCCCTTTTTTAATAATAATGTATCCTATGTCCTTTCTTATATCTCTAAGAATATGTGTACAAAGTTTCATGATAATCGGTTGAGTAGTTTTGGCATGAAAGCGTAACAAACAACCTTACATTCACATTTATAACATTAAAAATATGAGTAGGGATGTACAATACTAACTGTATATAAAAACGTAGGAATATTATGGATATGAACATTCGGATGTGGATACAGATATTATGGATATAGGATATTAGATATTCTAACGTAATCCCACAATGACTGTTTAGTTATGGCTAAGCAATAGAAATAGATAATAATAATGCAAGAAACTTGCGCGGCTAGTGCGTGGCTGGGAAATAAACCAAAACCTGTCCTTACATTTCTCATTTAGGCTTCGACCCTATCCGAAATTATTCAAAACTTTTATAGAGGATTCGGTTACAGTTACGGATAGATTTTTTATTTAGGATATCCGTTAGTTTTGGATGCGGTTACGGAGCTCCATAACATCTCTGATTAGAAGTATAGCCTCACTTAATGTTTTCAAGGTTCAACTAAGAAAAATTACATTCAAATATGTGTTATTTGAATGTAAATGTGTAAAGTCAAAACGAAAAAAAAAGTAATGTTTAATTCTCATATAAATGTTTTTTATTAAATATTTTTTGAAAATACAGATCTTTAAACTCACCAATAAATATTTTAAAAGGATTTAGAAAGACATCAGCTTCAACAAATACATTCAAACATTAGGTAACAAAAACACTTGTACATTTGGTTCAGCTATGTTTCGAACTCAATATAACTACGATTAGCCACTTAAACAGTCTCATAAAGCTCGCTTTGTTGACTAATGAGTTTGACCGATTTCTATATTCAAATAATGTAAGTCCGCGGGAAAATTATCATAACAACGCTGTTATCTGTCATAAAAAGGTTACATCTTTTGACAAAGGCGGTTCGTTGCTAAGTAATCTATCTATAGTAAACCCGGCGTAAGTGTGCAGCTGAGCATTCGCTCGTTCCTTTCTCTTAACCATAACTTGATTCGATTACGTATTCCTGAAGATATCAAACTAGCCCAAGCATGATGGGGTTGCATAATTACCACTAGTTACCGCGGCTTTTCGCAGTATTTGCCCCGGATAAAAAATATCCACTGGCTGTAATACTATCCTTAGTTTTATAATAAGTTTGTATATTCTGAGATGCGCAATATTATCCCAATCCAAGCCTTATTCATTCAAATGGTAAAAGATTGGTTGAGAACATCACATGAGCATGTTTTCCCAACGTCTGATAACTTTGGACATTGAACGGGTGGGAGGAATATCGAAATTCCGAGCGGGTAACGAACCACCGTTCATAGATGGAAAAACCGTGAAATGCACATTGCGCGTTTCGGTTTCAATATACGGATTTCCGAATGTTCGAAGTAAAAAGTAGGTCGACGGCGCATCATTAACTGATATTCTGTGGCTGAGGTATCACCTACCATCAAGAGAACCTCATGCTCGTCTGTCGATATCTAACATAAAAAAAATTGAATAACGAACATAATCTTTTTTTTCACATTTATTAAATTTTCGGCTCAAATCGTCTAGTATCCACATGTACTGGTTCGTGATTTTCTTGGATATTTAGAATAAATTAGGTAATTAGGTACTTTGTCAGATAAATCCAAAATACTATACCGTCCAGAATCTGTTCAAAGTTCTAGCCTAGTTTGGGTATTACGCTTAGGCTTAATAAATATTATTATTATTAACAAAAAAAAAAGATTATATCTTAGAACACCACAAAAGTGCACATACGCATTTCCGTTCACACCGAGCAAAGGGTCAAGACACAGACATCGATACAGGTGAAACTACATAAATAAATAAGCTTCTAAAATTATTTACGCTTAAGTATATTATCTAAATACTAATTATAATTATTAGCCCTTTTGAGTCCGCGTCACTCTTCACCAACTGTTATGCGTTCCAAGGAAAAATAGCACTTATTACCTTTTCACTAATCACTAGATTTATATAAAATAACACCAAGAAACACAGTTTTAATTAATTTAAACAAAGGCAAATATTGTATGGCGATTCCACTCAGGCGTGGATTGTAAATGCGAGCAAACGCAAGTGAGAGGCTACACCCACCACCTCGAGGCATCCTTCAGATTCCATCTTACGATATCTATACTAATATTATAAAGAGGAAACATTTGTTTGTTTGTTACGATTTAACTCAAAAACTACTGGACCGATTTTAAAAAGTCTTTCACCAATAGAAAGCTACATTATCAGCGAGTTACATTGGTGTTTTTGTGTATACCGAAGCCGGGGGGTGTTATTGTAAAATATAGTTTGTATGAAACCTAAACAACGTGAATCAAAAGGAAAAAAGTTCAAAAGAGAAATTAAATATTTATTACCAAAATTGTATATTTTCCCATCTAACATACTACTATTTCAAACATACATAGTTATTTCATGTGAGACCCTAAAACTACGTGATTATTATCAGAGCTCTGTTGTGATAATATCAATCGTATCGTGATTGTGTTATTTGTAAACTATGTTTCATGCAACAAAACGTTTAAATAGTTAGCTACCTACTTTTGAATAATATAATCTACCTAAGCTATTACGTCATTGTATATTATTTGACTAGTTGGGCATTACTTTTCGGGTCGGTCAAATCAAATTTTTTCTTTATTATTATGAAGGTCGAAAAAGTCAATAAATATGAAGGCAACTGATCAATTATGCTTATATTAGAACTAATTATTTAATATGCTTTACCTTGACCTTGGCCTATGCTTCAAGGAGCGTCCTACGGCTGAAGGTCAACTCCTAAGTATAAGGGGTTTCTCATTTAATTTATCAGCAAGAACAAATGTATAACCCCTGGAAGAGTCTGGTCACCCACAACACAGGGTTCCTATTGTGGGGACCGGTGACTGGAATAAGTAAAGCTAATTTTATGGTTAAATAAATATATATTATTATATCTTTTAAATAAAACAATGTCAGGACATTAGGAGTAATTTGAATTCCAATGTATACTTGTCTTTCAAGTCTTTAGATATTCACAAAATAAACAGATTCACGTACACGACTTTTCCTGTTTTAACGGAGTTTCGCAACCCGTAAATAAATCGATAATCTATTCACACGAAAAACTTGTTCATAATTAATGTGGACGCAGTTTACTATGACTCATACTGAGGAGAATGCGAAAGTGGACCCTCGGTCTTCCAAATGCGGAATGAGGCCCTGGTGTTTAAGTGGGTAGAGGGGCCTCCTGGCCCCGACCCCCACAGTCCCCGCGTCACTTTACCGGGGCCCCGATAAAAAGGGGGCCCTAAATAATTTCAGGGTAAATATGCGAAGCCCTAGCGTGTTGTTGTACTTACATAAACAAATGGAAAATTGGCACATATCAAATGATGCGGGAAGCAATCTTGTTAAACCTTTCTCCGATCGGCGAACGGTCAGACGTTCACCCCGGTCACATGATTTTACGCAATTTAATTTGCATTTTATAGATTGTTGGCTCACCATAGCTCTGTGGTTTGCGCGTTGTGCTTAGCACTGGGTTCGAATCCCCGGGGAACAAAATAAAAAAAATATTGTTTCTTTTCGGCAGGGAACAGAAGACTGATGACCTACTTGCCTCGAAGACTCGGGAATTCACTTTTTTATTGAAGTTATACTTCTTTAGGCGCGTTATGAAAGAATGATGAGAGTGAAATTTTAAGATGCGCGCGCATCTGTGACACAAAATTAACATGATGAAGTTGGCTACAGATGACCTGCGCGCGCACAATGTCCCAAAAAAACGACATGATGAAGTTGGCTACAGAATAGAATTTGATTGATTTTAACATTTTGCTTCGATATTTACTGCAGTTTTGTTTTTTAAAATTTTTCTTCAGACGCCAAAGAAGTATAACTTCTAACGCGTATACATAAGTACACACATACCTTTTTTATAAAGAGGTATTGTCGAATAGCACCAGCTTTTATAGCCAGGCAGGCATCTTTATACAAAATTCAAAGATACATAAAGAGCTTGCACGTAAGAAAGTGTGGTTGAAACCACTTTATTAATATTTTATATTTCCATTTGTATTTTATTATTTGAAAATTAGCTGTTTATCGGTTTTATCGGCGTGCGCTGATGATGTTGATTGTACATGAAAGGGTATTGCAGGTTAAGCATAGAGAATGTGCCCCAGAGCGAAATATAACGAATATTATATTGTTAGGTACGTTACTTATTCACATTACTATTTATGTAGTTTTTGACTGATTATCTCTTATTGTCATTGAGTAACCTTGAAAAATGTCATGATACCAGCAAGTTTTTTAAACTTTTCTATCTCTAAAACTAATAAAGCTAAGAATGTGATTCAAAAACCAAACTGTAGAGAATATTGTGACAATTTTACCTGACCTTGTTTTTTTAATATGTTGCAGGCATAGAGCAACACGGTCCACCGGCGAACCGGAGGGGAGTAGCCATACGCAGGCGTTCCCCTCTGTCAAAGTACAAGTCCAAATGGTCCTATGCGTACAATAAAACTAGTTGTAGCCGCACTTTTCACTAGACTAAATCCAGATGCGCGACTGAATCGACCTCCTAAAAAAATGCCGAATTGTTTGTGTTTCTTGTTGCCAAAAAATATCTGCCACGTCAAATTTACAAAAAGATAGCGTTACCTTTCATATGTAGGTATTTTTTAATCATATTATTACTATTTACTTCTTTAAAACTTAAAATATTACAATATTATCGGTCGTGTTGATTCGGATTTTTTTACCAACACAGTCGCTCGACAGATCCGCGTATTGTATGAGCCCTCATGCAATACACGGATCTGTCGAGCGACTGATCCGAGTTTATTTCCGAGAAGTCGCTGTCGCCGAGCGATAGTGTTGTTATCGGATTGTTTTAAGTTATCGAAAAAAATGGTAAAGGAGTCTTCTATACAGAGACAGTTTTGAGATTAAATTTTCTGATTCAAATATTATATTGTGATAATATACATTGTTAAAATATAATATAATACTTACGCGCGTTAGCACATTTATTAAAATCACTTAGTGTAAACTTCAACCATAATGTTTTTTTTATTTCCTAAAAATCCAAAGGATATGGAAAATTGTGGGCCCAAATTTAATAATTGCGATATGATCTAAAAAATGACATATTTTTAATCTTATAATATAAAAAACCAGCTCAATTCTCAGTCTGGGAGAGGAGAAATATGAGAAAGATAATTTTCCTGAGATTCTCGATTAATTGAATCGATTACACAATCACAAAAAGAAAACCTTTGGACAAGGTAATTAACTCAAAAGTAATTAAATGCATTTTAAATACAATATAATGCATATAATTACCGTTATGTTATTAAATAAAATATAAATTATTAATTAAATAAAACTAATATACATGATTATCGATTTTTTATCGATTAAAATCGATCTTTTTTTTAGTCTGTCGTTGGCATGCCGCATGACAGTTGTTTACTCTGTGTTAAATTGTTAATTCATTTCGTGTTTTCTACGTTTTGAGTCTTTTGAGTGCTTTCCTGATTGTCGTCATAAAAATGCCGAATTGCTCTGTTTTTTGTTGTAAAAAGAGATCTGCCACGTCAAATTTACAAAAAGATGGGGTTACCTTTCATATGTAAGTAATTTTTTTCTTTTAAACTTAAAAAATTACAATATTATCGGTCGTGTTGTTTCGGATTTTTTTACCAACACGGGCCGCTTGCCCTCATACAATACGCGGATCAGTCTTATTTTAATATACATAGTTGAAATATAATATAATACTTACGCGCGTTAGCACATTAAAATCACTTAGTGTGTACTTCATCCATAATGTTTTTTAATTTATTTATTGCAGGTTTCCTAAAGATCCAAATTTAAGGGATAGATGGACGTTATTTTGTAATAATAAAATAACCTGGATTCCCACAAGAAACAGTGTAATTTGCTCAAACCATTTCGAGGCCTCTGACTTTCAAGTATTGACGAACAAAAGAAGGAGATTAATCGATGACGCCAAACCAACTCTAACTCCAAACTGTAGTTGTTGCGTAAGTTTTTTTTATATCATGGTCAGGGTAAATGAGTGTACAGTCCACATGATGTAGTTCACCTTAAACATAGTGGCGAAAGGAAGCATATATTTCTAAACTTAAAAAAATAATGTTAAATCTAATTTCAGACTCATCAACAATTATTCAATAAACCAGATGAAAGACTATCATCTCATGATGCCATTAGTGCCACTCTCACTAATCCTGATTCGTTGACATCTCCGTGTACATCGTCAACTCGTCAAGATGTGGGTTGCATTTTAATTGTTTATTTGTAGTTGATGTTTGATTAAATGATTAATATAGTCATTTCTACTATTTTATTATTCAGATTTAGTAAGCTATACAGATATGTGATTACAGCATAATTATAATATCTTACTTGTTTTTCAGGTTCAGTCAAAGGAAACATCTAAAAAATGTAATTCAATTCCCACTATTGCACTTTCACCTAGAAAAAGAAAAATGAAGAATCAGTTAGATGGTCAGAAAAAAAAAATTAAAAGGCTCCAATCTAAAAATAATTTCTTAAAGAAAAAAGTTGCTGGGCTAGAAGAAATTCTTCAGAGTCTAGATGAAAAAGCTTTGATAGATAAGGAACAAAAGATGATCCTTGAAAAAATTGGCGTTGAAGAGGCAGGAATTATTAAGCGTCAACTAACAAAATGTAATAGTGGGAAGCTCTCACGAGCTAAGTATTCACCAGAACTGAGATGTTTTGCTTTAACTCTCAACTTTTACTCCCCAAAAGCCTACAAGTATGTTCGTAAAACGTTTGGGACCTGTTTACCTGCTCCACGTACTTTAACAAAATGGTACAGTCATATTGATGGACGGCCCGGTTTTACCAAAGAAGCATTGGCGGCTTTAAAATATAAAGTCGATGCCAATCCAGGTAGTAAAATTTATTGTTCTTTGGTTTTCGACGAAATGAAAATAAAAACACAATCACATGACAACTCAAGTGGTGACAGACGATTCGGGTATGTTGATTATGGTTTTGATTTAATAACAGATAATACAGATGAAGCAACAGATGTCCTAGTATTTCTATTAGTAGGCATTAATACTCAATGGAAAGTCCCAATTGGATATTTTTTAGTTAAAGGCACAAGTGCTAAGTTAAAATCTCAGCTTGTAACTAAAGCATTTGAATTAGTACATGAAACTGGAGTGGAAATAAAAGCATTAACATGTGACGGCGCAAAGGCAAATTTAGCCATGGCCATGGAACTGGGTTGTTGCTTAGTTGCAAATAAATTGCAAACTACCATTTTAGATCCTGCAACGGGGCAGCGAGTTTACTTTTTTTTAGACCCGAGTCACATGTTAAAATTAATTCGAAACACTTTTTGTGACTACAAATGTTTTTACGATGATAATGAAAATAAAATTCAATGGTTATTTGTGGAAGCATTACATAAAATCCAGGAAGAAGAATTATTCTTCATGGCGAATAAGTTGAAAGCAAATCACATTTATTATAAAACAAAGATAATGAATGTTCGCCTTGCAGCACAATTGTTCAGCGCAAGTGTGGCTGACGCACTTATGTTTTGTGAGAAAGAATTAAATTTGCCGGAGTTTAATGGATCAACTGCAACTTCGAAGTTTATTTCACTGATAAACGACATTTTTGATATATTGGATTCTAGGTCACGTCAAAATGGTTATAAACGAGCATTAAACTCTGAAAACTTTGAGAAAGCTTTTAGAAAAATGGACGAAGCTCAAACGCTTTTATTGAGCTTATCGGCATATGTAAAAAAGAGCAACGGGGAGTCACGTAAAATTAAATTATTAGATTCTCCACGATACACGGGTTTTCTGGGTATTTTGATCTGCATTGAGAGTACCAAGTCTATCTTTCTAGATTTAATACAAAACAAACAAAATGATCTTAAATATATGCCACTCCACAGAATAAGCCAAGATCACATTGAGCTATTTTTTTCCGTTGTAAGGAGTCATGGTGGTTATTGCGATAATCCCTCAAGCTCCCAGTTTGAAGCAATTTATAAAAAAATTCTTGTTAATACAGAATTAACACAAACTGGAAGAGGTACAAACTGCATTCCACTGGAAAAAATAACAATACTGAATTGCACATCTGCTCTGGAAAAAATTAATGCTTCAACCGTAAGACAGTACAACAGCATTGACGTTACTGATGAAGTTAATTTTACCAATTTTACTGACGATTTGATTGATGAGATTGAAGCTCTAACTTTTTTATCCCCTTTTGCGGAAAAAGTTGTGGAATATATAGCTGGATTTGTTATTTTCTCGACAGCCAAAAGAATTAAATGCAATACGTGCATAAAAGGTTTGCTCGGGCTGATAGATCAAAAAAGTATAATACACCAAAAAAGCAGAGGAAATTTACTTTATGCCTCAAAAGAGGTAATACTTTTATGTCGGATTTGTGAAAAAGAAATAAGAGGAAGTTTAAGTGATGACAATAAACCTACACGATCTTGTACCACAATTGAAGTCGTATCACGTTCCTTAAAAAAGTTTATTGGCAAAGACTTGTTTCCCTCCATTAGTTATCATTCGCACGAAAATGATTTTACAAATCATAATTTGGAACTGGCAAGAGTTATTATGGAAAAATATGCTGATACAAGAATTTCCTTCTTATTGAAAAAAACAAACCCGCAAAAATGTATTCGCCATATTTATACAAAACTAATACATTTTAAAAACCAGTGAAAGCTCTGTATCAATATCTATCAGTGGTTTTTAAAATTGACTAGTTTAATAGATTAAATAAGTTTATAAAGGAGCTTTTCGACCTTATTTTCGGCTTTTTATTTTTCTTTTCAAAATTA
The DNA here is from genome assembly GCA_905404175.1 of Anthocharis cardamines. NCBI lineage: Eukaryota > Metazoa > Arthropoda > Insecta > Lepidoptera > Pieridae > Anthocharis > Anthocharis cardamines. The sequence goes on along the minus strand of FR989950.1, from coordinate 2,661,277 downwards.
AATATTATCAAAATGTTTGTTTATATTGCAATTTGCAATGCAACTCAAATTACTAAAATAAATAGGCACTGTTCTAAAATGATTTGATTTGAATGTCTTAAGAACAGTAAGTTCACTGTAAAATAGTTTTTTTTGAACGACAATGTGCAACGAACGTTACTTGTGTTGTAATATGGAGCAATTCCTACTAGACAATGAAACATGTTTATAAAAAATATTGGTTTTAATAAATGATTATTAATACATACAAATTTGTACACAATTTTATAGTAATGTTTTCTTCTAAGACTTCCCTTATTGCATAATATATTATGCATTTATTAATACATGTTTGAATTTAATTCTGGGTTATATTATGCATAAGAAGTAATTATATTTAAAATTATTAGTATATGTATATCTCATACATATACTAATATTATATTACCTGCATTATAATGACAATTATTATATATAAGACTGTTCTTTGACGTTTTAAAAACAAGTATTGTTATCTATCTGTGTATATTTTAATCATCTTTGTAAACTAAACTTAATATAAGAAAATTTATTATTAATAGATTACATATTAAAATATGAAAAGTGAGTTTCAATGAACTGCCGTCTCCTTATATTCCCACTATTATTGGATTTGCATCATACGGTTGTACTGGTATATTATGTTCAGTGTGAACATGATCATTACTTTCACCACCACTTTAAACATGCAACAATAGTCTGATCTTTGTTATCCAAAGTAGTAGGCATCTTTATATATCTTTAAGAAAGGCTTGCAATGTATCGTCTTGAATCTGTGAATAATACAATAATATTAGTATTTCAGCGTTTGAGACATGTTAGCATTGTTTTCTATTTGCATTAGATATCACTTTTATACTTACTACATGACGACCTCAGCGCGCAAAGTACTCAACTCAGGACTGAGGGCCTGTCCTCGAGGGTCGTCGACTAAATCCTCACGTAGTTAATCTACTATTTTTAATTCAACCTTTTGTTGATATATTAATATAATAGTAGAATTCTTCATCATTTTAATCAAATGGAATCACGCGATTACGAGGTCTGTTAAATCGCCAGTATATTTCCATCACTTCCAAATCTTCCAAATCCATGAAATCAATCGAGTTCACGTCCATTTTTCTACTGTTGTTTATTTGTAATTAAAATATAATACAAATACGACGCTAATGACAACTGAGAACTTGACGTTTTGAGGTTAGTACCGAAGTTAAACTAGGGGTTACTGAGTTTTTAACTTTAGTACTATAGATAATCCTTAGACTAGCGATAAACTCGTTTTTGTAATATCGTTTATTGAAGTCCAAGTTTTAAAGCTGGTATTAAACTCAGTATTAAATTTAGTCTTGGTTTTGGAATAAGGGGCATTATAATTTCCCTAACCGAGTTCTTGAATTTATCGATAATGCGTATCGACAGTTGTCGCAACTACGGCTATAAAGACTTGTCAGTGTAGTTGCGCCATTTAATTATACTGTTATGACACGGAATGTTTAAATGTGTGTGTGAAATTGTTAGTGTATTTTTTAATTGTCACGGTGTGAGTTTCGTAGTGACAGAAGATTGCTTTTGTGTGCAGCTTTGAGTACGCACACATAGCGCAGATTTCCCCCCGCAAAAAATGACAGACAGTTTGGTATCGGTAAAGAGCGCTATGGCTACTCCCCTCCGGTTCGCCGGTGGCCCGTGTTGCTCTATGGTTGCAGGTATACGATTTCGATGAAATTTATAACAGTTAAAACTGCACAATAAATACTATTTTTTAGATTTTTTTGAAAGTGGTCACTCTGTTAGTACTGACTAATAATAGCCAAGAAAAAATTGTTTCTATTAAAAATATATTTATTGTATGTCATTTATATGTCACAATATTCTCTACAGTTTGGTTTTTGAATAACATTCCTAGCTTTATTAGTTTTAGAGATAGAAAAGTTTAAAAAACTTGCTGGTATCAGGACATTTTTCAAGGTTACTCAATGACAATAAGAGATAATCAGACAAAAACTACATAAATAGTAATGTGAATGAGTAACGTACCTAACAATATAATATTCGTTATATTTCGCTCTGGGGGCACATTATCTATGCTTAACCTGCTATTTGCTCTTTATAAGTATTGGAATTATATTAATATATTTTTTTAAATAAACCAATAAAATGTCTTTATATAAAATATACAACAATTGTATTAAAAATAAAAAATAAACTATTTTTTTTGGGTGGGCGTGCCTAAAATAGGGGTAGGTAGTAAAGTCATAACTACTGTGGAAAAAATGATTCAAAATTTTAAGCTCGAAATGGTACGGAATGTTTGTAGGTAGAAACCCGATATTATTTTGTAATCGAATTTTGTAATCTGTGTTTAGAATGGTCGATCATATGATTTGTTTTATGACTTTTACATTAAAATTTGCATAACATGATGTAGGTAAATATGTATCAGTTTTTGCAAAAGATACTTGGTACCTTTTGTGCAAAATCAAATTCTTGTTTGTTCTAAACCTGATACTAATTTACAGAAATTATTTAGGTAAACACTTTGTCTGCAAATAGTTTGATAGAACAGAGCAAAAACAAAAGAAGTTAAATAAAAATTAAAACCAGCTGTGGTTCAATATATATATTTCTTTTTTATTAAATAACAAAGCACTTATCAAGTAAGCACTAAGAGCACCGTATGCCTATCAATTAAGGCTAATATTTTATACTAAAGTAACTAAATTTTATTAAGAATGTATATAAAAAATACAGTTAATATTACCTGTGGGCTTCCAAACTTTGGTCTAACTGTGGTTTTCGTTCAAGATAAAACATTTTCAGTAACATTTCCACTTTTTTATACAGAGCGCATATAAAAAGCAGTTTTATTACACGCTTTATTTTATTTTATTGTTCTTGTTACTGTATAATTTATATAAAATAAATACATTGTTTCCATCCTTATTTGCCCTTTCTTTATGACATATATTTTCAAATGATAATTAACCTTCAATATCTAAGTATCTTGATAATATACAGGTACGAAGAATCGATCAATCATAGTCATTTAACCCCACGTCAAGGCTCGATTTTATCTTATAATAGAATATTTAACAACACTCATTTTAAGTAGACGTGTTAGCTTTTAAACTTTTATAGTAGCAAGCTTGTTTTGTTTGAAATCGGAATTAAATATGAATAATTATTATGGTAATGTGTACCGTCGAACCAACAAAAGAATTGTTCGACATTCAAAAAGCGAAACATTCATGGAGAGCTTTAGAACGATTACCAAAGAGTATTGCAAAGAGTCTTCTATATCAGGTCTTAAACATTTGGTTGAAGATAACACGCCGTATATAGAAAGGTATATATATTATGTTTTTTATATTATACTGTATTATTTTGTATTTAAAAAAAAAGAAGAAGCCTCTCCTATTGGTATTGTGTTTTTGTGGACATAGAAAATGCCTTTGAATCATATATACAACTTACGCAAGAGATTTTATTACTTATTTATCATATTGACGCTTCATTTGACAATATTTTAGTTTTATAAAGACATCGAATGTACTTCAATAATAGGGATGTTGACTATTTTTTGGAATTGCTTTTATTTTATAGATACATCCTTTATAAACACGAAAAAAAAAATCTTATCAAAAAATATTACATATTTCCATTGACATAGTATATTGTTGATCGAAGCATATTTCAATAAAAAATACGTAAATAAAAATACTTTTCAAAAATTCCCGCTAAAACGCTCCAAACTGTCACGTGACGTCACAGACCGAATTTTTATTGAATTTATTCGTGAGCAGTGAAAAGATTTGTTAAGATCTAACTTTGATCGAACGCGAGCGAGATTGTTTATCGGTCTGTGACGTCACGTGACGTTTTGAGCGTTTTAGCGGGAATCTTTGAAAAGTATTTTTATTTACGTATTTTTTATTAAAATATGTAATATTTTTTTATAAGATTTTTTTTTCGTGTTTATAAAGGATGTATCTATACAATAAAAGCAATTCCAAAAAATAGTCAACATCCCTATTGTCTCTCTAACTTGCAGACTGCATATAAGAATCTATTTCTCCAGTTATATTAATCAATATTTTATTTTAAATATGAGTATTAGTACTATATCCCATCAATCAATACTCCAAACACCCCTTTAACCCGTGTAATTATAGTATAAGGATGATCTAAGAAAGTTATATTTTTGTTATCTTAATGTTTACGGCGAGCAACAAAGCGCAAGTGGAAATGTCTAATGTTTTTGCGTATTTTAAAATAATTCCAGTGTAATAATTATCCTTTCAACGTGACAATATTAACATGTTTCCGTCTCTACACGTTTCACCAGTACACAGAGGTTACATTTCTTACATCACGGAGATTTAAGACCTACTTATCATTATGTCATCGTAAGTGCTCTTAACATGAACATTCCAACAGTTTCAACATCGGGTAAATTCCGAAGTCGCATGGAAATAAATAACTTTTGCTTACTATGCAAATAGCAACTTAAAAAGCATATTTTTATATAGAATAGGGGGGAAACGGGCAGGTTGTCTTCAGATTATTTTTTAAATTATTTGTATGGAATTTAATAGTTTTTAACTGTAACCTTTATATAGAATTTCATCTATTTATAGAAAATTACTAAGGTAAAATATCAGCTAAGAAAGTAACGGATATAGACCTTTCTTCTCCTTCGGATATCCGAGGATACGGATACGGATATCCGGCACATCACTAATCTTGATGAATGAGACAATTGATTTGTTGATATTCATTGATATTCGCACAGACATTGACATACAATTCTTGTGTTAACAGAGTAATTTGGATCATAACATTAATCGGGGCTCTTATATGCTCAGTCTCCCTGGTGTGGATGACATTCTTACAGTACTACAGGTCACCTCTGGTTACCACGCAGATTCCTGAAGGGATATCAGTCAATAAGATAATATTTCCAGCTGTGGGCATTTGTAGTAACAACAGAATAAGCAGACGTGCTGTTACTGACTTAGCGGAGAAATTGTAAGTATTTATAAATCCACTAAAGAGCCTATTCATTTCCTTAACCCTTTCGCCGCGACATTCGCTGTACGAGGTGCCCCGCCGAAAACGCTTACATAGTACATGCAGTGGCGGAACGACCATACAAGCCCAAAAGCTCGGCTAACCCTATTAATACAACCATAAAGAGAAAAATAATTACATATGTTCTTAGAGTGATTATAGAAATCATATATCTATACTTATATTATTATTATAATATTATAAAGCTGAAGAGTTTGTTTGTTTGAACGCGCTAATCTCAGGAACTGCTGGTTCGAATTGAAAAAATCTTCTTGTGTTGGATAGTCCAATTATCGAGGAAGCCTATATAACATCACTGCGAAGCATCAGTGAAAAATGTTGCAAAAACGGGGAAAATTATCCATATAAAACTACTCGACTGATTTTATTATTACGGGGTGGATTGCTAGTAAATTATACGATAACGTAATTATTTTAGTAATATATAAACAGATATAACGTTAAAATCGGCAAGTCGGACTTTTGGGCTTGTATGGTAGTCCCGCCACTGAGTAGGTACATGGTCATTCCTCCTTAGTGTGAAGACTTTCCTAACCTTATATAGAAATTGTGAGGAATCCAGGGATATATACTTAAGTATTTGTAATTTAAATAGTAGGTACTTACACAGTGTTGATGGGTGTCGTTATCAAATAAATAAATCGCTTGTTTACGTAGCTGTACCTAGTAGATATAGTGTTAAGGTAAAAAAAATACGTTTTTCTTTTATGTCAGATATCGATAGACGAGCATGAGGTTCACTTGATGGTAGGTGATACCTCAGCCACAGAACATTAGTCAATGATGCGCTGTCGACCTAATTTTTACTTCAGCATTCGGAAATCCATAGACTGAAACCGAAACGCGCAATATGCACTTCACGGTTTTTCCATCTGTGAACGGTGGTTCGTTACCCGGTCGGAATTTAGATATTCCTCCCACCCGATCAATGCCCGAAGTTACCAGACGTGAGGAAAGCATGATTAAAAAATGTGTTAAAACATAAACGATGTTTATGTTTTAACATTTTGTCATAAACAGGCGAAAGCGTAGCGTTTTTATATAGAATGTTCTTTCAGATTACAAGAAGAACGTAATGTAAAGTACAACGTGACCCAAATGCTGTCTCTTCTATTCGGTTTGGGTCGGCTTTACAACCTGCATTCGATGGACAAGGCCTTCGACGTCTTAGAGCTCCACCAAGCACTGGGAAAGTATGATGTCAACGAGCTTATGAAAAATGTAATTGCTTCTCCCTAACTGGGTTCCTGAAATCTTAATGAATATCTTGGCCTAAGTTATTTGGGGAAAGTTACATTACAATGTATTACATTACATTGTAATGGTTACCACGATGCAATATCGTCGTGTCACATTTAGTTTATCTATATCCGTGTAATTTGCCCGAGCGAGCGCAGAGCGTACCGTCAATTTGAAGATATTAACACACGAAATTTTTCGCTCACCCGCATTATTGTTTATTAGTTAAGGTGCTAATTAATTTTAAAATTTGTTACATTTAAGACATTTTCTAAATAAGTGAATTGTAAAATTCTTTGAAAATAAACTTCTTTAAACATAAAGTTGTTCTACGGGCCTGGCACAAACGACTTGCGAGAAACTATTGGTATCGTCATTCTGTCAGTTGTTTGAAAAACTATTTGGAAATGCATACAAATTTTAATTATAGATAATGTATAATATATTTTTATACATAATATATAATAAGTAGCCTTGTATTTATCCTTGTTTTGTCTTATACTAGAGATAATTAAAAAATCTATTTTAATCTTAACTGAAATATAAGTACCTAGTGTTAAGTACATCAGACGTGGGAAGAAACTGACTTCCCTAACACAGATTTGATCTAGCTGGGAGGTCGGGCCCTGTCATAGTTTTAGATGAAAATTGTTAAGTTCTGAATAAAGTTTATTATTATAATGACAGATCGACGATACGATTACTTTCTCGCAAGTTGCAAGGCAGTTAGGGACCTATAACCTATACCTACATAAGATCAGAGGAAACCTTCTTACAGGTCATTCTTTAGAGAAATATCTATTTTTCTAAGCTCCACTTACAGTATTCAGTCCAAGAGCAAATACAGTTGTTCGTGCTTGAGCTCTCGGTTAAGATTAAAATGGTAAAAATATGATGTGTCTTATTAAAAGGGACTTTTTCTTCAACAGTATATTCGAACACAACTAACAAAACTACCCAGTATTGGAAAATGGGACTGTATTTTGGAATTTGTCATAGCCATACCGAAATCAATTTTATTTTTCGACCAATAAACCTAAATAATAAACATGCTGTGATTAAAATTGGCTTGGAGATAAATATTTGTTATTACAAATAATCTATTTTCATTGGAATCTAATCCGGACGGATTTGCACTGATGGTAGAAAAATATTTATTTTATCTAATATGCTTGCAGTTAACTCCAAAGTGCGAAGACTTGCTGTTGCGCTGTTCCTGGAACGAGAATCCAATTAACTGTTCCCATTTGTTCGACTTCCGTTTGACTATGAACGGATATTGCTGCACATTCAACTACCTTCGCAGTTCCGATATTACGTTTGAAGAGTACGTAACGACATAAGTTAATAATAATTATACTTTGGGTCTAGTAGAATTAACAGCGTTATGGCATGAGTGTCACAGCTATAATATCATAATTAAAAGTGCAAATGGCCTCCTCAACGCTACAATTCAGCTTAATCAATGTTATGATATAACTTTTAATCTTTGAATTGAAACATATCAGCCACAAACAACAATATTAACTTATTAAATTATCAATAACCCACTCTCAGGTTTTCGAATGATGTCAAATGTCAGTAATATTATATGTGCTCTTAATCTGTATTATCGATTGTAAATTGGAAAGTGTTTTCAAATTTTTTTATTATTTTGTTCAAGATCTTATTTTTCTTGAGTACTTTAGAACGTATAGCTTTGATTTCAACAGAAATGATGATACTCGTAAAACCGATAAATATTTATATGGAAACAAATCCAGTTTCGAATACGATCACGGTTTAAAAATCTTACTGCGATTAGACGAAAGTGACGATTTTTTCTACAACATTCCCTTAAATGGCGCTCAGGTATATTGGTATAATATTTATTTTAATGATAATAATGAATAGTTTAGTATCACAAGAGTTTAATTCAATTTTCAGTTGCAATTTTCGGACGCTTATGATTTTCCTGATGCGCCCAGTGGAAGCTTCTCTATGCATATAATTTGCCCTCATACGCATGTAAGTATTAATCTTGTTATTTACCATTTCGCACCTTCGGTAAGACAAAGGCATATTTATGCCTTCATAAGACAAAGGCTATTCATCTTTCTTAAATAATAAAATGATTAATTTCTGTATAGATATGTCAGGATTCAAAAGTAAAGCTTTCATGCAAAGAAAATTCACTTCAGGACAATGAGTTCAGATATTGAATTAAAAAATATGGCACTCTTGTAAAATAAAAAAAAATACAGTTACGCCCTTATTACTGATTGTGCGATGGATGTCATAACAGTAATGCACTGCACCCTGCCCCTGACCGACCGAAACATTCGTTTTTCCCCGGGATTCAAACCTAGGACCTCTGGTCAATACTATTTTATTTCGATCAAAATCCAAAACCATAAAAAACAACGAGACTGATTTGTCAGAACATAATGACACATTGTAAAATATTGACTTTAATCGTGGTTCAAAAGATAGTCAATAACACTCAAGTACAAGCAAAGGTATTATTTCTAGATGACAGTGTTTGTAACAGCAAGTGTGACGGAAGCCTCGCGAGATATTGAGCACGTGCGCGTAAAGCTTCGTAAGTGTTTGTTCTACGACGAGTCGTCCTACCTACCATTTTATACATTTAGTGACTGCTTGCTCAAGTGTCGTATGTCCTTTATAATGGAGAAATGTAATTGCACGCCTTTTAATATGCCTAAACTAAGAAATACAAGGACGTGTGATTTGCGAGATGTGCCGTGCTTGACAATATTTAATGGTGAGTCCTTCTAATCACATTATAAACAACTAGTAGGCTTCACACTTGTGCAATGTAGATATACTATACACAAGCTATGTTACTCGCTGATAATGTAGCTTTCTATTGGTGAAATAATTTTTCAAATTGGTCCAGTAGTTTTTGAGTTATAACAAACAAACATGCAAACAAATAAATATTTCCTTTATAATATTAGGAGCTATAGATTAGCGACCCGAAAAGTATAAGATAGTATTTGCGATATCTGCTAGATTTATTCCGACATCTTGACCAATTATCGTCATATTTCAACAAATTAAAACTTAAAAATAATAAACATGTAGGAAACTCGTAAACTCTTGAACTACTCTATTTATTGATGAAAACCGTATAAATAATATATCGCTTTTTAATCCGGTAAAAGTAATTTTATTTAAATGTGTGATACTCGCGTTAATATAAGACAATATTATGAATGAGGTGTATTTAAATTGGTTATGAAACAAGTTTGTATCAAAAATATCTTATTTTTTTGAAAAATATTTACATATAAAGTATATTTTATATAACTGTGATTCTTGTTGCAGAGCCTTTTGAACCGAATGAATCTTCATTCAATGCTTAATTATGAAAATACCTTCATAACATGTGATTCAATAACCAGACACCTTTTATTTCTATTAGCATATTATAATGTCCTATTACGTCCTAGAAATTCAATAGTTATAATTTTGTAGCTCAATCAACCACGGTGCGACCAGACATCGAAGACGTTACACCTGAACAAGAGCTAAACCTTGTATCAGGAGGTATCCACTGTCCAATGTGTTACCCAACGTGTTCTAAGACGGCTTACAATTATGACTATACCAACGTTTATATCTACCCAGAGCACCTCAACGAACTACCGGTTAAGGACAAGATAGATTGGCTGTAAGTGAAAGTACTATTACGTTAAAGTAAAATGTTTCAAGTTATATAATTTATTGATACGATCACAGCGAATTAAAACAGGCATTACCAGTTTTTTGCACTTGATCTATCGGCGTATTTCAAAAGTCCGGAAGGCGCAACTGTTGATCGGTCCTTCGTTTCTAAATGTGGCTTTATCGATTTTGGATTTCGGGCTCCCGATTTTCTGTAACCAGAGTTTCATATCGTCAATAGATCCTTGTGGTCCTTGCAATTGTCCAACCACTGTCCCTTGGGGAGTGTTCATTACCCAACCTTTTAGACCCAATTCTATGGCCTTTTTTTGAGTATGTTTCCGAAAGTACACTCCTTGAACTTTACCGAATACTTCGAAGTCAGATGTAGTGAGATTTGATTTTTTAATACCAGTAGCCATTATATTATTTTCAAAAACTATACTCGAGTTATTTTAATTATTTTATTGCATGTCATAATGTTTTGATTTGCTTGTTTGTTTGGTGTCGTTGTCCAGGGTGACGATAATATGGATAAGCAACAAGGTTGCTATAGTTCGAATAAAATAAGTTAATAACGAGTAAAAGACAGGCGATTGTTATGGTATTATTATATTTATTTGTTGTTTCGGAATTAATTTAATTTTAATTTTCGGTCAACAATCAAGAACTTATATCTCAATAGTTATTAAAATATATATTTTTTTGTAATATAATATAAAAAAGTATTTTAATATTATATTACAAAAAATACTTAATCAATTTAGTGGCTAATATTAATATAATATCATATATGTATTTAAATAATATTGAGCTAAAACAGATATTTAATTTAAATAATATATTGTTAATAACTATTGAGATATACATTCGTGATTGTTGATTTTGGACCGAAAATGAAAATGGGTCTAGAAGGTTTTGTATTGCGGTATAGAACACGGGGAAGACATAGACTCTTGAAACACAATTCATAACTATATCGGAAGTCTGGAGTTCCTTATTTGGTGTATTTTTAAATGATGTAAATAAAGTACTACTAACTTTTTTATTTAATTATTCCATCTTTTTATTTTTATTGACACACAAAGAAAAATGCAGTTTGAACCTATTATAATAACAATTTTGTGTTATGTTTTTCATTACAGGCATTGTACATCTACTTGTTAATTGTTTTTTATTAAATACTAGCAATCCGCCCCGGCTTCGCACGGGTGCAATGTAGATGGTCAAAAATTCTAAGCTATCCTATCTCTTAAGTTGGACCAGACTGCTCACGGTGTGCCAATTTAATTTAAAATTGGTTATGTAGTTTAGGAGTCCATCGCGGACAAACATTGAGACAGGAGATGTATATATATTAAGATTAGACTATCATTACTATTTCTTAATACAATTAAAATTGACAGACATTGCAATACAATTTTGTCCCTTTGGTAGATTTGTATTCACAATACGTTTACGTTGTTCCAGTCATGGCGCGAATTTCACAGGAACATCTATTGTGCACATAAAGTATGCTAGCGAAGTAGCGAATTGTTATGGACAGAATGTTATTATGAAATGGTTTGACTTGATCAGTGAGTATCTATTAAGTTAGACGTACCAATGTTGTTAAGCGGTTTCTATAGAATAGTGGGCAAACGAGCACCTTATTGATGGTCATTTATCACCGCTGCAAATAGACATCCGCAACATCAGAGCTTAGGTTAACTTGCCGACCTTTAAGAAAGAACATTAAACAATGGAAAGCGTACCTGGAGGCCTATTACCAAAACAAAATACGAAGTTTCGGCTGATGGATCGTACATTTTCCTATTATGAATCCGATGATCGATACGTCTTTCGCAATAAGATATGTCTTTCGTTTGACATTACTATGATTGTAAGAATGATCGTAAATAGAATTAAATATTTTTCTTAATAGGTTAAAATATGAAGTTGTATGTTCTTTCGTTTCGTTCCGTTCGATTTTCGTAATAGACTTACTGGGCTGACTGTTGCACCATGACTGCTACCACCTTACCCCATGATCGATAAGATCCAGGGAAAAAAGCGTGTTGGTAGAAGGAAAAAAATCATGGCTGCGTAGTGCGTAACGTTAAGGGAGTGGGCAGGTATTGCGACTGCAGAGGAGTTGCTGCATCTGACACAGGACGAGACACGCTTCGCGAGACTGACGGCCAACCTCCAGTAATGGAGAGGCACCACCAGAAGAAGAAAAAAATGTAGGCTCTTGAAGGTTCCCAAGTCGTATCGGTTCGGAAAAACCACCGGTCAGCTGGTTTCACAGAACAGTTGTGCGAGGTAGAAAGTGTCTTAGTGCCCGTCAAACTGTTTGCAAAGTATTATATAATAAGTAAATCTTCTTTCTAATATATAAAATTTCCATGTCACAATTTTAGTTACCGTACTCCTCCGAAACGGCTTTACCAATTTTTACCAAATTTTATATGCGTATTCAGTAGGTCTGAGAATCGGCTACTATCTATTTTTCATACCCCTAAGTGATAAGGGTTGTTCACCCTTAAAATTGTTTATTTTTAATTTTTGGACGAAATTTTTTGTTTTTATTGTTGTATAATGTGGCATTAAAAATACATACAACACTATATTTTCACTCTTCTATTACCAACCTATTACTATACCATTCTATTTTGTCAAAAAATCTAGACCTGTGCGAAGCCGGGGCGGGTCGCTAGTAATACCTATGTAAACTTCTCATTTTATTGCAGGTAATATAGGATCTACGTGCGGCTTCGTCACCGGCTTCAGCTTCGTCTCTGTATTAGAATTCGTATATTTTTACACGGTTAAACTAATACGTGATTATGTTCTCCGACGTCGTCGAGAGAGACGTGTTGCGAATGGAGTTTCAACTCCTGCGCAATTTGACCATATACCACGATACAGGTCGATTTACTGGAACGAAATTGCGGGCCCTAATGTGTGGCTGAATAATCCAGATTAATCGTCCCATGAATACTATGTTATAAATTTGAAGAGCGTTTTTTCATATGGATATAATTTTAAATATTATCTACATGCAATTGATTTTGTGGCAGTCTTTCAAACTCTTTTCAATAAACGAATATATGATATCTCAAACTCGGCTGTTTAAAATTGACATATTAAAAATGTGATAGTTCGTTTGTATGCCCGTATTTTATAGCAAAACAGACTGACATTATTTTTGCAGATATTTTTAGTAGAGAGTTTGGAAAATCTAATATATCAAAACTTAAGGTCTGATTTGTATGTTTGTTTAGAATTTAGAGAGTTTCGATATTTAAATAAAATAGTCCTATTGTTATTTTTGTTACAAACGCATGAAATTAATACAAAAGGACATGTGTTATTTCCCACAGATAAAATCTTTGTGAGTAGGCAATTCAAAGTTCATTATTTATTTAAGTAAATCAGTTTCAGCTAATAGTTACGTATAAAATAAAAAACTATCAACAATAAAGTGTTTTGTTTTGTGGGTATTCGTTGGAAATTGATGTGTCCTTTATTATGTATCAGAGAAATAGTTATTTTGAAATATGGTGGGATGGGATCAAAAGTCTACCGGAGACAACTTCGATACATGGTTTTAGATTCATCACCGATTCCAAAAGGCATTTTATAGAAAGGTTTTCTCATATTTTTCGATTTCAAATAGACTTCTTAATTCTGAATTTTCTAAAGTGGATATAAAAATATGTATATCTTTAACTAGTCTTTATAATATAATATGTATTAATTCTTCTTTGAAAATATTAACTTTGCAATAATGGCTTTGCAATAATTAAAAAAAATTTTAGATTTAATCTATATTTTTTTTAATTGCTTTTAATTTTATTCACAGAGCGAAACCTTTTTGGTTAATATTATTATATTTGCTGTTTTTGTATTTCCATGTAGTTAGTAATTTAATAAAAAAGAGAGGAGATATTATTTTAACAACATTTCGTCAATTTTCTAGAATATTTTGGTTGATATTCGTATCACTATCATGGTACTGTTCGTTTCTGCTCATAGCGGCACAATACAACGCTTTTAAAAACAACCCCATCTCCTTCGTCGTGGAAACTACTTACACTGACTGGACCACACACTTCCCTTCTATAGCCGTCTGTGAGGGCGATAATGCAGCTGCAATCGAAGAGGTTTCCGACAGGTAAGTCACGTTATAGATAGATAAAACATTTATACCAAGGACTTAGTCCTTGATTTATACACACACATACATATAACAATTAGTAATATGACAACAACTGAAAACTAGAGCTTATGCTAGAACCTGTGTTATGTCGCAGTGTGTACTGCGTTTGCGAATGGGAATTGGGTCAGCATATGCTGCGAACTATACTTATCATTGCTGTGTACTTATATTCTATAAGTAGACATCGCTGACTATATTTAGAGATAATACAGCGTTAACTATTTAATTCCAAAGTAATTTTAAAACTGGCTTAAATGGGTGCAGTAAATAAGATGTATTTAATAATTACATGAGTAACACTGCGCTGCGCCGCGCAATTGCGCCGCCGGCACGCTTCACTGCGCAGGGTGAGTCAGCTCACACATTCATAATGTGTTGGCGCACGGCGCAGTACCCACTCACTGAGTGAACTATGAGCGTGGAGTTGCGTGCGTTTCGGAGGTTTCACTGCTCGCTTTGCGCGTCCCATTTTTACTGCGTCATGGCGCAATTTTGAGTTGACTCAAGGAGCCGACACACTACACTGCGCCTGAGTTGCTGAGTTGGCGCAGGGAATTTCGCTGAGTTACCCATGTCTACTACGAAATTAGGCATTACCACTCTACGAATTTCATTGTAAGTATATTCTAAAAATCTAGGACAATAGAAGAGGCCTAATTCCAGCCATAGACAAAAAGTCTAATGGCTATCATGTACTTGCCTGTAAAAAAAATATCATTAAAATAGACAGAAATGTCTTAAATCCCTTAAATATCAACTTATCTTAACCAAATACATATTAATATTACATTCTTGTTATATATAGACTATTTTGGTTAGTTTTTTTATGGAATAGGGGCAAACGGGCAGTCGGTTCACCTAATGATAAGTCATCACCGAAGACTTACAGGTGCGTTGCCGGCCTTTAAGAAAGAAAGAAAGAAGAGTAGGCTTTTTTTGAAGGTTTTTAAATCATATCGGTTCGGAAATACCGCTGGCGACAACTGGTTTCACAGAGTAAGTAGTTTATGGGCTTATTGTATGTTTAATTATTCTAGTTTATGGGGCAAAGACCACGATTTCAATATAGAGGAGGTTCTGAAGGAACTCGCGTTCTACAAGGGGGTCGCTTATTACACAACTGAATTCTGCAATACAAAGAACCCTCTACCCGAGTGTTTTAAAGACAACATTACATATTATGCGAACCTGGTAAGGATGGATTTATTTTCGGTAGGTACATATTATTGATAATACCAAACATCCTCATTCATACAAATATGAACTTGTATATAATACGGTGTAACCTTAATATAACGAGCCTCAATATGATGAATTACTCGATTTAAAGAATATTTCAAAATCCGTAAGAGCTAATGCAAAATATAAAACATTTATCGACGAACCTTTCTATAACGAATTTTTAATCATTGCAGAATATACATAGAAAGTATTTTTTTTAACTAAAACCTTTACATAACGTATGCTATCAATTATTCCCACTTAATTCCACAATAATTCATTACTCGTAAGACAGTTTCCATACCATGTTAAAGCGAATCGTTGACCAACCTAACCTCTATAAATCAAACTTCATTGTATCGAATTAGTTAATTGGTATAACGAATATTTTCATAATTAAATAATGAATCAACATAATTTTCTATACAGGAAAATTATCGCTTTTCTAGACATCTTAACTTAGCCGCAACTAAGATTTTTAGGCACAAGTCAACTCAGTCTGCTGGTAAGTCCGACACTGCTTAATAGCTTCTATAATAGAATAAGTAGTAGGAATAGTAAGTAGCAATTTTCTAATCTAGTTTGTTGAACAAAATCACATTTTTTAATAAGGTTCGTAGCGAATGTAGTGCTACCATATCAAATTGTTCATGGAATGGAGAAATATTTGATTGCTGCAAGTATTTTAGACCGATGGACACAGAGTATGGAGTTTGTTTCGCCATAAATACCATTCAAGGGAGGTGGGTATTAATTAGTTCTTAGTAAGAGAAATATTGAAGAAGAAATTGCAAAATCAGTGTCAAAAACCTATGTGATATTATAAAAGCAACCCATGATATAGCCCATATAATCTAAAAATGGTAGATAATTATGAATTTTCATTACTATTTAATTATTCCTTAAAGTTAAAAAATGTTAACATAAATGAATATATGACTAACTATACTTTAAAAAGAAAAGAGTATTATAACTTCGACGGGCTCGTTGGCGCGTTCGGTAGAACACTTACCGTGCGCATCGATGGGTCGTGGGTTCGAATCCCACCGGGAGCACATGCTTATAATTTTCTGTAAGCATGTTTTCCCCACGTCTGGTAACTTCGGGCATTGATCGGGTGGGAGGAATATCTACATTCCGACCGGGTAACGAACCACCGTTCATAGATGGAAAAACCGTGAAGTGCATATTGCGCGTTTCGGTTTCAGTCTATGGATTTCCGAATGCTCGAAATAAAAATTAGGTCGACAGCGCATCATTGACTGATATTCTGTGGCTGAGGTATCACCTACCATCAAGTGAACCTCATGCTCGTCTGTCGATATCTGACATAAAAAAAAAAAACATACAATTAACCATCAAGAATACTGCCATGCGGCATGATACCCTGGATACTGGAACCATTGCCTCGCTGAATGACGAGCATAATACTATTCCTTAATATTTAACGAATAGTCAGTCATATCCAATTCACTCCGAGTCAGTCATTTTTAACCGAACAATTCACTATACGTTAATAATATTTTTTAATCCTGTTTATCTATCTATTCAATGGTCATTGTTTGAAACAAAAAAATGGGAATAACTAAACCTCGTCGCAAATCATGGAATTATTAGCGATCACAGTGAAAGGGAGTTTGTAACAAAAAACGTTTTTCAGAGAAAGATACCCACCGAAACTCGAATTAGCGAACAACCGAACGACGGGGCCTGGTGTGATGATATTCAACGTTTTAGTTCCGGGCAAAGTTTACGTGTTAAATGAAGAGGAAGTACCATCAATTACCACTCCCGGATCGGACGTTATAAATGTTCGACCTGAACTCTATCGAAAGTAAAGTTCTTTACTAGTTATAAACAGAATTATTACACGTTAGAATTATTTTTTTTACTAAAGGCTGGTTTTTCCTCTTAATCTCACTGGATAGAGTTTTGATGCGAGCGATAATTACGCCTAAAGATAAGACATCCTCATTTTAGATAGTCATGATGATGCACTTATGCGAATACTCCCAAGGAAAGAATACCAGCCCTTAATGGCTTTATTTTGCTTATTATAATAACAGACTTACTCAACCATTAATTTATTGCTGTTATGAAATACTTCGTATTTATTATAGTACAAAAATAAATATATGAATAAAGTCAAGCTAAGCAACGATTTCTTCCAGGCAACCATATGGTACCTACAAGCGAGAAATTTGAAGAACAATTATTGAAATTCTAACAAATAATTATTTCAATTAGAAAAATAATTTGTAAGCATATTCTTCACCATGTCAAAGGAACAAAAGCAAAAACATCGTATTCTTTTTCAGACGCCTCATATCAATAAAAGATATAGAAAATGACGCGGGAGCCCGTCACATCTCGCCTGAAAAACGAAAGTGTCGGTACACAGATGAAAATACAATAGACGTGTACCCTTACTATTCCTACACGGCGTGCACAGTGCAATGTAGGAAGGACGCGCAACTACGCACATGTAACTGCACTAACTTCTTCATGCCGAAAGTTGCAGAACACCTCAAGTGTAATATTACTGGTGTCATCTGTATTAATAATAATTTGAATTCATTGTCGGTATGTTATACGATTTATTTTGTGAGTTATCCCTGTCCCGGCTATATAGTGTAATTTAAAAAAAGGCATTTTTAGATCGAATCTAGCATATTTATCTATGTATTCATAATAGATAGACAATAGCTTCGTAAATTGCTTTATATTAAACTTAGTATACATGTGATTATTTCGAGTCGACCATCGATATGCCATTGCAGATTTTTTTTAAATATTTTGAATACTAACATTTATAAGATAATACACATATATGAGACAGTGAAAATTATATAAAAAATCCTTTACTCAGACAGAAGAAACAGACAAACGTACGTTTTTTATTCGCAAAATATAAGCGTTGAATATAACAGACTCAGAAATATATCTGCTCCAAGCCCTCCTGGGGGACTCGGACATACGGTAAAAAGAGGTGATTTTCAGTTTTCAATAAAGTAGATTACTATTAAGAGTGAAGCGTATAGAAATCCAATTTATTATAGGCTATATTTTGATTATATAAAATTTTCAGTTCCAATTTTAATATTCATTGTAAGCTACTTTAATGTTCTAAACTAGAAAATCTATTCTAATGCGGTTTAATATTTATCGTTAGTTTTTAAAGAGGTATTTTATTATTATGTAGTATTTAATTCATGTCAACTGTCGACTTTACTGTCCAAATACAGTAAACATGATTTATGGTAGTTAATAATTGTAACTTCAGGTACTTAAGGCTCGTTGGTCATCCATTAAGGGATTGTACTGCGACTGTTTACCATCATGTACTGAAGCAGAGATTTCTGTCGTGAAAGATTTCAAGAAAACGACTGACAAGGAGTATGCGACAGTGGAGATAGGACTTGCCTTTCTCCCTAGCGAGAGGTACAGACGAAATGTTGTCCGCGGAGCTTTGGATTTAGTGGGTAATTATTTTTGTCAGATATCATACGGTTCATTTGATGGTAGATGATATCTCAGCCGCTGAGGTATCATCTACCATGAAATGAACTCAGGCGCTGTCAAATTATTTTTTTACGTACCTACTCGTCAAATATTTTAGATTTAGCTTTTAAAAGTTATGCTCAAACTTCCCTTATGAAAAGTTATATTAAAAATTCCCTTATGAAAAGTTATATGAAAAATTATATATATCACTACTCGGGAATCTATGTAAAATAACGGAGGTGAGTACCTGTCGTTTTCTGTATATTTGCCGTCTTTTAATAAGAAAATCATATAGAGTAGAGTATTATTACATTTCGTTCAAGGCCAGCAACACACTTGCAGGTCCTCTTGTGTTGTACATAGGTCAATTTCAACTAAAAAATCTGAGGGGTTTGTGCTCACAAATTACTATCGAAAAAGTATTCGTATCGTCGAACTGTCATTTGTATGGGTAGGCCCTCTGGTTTGGGTCTTATAACATTTCTTTTCCTTGTACTCAAAAATATTGGAATCCCCTTACTCTGAAATGGATGAACAAGGGTATCCTTTTAAATGACAGTGATATAGATTTCACTAATAACCATAAACGTAAAGTGGAATGCCTTTGTGGAGGAAGGGAGGTGTGAACTTCCTCCAACCTTAAGGCAGGATCTTCAACCAGTCGAACCACTGACTGGCCGGCCCTAAGGCCCCAGTGGTTGATGTCGAGATGTTTTATATATACTCAGCGTTCCGAAATATATAGCGCGATTCAGGATTAGACTTCTCGTATTAATTATTGATGCAGATCATAGATGTCTTTTTTTGTTTTTTTTGTTTTTATAGTATAGGGGGCAAACGGGCAGGCGACTCACGTGATGGTAAGTGATCACCGCCGCCCATAGACATCCGCAACACCAGAGGGCTTGCGGGTGCGTTGCCGGCCTTTAAGAAAGATGTAGGCTCGCTTCTTGAAGGTTTCCAAGTCGTATCGGTTCGGAAAAACCACCGGCGAAAGCTGATTCCACAGAGTGGTTGTGCGAGGTAAGAAGTGTCTCAGGAATCGCGCAGTTGTGGACTTCCAGACATCATAAATCGCTACACATTGATTAATTTCGTTGTTTGTTTCAGTATCAACAGGCGGAACAGGCGGTCTCTTCCTAGGCGCCAGTATTCTTAGTTTCGTAGAGTTAATCTATATTCTATTGATTCGCCCTTTCTGTAACATCTACTCACAACGCTATAAAGATCCTTGGCACGAAAAATATGGCCGTAAATTAGCTGATAACAAATTTATTAAGCGCCGTTTAAAACGTTTAGTGCAAAAACCACGTAAATAATGTATGGGATTACTAAACAATGTAACATAATTTTTAGTATTGACATTGTTGTGACTTTGTGAGTCTCCTTATTAAAGTAATCTCATTCTAAGAGCATTCTCATTTTGTAGCGACGCTTTAACGTGTATTTTGAAATTCAGCATTTTTGTGCCGAATCGCAATATTTTCGAAGTGTAACTGGAAATTCTCAATATACTTAGATAAGATAATATCGAAAATAATTTGGGATACGTTTTTTCCTTATGACAGTATTCTGTTTCTGGATAACTTGACAAGAGATAGGCATTTGTGAGGTATTAATAAACATTTGTTAGAATATAATAATAATTGAGTGTATAAGTATATAAATAAATAAAAAGCAAATCTATTATTTAATTTTCCGCTAGTTATAAATTATCTAGTTTAAATTGGTGTTATTGTCCTATGATTATTCACACAGCATCAACACTTATAGTCTGATATACTTTTGTGTTGAGAAAATGTTATTATTCCCTGATAAAACTGGCACTGGCATTTTATTAATTTAAATATATATTTTATTATGGAAATTGTATCCTAAAGTAAAACATATTGAGACACGATTTCTTCAAAAATCCCCAAAACCTTAGATGCGTAGCTATCATTTTCATCAATCATTTTCCTAATAAAGCTAGTTTTATCTTTTGAAAGTATATCATTAAATTGCGCTGAGTCTGTAAATATCTTTGTAGTTAACTCGTCGTTTATCCAACACTGCGGTAAAAGGCAAGCGCTTACTATTAAACCCCAGAGGCGGTACTCTTCAGCTGTTTTATATAGTTCTTCCGACGTTATAACACTATCAATGGCTATATCATGCTGCTTTAGGAGAGTATCAAGTTCTGAATAATAATAATTTAAGAACATATTCATATTTTCTTCACGGAATGTAGGTTCTAGGTTACAATAGAACAAAAGCATTATATCGCCAGCAGGCGGGTGACATCGTACAGCTTGAAAATCGACTAACAAGCAATCATCAGGCGCATCTTTCCCGACTCTCGCATAATGGAAGAGCATGTTATTGTTCCATAAATCTCGATGGCAAATAACGTTTCGATATTTTGTAGAGAAATCCGATAAATTCAAAGCAGCTCTCCAAATATCAGACCATTTTTCTTCACAAATATGAATTATATCTTTGTTTTTGGAATACTTTGAATGACTTTTTATTACCTCTAGGGCACCGTGCATGCACTGTGCATACCAGGGATCTGTAATTAGGTAACCACCTTTATCTAAATAGTCTTCATATTCTTCGTTAATACTGTAAAGGCGATTCAGATCTTTGGATTTTGTTTCCTCATAAATGATTGTTGACGCATGGAATCTCGCCAAGGTCCGTAAGGCTTGCAATGTGTGGGCTTTGTCGAACGAAATTAATTTATCATGCATTTTATATCCAAGAGAATTTAAATTCTCAAATACCATTGCTTCTTTAAGACCTACTATGAACTTAGGACTCCATGGCTTTATTCCTGAAAATAGTGTATTTAGGTAAGGTCAGGTAATACACATTATTTTGGAAAAATATTTAATTGGATTTGTACAAGTTATGTTATAAACAGGGCCGGATTTAGAAGCCTGGAGGCTTTATGGCAAGATAGGAGTAGAGACCCCAAATTATTTTCCAAATAAGATGAAATTTTTATGAAATAATTAGAAAAATATAATAATGAATGGATGTCTCGGATCCCCCCCTAAATCCGGCCTTGGTTATAAAAACACTAACTGAAAACTAAATTAAAATGAAAAGTATTGCTATTCTGATCGTACGTACGTATATGAGAAGTATAATAATATATTTTGCCTTAAGTTTTTGCTATCACTTATTTGTGAAACACATTACGTACCTGAAATATGAATTTTCTCCTTTATAATTGTGTAAAATCTTAATTCCTTATCGAAAAGTTGGAGTTCCTTGACCATAGTCGCTTTAGCTTCATTACTTTTGGATATAGATTTAACAAAACAGTTTATTACACGTTTTTCGTTCCTATTATTATTTATGTTTACATAAATACTCAACTTCAAATAATCACATAAAAATCCGAGCATATTTTTACTTGCAAAATCTATGAAGTACTTTTGTATTCTGGCATTTTCTTTGGGAAAATAATTTCTCACGATTAATGCTACTTCATCATCAGTTATATAGGTCATTTTAAATCTAGTAAAATTATCGCACTTTTTTGTATTTATTGACATTTCTCTATTATTATCGATTGTGGTGATATTCATTAGATTTATACAACGACGACAATACGAATGAAACGTACCTATGTCAAAAATTCTAAGAACTTTATCAGTAAAATTTGAATAAGCATTAACGAGACTGAATAGCTATACCTATATAAATTAATACTAAAATTAAATACACATCTTCATTAGATAACTCGTTATCATAACTATTTATTCTGTTATATCAGGTATAATATATCTTTCTACTATATCATCAAATAATTCTAGAATACAATTACGATACTGTTCGTCTTCCTCTATTGATTCAATGAAACAATGACTTCTGGATATTGAATCAAATTCTTCGCTACCTTTTCGGCAGTATTTATCTTTCTTAACTTCAGGCATATTTGCTATTGGCAAAACTAATGCTGCTTGAGTTATACCAAACATAATGCTATTTTCATATGTCATGAATAGTTGTTCTTTATCTATCAATTCAGAAATATCTATGTTAGCTTCTTTTAAAGTATCGCTTAGACACGCATAATATATATCCAGCATTCTCTCGGTAAACATTTTGCGAAATTTCTTGGTAGTATTAAGAAACATAAGGGAAGCCATATCATGCATAGGACTCGTGTAGATTGCAGTTTGAAAATCTACAATAAGAGCGTGAATTTTACCGTTATTCATAGTCTTGAAGAATACATTGTTGGACCAAACATCGCGATGGACCACAACATTTATGAATTTTGAACTGGGCTTCATTGAATCAGTGGCCTTGTCGAATAAAATAGGAACGATATCTTCGACTAATTTAGAGAAATTCGGTCGGTGTTTATACGCAGAGTAAACTTTTAAAACGTCTATAACGCCATTTCGACCAGTATCGCGCCACGGCTGTGTGTTCACCGGCTCTTGTAAGTATTCCTGAAACTCCTCCCATATTGTGTAAGTTCTCTTTAATTGTTTAGATTTTTTATGCTCGAATATCAATGAATCCGCATGAAACTTGGCCACAGCTTCCACAGTAGCGACTGTTTCGTCGTAAGAGAATGGTTGTCGACAGTCGGATATTGTGTAACCGATTTGAGTAACATCTTCAAAGACGAATACTTCGTCTTTTATGTAAAGTAATTCTGGTCGCCATTTTCTATTGCCTATAAAATAATTATAAATATTGTTTTAAGCTCATAAATCTATAAACTAGTGTTATCAAATTAAATAGCACAGTACTGGTAATTTGTTTGCCTTGATGCTTTTAGGTAATTAATACCTTTCGTTTGCAAATGGGATCACAGTAGGTTCATAAGAAAATATAACTGGTTTATGGCAGATATCGACAGACGAGCATGAGGTTCACTTGATGTTAGGTGAACCCCAGCCACATAACATCAGTCAATGATGTGCTGTCAACCTACTTTGATCTTTAGGAAATCCATAGATTGAGACCAAAACGCGCAATGTGCACTTCATAGTTATTCCATCAATGGGCGGTAGTACGTTACCCGTTAGGAAATTCGATATTCCTTCCACCCGTTTAAAGCCCAAAGTGACCAGACGTGGGGAAGAGATGCTTAAAGAAAATTATACATGTCGTCCCAGAGGTATTCAAACCGCGATCCATCGGTGCGCACGGCAGATTTTCTACCAAACGCGCCAACGTCCGTC
This sequence comes from Anthocharis cardamines, assembly GCA_905404175.1. Taxonomy (NCBI): domain Eukaryota; kingdom Metazoa; phylum Arthropoda; class Insecta; order Lepidoptera; family Pieridae; genus Anthocharis; species Anthocharis cardamines. Next base: position 2,637,139 of record FR989950.1, on the reverse strand, counting down.
AAAAATAGTTTAGATTAATTCCCAACACCAGGGTTGAAAAGAAAATAAAACATACCTTCACACTTCGTAAACTGATTGAACAAAGAACTCAAAAGAACGTATTCCGCCCGAAAGAAACCACTCTCCCTTAAATACTGAGCCTTATACTGGTCAAACCGTGGCACACACTTAACAAATAATACGACTTCAGTTGTTTCACGAGAAATTATTTTAATTACAAGTCGTAAGTGTTCTCCTAGATAGCCCACGACGTCCTCTGAATAGTTTTTAATCTCATATTGGAGCAAATCGTAATTGTTATAGCCACATCTTTCCGCAATTATTTTAACTTCGCCATCGCTCAATAAAGCCATTTTATTTATTATAAAGATATTTCATGAGCGTATTATTACGTTGTATTGTATATTTGTTTTGCTTTGATTACTCTTCGAGTGCGATATGAGATACGGTTCTTTGGTAAACAGAGGTATAGAGTAGGTAATAAGTATATTTGATCGGAGTATATTAAACATTTCATTTCAATTAGATAATTTTATGCCATCAAAAACACACATTGTAAAAAAACCAAGTCTTGCAACTCAGTTCTTCTATATCCATATAATACCAAGTCGGTCAATTTATTCAGTCCCTATATAGGGATCCTTTCTTAAGTTATTAGGTAATTAGCTAACCTAACAACATTTTATAGTGACCATATCAATATTAAAAATATTTTATGTTTTAAATAAATAGATTATAAGGGGTATATTATAGGGGGTCGAAAATGTCCCGAACTACTTCGAGAAAAGGTACGGCCGTGCCCCCAGATATTAAATTAATCTTTTGAGTGTGTTCGGAAATGAACTGACAGTACTATCAGTACTAGATGTCCGTTCTAAAATACTTTCCAGCATGGCTGTATCACCATTATGTTGAATTACTGACTTCCGGCTGTCGAGACTGTCAGCACCGAGGTAGTGCACAGTCCGTATTGCATATGGCCGCACATCGTGTTGTGTTCGGTTTGATTAAAGTTGTATTAGTTTAAAATTATTTAAAAAAAAATTGCGTCTGGTGTTAACGCAAGAGGTATGGAGTGTCGTAGTATTGAAATAATCGGCATTCCGTATGTAATGGCCACCACTACACTGAAAGTACTAAAAGATGCGTTCGGATTTAACAGTGGTGGCAGCACTATCAGTAAAATAGGACGCGCAATTACCAGTAAAACCAGCGTCGGTACTGATAGTATGGTCAGCTCATACACATATTTAAATGAAATAGCTTTTAATTTTAATCGCGTTTTAATATGGCAATAGTTGTAGATTTTAAAAGATGTTAATCTATATCTATACGTATACTAATATATACTCAAGTGAACCATGCTCGTCTGTCAATATATAACTTTAAAAAATGATATAATTAAAACAAAAAATCGATTTAAAATATATTTTTTATTGAATCACAAACCAAACACCTCCGCCGTGGTGTCTTGGTCTAACAGTGTCTGATCCAAAATCTTCTTTAATTTCTTCTCTTTTATCGTGTCATAGTCCGCTTTGCACAGCTGCTCCGGCTTGGGCAGCTGGGCGACCTTCGGTGCCTCTTCATCATCACTGGAGAGGTCTACCTCCATGGCTGCTTCAGCGGGCGGATCCTGGTCTTCGGTTTCCGTATACCCTGATATCAGTTGCAGGAAGGAAGTGCTGAGCATTCTCACTGGTGGGATCATGTGTGGAGCGGCTGACAAGAACTGAAAAAAAATATATAATCTTAATATTAAAAGAGGAAAGATTTGTATGTTTGTTACGATTTAACTCAAAAATTACTCGACATATTTTTAAAATTCTTTAACCGTTAGAAAGCTATATCTTCACCGAGTAACATCTAGGCTATACTCGTATATTTGTGAACAGATCTAAAGTGCACCCGTGAGAAGCCGGGCGTGTTACTAGTTACATTAATATAAATTTAAATATAACTATATACAATAGTGATTCCTTATGGTTTATGACTCATATATTACTGAAAAATATCCGTAAAAGCATCATGAGTTTTTTTGAAACGAGGTAGCGAAGGAAAGGAGAACAGAAAAAGAACATGTTTAAAAAAAAACCCGTTTGCTATGACAGATATTTTATTGAAAAAATCTTAATTTTATTTATTATCGAGGGGCAACGAGAACTGAGATAAAACAAAAAAAATAATTATCTATTTAATAGATTTTTATGTCTAAGATTACTGTAAAAAAACTGTACCGATCATTATAAATTCCCTAAATAATATTTCCCGTCTGATGGAATCGAGATATTTTACTGAAAAATTTTGAAAAAGTATGTACATATAGCTCTCAAATGCCTATTATACATTGGAATCGGCATACGACTTGCGAAATATTAAGCCTATGCAACTCTACCTGAGAAACAGCGCTGCTCCCGAGACTCTCCACGTTGAGTTGCTGCACCTCAGCAGCGCTGCTCGACTTCACCTCGGACAGTTGCTGCTCCGCGAGCAGCAAACCGAATTTGGACTTGGGCATATTTCTATGCGATATCACTTCCAGTTTGCTCTCTGCTGTCTTCTCCGGTTCCAGGCAATATATTTCCTAAAATATTTAAAATTCGTTACATGGAGTCCTACCGGTCTAGCATGACCGCCACGAGATATGTCGCGGACGAGAGAAGACAAACTAAGATGTAAGATATTGAGATATTAAATATTCTATCTCGACATCGACAATTTTTATAGAAAAGATATCTCGATGGACAAATATATCTATTTTTGACATTAAAAGTCGAGTTTTAAGTGTAATTGTCATGTTAGACCCGAAAGAAATAAAGCGATAGTCGATTAAAACACAAGAAAACGGTAGACAACATTTTGTCGCGCTTGTCATGCTAGGCCGGCTGCATATATTAAGTGAGCAAACATAATCACATAAAGGAAAAGTACAACTGGCGGCCTTATCGCTAAGCAGCGGTTTCTTCCAGACAACCATATGGTACCAGTGGGGCAAAAGAGAGAAGAAAAGGGTAGCAGCGCAAAGTATTAGTTTAATAAGTATTTTCTGATGTGGTTGGTTCAATCAACAGTTTGATTAGCAAAAAACAGTAATATGGACTGAATACCAGTTAATTTACTATGGGAGTTATACCGGTATAATAAAGGTTTTTGTTAATATTCTTTCGGTTTTATTCATATTTACTGAAAAAAAAAATACTGTGGTAAGTTTAGTGTATATTACTCTGTAAAACTAATATCATGGTATCTCAGTCAGACAGGTATTTTGATAAATAAAAATTAACCGGTTTCAGTCCCTGAATATGAGGGAGTTCAAATCTCCAATTCTTAAAAAAATGTGACAAGACGACACCGGTTGCACCGGTATAACCATTTCAACGTAATTTTAACGTTAAAAGAAAGAAAACTTTAATAATGTACTAGCATATATACATGACTTCCTAGCAAAGAAAATAAAGCCATATATATATTTTTCTAATAATAAATAATTACCGAATGATTTCTCATTAAAAACAGTTTTATATCGTGCTTCGCAGACTCCCCGAAGGCGCAGTGCGTGAACACCCCTCCTTGCGGGTCCAACAGCCGCTTCCGGGACAATATGGGTGTCGAGTTGTGGGGAGTGAACACGTGAACTGGAAAAAAAACAAAACTTCAAGTATTTAAATAAAATACTGTATACCGGATTAAAACGCGATTTATTATTTATATTGTGTCCAATTGAATTTTAACCAACCACGCACTTAAGCACTCAAAAATTCCATTAAAATCGGTGCATCAGTTTAGGAGTTCTGTGACCAATATACAGACAAATAACTTACCATCATTATCCCTCGTGACAACGACCATTCTGTTGGAGAAAGGATCGGCGACGAGGCAGGTCGGACTGTTCTGTACGATGTATGTTACGGTTAGGGACAACAGACTCCACACAGCCAGGCAGTGTTCTGTCGTACATACTAACTGTAAATAAAAACGACGTTTATTATTACTCTTTGTTGGCACGAAGCAACGTCATGTAGCACAAGTAAAGGAAATAATCCGAAAACCGTAAATTTGTAGTTCTTTTTTTATTGGGAAAACCTTTACTAAACTAAAGGTTTGTACCCTTGTACATAGTATGTAGGTACAAAGGTAGGTTAGGTAGGTTTGTAGTTTGGAACCTTTGGTGCGCGAGTCCGACTCGCACTTGGTCAGTTTTTATTTGTTACTAGCGACCCGCCCCGGCTTCGCACGGTTCAAGATTTTTTGACAAAAAAAGCAGGGGTTGTATGTATTTTTTAATGCCACATTATAAAAAAATAAAAACAAAAAATTTCGTCTAAAAAATAAAAAAGAAAATTAGGGGTGGATTACCCTTAACAATTAGGGGGATGAAAAATAGATGTTATCCGATTCTCATACCTACCCAATATGCACACAAAATTTCATGAGAATCGGTCGAGCCGTTTCGGAGGAGTATGGCAACGAAAACTGTGACACGAGAATTTTATATATTAGATTTTTGAAGCCAACATTCTGACAGAACAACGTTTGCTGGGTCCGCTAATACATATCTATACTAATATTATAAAGAGGAAAGATTTGTATTATAGACTTTTTTTATGTTAGATATCAACATACGAGCATGAGGTTCACTTGATGGTAGGTGATACCTCAGCCACAGAACATCAGTCAATGATGCGCTGTCAACCTACTTTATACTTCGAGCATTCGTATATATTTTTGTATGTTATGAATAAACTCAAATTTTTAAAATAATCCAGTAGTCAGATTTTAAAAATTCTTTCACCAATAGAGAGCTACATTATCAGCGAGTACAACCCGGTCACAATATCTGTGCACCTCGCTGGAATGCGGCGCCTCTCCCGCTTCCCCTGTCACCTCTCCGCGCACTCCCCGGTGCGACAGTACGGTTAGCATCTTCGTTGCCGATACACGATATGACGTCACGAAGTCAGGTGCACAGATATTGTGACCGGGTTGTAACATAGGCTATTTACATGTAAATTGCACCCGTGCGAAGCCGTGTTACCATCTGAAATAAAAGATTAACTTACATAATGAGCTGCGTCGTTGTTCCCAAACTGCACGTGGATGCCCTTCGGCCGCAGCGCGGGGTGCGACAGGGTGGTCCTAAGGTTGCACAGGTGGGTGTCCCACAGGGTCAACTTGGTCCCGAACCAGGCCGCTATCAGCGACCCGTCCTGCGACATCGCGACCGCTCCCATCGCACAATCCCCCCTAAACACCGTCTTCCCAACTATCCTCTCGTCCAGAACCGATTTCGCCTTGTGCAAATTCAACACCTTTCGTATAACATCGTTCTCGAAAAAGTCCTGTGTTAAATAGGGACGTTCTCCACGAGTCACTAGGCCGAGCACTTCACTATGTTTGAATTCGTTCAACACCGGATTCGATTGGAAATGTGCGACGCCCGATGAGTAGTAGCAGGCGGTGAGGCAGCTCCATTGCTTCTTCTTGTCTGTGCTCAGTTTCCATATGCGGAACTTCTGGTCGTTGCCGGATGTCACGCAAAAGTCGCCTTTATTGCTGAGAGCGATAGAGACCACGTCGCAGCCGCCGTGTGAAAGGTTGACGCAGGTGTTAAGTCGGAAGGGGCAGGTGCTGTTTTTCCAGGAAGCCCAGAACTTGAGTTTCTCCTCGGGGTAGTTGACTCCATCGTTCCGGTACTCGGAGGTGACGAGCCATTTCCCGTTGGCGCTGACCGCAGCGCAGGTTACTTCCGTTTCTAGAGGCAATATATTGTATCTTTCGCCTGGAATGCTGTTCACTTCTGTTATATCTATCTGTTGAACAAATAAGGTATTTTGATCTAGGTAAAAATCTCAGGGAAATAAGATAGATAACATTGTTTAAGTCAGACAGGGAACCAAAGACTGATCACCCAGTTTGCCACTAAAGAAAAATGGTCACCCAAATGGATACATCAAAATGTCTGCCTTATGTCCTATTTGGGAATTCGGGAATTCAGGTTTTTAAAAGGTATATGAAAAAACTTTCAACTCATATTTTGGTAATCACAATCTTCTCATGACCATACTTGCTTGCATGAAACACCGGTATAGGAATTAATTAAATAAATCGCGTTTTCATCTATATCCAACCAATCACTATAAAAATTGGCATATAAATGTATGTTTTCATTGTTTTTTATATTTATTTAACCTTCAGTATAAATAAATTCATGCATTGTAGGCCGTTGTAGCAATTCTCACTTACATTATACAAAACTTTATCGGTAACTGTAGAGTACAACTGCAAGAATCCAGTCCTTCCGGGGATGATGAGGGAGTCCTTCGACCGCAGGTACACCAGCGAGGAGCCGAGCGACCGCGTCACGGACGACAGGCCGCCGCACTCCAAGATGGTGGTCGTGACATGCATCAGCTGATCCGCTATCACTATGGCTGGATTAAAAAAAAAGAAGAAATGTCTATGATAGACATGGGTAACTCATAAACATAAAAGTGGACTGCGTCGGCTCCTTGAGTCAACTCAAAATTGCACCACGACGCAACAAAATGGAACGCGCAATGTGAGCAGTGATACCTCCGAAGCGCACGCAACGCCACGCTCATAGTTCACTCAGTGAGTGGGTACTGCGCCGTGCGCCAGCACATTATGAATGTGTGAGCTGACTCACCCTGCGCAGTGAAGCGTGCCGGCGCAATTGCGCGGCGCAGCGCAGTGTTACCCATGTCTAGTCTATGACTCTAATTTAATTTATATTTTTCTATGCATCAATTGAAATTACTTTATTTATTTATATGTATTATAATTTTAATTGAATATTTTATTTTCTGTATTTTGGCTCAATATTTTATTTTGTACTTGGTATTGTATTAATTTTTAGTCACTTAATATTTTTGTAAATTACTTTGTTTACAATACATACAATTGGGAAGACACAGACTCCTGAAACAGAGTTAATAACTATATCGGGAGTCTGGGTTTATTTATTTGATGTATTTGAATTGGTGTAAATAAATAATTTTTAATTTATAACTATAACTGAATGCTGTTAAAAATAAAAAAAAGCAATACAGTGTCAACCCACATGGTTGCCATTTTGAGAAAATTGAATATAAGACTAAATATATGTCGTTTTTCTTGGTAGCAATCAAAGTAATTGAATTTAATGCAATAATATTAAATATTTTAAATTTTTTAGGTTTTCGTGCTCGCTAGTTTTTTCAATATTTTTGTTATTAAACCGATTTTAATGATATATATCTCTTTTGTAATATGTACTTCAGCTCATAAGGAAGCGATTGGTATCAAAAACTACAATTTTGTAATTTTGTGGGTTGACACTGTATTGCTTAACTACTATAAATAAATAAACCATATAATCTATTTAAAGGGCTGTATTACCTCAGCACATCCTCCAATCCTCGATAGATTCTACAGCTAGCTGCATAGTTTTCTTAGAGAAAGTGTCTGTTTTTGATTTTATTTCCCATTTATATAATTCATGAAATCCAAAGTAACTGGCAAGTAAAACGATAGTGTAGAGGGAATTGGACAAAAATTTGTACACTACTGCTTTCAACAATTGGGGCCTTTGTTAATTCATATAAGTGTCCTAATGACAATATTAAAAAAAAATATCAAAATGAATACTTACAATTATTAGACAGTGTGATGGCAATGAAAGAGTTACTTGTCGCTATAAATCGTATGAAGCCAGGTAACCGAGGAATAAATTTCTTTTCATCAACTTTCTGTGCTAGTTCACTGAATGTCCATTTAACAAGCACTTTCTCCATACCTCCAGTTATAACATAATTTCCTGAAAAAATAGTATTCATAGTAATAAAGGGTATTACACAAAAGTTGTGAGTATAGTATAGTTAAATTAACTATTATATAAATAAAAATTAACTGTATCTTTAAATATGGAAAGACCTAACATCTTCAATACATCTCATTTTGTAGATATAATAAAAATTGGTTAGTAAAGAAATTTATTATTATTATTTTACAGAAATTTCTTAAAGGGATAAAAAATTCAAAATCTAGATGTTTCAGTAAAATCAAGTAACAATATGAGCCAATGTGATAATTTAAAGTAGAGTTATGGTAACTTTTAAAATTGATAATTTAATATTAAATATCTCTATTATTTAATATCTCTTTCATTGCAAAGTATGGTAATCAAACAAGATGTATTGATTCTCATAGTTAAAAAACTAAGGTAATGTATATCTCAATCATAATATTGACTTTTATAAACGCAAGTATCACACATTTAAATAAAATACTGTATACCAGATTAAAACGCGATGTATTATTTATATTATTATCACGACGTTTTGGATGCTTTTCAGCAACCGTTCACGTTTTAATCCGGTATACAGTATTATATTTAAATATTTCAATCATTCCACACTATTTAGAACAATAAATAATTGTTTTTAATATTAGTATAAACAACAATGAGCAATATTTTCAGAATACATACCTACATTTGTAAAGGAAACAGCCAGGAGTGGTAAAAAGTGCCAATGCAGGGTTTCTTGTCCCATATTAGAACTATCGAACAGGTTGCCTCTAAGCACAATTGTTCTACCGATTGCATCAGTATATGCTATCATGCCTCGATTGTTAGCTGCTACAGAAATGGCTCTAAATCTTGTGACTGGCCTGAAAATAATAATTATGAATTCTTACTACCTATTTTTTATCATAAGATCCAAACCATTGTTTTGATCTTTTCAATATGAAATATTGAGGCACATTCTACATGTTTGGTATACAAGATATTAAATGTTACTTTTATAATGGGGTCAATGGTCATCAAAGTTTACTATCTCAACTACAACCATACATCAAGCAACTGTGTGCACTGAGGCTCAAGAAATCTCTTGTGTATCAGCAAACATATCATTTGATTTTACATACATAAGACAGATTCACAATCCACTCCTAGCCTTTGCTTTTGGTTTGAATCATAATAATCAGTTAGTATTGCTATTCAGGACAGGGACTGAAACCGTTTAATTTTTTTTTCCAAAATACGTGTCCGACTGAGATACCTAGATATTAGTTTTATAGAGTAATACAAACACACTAAACTTTCTACAGATTTTTTTTTCAGTAACTATGAATTAAAATGAAAGAATATTAACAAAACCCTTTATTATACCTATAAATTAACCGGTATTCAGTCCCTGATTCAAGATATCTGTTACGACCAATATCCCTAGTTCCACAGCTTTTTACTTTGTATATTGGTGACTATGATAATAACATCCAGATACTAAAGCAACTTACGCTATATTTATTTCTGGTTGTATAAGATTTTGTATATAAATTCTACGATTTCCATTAACAATTGCTGCAAACTTTTCTCCTTTGAAAGACCCAATTGCTACGGAAAGTATGTCATTGAGTGGAATTAATGTGTCGGAATAATTTTTTTGCAAAGCTCCAGACTTGATAGAGTATGCTCCAATATAAAACAATTTCCTATTGGGATTCCCAGCTATGACTAAACATTCACTTTCGTTTATAAGGTTGAATGAATATACTGTGCTGTAATTTGGAATTCTTAGTTTCTGAAATAAAGAAAAATCATATAAGACATATAAATTATAAAATATTGCAGCTTGAAAAACAAACCATCACTAATTAAAGTGATGATTTTCAACTATCAATGCTATCTTGTGAGATTATTGTGTCTTCAAAATGCAAAGACAACTTCAAAAGGTCTATGTTATGCTGCTAGATGGCAAGAGTCACTATGTAATTATTAAGAACTTGTACATGTTACAAGAACTTTAAATGGTTTGTGACACTAATGTCAGTTTGGTTTTCAAGGTGCGATGTGAGAAATAAGACTATTATACTACAATGCATGTCAGCTTTCATGTTTTGGTTGTATGCATATTGTGGTTAGCACTGGAGGTCTCAAAAGAATATTATTGTTAGGCAACCTATAGTCTATTTGCCTGTAAAGTAATCAGTGACACAGAAAATGTATCTGCTCCATGCCTCACTAGCAGACTCAGGAATAGGACAATCAAGCAAGAAATTAAAAAGAGATACATAATATTCTTGTAAGATTGTGTAAAGTTTAGTGTGCAGTAAATACTAATCAACTTATACTGTCAAGTATCAGACAGTATGAAAAACTAAAGTTACTTAACAACCTGGAAAAGCCAACAGAGATATCTTAGCATCAGAAATAATTATGGTACTTACAACTTCTCTAAGAACTGCACCATTTTCCCAAGTCCATGTAGTGAGTAGTCCAAGATCAGAACAACCATATAAATTATAGTCCTCATGTTCAGGAAACTCTATGCCCACGAGTGCATTGATGGGAGTTTCCGTTTCTAATGTACGGGTCCAATCCCCAGTTTTGACATTATAAACGCGTAGTATATTTTCAACAATGACAACAACAGACCTAAAAGCAGGAGAAATTTGTAAAAAATATATGTACTTTGTTTATTTAATACAAACGTTGTATACATACTCTTCATCAGGCGAAAATATAGGGCGACGTTCAATGATACTTCTACCAGCTCTTCTTTTAAATATGTAGTTCTTCTGCTTGCTATTAATTTTTACAACCATATTGAAAACCTTTGCAAAAATATACTATAATATAGTTGTTAATATTATTTAAAGTTTACCACATGATCTAACCTCCAAAACTCAACAGTCAAAACATACCAAATGTCAATTGTCAATGACTGTTGTTACAAGTTGTCACTGTCAACAGAACACAAGTGTTGTATTTTTTTATTATAGCACTGTTTTTTATAAAATTATTATTATTATTTATAAAAAAAATCTACACCTTAATCTCCCTTTTTTTTAAACATAGTTCTTATAACAAAAACTATTGATACAATAACGTTTTTACCGTTACATGATATAAATATTCAAATTAAAAATCTTTCCCACAACCCACAAAATGGAGGAAGATTATATTTATTTCGTAAATCGTAATTTACGATTCGGAAAACAATGGAGTATAACTTATTAAGGAACGAAAAACGTAGAATTAATAATTTACGAGGTCAACCGTCGACACTCGACAGCTCGACAGTCGACACGGTCGAGTCAATTGTCAAATGTCAATGTCAAAAATAAGCACGGTGCGCGCATGCCGCATGTAAATATAAAATAATTTATAATTGTTAATCAAAATACAAATTAACCATCGGATTTATCTATTTCAACATTATCCCAACAGTGTCTTATTTTCTATATAAACTCAATTTTGACTGAAATTATGGCAAGTGATTTAGGAGAAGCCGCTCAAATCCAAGTGCGCTTTATTACCAAACAAGAACAGTAAGTTTATATCAGTATTCTTTACTTTGTGGATCATCGAGCAAGATTTTTTTATTATTTATATATTACAGGTATGCTATTCCTGATAGCCCGTTGGCTATTCAAAGTAATGTACAAACAATTGAACTAAGCACACTAGTAAATGGCTTACTCAAAGAATCTAACCCATCTATACAAAAAGCGGTGGACTTTGATTTCTTGATATATGGAGAACTACTGCGTACGTCTGTTGCTGAACATTTGCAAGAAAAAGGTGTATCTACTGAAGAAACATTAGAAATCGAATATATCGAAAGATTTCCTGCTCCAAGCCCCCAGGATTGTTTGATGCATGATGATTGGGTATCAGCTGTTGATACTCATGGAAATTGGTAAGTGAATATTTTAGAAAACATATCTCTCTTTGTATTCCCTAAAATGTATGTAATGAAATATATATTTTATATTATAAAATTACAGCCATACAAAACATAAAAAATATTAGTAGCCCATCTGCAAGCTTCTGATGTTGCAAATGTCAAATCAATTCATAGCAATTAAACAAGCATTCTATCTTCTTTATCAACAAATAGGTCCATCTCTGCATGTACTTTCCATCAGGTGAAATATTAATTAAATAATGTTTAAAATGTTGCAAGTGATCATTCACCTGTTTTCCGATTGTTCTATAAAACCATATTATAATACTTTGTTTTGTAAATAACTTCCAGGATTCTATCAGGTTGCTATGACAATAGTGTTCATATTTGGAATCATAAAGGACAACATAAATTAGCAATACCGGGACATACTTCACCAGTTAAAGCAGTTGCATGGGTTGCCTTTAATGGTGATCAAGCTGTTTTTGTAAGGTAAATAAATGAAATATATTCCTTAAATCAGGGATTGAAACTGATTAACTTTTATTTTCCAAAATATGTGCCCCTGAGAAACCATGACATTTTAGACAGATTTAAAGAGTAAATTAACCATACTATTTTTTTTTAGTATATATGACTAAAAACAAATGAATATTAACAAAAGTCATTATTATTTCAGTTAAACTCCCATGGTAAATTAACTTCCTTCAAATTATATACCTTTTTTTGCATAAATTTTAGGAAACTTAAGGGTTAGATAACTTTATTCTCATAAGAACTTACATTATACAATCTTGGATTGAAAGTCAAAATATGAAATTGGTAGGGTTGCCAAGTAAAATGAGTATATTTGGAAGAAAAATTTCAGTAAATGAAAAAAAAAACAATAAATTTGATCAAATCTCTTTATTTTAAACTAGAAATGTTATTTTATTCAATAATGGTATTATTAAAACAATTAGTGCCAAATCAGTGGAAATAACAAAAAATTGGTAGGTTCCCTAACCTAGCAATTTTTTATACTAATGTATATAGTTCACTAATAATGAGATATAAATTCATTTTTATTGCCTGTCCTATTAGGCACATAGATAATTTTTGATAACTTTAATAATAATTATAAATTTCAGTGGATCCCATGATCAATCTGCAATACTATGGGTTTGGAACGTATCTGGCAACTCAGTAGACAGTGTGGTGACATGTCGAAGCCATGACAAGGGTATTGAATGTCTAGCGGTGTCGGCTGATGCTAAACAGTTTGCTACTGGCAGCTGGGATAACAATGTGTGCCTTTGGAGTGCAAGTAATTATTTATTTTAAATAAATAAGGATGTGTGTGAATGCAGTCATCTAGATAATCCTGATATTTCAACAAGAACAGCTTTCCAATAAGGAAATAAGTATCTTGAATTATTTTATGTCTCACTAATCCAGAAAAGCCAATATTGTTAAATTAATACAACATGACTTGTTGACGCATTTGGTAGAACATCTACCTTGCGCTTCAAATGGTCGCGGGTTCGAATCCCGCCGGTACGACATTTATAATTTTTTGTAAGCATATCTTCCCTCATCTAGTCACTTCGGGCATACAACGGGTGGGAGAAAATTCTGAGTGTGTTACAAAGAAACCGTGAATTGCGTTTCGGTTTCAGACTATGGATTTTCGAATGGTCGAAGAAAAACTAGGTTGAAGGGCATCATTGACTGATCTTTTGTGGCTGGGGTATCACCTAGTGATCAATACCATCAAGTGATCCTCATTCACCAGTTAATCTATTCAGTTCACGTGCCTTTGTAAATACTATCCCTCATTATATAATGGATGAAAATTTTCAGGTTTATCAGATGAAGATAATGTACCAGCAAAAAAGAAAAGTAAACCAGAACAAGGAAAAACAAGAGTAAGTTACTTATTGTACTAAAATTTCTAAAAGAAACCAAGGTTTTATAAGAGAGTTGTAAAAATGTAACTCTACATATTTGAAGATACTTACACTAAATTATGATAATTGTAGAAAATATTTAGTTAGAATATTTAAATATTTAATTCAATGATTATGATGCCGTGTCGAGCCTGTGCAACACCATACCGTTAGACACAAACAGCAAATACTACACTCGGTATCCAATATACTATACAATATAGAAGTGAAAAATAAAACAAAAGTTTAGACAAAGACAATGTATTGTCAATTAGTGACAGCTGTGTTCCAGTTTGCATTCCATTTCATCAATAATATTCATAATATATTACAGGAAGCGTTAACAACTTTGAAAGGTCACAGAGAAGCAGTGTCCGGTGTTCAATGGATGGACTACAACACGGTTGTATCTAGCGGTTGGGACCATCTGATCAAGCTGTGGGATTGTGAACTCGGTGGGATTAAGCAGGAAATTGCTGGTAAGGAATACTATTTCATAATAATATAATAAATAAAGTACTTCCTTGTTTGATTGCCTCCGTAGCTACTAAGCCAATACATAGGTATGTTTTTTTTTTTTTTTAATAATATAGGGAGCAAACGAGCCTGCGGCTCACCTGATGGAAAGTGAACACCGCCGCCCATGAACATCTGCAACACCAGAGGACTTGCAGATGCGTTGCCGGCCTTTAAGATAGGAATAGGCTCTCTTCTTGAAGGTCCCCAAGTCGTACCGGTTCGGAAAAATCGCTGGCGACAACTCATTCCACAATAGCGTTGTGCGTGGTAGAAAATTGCGCATAAAGCGCACAGTGCTAGATTTCCAAGCGTCAAGATGGTATGGGTGGAACTTGGAGTTTTGTCGCGAGGTGCGGTGGTGAAAGTTGGCGGCTGGGATTAATCCGAACAATTCCTCAGAGCACTCACCATGATAGATACGATATGTACATTGCAATTAGCACGGGGGGTCCTGGGATTAAACCTCTGGGGGAACAAAAAACAAAATTCGTTTCGTTTGAGCTGTTTGTATAGAAAAATGATAGTGATACAGACAGAAATGTCTTTTTTATTCACTTTTTATTTCCTTGTTCATCTATCAAGTTTGCTGCACAAGCTCCTACAACATTTGGTACTTCGAACCGGAAAGCGGTCTTGTGGATATTATAAGTTTATAATATTTCGTGTTCTGTGTATGATTATCTCGATGAGTAAAGTAGAAAATAAAGAACTTGTGATTGTTTTTAGGCAATAAGGCGTTCTTTGACGTGGCATGGTCGCCGCTTAACAACAGCATCATTACTGCTTCAGCTGATAGACACATCCGACTCTATGATCCGAGATCTACAGGTAATTTCATGACATAATGCAGTATTTTAAATTATTTGTACTATTTAATTTATTTTATTGTATATTTATCGACCAATAAGTTTAATAAAAAACCAAATCTAATTGATATAAATTAAATAAAAATATAGTATTTTTTAAGTCCCTAAATCTAACAACACAATGTCATAATACATTTGATTATAATAATATTATCATTATAAATATTTGGTGGCCTGATAACAAGACCTTTAAGCCAAGTCTTTTTCGGGCACTATTTTTCACGTATTCATTTTCATGGTATATCAGTAATTACTTTTTTTGAAATTAGAACGCACTCATAAACGTCAAAGTCAAAAGCTTTTTTGCGATATATCGAATTTGAAAAAAGAACACACTCGTGGATGTCAAAGTTTAGACTTAAAGATGCTCTGTCTCTGTTTATTATACCGCAACAGATAGAGATAACAGACAGTGTTTTGTTTCCATCAGATAGCATAGTGAAGACGACGTTCACGTCTCACAGCGGCTGGGTGCAGTCTGTGCGCTGGTCGCCCGCGCGCGACACGCTGTTCCTGTCCGCGGGGTACGACGCGCAGGTCAAACTGTGGGACACTAGGAGGTATTTCCTGATATATTAAATTCGATTTTTGAAATAAACTTTTGTAAAAGTACTTTTGAATAGTGCCGAGACCATTACCATACAAGCCCAAAAGCCCGGCTTGCCCTATTAACATAATAAGAAAAATAATAATGCCCTTAACGTAATTATATAAGTCATATTTAGGTTATTAACACGTATTGCGTTAAAGCCGTCAAGCCGGTCTTTTGGGCTTATATGGTGGTCCCGCCACTGCTTATGAATAGTCAATTTATTGAAGTTGGCACTTTTGGTAAACCAATCTATTAAGTAGGATGGAATTGGCTTCCATAATGTAGTCTATCATTATTCAGTTTGCCAGAAGTAAGCATACAAATGTTTTTTGATTTTGCTACTTTACAGATATTACAAATACCTCCGTATCGGAGTGCTTTCATTCATTCAAACCGTAAAAGCAATATTGAAATAATTGTATTTTTTTTTAGTTTTTGTTTTTTATCTAATTACTGAAAATCTTTCTAAATTTCGAAAGACAAATACTCCTGAAACATAATTTTAACTATATCGGGAGGGCAAAAAAGATGATCAAATATTATTAATATTTTCAGCCCCAAAACACCCCTATACGATTTAACTGGGCACGAAGACAAAGTGCTCTGCTGCAACTGGTCGAACCCAGCGCTCCTCATCAGCGGGTCCTGCGACAATACACTCAGGATATTCAAAGCGAAGCACGCGCTCAACCCGAGTGCTTGACTGAAGTGAAGTGAAGTGCCAGTGATGGGATTCCAGTGTGTGCAAGTGATTGAGATAATATTACTTACGCTAGTAATAGTGATTATTTGTATGGAAATAAATTTGATTGATTTTGTTAGACTATACTGAGTTTTATTACAAGCTAATACCTTTTATCAACAGACTAACAGTTTATATCAATTTCAGTATTTGTAATAATTAGTCAAATTTTAATAATCTACACTAATATTATACAGGCGAAAGATTTGGATGCTTGTAACAAATAAACTCAAAAACTACATTATCAGCGAGTAACATGAGCTATTTTACTAATAATACCGTCAACCGGCAACCCGTTACCTTTGCAAGACCAGTCACTTATCAATTACTTAAAATAGGATAGGATATGAAGGCTGAAATGACAAACTAGATTTTGGTTTTGCTTGTTTTATTTCAATCATTTGCTCTTACAAAATATCAAGTTCAATGCAAAGGAACATGACTCGCCACAATAAAACATGCTTCTTAGTACCATTTTCTTTTATTTTATATATTATTTTAGTTCCATTCAGCATAACTATAAATAATGCGGGTCTAAAATGCTCATAGCACTATATAGAAACTTGCAAACACTTCGTAACAAAATAGGTACATAACTTTCTGTCTTTTCTCTGAGAGAAATTCAATACGGTATTATCATAGTTATGCCGAACCTCACATCATAACACAACGAAGCAACATGTCCCTTAAAAATACTCTTTCTTACCAACAATTTCATCATTTTTTTTTACATTTTATGAAATTTTTATTTTTTGCATTTCGTATTCTAAGCTACCTAACTAATTTTTATCTAAGATACTCGCTAGACTAGTCTGCCGGGTAGAACACCACACTAATAATACACATTGGACAAATACGATCGTATCGACACTTCACGGTATTTTTTTTTTCATCATTTATTTTCTTTTACACTTAGTCAACTACATAACAAAAGAGGTGAAAGCAAACTCTTCAACTGAAACTTACCCATAGTGTTCGCTAGGCTTAGATCTTTCTTAGGGCTAGAGGCAGTTGCGAGCGCACCGCACCGACTTCAGTCCATTCAAATTAAATTATTCAATAAACTAACAAAAAAAAGCTATTCTAGAGTCCGCGAGGTGCGCCCGCGCATCGTGCCGTTTAATCTAGGTCGCTATCCTAACTTAGCGTCGAAACATTTTTTTTGCTATTCTAACCTACCTATTTAAGCCTAAAGCTAAAACTAGCCATCAATTCGTCTGTCCTGTTTCACATTTCACAATTACAAAACGCGCGCTCCCTTAAAGCTAAATGACTTATTTAAAAACATTTACTTCAATTCATCGACATGTTTCATTTATTTGAATCGTTTTGGTATTTAGGAATCGGTTCCTTATTTTTTGTGCTTGTTCTTTCACCGTAACTCCTAACTAACATTCAACGTCACCCATAATCTCATTGTAACGCTTTTAATTTATCACACATGTCAAGAATATTGAAGCGAGTGTAACTAGGAACATCTAAGAATTATCTCCCGAATTCTATTTTAACACAATGTGTGAAAAATGCAACGATATGACAGCCACATTATTTCGTTTTAGTCGTAGTCAAAAATATTGAAATAGCTTTTATTACCCTATAATTATGATTACGGTAAGTTCTCTATTACCTGTAAAGATATCTCATAAAGCACACGCAACTGGTATATTGTAATCACATCGGTGTCAACAAAGCTGAAGGCACTACCGTACAAATTTATTGCTTTCAATGGAAGAAAAAGCTTGAGGAAATAACGCGTGCTGAAATAGGAGCGCTTTTGACGGCATTCTATACGTATCGTGCGACGCTAACCTACCGCGTAAATAACTCCGTCTAGTGCATTTAGGGTATAACTGAAACGAACACAACTACCGTTTAAACGGACACGGGTTCACATCTTATAGACCACTATAACATCAAATAAATATGGGATAGTAGCTTTTTAGACTGTGTAAAAATACGACATCGATTTTAAATGCAAAGTTCAGCGGAAATATCTATCGGAAGACTGCTTTTACAGGAAGCCACTGTATATTTCGAACACTAAAGAAAGTGATCGAATCACTTATCTAAATACCGCACTAAATCAGCGGTTCATTGCACTTAGTGGATTATATTAAAAAAAATGAAAGTCGGTTATAAATCAGTTCAAAAAATTTGGCTCGATCAGCTATTATACGAATATAAAAGTGATCTATGGAGTATTATGACAAATGTTACACTAATAAAAATCTCACTTTTCTTAAGCCTTGGTGAGTTTTCTTCAATGATTCTGATAGCGTCAACTCATTCTGATTAAAGGCAGTCAGCTAAATAATAGAGCGGTATCACTTGATGATCGTAATTTTATAATGTTAAGTATTATATTTTGCAACGACGTTCAGTGCAGTGTATTCATTGTGATATTGTTTTCTCAAAGATCAGACTATTCTGTGCACAATTAGAGACCGTTCGTTGCAATAGAACACTTAAGAAGTTTCTGTAGTCCATATTGACAATAAATCCGTTTTCGTTAGATTCAAAACAATCTCAATTAAAAAAAAAAAAACAAATTACTTCATTGAAATCTACTTCATTCATTCAAAACCTGCTGTTCATCTAATGTCAGTTCCTGTATGGTTAAGTCGTTACACAGGTTTTGAACAAAGAGTCTAAGTCACCATCAGTTAAAATACAGTTAATATCAAACATTTAACTAATCTTCAGTCCCTGAGTTATATAAATATTTCCCTACTTCTTATTCGATTTTAATGATTTGTATACTTTGGTTCTGATGAAACTCTGACGTGCCAAAATAGAATTAAACAGTGGCTATATAGTAGGCTTTTACTCGCACCCATCAACAATGTATATACATGTATATACCCATGTATAATTTATATATATTCAATATAAAAATATCAAATTTCATATAAAGTCATAAAGTGTACCCAAAACCTACGCGATGGTACAAAATGTGTTCGCTCGCACCAAAAGGCGCTCGTACGTTGGATTTCGAATCCTTTACATTTCATAATGTGGAAATCAATCGTGGAATTTTTGATGTTCACTAGTGGAATGTGCCGACCGCCTATATAACAACTACATTTGATTCAGTACATGATTCTCAAAAAAAGGATCACCTCGTTCCAAACATGATTGTTAACATACAAAAATTTGTATAGACTCGTAAAATGTATAAATAGACTTTACATACAACTGCTTATTGCTAATGTTACTATAGCATTCAGTGGCTGGACTACCATACAAGCCCAAAAGTCCGACTTTCCGAATTTAACGAAATACGTCTTTATGTGTAACTTATATAATTACGTAATTATATTAGATATATAATATATATGCCTTATATAATTACGTTAAGGACATTATTATTTGTCTTTTTATGGTCGCAATAATAGGGCAAGCCGGACTTTTGGGCTTGTATGGTAGTCCCGCCACTGATAGCATTCCGACGGGCGTGTCGGCCGACAACGGAGCGCCCGCCTTCGCCAAATCGTACAAAAATCTATCGCGATGTAAGCTACTATGATTGTATGAATAATTTATTAATCAAAACACGGATCAAGAAATAATTATTTGGAAGTTTTACGGTATACATAGATTCAGTCTGTGTTCGGGTTTGGCAACATTGTTTACAATTTCGTTTATTGTGTGGTGTCGTAACATTTTGTATTATTAAATTTAAGTGATATAAAGCTTTATTCGTTTCGTGTTACCCAACATGTACCTTACCATCGCTATTGTCTACTAGGAAAGTGGTAATGCCGCTAAAATTATTAGACGATAATATTAAATATTTTATAGAATGAAAATAAACAGTTCAGGGTAAAATACTCGCATCAATTGTATTTTGGAAGACTGCGCCAGTATGAGTGATTAAATGTAAATAATACTGTATATTTCATAGATTTAGTACCATTTTTCAAACAAAATTACTAAAGCACCATGCCGAACATATCATTAGCATTACATACATACATCGATAATCCCACGTGGTGGTCATAACATCTCTCTAATAGTTGGAACTCTGATATTACAGTTATTGAATGTATTTTAAAAATACACTAGCTTCATGGAAGATTTACAATCCCCGAAATATTTATAAATTATTTCCACGTGTTCTAAACTGATATAAACTTTCCTTTAACACACCTAAGGTTTGTCCTTTGCATATATTTGTTTACATTTGATATGACCTTTTCAACGCCCTCGGAAATTGCTTAATTCAATCAAATAGAAAATAAACTATAAGGAAATCATTCTATTTTAAAACTATATGTACCTATACAATTTGAATACTCTGATTGCACGTTCTGGTTCGATATAAATGTTCTTTTTTTATGAATTTCGTTCTTTTAAATCTTACTATATATGACACAGAAATAAATAAAGAAAAATAATTAATTTGCGAAATAAATTTAAATTTAAAAATTCAATCAATTTATCATACTAAGCTAAAATAAATACCTATCTATCTTAAATAATCGTGTCAACATGTTCAAAATCTGTGTCTAAAATCTTAAATTTAAAAAATTTCATAAAACAATAATAAAACTATAATGTAAAAACACATTTTAAATTGCATCTAATTCTATACATCAAATCCTCTCCCGAGCCGTCAAAAGACCTCATCAAAACATCATGTCACAGCGTTTCAATCGTATAGCATAAAGCCAAGAGACGAAGGCCATTGAGAAAATGAACAGTCGAGGCGAAAGTACCGAATAAAATTAGGCTTAAAATTAAAAGTCGCGCGCGGTTCGGAGCCGCGGGCGTAGCTTTCGATGAAGTCTATAACGGCCGCAAATTAAACTAAAACAAATTAACATTGTAAAAAGTCACAGTTGCTTTGATTTTTGGCTCGTGTACATGGGTTGTTGCATGGCTTATCGTCTACTTGGGAGGCGGGTAAGGTTGGTAGCCCTCATCCGGAGACGCGGCGGTAGAAGCTTGCTCACTCTCCATCGGCATTTGGATCACGGGCGGTGTTGGACCAGCGAAGTACTGGTACGGATGTGATGCAAAGTACTGGAAAAAGAAACCCCCTTCAGTACTCTGTTCGAGCGTAAAACACGACCTGCAGTTCTCGGCTAAAGCAATGTACATTCAACGATTTTATACACTCACGTATACTTCGTTTTCCGGCCTTAAGCTGTCCCAGTTTACCTGGAATACAGAAATCTTCAATGAGATTTATTGTACTTGACTAATTGCCGGTTTTTCTTTGTATAACATAGTAGATGCACGAGCCACTAATCATTTACTATGCTGCCATGATCATATTTTTATATCTTACTCTGATTGCTTGAGCGTTTTATCAAAGTCGGAAATAGCATCCTCTTATATAGTTCGGTTCGGTAAAGGAGCACTTTTGGGTGGTCACAGTAGGGGCTTCAGGCTCTATTGCCCACATTAAGAAATACATACATACATATATAGGTACTCTACAGGGATATGAGATAGGCGTTTTCCTGGGTCTGTTTCGCTATTAAACCTTCTGGACCAAATGTTTTTTTTTACATTCGGAACTCACCCGGGACCTACAGTGAGTGACAAAAGACCATACGCATCGTACCTTTGAAATGAATCGTCGAAATAAGGCAAGGATGGTATTTCTGTAAACAGTAAAACCCGACGTGTGATATATTAACACTGAAGCTTTGAAGATTTATTTGAAAAAAAAATTGGTCAAGCGCATTTCGTGGTGACCGTACCACGGGAATCGCGATCAGAGGTGCGAAAAAGTATTCGTATCGTCGAGCTGTCATTTTTATGAAATTTCAACTGAGATTGACGATTTGAATACTAACTCGATAGTCGTTCGTGCTTTCGTGCTAGGCCCTTAGATCGATATGCGATTCATTACACGCTACTTTATTTTTTTTTCCGGGTAAATTTTCAAAGCCTGAATGTCAAAGCATTACACGTTATTATTTACTTAAAGTAGAATTTTTCTTTTTTTTATGTTAGATTTCGACAGACGAGCATGAGGTTCACTTGATGGTAGGTGATACCTAAGCTACAGAACATCAGTCAATGATGCGCTGTCGACCTCATTACTTCGAGCATTCGGAAATCCATAGACATAGACTAAACCGAAACGCGCAATATGCACTTCACGGTTTTTCCATCTATGAACGGAACTCGTCTGTCGATATCTAACATAAAAAAAGGTGAAATAAATAAATAATTATTATTATTATAATTTATTCAGCTACTCACATATTGGCTAGGCACAGTATCTATGGGTATATGCGTGGCATGCGCCGGGTGCGGTGCATGGTGTGCAGCGTGCGCAGGCGGTATCAGGGCAGCGTATGGGGCCAGCCAGGCCGCTGGATGCGCCGCATGGTGGTGGTGATGCAGTTGCGGGTGGAACGCAGCCATGCCGTACATGCTCGCGCTGCTGCGATACACTCCTGCGCAGTCGCCGCCCCCCGCGCCCGCCACTCCCCCCGCGTACACTCCGCTGACGCTCATAGCCTGGTGTAAGTATATCTATATGTTACTTATTATAAATGTTTTGCATTTGTTAAACTTACTGATTATAATGTTTTAGTGTAATCTATCCGTATATGGTTGGGTTTCTTTGGACATAAATGTTGATTAGGGATAATAATTGAGTTGTATAGAATCAAAGGCGGCTATCTGACATTTTTGTTCCGGCAATCTACAAAAATTAAATAAGTTCTTGTTTAGACTGTTATGACTTCTTATATATTTGGTTTTATCTTGAATTGTTAATATTAATAGATACCTTAAACATGAAATGAATGATACCTAATACAAAAATAAAGGAGAAAAACGTTTTCTTTTTTAAATTGCTAAGAATCAGCAATAAGTGAGATAGCCGCCTTTGATTCTATACGCCTCAATTGTGGTAGCATATTATATTAACGGCCTTATTCATAAACGTATTAAATAAGCTTGATATGGTTAAAGTATGTTTTGTTTCTTTCATTCTGTAGTGTTTTTATATTCGATAGAGCGAGACAAAACATATTTTAACTACATCACGATTATAATACGTTTATTAATAAGGCCGTAAAGCTACAAAAAAATCTCTAAAATGCTAACCTTTAAAAGTTTTTAAGATCACTAAGAGCTTCGTCAACAAAAGACCAATAAAAGATGTCTGAGATTACTAAGAGGTGTCAATTCTAGACCTCCAAGAGTTGTCGAGGCCACTAAAAACTTCATCTAACTCCAATAACAGTTGTCAACTACCTGTATAGAATCGGCGTTATCCCTCCAGCCTCGGATATTGTCGTTCTGCTTATTGTATGATGTCTTCTTCTTATTGCCGCCGTCAGCAAACTTTACTAGCAGAGGTTCCTTGGCGCCCGGTATTGGGTTTCCATTGAACATCTGAAAGCGAAAAATCTTCACTTCATTAAACGTAAAACTTAATCTTCGTTACAGGAAATTGAATCCATATTGTGAAACGAAATCATCCAAACTCAAACACAATGGAATTAATCAAAATCGGTCCAGCGCTTTCAGAAGAGTTCAGTGACATACAAACGTATATATGTTAAGATATGTATAGGATAATCTTTGCAGTTACGCAAATTTTAAGCAAAAATGTTAATTAAGGAAAACTGTGAAGTACCTTTGAGGCTTTATATGACGTGACTATGAATAACATTTGTATGTATTTAACAAGTAAAATCTTTAGCATTACTGATCCGATTCCGAAAATTCTTTGAACATCAGAAAGAAATACTATTCCTAATTAAAAAATGAACGTTAATTATGTATTGAGCAGATACTTTTCTATGTCTACTTACTGGATCATTTAGTATCTTTACAGACAAGTAAAGAGTAAGTGATCAGTATTCTGCACCATGCTTGAGCGCATTTCTCGGGATTCGAACCCGGTGCATATCTCTGAACAAAAGCAGTTCTATACCATATTTGGAATTTATATAATGATTTCCATGTAGTCCTGAAAGAACTACTGCAAGAGTTGAAATTAATACAAAGCGAATATGCGAAAACTTCGTAAAAGCGAGATGTTTCGTTTTTACATTTTGTCAGTGAATAAATTCAACTGCGTTCCCATTGCATATGACCGTGGAAATAAGAAAACTATATCTGTCCAAGAATAACGTATGTTTCTCTTTTATGGAATGTAACAAAGACCATAAATTTCAGCCTAAAGATTTAGGAACAAAGCAGTCTTTGGAATACGGCCAAGTATGAGTTAAAGTAAAATGGATTGCGCGCTACGTCGTTGGCTAGACATACATTAAAGTGGAAATTAAATTATGACTGAATATGTTATTTTTAAGCCTTAGCCTGTAGATAATATGACGGCCTTACGTTTACTATACCAAGAATTAGGGGCCGGCCCCACGAACGAGAGAATCGCGGCGATATTTTCGTCGTGCCACGTATTTCTATACGCTCTCACATCACTGTGTGTTGTGCGCCGTGTTGATTGAGAAGCTTCAAGAGAAGCTCGTGAAGATTGCTTCTTAAGCTCGTGGGCCCAAGTACGAACCGCTTGCGACAAAGTATACGTAAGGGACGGAGGTAGTTTTATCGGAATCGCAGTTTCAAAATTTGGTTTATCGAAACCGGAATCGGAGGCAGAGGCAAAAGAGAGATGTGTGATAAATAAAGTTACAAACATTATTCATTCATTTCAGTCCAAAAACAAAACACGTTCCTGGCTGTTGTAAATAAAAATTAACGAATTTTCTTAAATTTTAAACATTAGAAAATTAAATTAAATGGCGCTGACCACGGCCACCGCTGCCGCGGCCGCTATGCTTCAACTTCCGATTATAATCTCGGATTCAAATTTATCGGAACCGAAATTAGAAACGAAGCCGAAGGTGCAAAATCAATCGGAAGATCCGACCTTTCGGAACCGGAATCGGAAAAAAATCGGTCCCGTAGTTTCTGAGTTAAATCGTAACAAACAAACAAAAAAATCAATAAATTGAACACTTCAGAAACTTCTTAGCGTACTAAATTATAGTTTAGTTACATCTAAAGTAAGAAATTACTTGTATGATCTGCTCGCATTTCTCCCTAGATTCCATCCTTGCGAACCCAACTCCCTTGCTGTGCCCATGAGTGTCGCGCAGGATCCTTGTAGAGACAACTTGGCCAAATTTGGCCAACAGTTGGTCCACGTCGTTCTCTTTGAAGTGTGGCGGCAAGTTGGCCATATACAGGTTTGTGGGATCTTGCTCTTGCTGCTGTAAAATGCGAGGAAAACCGTTCAAGCAACCATTTGTTTGATTTATTTATATTTTATGTAATATACTTCTTAAATTTAAAAAGGTTTAATTCAGAATTTTTAAAAATGTACGTTTAAACTCTTACTTTTATATCTTAAGATACTGTAAAGTTAAATTTGTATACCAAAATTTATTTTTAGTACCTATATTTTTTAAATGGAAATTTGGATACTTTTTTTAATACTATTAGAGGAAATTTTCAAAATTTCAATTAGTTAATAATATTAGTTAAAATTGAATATTAGCTTGAAGCCCGCATATTATCTAGACGCGAAAGCCAACACTGAGGTAGATCAGCAGATTTTATCTAATGTGCTATACGTTATTGTTAGTACGTTACATGTAAACGATATGGGCATATACATCAGCATAGTTATGAAGCTAGTTAAAAGTCGCATACACACTAATTTAATATCGAAAGCATAGAATTACCCAGAGCCCGGTAGCGAATTACATTGTTATAACGCTTAAGCAAACCACATAGTACAGAAGTAGGATGAAACAATGTTGAAGTTAGTAAAGTAAGCGAGTTTGCGCCGAATTTGCGTACCACTGAAAGGATCGTAAATACTTACAAAATATTTAAGTTTTTCTGTCAGTTTACGTTGATACCAATTAATCGCTTGGGATGAAATCACTAAATGAACTGTCAAATTAAATACATACTTCGATTTAATATGGGGCACCTTGATCGCCAATAGATTGAACTCTGGACTTGCAATGAACTAGACAGAATCTATATCAAGATTTTATTAATCGTGATCCCAAAAGTATTGAACAGGCTTCTGTTGCTACAAGCCATGAGTCTTTATAATATATAGTCTAGCAAACGATATGAATATTTTACTTCGAAAGGCTCAATTATAAAATAGCACTTTCCCACAGTAAATACTAAAGCTATAGTAAATGGTAGAAGGAATGTGGTTTGGATAGGAAAGTCAGGTACGTTTGAGATTAAATTCTCAACTTCGTTTAAAGTTATGCTCGCATAAACTCGCAATGCATAAGATTTTATCATTCGTAATAAATTATTTTGCTTGTATCGAAATAAAGTTGAAATTCGAATGAACAATGATTAAGTATTAAGTAATTAAAACAGAATGGATATTTTATAAAGTCTTAGCTGTGGCGTAGCGGTGGGGGGCGGAGAGTGCGATCCGCCCCGGGCGACATTTTGGCGGGGGCGGCACTTCACAGGTAACGGTAAAAAAATTACATCCTTCAACGTTTTTTTCGATATTTTTTTGTTGTTGTTAGTACTACCGTAATGACAGAGTTTCTCTTTAGGTTCGTGCTATTCAATAAGAGTATCATATTTACCATGCCCAAAATTTTTTATAATCATTTTCAAAAATAAGGGGGCGGCAAATTAGGAAGCCGCACCGGGCGCTAGTGACTTATGCTACGCCACTGAGTCTTAGTAGTGATCGAATGGGCATTATTAGGATGTCAGGAAGGAGCAGGCGGTTAGTCATAATAGTATATTACTTGCATGCACAACGTACACGGTTCAGTCTACGCAGGAACCAGATACCCACTTTCGCCATCTGGGCCTGAACACCTTTGGCCTGTAATCCTTTAACGGCAGCTTCCGCCGACGCGATGTTCTCAAAATCTACAAAACCGTAACCTGTGGAAACACAATGAGATAATATGACGTGTCGACGATTAGAGATGGCCAAATTATAATTTCGCGTGAAACAATGTACGATTCATGCTCGATCGAGAAAAGTATTTTAGAAAACAATGCAATCCAATGCGTAGATAAATGAGCAGAGATTTTGTTAAATGAAACAAAACTAGAATGAGCGATTAGTGCATATTGTTTAACAGCGAAAAACGTGTTCAATTGTGACGGTGCGGTTATATAATGAAAACTATTTAAATGATTATAAAAATTAAGTAAATAAATATAATATAATATGATAAAATGGAAACTAATCTCGTGCATATATTGGAAAAAAATTCTCACCACATAGATGATTTAGTATAATGAGGTATATGGTAGTCTAGAAAATATTAATATAATTCAGTTTCGGGTATATTAGCTAGTGTAGGTATTTAATTATAATTTTGAATACAGTACATACATACGTGAAGTTATACATAGATAGGTAACTAGAAAATTGCAGTATAGATTTGATATCTTTGATTGTGTTAAATGTTTACTTGAATGAATTTTGTTTACCTTTACATTTATTTGTATTTTTATCCAATATTGCTTTCGTCGATATAATGTTGCCATACCTGAAAAAAGAATTGATTTTAAAAAAATATAATTATACATTATTATCTGTTTATCTACTCTAAGGCCCGTATTCCAAAACATGATAATTTTCAGGTATTTTTTTTTTAAATATACAAAGAACGATCATTTGACTGCGTTTCCCCTGATGGAAAGTGACAACACAGTCTAGGACGGTGCATCTAGTTTAAAGACTTGTCAGACCATTTTTTTCTCTGTAGAAATTTGACATTCTGACAAAAAAAAATTAATTTATTGCATTATCATGGATACTTGTTTTTCAGTCAGGACCACTCTGCCAGTTCTCAAGAATATTTCGACTTGAGTAACATGGAATTACTCATGACTAAAGTAAACTTTACATTCACAAGATAAATTGATTTCCATAACTAGTTTTGTCCAATCAATAGCATCTGCTATAATGTGTGCAAACATGATACCGGAATACATAAATAGGGTGCAAATTAGATTTTAGATAGTTGCTTCTATACAAAAGCTACACAGCTGTGTGGCTAAATCCATAATACCGTATGTTTTAAGCTGTTTTATTTGAAACAACAAAAGTGGGTATAATGTTTGGTTTATTGTCTGTAAATAAATGTCAATAGTATTAGCGAAAAACAAGGATTCAATTTACTTACAATAGTAACAAAACATGTACCGCTTTTGGCAATTAAAGATAATTTGATCTAAGATATTGCTGCTTCATAGTGGCGGTTTTACCAGCAGGCTGAGCAGGCTTGAGCCTAGGGCGGCAAATTTTAGGGGCGGCAAATTTGGGGATCAATTTTCTTTTTACATGCTTTATAGAAATCAATTCTGAAAAAAAGTTTTTATGATGTCTTACAGAGAGTTTAACGATTAATTTTCTCTCTTCCCTTTCATTACAAACAACAGCAATAGACAAAGAATAGAGGTAACAGCCTATACCTTGGAAACATTGATATAGTACTCGTAGCACACTACATAGTAGTGCCAATGCTTGGAAATATGTAAATTCGCCACTGCAGCTCCAATGAAGTTATCTACTCTTTGGCTTCCTAACAAAAGTTGAAGATAAGATTTGCCACAAACTCGTTAATTGTCCACTTGTTGATAACTACAGCTTAAGAAAGTGATTCGACTTACATTTGGCACATTTGAACGAGATCCTTATCCGTGGTGTTTTGATTGAGGCCTCGAATGTAGAGGTTAGTACGGCTGAGTTGTTCCCCAGTGGCTCCTGTGGTCGATGTGGAAGATGCCGGTGGTGGGGGGGCGGTACTGAGGCTCGTTGAGCGCGTTCCGCCAGCCGAATTAGATGACGAGCTCGATGCTGTGTTCGCGGGAGACGCGGCGGTTGGAACGCGCGTTCCACCCGCTCCACAACCGCCCGACATCCCAATTCCCGAGTACTGTAAATAGAAACCCGAATTACGTTATGTTGGAAACATTTGTTATATATATAAGATTATTTATTGGTTTTTGGGTAACATTATTATAAGGTGGTTTGTAGTTTGGACGAATAGTATTTCGCCTATTTGATATACATATATAGTCAGTCAAAAGAACGTAACCGTAACCGTATTTGCTATTTTCATAAACGCGGAAGTTAAAAAATAAACAAAAGAAACACATTTTTAGGTACTGTCAAGATTACATTTTTTTTTAACTCCGGCCTTTTAATAACCTGTACTAAGTAATTCAAAAAAAAAATTGGTGGTTTAGATAAAATAAAAATAACTCAAAGACCCAAGCACGTATACAAAAAGTTACGAAAAAGCATTCGTATGGTCAATCTGGTATTCAATTTCAATCAATTTCTCATTCAAATGACAGTTTGACTATTCACTATACCAATACCTTTTTGCAAATTGTTTGTGCTTGGGCCTCAGAAAAGCAATGAGTAAAAAGTAAAAGCAAAAAGCCGCATTGCAATAATCCTATGATAATCGAGTGTTTAGCGATAATGCGTACGTAAGACGAGTAAATGAGCAATTTCACCGTATTCACGCACAAGTTCATGAAACGAGTATAACAAGGGTTGGGTGACTTCATTGAAAATAACTGCTCTCATAGTGGCGTGTTAAGACGCACGCCATTAGTTATTCAGCTGGGTATAATGAATAGGGCGGGTTATAGGGCTGCCGATTGTCATAAAATATGCCGCAAATTGAAGAAGTTTTATAGCCTCACACCCCTGAATGTACTTAATAAGTTTGTAGTTTATAAGGTTTTAGAAAATAATCGTGAATTGATTCTGAATAGTGTTTTAAATTATGTCAAAAAATGTAAAATTATATGGTAAATAATTCTGCCTAAAATATTATAGTTATATCTACTTGTCAATGATGAAGAAATAATTATTGATTACATTTTACATGACGACGGGTAGGTTAGACCTAATTGTTTTCTAAGAATTTAAAATTAAGAAAACAAAACTAGTCTCAGCGAATAGACTCATGCAGAAGTTTCCCAAATGTATAATAACTACAAACTGGTATAACACTCTTGCTTATACATTTATAAATCAACAATTTTTGGGTGTCTTTATGCTTATTATGCTAACTATTAAAACTAATTTAAGTTTTTAAATATCGAATACTATAATCTATGCCAATATTATTTTTAATTAAGTTTATTTTTCTTTAATTTTTGTTTTCTAAAGCTGTTTAAGATAATGGTTCTAAATGTGTGTAATGTGTTTTTTTTGTTTTTTAATTTCTTGCATACATTTTTATGTATACTCATTTTTAGGTCTCTTTTAATGGTATATGGTATCTAGGTCATTCTGTTTATTATTATTTTTTGTAATTAAATGGCAATATTTTCTGTGTTTTAATGAAGCAACCCTAGAGGGTAATAAGCGCATACCGATTCTGAGCACGCCTATAATCGACTTGCAGGTCTTATGGACCGAACAGGAGGAGCCAACGGTATAGAGCTACACTCAGTTTGGACTTTGGACAGTTAATGCACATAGCACTGTCTATACTTATACTATATAATATATAATAATATTATAAAAAGGGAAGATTTGTATTTTCGATTTTTTGTAATTTTGTATGTTATGAATAAACTCAAAAACTACTGGACCGATTTTGAAAATTCTTTCACCAATAAAAAGCTACATTATCAGCAAGTAACATAGACTTTTGATGTTTTGTGTATAGTACATCTACATTGCACCCGTGTGAAGCCGGGGCGCGTTGCTAGTATTCTATAAAAAGCAAATGGAGGTTTGTTATTGCCTATGGTCACGATACAATATATCGCTTGATTTATGTACCATTCTGATTGTCCAATATTGTTTATATTTGAATAATTTGAAACGCATTTTGAATAGATGTTTTAGTTTCGATGTTTTTTCTTCATTTTGTAATTATTTTTATTAGATCACAGTTTTAGAATAAAACTATTACATCTTTCCACAGTTTCCACAAAGTTTTATTCTAAAACTTAATAAATATTATCTTCTCTCTTGCGTTTTATCCGTGCTCTTTGAAAATTAACAACTCAAAAATACTTGTCAAAGTTTACTTGATTAAAATATATTTAAATTAGAATTCTTAGTAAGCAAAAATGCATTTACCTAGATTATACATATCGTTCCACACAAACTAAATCATTACTAAGATATAAGATTTCGACCCCGATCGGTCAAAACTCAAGAATAACATGTATATTTAAAACTAGGCTCGTAGTTTTAACACTAGTTATATCGCTTTGACATAAATATATTTTGATACCTTGAATCGATTTTAACTTAAGTTGCCTTTCATCTTTAAAATCAAAGGCGACGACATGTTATAAGTATTAGTGCTATTTGCATGAAGTTAACATATTAAACGCATAAAGTGCGCGTGTCTCGAGCGGAGAGATAACTTGCTTGCAAATTGTTACTTAAGAGTTATAAGTTACTTGTACTCTGCGTCTAATTACTTTCGCTGTATGTTTAACTTGAACGGTAGTTGGAGTTAAGTGAAGATGATATCGCGTATAATTTATTTACATAATATAGCATACTAGCTTCTGCCCGCGACTTCGTCTGCGTAGAATTAGTACTACGGGTAGTTTATTTCTTATCCGAGCAATTTTTTCATCAATCTCCTTACTATTTTAATATTCTGATCGCGGCTATATAATATACCTATCATTTACATATTAATACATATACGTATAGTAAATATATTAATAGATTTGGTTGGACTTCCTTGCGAACTTTCATCCCCTATTTCATCCCTACATAGGTCGAAATTTCAAAAACGCAAGAACAAATATTTATTTATATCTTATCAAGTGCCTAAATACTACGTTTCATAGTATCATCTTCGATATCTAACGAACTTCCATACAATTTTTCATCCCCTATTTCAACCCTTCCAAGTCTATATTTCGCGATAAATTTCAACAAAATCGGTTCAGTGGTTTAGGCGTGAAAGCGTAACAGACAGACAGACAGAGTTACTTTCGCATTTATAATATTAAGTAGGGAGTAGGGAAGTAGGGATAATAAGCCGTAGAACGAAAGCCGTGGCAGAAGAATGAGACACATTGAATTGAAGATGTAAGCTAGGCTATAAATAAATAAAATTGGGATGATAAGAGTCTACGTCCAGAAATGGTTGTGATCAAAAGGCAATTGAAAAAATTATGGCTCTTCTCAGCTTTTAGCGTGCTCATTTAAATACTTCTATACTTATATTATAAAGAGGAAAGATTTGTTTGTTTGTTATCATTTAACTCAAAAACTACTCGACTGATGTTAAAAATTGCTATATTTATTTCTAGAAATAATTAGGGATCCCTGCTAAAACTTGAATAATGTAACCCAAAGTGTAAAAAGTTGGTTGTAGGGAGTAATCTCTTGATCTGAACCGATTTTAAAAATTCTTTCAACAATAGAAAGTTACATTATCATCGAGTAACATAGGTTATATTTTTTGTGTTTTTAGTAGATCTTCATTGCACCCGTGAGAAGCCGGGGCGTATTACTAGTATCTAATACAATTAAGTGTGTTTTATTAGACTATATATGTACACTGAATATAATTACAGAAATATTATAAGGGTGGATGTCCAATCCAATACCCAGCATACGTTGTGGTAACTACATTAACGTCACTGTTTTTCAGTGGGTTTTACAACTGTCGGATAGATTGCATAATATGTCTTCTTGTGAGACTTTATTATTGATTTTAATAATTTTAATTAATTATTCTTTAGCTCATATTTCAGAGTTGACTACGTTCTCTTAAACGTTGTTGAGTATAGAGTTCACTTAATAAATAAAGAAGTATGAAGCTTTCAGTCTTATTCTAATTACATTATTAATTATCTTTAGAATTTAGACCGTACGAAACAATTTATTGTCTCGCAGACTCTGTACGCTGTATTTAGCTTTAAGTAGCTAGGTACTTGTTTACTCATATTGAATGTTTGCAAATTCATTCAACCGCTGTTATAGCGCTTTTCACTTTAAATATTATTTAAATTTCGATCGATCAAGTTGATATTAGTAAAAAGCAAGTTCGTAAGAAATTGTGTTATTTCAAACTGTAGTAGGACATATATTAATAATAAATTGAACACGTAATTGCCTCCTTATTTCAAGGAATTCAATTGAAACTTCATCAAAGAATTTATTGTGTATATTGTCAACAGTTTTCAATAGAGATTCAGCTGGGAAATCTTTGAGAGTAATTCTTTTACTGACGCAATGCTTTTCTTAATAAGAAAATGTTTTTTTAAGCGAATGGAAATCAACATAGTATTGAGGCTGTTTATTTCTAATGTTTCTAAAAAGTTCATTGAGAGTATACTACATTATTGTCAATTGATTTAAATGTAGACATTAAAAAAAAACAACGTAAGTTAATTTTTATGGTATGCTTTCAAAATTGCAATAAGTATGAATGACTAGAGGCTACTACGGCAGAACACAAAATTATTATTTATTTATTTATTTACACTTCATTTCATAATACATTTAAACATAGACAAACAGAAACAAACCACTGTAGCGTGAAAATGGCGGCCTTATCACTAAGCAGTGGTTTCTTTCAGGCAACCAATTGCGTGAAAGAACAAAATTCCAAATTAGGAAGTGACACAGAAAATGACATCTAAATAATAAAATTGTATACGTAATTAAATAAAGGCAATTCCTAACTGGCGTCTTGCAGAGAACATTAATATTTTAAATTACTCAGACCACATCAGTCACATTTAATTTAATTTCTTCAATATTACTCTCCTAAGTTCTCAGACTAAGTTGCAATTGAACAGGTTCATCCCACTTGAGACAAGCTTCTCGTAATCGAATTTAAAAACTTTACGAATGACAGCAACATTTAAAACTATGAAGTACTCGGGTTTGTAACTCTGCTATTATATTATTTAATATTCTTTGGCAACGAGTACGCTTTACTTTGGAAGAAAATGTAAAAGTCAAAAAAACCAATTAAATGTTTTGTGAATTATTATACCTTACAATGACACCAGCTGCTACGGATGCTCTCAATTTATATCAGGATACTAATAGGTAATTTTAAAAAGTGTGTTTTGATGGCATTTTAGAGTGATGACGGCACTTTCAATCAGAATATATGGGACGAGTGACAGGAAGGAAATAACCTCGACAAGTATTCATCAGTTTGCAAACACCTCTCAAACTTTTGATGCGTTATTCGACGAAATATTAAAGGAAAATTCGAAGAAAGATGACGCTTACGCTCTTCCCAATTACCTGTTGGGAAAATTCATGAAAATTTTAACGACAGGATATTCCAAGTTTGAAATGATTTAGAAGTTCTTCGAAAGAAAATGCTGGGACCTATTCCTCGCAAAGCTCACACAAAAATAAGAAAACTTTCTTAGATCAATTTTAAAGTTGTATACCTACGTTTCAAGGCATGTCTTACTAGAAAACCTGAGATGGTAAAAAGACAATATACATTTCAAAAGCTACGAACAAATCGCATTAGAAGTTCCACTTAGCGCTCGGAAAAAACCACGACATTCCTCTGAATAAGTTATAACTTTGAAGTCAAAGACTTAGTTCTTCATTTAGAGTGAAATAAATGGAGTATAGTGTTTTCGTAGGCTATTAAGTGAGGGCCCTACAATACCTGAAGCTAAGAGTGGGGTGACAGGGCACAGTTTGTACCGAGACAAGGGTTCCGACAAGGGCCCTTATGCCGTTTGAAGGATTTTATCACCGCTCACGAAGGGTGCACGTCGCAAATGAAGACTAATTCGTGTGTTAAAACGAACACGTGACTTAAGAGTTCATTTTGAGTCAGTTAAAGAGTGTGAATGCCTTGAGTTATTTGATTAATATTTTCCAGCGTAATTACAGCTTTTACTATACATGTTACATGGTATAGAGATGTTATTCATTGTTATATGGGTTTTCACCAAGGGAACGATTGTATTTCTTCCAAACGTATGATAATACTAGATGGCCGCAGTGCTAACCATAAACTTCGCAGCGTTATATTGAAGCGGATTTAACAATATTTCCAAAATTTTGGTATTTAAAAAAAATATGTAAGCCAAAAATGAAAATTCGGGCTTCGACAAAATCTCAATAGCTTGGTAAAGTTTATTTATTTAGACACGAAAGTTCAGATCGGTCAAGCGGTTGTTGATATCTGCTCACAAACACAAAAGTTTCACTCACTCCGCTCCAATGATATTAACGAAGATAATCTTAAATTCAAATATAACTTAATCAGGGAAAGTTTTAAAAGAACTGACGGCCTCGTTGGCGGGTTCGACAGAACACCTGCCGTGCGCATCAATGAGTCGTGGGCTCAAATCCCACTATATCCCAATCCCAAATACCACACGTTTATAATTTTCTGTAAGTTGGTTTTCCCCACGCCTGGTAAATTCGGGTATTGAATGGGTGGGAGGAATATCGAAATTCCGACCGGGTAATGAACCACCGTTCATAGATGGAAAAACCGTGAAGTGCATATTGCGTGTTTCGTTAAACAGTAGTTATATCTTACGATAAATATATGTAATCAAAGCTAAATACAATCTATGATGAAGGCGGCTGATTGGTACAGTACAAATAACAGACATTTGTGGTTGAAACAAAACCGCAAGATGTCTGTGGGAATGTACATTTTGCAAATGACGCAATATAGCCGAATCGTATAAGAGAATTCCCATGTACGAACATTCAGAACTGAACATTTTAAAGATCACTTTAATGTATTGTTTTCAATTTAATCGAAATTTATACTTACAATATGAAGAGGAAATATCCCGAGGAATTGACTTGACTGGAGGATTCCAGTGAAGTCAATTCCTGAAGTTGGGGATCCAAGGAAAACGAAAGCGTGGTCGTCCTAAACAGACTTGGCGACGGACTGTCATTGCAGAGGCGAAGGCCATTGGGAAGATTTGTAGCGAGATAAAACGAAAGCTTGGTCGTCCTAAACAGACTTGGCGACGGACTGTCATTGCAGAGGCGAAGGCCATTGGGAAGATTTGTAGCGA
Organism: Anthocharis cardamines; assembly: GCA_905404175.1. Lineage (NCBI taxonomy): Eukaryota > Metazoa > Arthropoda > Insecta > Lepidoptera > Pieridae > Anthocharis > Anthocharis cardamines. Next base: position 2,600,810 of record FR989950.1, on the reverse strand, counting down.
GATAAAACGAAAGCGTGGTCGTCCTAAACAGACTTGGCGACGGACTGTCATTGCAGAGGCGAAGGCCATTGGGAAGACTTGAAGCGAAATAAAGAGCGTAGCAGAACGGGCTGGCGGAACACTCTGGATGCCCTCGGTCCCATTTAGGAGATATAGGACCTTAAGTCAATATAAAGAGGAAAGTTTTGTTTGTTTCTTGGTTACGATTTAACTCGAAAACTACTCGACCCATTTTAAAAATTCTGTCGCCAATGGAAAGCTACATTATCAGCGAGTAACATAGACAGTCTATATTGCACCCGTGCGAAGCCGGGGCGGATCACTAGTACTGTATATAATAGTGAAATATTAATTATCATTACTATTTATTTTTGTTCCATTTGCAACTACTGTGTTAGTTACGAGATTTATGCCTTCGCAATATTCACTATCACACAAACCATCTTCCTTTGACATATTATCTATTTCATCATCTGAATGGAAATTCCACTGAATCCATTCATTGAAATCGAAATCCAGATGTAATGAAAATATGTTCGAAACTGAATCTGTATCTAATATTTACTAGCTACAATTCGGCTTGATATAGTGGAAATATGTTTTGTTTCTTTCGTTCTGTAGTCTTTTTATATTTGATAGAGCGAGACAAAACATATTTTAACTATATCAAAAAGCATTATATCTATAGTATTATACTATGTTATATAATAGCATTATATCTATATATATTATACTATTTTATCTATATATTTTTTCAAGCTTATTACGTTCATGAATAAGGCCGATTAACTACTGAACGTAGCTGTGACGTCACTCGGGAGGAAGTGGAGAGGATGAGAACACTTAACATTCAACAGTTGGTTCCGTCGATACAGAAGCGCGTATGTGCTTACGTCACATTTTATTAAGGTTTGCTATATTGTGAATTTACGGGTCCTTAGTGTGGCGTACCGTCTCATGAAGAGTATCATGACAACATCTGAAATTAACTAGAGCATTTTAGTGATTTAAGTTTGACGTCCTCCGTGGCTCAGTGGTAAGTGCGATGCGAGTGCACCGGAGGTCCTTGGTTCGAATCCCGGGAAAAAATAAAAAAAAAATCCGATGCTCCATTAGGGGACTCGGTGAATTCACTTTAGTGTGAGGTGGGTCATACTATGTTTCTATGTGTTATTGTTTGAAGCAATGTCGTGTAGCATAGTATAAGTAAAGTAAAAAATCCGAAACCCGTCAATTTGTACTTTTATTTTTTATTAGGTAACTAAAAGGTTGTAAAGGAACCCTAGGTGCTTTTGGTATTAGAATAATAATTAATTAAAATATTTGCAGATAAGAATTTGTGTCTAAAACGTTTGCTATTGACGGAGGAGCTCAACGCAATGAAACACAAATCCCACTCAATCTATTAAAATTGATCACTCCATTTGTTTTATCGTCGACTTGATCTGAGTATCTGTAAATCTCAGTACTATTGGATACATATTTTATAGGCGAGTTTAGGCTTGTGAAAGTACCTACTGTTGACATCGCTTTGAAAATTATGGATTTTTTTTTGCTGAAATATTTTGTTTTATGTTTTTTAACAATAAGTATGCGCATATAAAAACTGAGGACTTGCTGAAAATCAGTGCTGTGCATATCCTGGTTGTCAGCTTTATGCTGAGCAGGATGCCTTTTGTTACGGCAAATTATTTAAGCTTAGTTTTGATGTTGTTGAAAACAAACAGAAACATAATTATAACATACATATAATAGTACATACCTATAAAAATCTCGTGTCGACCGTTTTTTATAAAATTAATATGTATATTTGGTAGTTATGAGAATGGGTCGTGAAGTATATTTTATACCGCTAGGTGATTAGGGTGTACCTATCCAGAATTTATTTTTTGACAAAAAATTGATTTGGTCTCGATGCTTCTGTTTATCATATTGTGTGAAAAAAAAAAGAATTAAGTACAATAACACAATAATTTCACTGGTTCCAGTTTAGTTATTAAAACAAACAATACAGTACAATATCCGAAAATCGTGACTTTCAATATGCACATTAGTTAAACGCTACCGAAAAAATACTTCCCATATCCCAGTAAATTTAAATATAGGCCCAGCCTGCGTCACTCAAACATTACCATAATTCAACAAAAAACACCCGCTTTCCGAACGGCAAAAAGAATTCTTTTTTAGCGCGATCGGACCCTCGCATACACAATATGTGTCCATGACCGTTCTGTTCGTACATAAATATGTGATTCGGAGGTTAACTTTTTATACATCAGAAGAGGCAGGCTTTTAAAAAAATATTTTTTTATGTTAGATATCGACAGACGAGCATGAAGTTCACTTGATGGTAGGTGACAGTTGACACCTCAGCCACAGGACATCAATCAATGATGCGCTGTCGACCTTCTTTTTACTTCGAGCATTCGGAAGTCCATACACTGAAACTGAAACGTGCAATATGCACTTCACGGTTTTTCCATCTATGAACGGTGGTTCGTTACCCGGTCGGAATTTCGGTATTCTTCCCAACCGTTCAATGTCCGAAGATACCAGACTTGGAGAAGACATGATTACAGAAAATTATAAGCATGTCGTCCCGGTGGGATTCGAACCCACGAATTATCGATATCGGCAGGTGTTCTACAGAACGCGCCAACGAGCCCGTCAAAATTATTATATTTTATTACTTCTATTTTCTCGGAATTAGTGCTTGTTCTTATTCTCTATGTAATGTCAATGCTGGTTGATCGTGTCCTCACGTTTTTTAGTCTTCAACAATCTTCCACACTAAGGGTTGGGTGAATTTGAAAATGAAACTCTTTTACCAGATAAAATTACGTCTTATTAAAGCATTTCTAATTAGATGTCTAAAACTCATATTAAAAAACCACCAAAATTATCATGGACTGTTTCTAAGTGGTAAAAGAAAACAAAACCACGAGCCTGTTATAATATCGTTGTCAATTTACAACACCCGCAAATGTTTCAAACAGGATGAGAATATCAAATCATCCGTGGGTATCTCAACGGTCCTTGTACAGAAATTGTAGAAAACGGTCCCAAACTAAGTAGCTCCTCGCACAGAAGATAAGTAGAAAAATCAACTGACAATAATTTAAAGACACCACAATAAATATAACATTAAATCTAGAACGATAGGGAAACCCAACTATGTGTTAGCTGGTTGTCCCGAGGGGCAAGGGTCTTTCACCTTCCGCCGTGGCAGAAATAAATCTAATTCTTCGGATGACAGATATCAGCAAGTCTTGTTTATTTATACTTTCACCCCAACAAGGGTCACATATGTGCAACGTGCCCTACCATATTGTACTAAAATAAACTGTTATGCTCGTGTCAATAAACGTTTGAGAGGTTGTTACGAATCCATTTCCTTATCCAGGAATAGATTGTTATAAGGAGTAATAACATGAACATTGTTTACGATCACAAAGAAGTTAAGGCAAATTTGTACTTTATAACTTTTAAACACACCTAACGAAAGTTGTTGGTTTTGCGATACAATCTTTGTGTTTCGTGTTTAAATATTGGCAATAATCGTATCAAGGTGAGGTTGCTAGTGATTGAACTTACGATTTCACTGAAATTTTCAACGATTATGAAACTAGATTTGTTCTAAATCGCGTCCGCAGAAGACTTCCTAAGATTTTTGTGACTGGCTTTACATCAAGCTAGTATGAGTATAACTTTGGTTAAGTGCCATAATATCTTTGGAAAAATCTATAGGTACTAAATATATGAATTCAGATCAGCAAGAGCTCAGAATATAAACATTAGAAAGCTTCAGCAAGTAAATCGTTGATCCCAAGCTAGGCTCAAACTGTGATTTCCGACTTTAAAGTCCTTCAAAAACCTTGTGACATTTACAAACTTTGTCCCATAAATCAATCTCACCTAAACTAAAAAATGGCTTTAAAAGCTATAACATGTGGCAAAAAGGGTAGTTCTAAAAGATATTTATATCGTTAATCCATCAGACCCCGAAATATTATCTGGAAGAAAGTCGAATGTATTATATTTAGGGACCCATAATACGGATTACGCCATTTGGACACACACGCGAGTGAATTAAGCACTTATGGTGCTCTTTGCGATAAAAAAGTGTTCCTTTCACCAAAAAAGTATCATCTATTAAGAAATTGTTGCTTAAGTTGTAGGGTTGCCTACCAAAAAGAAATGTTTAGTTTTTAAATTGTGGATTATTTTTTTTAGCCTTTTTTCTTTTTAAACACACGTTCCAAGAATTCTATTTCTTTTTTCAATGCATTAGTTATACTCAGGGTTGGAAACAATAATTAGTACTGGAAACGAACAAACAAAGAGTTCAAAATGCTAAACAAGTTTTTGAGGTTCTTTTTGAATAATAAATCTTAATAAAATCGATCAAACCTAATAATTAATTTTTAGACTACTTTAAATCACGTCTGAAAAAAGGTTATAAATCGATCAATTTTTTGTTAAACATTATGGATGTTTTTTTCTTGATATGTACTTACGCCAGAGTATATTTATGAAATTATTCAATCTTTAAAGCCACGTATGTATACAAGTGTATATGTATATACTAAGTAGTACTACATAAAACTGTCTACTTACATCTACTTATTACTGCATAACTTCAGTAATCCAAAAGTAATTATGGAAATACTTTTAAAAATTAAAAAAGCCTAAATCTACTTTCATAAGCCTTAAGATTATTTTCATGGACCGAAAATACTTTTCTACTTTAAAAGCATCTTTTTTTTCACTTTTAAAGCAGGCCTACTGTCAACCCTGGCCACAAGAGGGCGTGACGGATTTAACAAGCTGAAGCGTGGTGATACCCCTGACAGTTGACATATACCAACCATTAATCAATAGTGCACAGATACTTAACAGCTGATGTAAAGTTATTCCCAATCAAACTAACCATTTATCCTCAAGAAAGGGCAGTTGGTTTGTCGACAATAAAATATTGACTCCGAGTTTGGTGTGGGAGAACATTTATTTAAAAAATAGATCTTGGAATAAATATACTTTTTGTAGGATATATACTATTATCGAGATATCGTAGCGATAAGATTTCGTCACAATATGGTATCAGTTATTAAAATTGAAGACTTTAAAATGTTCCTTTATCACATTTATTTTATAAGATTTGTTGTCTTTTGCTTTTAGTATTTTTAGTAATCTTTAATTCTCATAGTCACAAGTTTTTACCATGACTACAATATAATCAAATTATTAACATTCACTCTTTACTTCTGTCCATCTAACATCACCATCAAGAGATATCTCGCGGATGAGTGAAGACAGACTAAGATATCTCGATAATATATTATATCTCGACATCGACAATTTTGAAATACCTACAAGGTATCTCGATCGACAAATATAACTTACTATAACAGCTTTTGACATTAGACGTCGAGTTTTAAGTTTTTCATGTTAGACCCGGAAGAAATAATGAGATAATCGATTAAAACACGAGAATACGGTCGATAAAATTTTTTCGTGGTGTCATGCTAGGCCGGCTGGTTCATCAAGATTCAAAATTAAATAATATTTTCTATTTATTGGAAAATAGTGTTACCAGTTCAGACTACACTGACGATAGGTACTTACGTGATGTGTTGAACTTATTATTTGAACTATGGTAAATATCGAAGCATTGTTTATGAAATGTTCTCGATACGGCTGTTAAGCCCGGGCGTAGACAGGAACGAAAAATAAAATAAACAACTAAAATTAATAGCTATAAACCTTCAGTCGGACTTTTTACGACTGTTAAGGATCATTCAAGATTATATTACAACTGGTTTTATTATTATTATTATAAATGAGAAGTTATTAGGTTAGATTTGAGAGACTATAATTTAGGATTATATTTCAGGGCTTTATCTACTTTGAAAGAAGTTAGATTAAATTAATTAATGGGAAGGAAATAGCTTCCAAAGAACTTCTAGTTTGAAATTTATTTACATTCACGATAAGTTATACAATTTAGTTTTAAACTAAAATATTCAGTTAAAATTTAGTTTGTACTCTTCTGCTTTATTTAGGTAATGTTACCTACGCATTTGAGTTCTTTTTATATAATATATAAGCAAGAAAACAAAATGTGATAATACGTATGGATATCAGAATTCCGAAATGCGAAGAAGACAATGAAAGCGTATTTCATGTAGGAGGCCTATGACCACAACAAAATATGATTTTTCGGCGGACGGATCGTACATACATACATAATTATTTTATTACGAAGATCTTTCGAATCCGATAACCGATCCGTCGTTCGCAATTATACACTTATGTCTATCGTTTGGCACTACTATGATAGTAAGCATAAATAGAATTGAAAATGTTTTCTTAATAAGTTAAAATACGAAGTTGGTTGTTCTTTCGTTTCGTTCCGTTCGACTTTGGTAATAGATCTAGAGATAACAGAAATGATTTCGCTCAGAATGTTATCAAGACATCACGCGCAAAGATGATAAGAAAAAAACCCTGAAAAGAAAGTAACAGATAGGTATAAAAAGATTTCAGTGCCGCGATGAGGTAAATCCTAGCAAGATGGTAATAAAACACGTACGATGCGACAGGGAGTGCGACATTTTATTTCAAAAGTGATAAGAACAAGAAATTCTTTTACGATTCCTGTAGAGGATGGGAAAGCGTGAATACAGTTTTTATTCCGCTTCGGAAACCCTACTATAACAACGGTTCCTACGTATACTGGTACAAGTGCAACTTGAGAGTGATTCAAAAAAAGCTTGAAATTTTCACATATCAATTTTAAAGATTTTTGTTTAGTTATATCAAAGTTACAAGCTTTAGAATCTCGCTCTCGGAAAGTTGCGATTTTGCACTTGTACCAGTATACGTAGGACCTGTCGATAATATACTATATTATCAGTTTTGAAGTCCTTATAGCTTGTATCAAGTAATAGAGATCTCTTAGGACCGGTTATAATTAGATGTTTTCATTAAGAAGCTGTTTTGTAAATACTCATCTAATATCAGAATATGTTATTAAATTTATATCATTTTTTTTATATTTCATATAGTTTTAATTATATACTATCTACAACTTTATTCATCGGGGCTTTATCTTAAGCTCAGCTTCCAAGCAAGCTATATAAACGAAGGTAACTTTTTTCCCAACATTTGATTTCTATGAAACAAAGATTTGATGAGAGCCACAACTAAGTTCAATATATGTGTCAAAGTTACATGAAAATCAGACAGAAAAAAAATGTTTAAAATTATTTTAAATTATTATGTAAAAGTATCCGAATTATTCTGCAGGAGTAATGCCAGTTGATGTTTATGAAGAATCGTAGGAACAAAACTACCATTGTGGATATTTATAGGGTCTAAGGGTAGTGTTTTTTTAGACCATCTGTTTTATGTCGGAACTTGGTTAGGGTGAATTATGCATCTTGAAGTCCGATGACAAGCAAGAATATGAATGAGTGTTAACAGACTTTTTGAACATGGTTCCTGTATGATAATCAGTAACCAATATGTTTGACCTCTATGCATTCATAAATTAGTCATCCGATTATGATGAAACTTTTGTAAGGTTCATGCGCACGCGAAGGTCCCACTTTTACTGTATGTGTCATTGCAAGGCATTGCGGGTCTATACTAGACTAGTCTGTACTAATATTTTAAAGAGGAAAGATTTGTTTGTTTGTAACGATGTAACTCAAAAACTACTCGACCGATTTTAAAAATTCTTTCACCAATAGAAAGCTATATTATCAGCGTGTAACTCTTTTTTGTGTATGTCAATTTACATTGCACCCGTATGAAGCCGGGGCGGACCGCTAGTTTGATATAAAGAAAATTAACATACAAGTTTCAAGTAATGATTATGATAATAATAATACAGCCTTTTTATTTCCTTAATAAGAATTAAATTTACAATTATTTGATTTATTTTATAATTATTTGATTATTAAGTAATTGTAAAGTTGAGTTGCTTAATGATTGAAGTTACTCGTAGTAAAGGTGAAGCTATAAAGACTGCAACTGCTGGAGAACTGTTTCTCCAGCAGTTGCATGGGGCCCACTGAAAATCAGTGCTGTGTCCATCATTTCCACAGCTTATGCTGAGTGGAGTCCTATTTGACACTGCACTGCAGCATTTATTTGAAAAAAATGTTTATTTTTTATTATTTTATTAATTATTAGCTATTAATAGCAGTTATTTTCATTTTATTTTAATTTGTAAGTTATGTTTGTAAATTTTTTGTGTGTGTGTGTCAAATAAAGATATTATTATTATTGAATAATCGAGTATAGAAGGCTATTTATAGTAGGTAAATTAATCTGTTCCATTCATATGCATTATACGCTACATCTTATGTAGCTTATTTAAAAAAAAAAACTTGGTCTTAAACAGCTACTGGGTTATCTGAATTAAGATAATAATGCAGATGAACCTGAGTGCTTAATAGGGATCGTACTTAATTTGAAACCCGCATTTACTAGTTTCAGCCAGATCATGCTCGGAGTTAAAGTGCTGCAAGATATCATTAATCACTAGGATAATATTGTTTGTGTTATGTTCATAAAATAGGGTTAGAAATTGATTGAGCGAGCGGTCTCAGCGTTCTAATTTATCACTTAGTAAACTAATATAAATTCAATATGGATTTTTTTGAATTAAATTCTACGTTGTCTTGAATTATTATAGGTACTTGAGTAGGCCCAAGGTAATACACACCTGCTTAGGTAAAAAATTCTCCAAGATAATGAAAATTGAGCAAAACATACTCACAGAAATATTTGGATGGGTATGTTTTATCCTATCTGGAAGTAGATAGGATAAAACATATCCATTTTTGTAAGGTTTTAGTACTTGTCAATATTTTTTTTATATAGAAATTTGAAGACGCCATCTTGTTCCAGAACATAATTTAAGGTAAGATAGAAATAAAAATGTCGAAAATACCTGATGCGGGGTGTATGGGCTGGGTGCCGCCGCGTAGGGCTGCGGCTGCGGCGGCGGGTAGCGGCAGGGCTGCGGCGCGTACGCCGTGGCCCACTGCTGCGTGCCGCCGCGGAACTGCGCACCTGCGCTAGCCATGCGCCCTGCGCACGCGCCCGCGCCCGCGCTTGCGCTCGCGCTCACTACTGTCACTGCGCCTGCGCCGACGCCTATCGATCGACAGTCGATGCTCTGAAACACAAGATAGAAAAATGTTATTCACTTTGATCGGATATACATAGTTGATTATTTATTACTAGTAAGTTATTCATAGGATCATGCTATAGTAAGCTCTTTACGATACTCCTCACAATAAGTGGGATACTACACGGGTGGGCTTCGCACGGGTGCAATGTAGATGAACAAAAAAAACCTAGCCAATGTTTTGAAAATTGAAAGAATTTTAAAAATCGGTCCAGTAGATTTCAGGTTAAATGGCAACAAACAAATCGTTTCTTTATATATTAGTATAGATGCAGAAAGTCATAGTAGGAGAGCCCGTGGGAGATCGTCCTTCACCGATCTGATAACCAGATGAGACGTATTTTTTATTAAATATTTTTTATAAACAAATATGCCTATAATTGCTTGCCTATCGAAAAGTGGTCATGGCTATTTTTAATTAAATTAAATTTTATCGACTTTTTTTTCATCACCTTCATACTTTTGATAACCAAATGAAATTTATTTGACTGATAGTTTTTGATACACAGAATATGCCTAGGTATGCTTGCCTACTCATTTCAGTGTATAACTACCTGGCAAGCAGGTGTAAACAGGTAAGTCAAAATATTAAAAAAATAATTAAATAAATAAATTAAAAATAAAAAAAAATTAAAATTTAAATAAAAAATAAATTAAATTAAAAAAAAAATTAATTAATTAATTTTTTTTTTATAAAAAATAGCCATGACCACTTTTCGATAGGCAAGCAATTATAGGCATATTTGTTTATAAAAAATATTTAATAAAAAATACGTCTCATCTGGTTATCAGATCGGTGAAGGACGATCTCCCACGGGCTCTTAGACCATCAAAAGCGAAAAGCATTGACAACCTATTCTTGGATTTTTTTATTTACAAAAATTTAAACTCTATTCGAATATTTATTGATCTTAAAACTTAATCATCGAGCAGATGTATGCTCTATTTGTATTGTGTGTGTTTTCTCTATTTGTAATGAAATGAAATGTAAACATATTTATTTAACATCCAATAAAATGACACCAATATTTTAGTACAACTTAATTCTAAATCTAATTTGAAAATATGCGCATAAATACGGAAAGGATGTCAAACAAGACTTCACTCAGCATATGTTGTGGGCTGTGGCGCGTCAACGTCACAACACTGATTTTCAGTTCACCCTTTACAACTATTCGAAGACAGCTCCTCACAAATTAATACAGGTACGTACTCATTTTAAGCACCTCAAGATAAACAAATAGAACTCTACGTGAATGAGTGGAAATGAATTAATCACGCCTCGAACGTTCAATTAAAATCACTCCGCAGATTTGTATTTCTAGTTTCGCAGAGTCATCGTAATAGCGTGCCTATCTGAGGCGCAGACTTAATAGTGGTTGCATCATCCGGCTGACGTTGACATATGACTGTGTGAGATTGGCATCTACGTCTCGCGACGATGTACACGGACTTTCGCAAATAACTGTGGTGTGGTGCATACAAACTGGAATACGCACAGGGCCGGATTGTGGAGGCCCTGGGGCAACAAAAGCCCCCTGGCCCCAAATTATATTCACGTTAACAATATAAAAGTGTTTGAACAAATTACAGTAGCCTGTCCACTCCCCAACGTTACGCAGCCATGATTTTTTCCATTTGCCAACACGCATTTTTCCTTTCCCATCATGATTAGTTGACGGAGGTGGTATCGGTTATGGCGCAACACGTGGCCCAGGTATGCAACTTTCTGATGTTTAATGTTCTGCATTTTTTTCTGGATCCAGATAATACGAAGCATGCGACGATAACACCACATTTCAAATGCTTACTAGTGATTACGATTATTTTTTTGCGAATTCTCTATTGTAGAGGCCCCTCTTTTGTGGAAGTCCCGGGCCCCAGATGCTCCCTTAAATACGGTCCTGGATACGTATTTGTAATTCTTGTGCAAAACTCCAGTTATTTGTTTCATTTATTGAATTATGTGACAAAAAATCTTTGTTTTCGACATATTTAACGCTTTTTGATGTTATTTTTTGTTGAAAAAGTAAGGGAGTTGTATGGTTTCGTAAATTGTAGTACAGGTTTAGGAGTATAATACATACATATCGTAATTCGGCAAGTAAATTAATATATTATTTATTTTAGCCTATATGTTATTCCGATGAATAAACTTTAATATCATAGTTTTTTTGCGTGAAAGACTAACAAACATCGTTACAAACTTTCACATTTAGAATATTAGGTGGACTAGTAGGATATTCTGCTCACTACTATTCGGTGATATTTATCTAACGCTTTTTCCACTAGTAGAATTGATTTTTTAATACTCAAGTTTGCCGCCACCGTTTGGAGCCAAAGCAAAATCAGTAAACACAGCGCATAATAACTCCAGTGTTTTCATTTATCTTAATTTTGGCCAACTTTTTTTTAACTAAAGATTTACATTCTGTACAAAAGAGTTGGCGTAACATTTTGACGGGCGAGTTCGGTAGAACACCTGCTGTGCGCATCGATGGGTAGTGGGTTCGAATCCCACCGGGACGACATGTTTATAATTTTCTGTAAGCATATCTTCCCCACGTTTGATAACTTCGGACATTGAACGGGTGGGAGGAATATTGAAATTCTGACCGGGTAACGGTTCATAGTTGTGTGCACCGTGAAGTGCATATTGCGCGTTTCGGTTTCAGTCTATGGATTTCCGAATGGTCGGAGTAAAAAGTAGATCGACAGTGCCTCATTGACTGATGTTCTACCATCAAGTGAAATTCAATTTCGTCTGTCGATATCTAACATAAAAAAATTATAAAAAAAATAAATTAAGGATTTATGGGAGCAATAACAATGTAGGTATAAATTTTTCCTGCACCCCAAATATACCGACTTAATTATTTGAGTCACGGAATTCAAGAAACCCGTCCAACTAAGCCAGGGGGATCAAATCTTTGTTGACAATTTTTTCTGAGAACCTAAATCGTCTTTATTCTTTACAGCCATTACTTTGCTTCTGTAAAAAATGGTCGAGTAAGGCAGTAAGACGATAAGCCGACAATCCGCTTAAATTGCGTTTGTGTGGGTGTCCTTATATAATGAAATTATGAAGCTGTACGCATTATAAATTTTACTGCTTATTTTATCTACCGCAAAACTTAAGGTACGTCTAAGATTGTGTTTTAAAGTGTGTCGACTGTCGATAAAACCTTTTACTTTACCTACCCATATTGACACTCTGAGAGTGCTACACGTTCTTTAATCATTTTTGAGTTTTACGTTGTTTTACGCTGAATAAGCACTTTTACGGAGTTGAGTCGAATATTATTTTTACTATCATTAATTTCGTAAACCTACACTCTGAGAATTCCACCTGTTTTATAACCATTTTTAAGTTTTACGTTGTTTTACGCTGAATAAGCAGTGGCGGAGTTGAGTCGAATATTATTTCTGCTATCATTAATTTCGTAAATCTATAATTATGATATGATGAAACTAGTAGACGAATGATATTTAGTTATTTTTAAATCATTTTTTAAGTTTCTATTTGCCATATTGGTGTCGCTATCTTGAATTACTCTGTAGTTGAGTGTAGCTATTATCAAAGCCTCACATACGTATTGAAACAAAATAATTGTCATCCAATGTTTAGATTTAAAAAAAAAGCTTATATACATATGTTATGTCTACACTTAGGACGAACAAAGGGCCTAGCATGGACAACTTGCGAGAAAGTATTCGTATTGTATCTGCCAGTTTGTTTATGTTAGATATCGACAGTCGAGCGTGAGGTTCACTTGATGGTAGGTGATACCCCAGCCACAGAACATCAGTCAATGGTGAGCCGTCGACCTACTTTTTACTTCGAGCATTCGGAAATTCATAGACTGAAACCGGAACGCGCAATATGCACTTCACGATTTTTCCATCTATGAATGGTGGTACGTTATCCGCTCGTAATAATTTCGATATTCCTTAAACCCCTTTGATGACCGAAGTGAACAGACATGGGAGGATTTGAACCCGCGACCCAGGAGCCAGGACCAGGAGCGCAAGGTAGTCATTCTACCAAACGCGCCAATGTGCTCGTCAAAAATTTGTCTGAGAAATCAAAGGGCTTAGCACGAACAACTTGCTTGAAAGTAGGTATTCGTATTCGTAAGTAGTATTCGAAATTTAAAATTGCTTACAAATGACAGATTGCCTACGATCTCCCGCTAGTTATTCGCGCTTGGGCCACGGCTAGTTAATGATAATTAAAAAAAGACTCTAAAATGTTTAACAGTATCGTACGGAAGTGCGCCCGCGCCGGTGCGATGATTAAGCCAATTATATCTAATTGTGCTAATAACCCTGATGAGAGGTAGACTTTCCCAGATGTAGCAACATACATACATGCATCGCTGCATTTTACAATTGTTTTTTTTGATAACCCCATTTATATGAGTTATTTCTATTTTAATTAATAAATGCTGTTATTATTTTAAGTTATGTGAAAAACAGTGAAGTCGCGCTTTTTGAAATTGGAATTTAAAGCTCAAATGGCCGGTTATATTAACTGAAATGGCGATATAAGTGGGATTTCTAGTGTTAGGTATATTTATACCCGTAACTAAGACACCAGGAAATTTAAAGTATGATAAAGGTTTAAAAAAACAAGAGGACACTGGAATGCAATACTGACATAATAGAAAATCACTGTTAGTATCAACTATGTAAAGTTAGATAGCGTTAATATGGCAACTTTGTGAAAATTCAAATCAGACAGCTGTCACCTTTTATTTAAATGATAAAAGGGTTTAGAAAAAAAGGAATTTAGTATCAATATTGGTTGTATTGTTAATTCAATATATTTTAATTAGGAAATTCAGTTTTTACCTAGAACGGTAATAGGAAATTGACGATATCTACGCTGAATAATTTATTTGTTAAATTTAATTGTTCCCGTTGTTCAGGCATCATTTTTAGCAAAAGTATGTATTCATTTATAATATGAGTATCTAAATATAATACATATGTATTAATAGCGACCCGACCCGGTGAACTATTATCGTCATAATATTTCAACGAAATAACTATACGTATTATCCTTCCACTTGAATCACTCTATTTATTGAATTATTATGTTGATTTGTTTTATTTGGTTTTCACAGAATCCTGATACTTCCACAGAATATGTATAAAAAGAGTCGTTCAGACAATGTTTTTTTTAAACTTTAACTTATTGAAATATTGGGGCAATTATTGCGATATCAAAATACTGTATCATTATCTGTCAAACGATTATACTATTTAATATCTCTAGTTAATCACGGTTTAGCAGTTCTCAAAATCGACGTCGTTTAACCGTACCTAGTTCCTTTAAACCAATTCAAGCTTGGTTGCACTTAAGCCTCATGAAGTACCTCCTGAGGGACTTTTATTACCTCTTATTGGCTAGCCTCTAAAGTGTCAACAGTAAATGTTCCTCCGTGTACTATCGCCAATAGAAATAAAGCTATTTGGAGACGTCTATTTCAATTCAATCTCGGCAGCGTTTAAATGAGTTAGGAAATAAAAGTTTATGTTTAAAGCTTTGAATCGCGTTATAAAGTCCTGTATTTCATATAGCTTTTAGTGTATTTATATATTCTATTAGATTTTCTTGTTAGATATCGACAGACGAGCATGAGGTTCACTAGATGGTAGGTGATACCTCAGTCGGAACATCAGTCAATGATGCGCTGTCGACCTACATTTTAAATCAAGCATTCGGAAATTCATAGACTGAGGCCGAAACGCGCATTTGTACTTCACGGTTTTTCTACATGTATGTTTGTATGTATGTATTGTATATATGAACGGTGGTTCATTGCCCGGTAGGAATTTCGATATTCCTCCCACCCGTTAATGCCCGAAATGGAGAAGATATGTTTACAGCACGTTTACAGAAATTTATAAAAATGTCGTCCCGGCGAGATTCGAACCCGCGACACATCGGAGCGCACGTTAGGTGTATCCAAACGCCAATGAATATGAGCGCTGGAAACCTGCACTTTAAATTTGTTAAAAATATTCCTTCGTTCATTAAACCAATGGATTGCGGCTAGAATAATAAGCAGTTCTATCGGAAGTTTTTGATAAATTTTCATGACTCCGCCCGCTTACCTGTGCACAATTTAAGCTATTTTAATATTATGCAGTTCACGATTTTAAGTCGCCGAGAGATATGCTAGCTCCACGGATATTCATTCTGAAATTTAGACTAGCTTTAACACTATATATTTAATACAGAATTAATAATTAATGAAAAAATACTATAGGTACGTGTAATATGTCTGGTAAATTGCTAAATCGATGTTTTGAATTGCGAAATCGGTTAGCTTAAACTATTGTAAAGGACACCGGCTTTGCCAAAATGCCGATTCCAAGATACAAGCTTTTTGTATGTTGATAGGTTATTTTTGGAAGTACTGACCTTATTTTGAATCAATATTTTCACTTTTTCGAATTTCTGCATCTAATTTATTTCATATATGTTTTCCTGTTTTTTTCTGATAATTTAATAGTTATTCTGTTATTCGGGACACAGACGAATCCAACAAATAAATATCATTAAAATCGGTGCATCCGATCTTGAGATATAAATAATGTATCTAACACGACTTTGTTTTATATAGATAGATATAGAGAAGAGTGAATAATTTATTTCCATTTCAGAGTACGTCTTTAACATAACTCAGTGCTGACAATTGATAGTATTCTAGACGTATAATTCGGAAGGCTGAATCACAGTTTACTTACTAACAGTCACAATTATGGGCTTGGTATTCGGTTTGTGAAACTGTCACAAAGTTAATTTCGAATACAGATTAAAAACTTGATTAGTTAATGACATTTAAATGTCAAATATATAGCAATTAGGAAACGTTCGCTTATAAATTTTCTGATCAGAAAGAAATTCTTTAATAATACACCGTGCAATGTGCTAAATTACAAATAATTGTTAATTTGTTCCTGTGAAAATACCTATACACGTTTTGTTTTAATAACAGCTAATATCACAGCCTAAGCGCTTATTGATTTCCGTAAAACAATGATTAATTATCGAATGTTTCACTATCAGCTGACATAAACTTCTTCACTGTAAGTTTTGTATACTGTGGTATTCCTAGAATATTCTGAAAGACAGTTCATTTTAGCGGCCATGTTAGAGTCGTCTCGTCTCGTCGTCGCCGCTACTCCACTTCAGGCTAAATCGCAAACGTAATATCTTTTCGTACTCTATAGCTCTTGATACATACGTATCTTTTTCAAGTTTGGTAACAATTGACCTAAAAAGAAAATGCTTTTTGTTTTAGTAAGTTATTCTTTTAATAATGTATTTAATTTACGCGAGTACATACAGTTATGCCAATATTGGCTAACATTGTCCTCTAGTTTTTTAGTTTGACTTGGGGTTTTTAGATTTTTAATTACTGAAACCCAGGTGTTGGAGTCTCAAACCATCTTCTTTACTGAAGTTAGGTTGTTTTTTAATTACAATAGCCTCGTGTACTAGTCTGGGAAATAATCTATGTAGTTTCTCTTGCAGGGATTTTCGGTTGGTCGAAACGTATGTACTGGTTTGACTTATCTAAAGTGTGTTCACATACTGCTTACTTAGAGTGACGTCTGTGTTTGATATCCGCGCTGTGTTCCTTATTCGATTATTCGTTACAAATCTTTCCTTTTTATAATATTAGTATAGATTATGTTCCGACCTTTATGGGTTCATCCATAAAGTACGTCACACTAATTTCGAGATTTTTTGACCCCTCCCCGTTCTTGTCTCAGTTAGTCACATTTGTGAGACCTCCCCCTCCCTAGTGTGATGTCACATGTTTTGCTATTTTACATATACGTATTATATTCATACGGGTAGAGTTGAAAATATTTTTTAGTTTTTCGTTAATACTTACATGACTAAGATTTTAAAATGAAACTTAGGACCCCTTGTCACACAATGTCACAATTCATCGATCAATCAAGGGGGGGGGGACCCTTAACTTGTGACGTACTTTATGGATGCTCCCTAACACAAAGAGAGAAAACATTAGCTATTAAAAACAATTTACGAGAATCTTTTATCTTGAAGACATTACTAAAAAGCCTTAGATCTAATTAGTGAGGAAGTAGTATCTTAATAGACAAGGCGATCGTCTAGATGAGGTCAATCCGTAGCGTTGGCTCCGCAAATTAGAAGGCGTCTCAGACAGCCTCACCCCTTCTCCTAGGGTTATCACACAATACTTTATTGACCGATTTTCTAAGCAACACGGTGTAAGGTTCAACATGATTTTATGTAGAAAGAGCGTAATAGCAAATTCCGGAGAATCAAATAAATTACTATTTTCCGAAAAATATTTCAGGCGATCCGGCTTTAGTTCGAGTACTGTAGTCATAATTCCTCATTCTATAATTAGCAAATTTCGACGGATATTATTTTATTTTTATTACATATTTTTGTATTTAACTTATTAAATTACATTTATTAACAAATATCTCAAATCATCGCATAAATCGCCACTTTTAAAAAATCATATTCATAAATATTATTAATTAAAAAGTGGCAACCCTACTTGCCAGGACTCCCACGTGATTGCTAGCTCATAGTCAGCCGCAACAAAGCCGCGGTGACGAGCTCAGCTGTTGTCTTCTCGGAATTCCAAATATCGCTCTCAAATAGTTACTCACTCAGCGATGTAAATTATTTGGAGTTAAATCGGCAACATGCTGCCGAATCTATGTTCGACATTTCCCATTTTATTTGAATAAATTCTCTTTGAAGTTTGAACGAGGCCGGTTAGACTACTTATATAGGGCTGACATCTCTTGACAAATTAATATCGCCATTTTATTATGTTGTTCTTAGTATTGTAAATGAAAACCTGTTCATTTGCTATTCGAAAGCCGCAAAATGGAGCAACAGGTTGCGATATATTTTTTGTATTGACATTTTCGGTGGTTTTAAGTCTTAACATTGATATTTTACTCTGGAGTACGAAGTTAGCGGTTTGAGGTTTCAAAGTAACAAAAACCCCACAAATTATTCAAACATGTTTTCGTACAACAGGTACATAATACCTTTCTGTGTAGACTCATACCATGTACAGTCTGCAACAGCAGTTTTTAAACATTTAAGAATCAAACCTTATTTTTCAGATATAGGTTATCTTTATTAGTATTTGGAATAAACAGTGAAGTTTTCAATTATTAGTTACAAATCTGTAATAACAACATAGTTTCATTCATAAATCTATTTGAAACCTTGGATAATTTTAACCTATTTCTATTGTTGACTTTACCTACGTACCAAAAAATTCGACAGAAACAAAATATAATATAAATATTATTGTAGAAATCGAACTATATACTATGTCATATAAAATGTCGTCTTCCGTGTTTCATACAAGAGTAAATAATCAATAAATAATATCAATATATATATTTATTCTTGTATAGTATTTAAGCTGTATGAATAAACATAAACATACCTCGAAGATATGTATAATTCCTATTTAAAATAAATGGTAATACAGAGATAATAAATTCGATACGGTATTTTATGTCAAT
This sequence comes from Anthocharis cardamines, assembly GCA_905404175.1. Lineage (NCBI taxonomy): Eukaryota > Metazoa > Arthropoda > Insecta > Lepidoptera > Pieridae > Anthocharis > Anthocharis cardamines. Next base: position 2,582,038 of record FR989950.1, on the reverse strand, counting down.
GACCTGATATAGTGCAGGCAAATAAAGCATGGAAATTGACTGGGTGTTAAAAATTATACCTACTATAGCTTTTAACCTCGCCAGACGCTTCCATTTTGTTATTTTTAAATTAAGAATAAAAATAAATTTAAGATAGCGATGTTAAGAAATAATTATATTCAAAACACACTAACATATTATATACATAACTAATAACAAAGAACCTAAAACTAAAAATGTTAAAATATATACTATAAAAATTAAAATATATTAATAAACGGAGTCCCTTTAGGCAAGGTTCCGAAGATACTGGCAGCGTTCCCCCTTTGAATGGCAAGACTAATTCTTTGTCCGAGGTAGCTGCCAGCTCTTCGGTCTCCTGTGATGTCGACTAACCTTTTTGCTATTTCCTTAAAAACGGAACACGGGTCTCGACACCGAATGGGACAAAATCATATTCGGAGCCTAGACCCTTGTATTTGCAAGTTTAAGCTTTTTATTATATTCTATTTTTAAATTAAATAATGATAATAACAATATTGCAATGTCGGTGTGTGCGTCATCATTATAGCTGTTCAATATAATAGGTAGAATGTAGATGTATGAAAGTAACTAGTATGTGTTATTAAGTTATCTACCTATAAATAGTTAAGAAGGGGAGTTTGTTCGCAATTAATAGAAAGGTGTAGTCTATATTTTATTTTATATTAAATCAAATATAATTCTTAAGTTTAATTTAATAATGCTTAAATTTATTTAAAATTAACTTGTTTACTATAAAAAAAGGATAAGTTTAAGGTGTAAAAAGGGAAGCAAACTGTTTCATTGAAAGAAGTGATTAAGCAAGTTATCAAGTAACAAATTAAAACAATAATTTAAACGCGTGAACAATTAGGAGATCGGAATGAAATGAGCATCGACTTTCATTCGATCGGACTGTATTAATTAGGGTTGTCAACCTTAATTTTATACAAACATATTTATATATTGTTTTTTAACTCGATGACGTAACACTACTTTATGAATCTTTATAATATATAAAATAATATTATTGATATTCTCAATGAACCCAAATTTTTTATCAACAATAAGCATATCGAATTTTGCAAAAAATTTGATGATCACGTATATGTTGAATGTTAATCCAATATTTATATAGGTCTTCGATTACGGATAAAGAGACGAACCTAAATGCTTTGAGTAAGTGAAACTAACACTGTGCTACTAAATTTATAAGTATAATAGATTCGTCCTTACTTAAGGCTATTTGACGGGCTCGTTGGCGCGTTCGGTAGAACACCTGCCATGCCCATCGATGGGACGACATGTTTATAATTTTCTGTAAGCATGTTTTCCCCACGTCTGGTAACTTCGGGCATGGATCGGGTGGGAGGAATATCGAAATTCCGACCGGGTAAGGAACCACCGTTTATAGATGGAAAAATCGTGAAGTGCACATTGCGCGTTTCGGTTTCAGTCTATGGATTTCCGAATGCTCGAAGTAAAAATTAGGTCGACAGCGTATCATTGACTGATGTTCTGTGGCTTGTGATATCACCTACCATCAAGTGAACCTCAACCTCGTCTGTCGATATCTAACATTAAAATGTAAAACTATGTTCAAATAGTTCCGTTTGAATAAGTGCAGTGCTAATTAAATAGTGTTAATCCTTACTTAAGAAAGAACACACGCACAAAGTGAAATTAATTAAGAACATAAAGAAATGGTGAATTTACAATAATAATATAGAGTTCGTAATAATTATTGTACAACTTATTATAAAAATAATCTTATTTTCAAAAGAAGTACGACCCTATTAGTAATACAAATTACTTGCATTGTAATCGCGTGCTCTGGGAGAATTATTTGTTTTTGCGACGAAACAAAAAGAAAACCTGTATGTACCTCGGGTGTTCAGACCAATGATAAGAGTTGTAAAATATTTTACGTTCTGTCTGTTTCTTTATTTACTGGCCATTATTTCATGTCAATTTAACGTATTTTGACATATTAATTAAATATATAATTAATAATATAATAATAGTAACCTAATTTTAAGCACTTTATGTATTCTGGTGTACAATAAAGAATTTATCTATCTATCTATATATAATATATCTATACTTTTATACATCATTAGAGTGATTCTATCATGTTCATGGATTTTTATATTATAATAACTTGATTTTATATTTGAAATTGAATAAATATGCTAATGATTCTGAAAATGTTGGACATTAACTAGGTGTGACCATATATTATGGTCATACCTAGTTAGATAGATACGCAAATCAGACGCAATATGCAACAGCAGGTTTATATATTATGACTGAGTTATGCGGCATTGTCAAAATCCTAGTTAAAAAAAAATACGCGTGTAATTATTCAGTCACTGGCTGAATATAGAAAACAACCGTAGATTTAAAAAAAACAGGAAAATTCCATTCGAGTCTTGTTTTTAAATTTGGAAGCCGCAGTTAACGGTAACATTGTAACAAACCGTGCAAAATGTTTAATGTGAATGCATTGTCGCACACATGTATGCGAAGCATGTTGGTATGTGTGTCACATTAATTTTAGTAGGGTTAACATCTTTTTGAAGAAATTAATAACTTCACTTGTATATGTATACTTGAAAAAAAAACGTCGTATAAAACGTATTTATTTTTAAAAAATTTAAAATAAAATGTAGGGGTCATAATTTACGACATAAACATCGATTCAATATAATATTCTAACTATGTAAAATATTTGTTTCTGTATACTTTATTTAGACTAGATGTTTGTGCTTGTACCGATTAAAAATTATTAGAAAAAAAACGACAAAATATACTACCTACAATTAAATATTTCTTAAGGTTGGCAACCCTACGTGTAGTGACTGAGTGTGGAATGCGGTCGCGTCCTTCGCAACTGCGAGCCGCTTCATTTGCACACAACCGTACGATCCTATCCGTCCAGACGCCGACAGACATTTAATAGCTTCCCAATTTATCACTGATATCGTTCGGTTTTATAGCAGTCTCTTGGTGCATGCAAATGTGTACCTTCCGTGAAGTGACGATCGTACTTAAACGTATCTATCAAATCAGCAACCTTTAGCTTAGTTTATCCTCATCTTAGCGTAAGTACACAAAATATTTATGACTTTTTACGTACTTCATACAAAAGGTTACACAGACGACGATGTCTCATTTCTAAACTCAAAAACTGGTACTTTTCAATCGTTCTGAAGTGGTATTTAATATGTACATTTTGAACTTCTATGATGTTATAACTAAATCTGTTAAAACACAGGACTTACGGGGTTAAGGCATAATTTGTCGAAGACGAATTTACGAAGGATTGTGTATGAAAACACTGTCAACAATTTATTAGAGAATAATTTGCTCTATTCAAATTTAAACTTAAGTCGTTCTTAACTACTTAGCATGTTTATATAAAAGTTCAATGACCTTTTAAAATGGAATTAGTAATTTGATCGAAAATTTAAGAATAATCCTGTAAATAAACTTTTGGTAAAATCCCGTGAATCTCAAAATTCTTCAAAGTATCAGCTCATGTTACAATAACAACATCAAATAAAAACAAGTTGAAGTATAAAAACTATCATATCTGCCTTGTATTGAACACCGATCTTTGTCGATTCTGCCTTAGCTATAACAAGAATCTAATGTTATATTTCAACAATCCGATTCCTCGTTACAAGTTGTACTAGAATAAAAAAGTATAAAACATTATATACAAGAGTTTTTAATACTAACTTTGTTTATTGTTGTTTGTTTGTAACGTTTACGTTGGATTCCTCCATTTTATAAAGTACTCATTGACAAACATATGGTTTTATAAGCGGTTCGCGAGAATTTGCCACAGTGCGTGTTTTGTACAAAGGAGCGATTTTAACATCGAACGGGTGCGAGCTGTGTTGCCATTTACAAAGAGAATTTCACGCCCCCTTCACGAAAAACAGCTGCAACCGTAATTGATTTTACTCCATTGATCTCTGGGGATTCATTTGTAATCAAGTAATTAATTTATCAATTCTTCATTATACATTATTATTATTCTTGTATATCTTCGTTAACATAACTAGTATGCCTTCGTGGGTTAGTGGTTGCACGTTACGTTTAGCAATAGGTTCGAATCCCGAGAAAATAGAATAATAAAACAAAATAATAAAAATTTTGGTCTGGTAGGGCATAAAAGTCTTATCACTTATCATACTTGTCGATAAAGAAACATGATCAGTGAAACAGACACAGAAATATATCTGTTCCATGTCTCACTAGGGGTCTTGGGACTTCACTTTTTAATACATTATAAATATCCTTCTTCTCACACAAAATTTGTATATTATACGAATTAGTTTCTATATGAACTCTTTTAAAAATGTATTACATATTTTTTATTATAGTTATTTTTGACTTCGATTCTTCTTGCCTTATAAATGAAAATATAAATTATTTTCATGATTTTTTGCCCTTTTTAATCCTCAAAACCTAGAGCTAGCGTTTATATAGCCTATGTTACTCGCTGGTAATCTAGCTTTCTATTGGTGAAAGAATTTTTAAAATCAGTTCAGTAGTTTTTGAGTTTATTCGATACAAACATACAAATCTTTCCTCTTTATAATATTAGTATAGATATAGATTACCAGTTATAAGCGGATGCTCAGATCTATTAGCACCATTGTAGTTTCTCATCGGTAAACATTATTAAACTTTTATATTTATCACCTCAATATATTTCATAGTAATGGGTACTTTCCATATCCATTTTAATAGTTGATAAATCCTTTATAGTTCCACGTAATATATAAAGTGAATCATATATCTATTTTTAGTTATTAAGAGTTATGTTGTAATAAAGAGCATTTTTAGTATAGCATTTTTATAATAATGAGTTCCACGTAAACAATTTACTAATATAAGGTATTAGAATAAGAAATTGTCTGTATTTAGGTCGGTTTAATTGTGATTATGTTTGTTTCTAATAAAGATTTTTTTTTCTGTTAATGCTTATTTTAAGCGTAAACCTACAACAAGAACAAATCACTATTTGGTCTATAACACAACTGTGAATGCACTTAGTAATTTGTTCTTATCGTAGATGTATGCTTAAAGTAAGCATTAACAGAAAAAAAATATTCAAAATTACACTTAGTACACACCTTTGAACCAACGATATATGTATATACATAACTAGTGAAGTGACATCGTCTTTTTTATGCTTTTCAGGTACATACTTAGTACTTTGTCGCATGTAGTTTGAATCAGACATATATTTATATAAATTATAATTACTCGAACACATTATAAATAGCATTCTGAGAATGTTATCGGAACAAACTGAGAGTCCACTTATAAGACGCTGAACCAAACTATACATGTCTCAGTTTAATAATAATAATTTATTTAACTCAGATCAATATAGATATTTGACAAGATATAAAATATATAAAAAGTTTAGTAAAACTAACAACCAAATGATCTTTGTGAATTTGATTTTTAAATAAAAAATAATAAGTTAGTTTTACTTATCAAAAGAGCGTGATACCTCACAGAAAATCAAATAAAGATGTGCTGTCAATCTACTTGCATTCGGATATCCAATGTGTTATTTTAATCTACGAACGATGGTTTGTTACTCGGGCGGAATTTTCCGTACGTACGAAGTTCAAAATGCCCAGACATGATCGTAGGAAATTTTGAACTGTTACGGAATGGAATTCACTGCCAGTTTTTATATTACCGGACTATTATAATTTAGGTCTTTTTAAAGCCGAGGGAATAGGCTTTTCCAAGAGAGATTTCTTAGATTGCATCATCATTTCAAATCATGTGGAATCGCGATCCAACATCTACTAAGATTCGAACAAGTGCCACATCGAAACGCAAAACGTTCTTGCTACTTCATCTGTTATTCTATATACACTCAAAAATAGAACAAAAATATAATTCTTAACATGATTTTATCGCAGGTAATAAATATATTTTACGACAAATTATACGCAAACAAAAGGGATAGTATTTAGTGCGTAATAAAATATTATAAGCCCATAACAATACTTTGAGTTGTGACTCACGTAAAATCAGTCACAGAATAACAATAACAATTGGGACGTTACTGTTTATATATTGGAAACAAAACAATATCAATAATTACAGATAGACTTATGTAATAGGTATTTAACCAAATTTTTATATTTACTTCTATCCCAAAGTTAACTGTAATAAATATCTCAATACTATTTGTTCATCTACCGAGTACCGTCTCCAAAAGAAAGCTTTCTATAGCAACAGGAATTCTATAGATCTGCAGTCTGCTTACTGAAAGCTTACAATAACAGAACCTATATTAAAATGTATCCAAACTTTATCAATACGTAACGTTATTTCTATACAAGTTTAATCCAAATTGCTTCAATGAAAACAAAGTTTGCCAAATTATATAGCTGCAAACATAAAATGTACCATGGAAGAGGCTAATATATGTGAATAGTAGTAATTTTAAGAAGCTATACATTTCCAATGCAATAAAGACGTCTACAGACGTGGCCAAAAATGTTTTCGCCAAGCAATTGTCTGCGTAGGCACTGAGAACTATTAGGTACATAATATATTATTTTTATTGATAATTCCGCGAAGAACTGACTTGAAGATAACTTTGCTTATGTAACTTTAATATAGGCAACCTATTTAAAATTTGTCGATCGAAAAACCGTGAAGTGCACATTGCGCGTTTCTGTTTCAGCCTATGGATTTATGAATGCCGATTCCATTATCGATTCCGAAGATCGACATTGTATCATTGACTGATGTTCTATGGTTGAGATATCAACCTACCATCAAGTGAACCTCATGCTCGTCTGACGATATCTAACATTAATTAATAAATTGATAATTCACTGTTTTGTCTTTTATTAACGCGAGTATCATACCTACTTTCTCGCGAGTTGTTCGTTCCAGGCTCTCAAATATTTATAATCGTCAACAAAATCTTCATTGACATGTGTTGGAGTATAATGTTGTGAACGTGCGTGGGCGTTCGATTAGGAATCGATAACGTGCGTCACTAATAGTTAACAGCTCGCTATTGTTATTCCATCCATTGTGAAACGACCCTTATCTTTTGTAATGTTTTTACTTCGATATTGTATCTGGTGGTAATCCCAATCTGTGGGGATTATGCCGTTTGTGCTTTTCGTGTCATTGTTAACCAAGTTATGATGGTTCTAGATAATACAAAATGTTATCTACGAGTCAGATGTCCGGCAAGCATAGCGTAACTTTTAAGGCTTGTGGGCAATCTATATCTATCTATACTAATATTATAAAGAGGAAATTTTTGTTTATTTGTTTGTTACGATTTCACTCAAATACTATTCGACCGATTTTGAAAAATCATTTATTCATTTAGGTAACACAATGTACACTTATGAATGTGCATTTGTGAGTGTACATCTACATTGCACCCGTGCGAAGCCGGTGCGGATCGCTCGGATTTTATAAAGATAAATAAATTATTCATTTGGGTAACACAATGTTCACTTATGAACGTAAATTCACGTCGTTGTAAACGAAAACAAATTTTTAATAGGCCGACAACGCATCTGAGACTTATGTCGCGGATGTTCATGGGCGGTGGTGATTACTCATCAGGTAACTTACCTGCTCGATTGCCTGTAAATAAAAAAAAATTAAAAATATTGTAATATGAGACAGTATCGGACTCTACAGTAAATACTTTCACAAACGAATTTATATTAAAAAAAACACAAACATTAAACAACAAAGACGACAAATCCTTTTAAAACTTATCTCTAGCCGTCTAGACGTTCGTTCCCGTCTACGAAATTCGACTTTAAAACATCTGTTATTTAAAAGTCTGCAATTATACACCGTCCTTTGTCCCAGTGTATTCACCTGTTGTGTATAAATCGATTGCAAATTTATAAACAATGTGAATAATCTGTGAATCATATACGTTGCGCGTTGCATATCATTCTTGCGCGAAATGAGTAATTATCTCGTTTCTTAACGTTGTATGAATAACATTATATCACGTGATACAAATATGATCATACTTGTTGAGGATAAGATAGCCTCCGTGATTCTGCGGTCTGTTGTATTAGCACCGGTAGTCCTAGGTTCGAATAGAGAGGTAATAAGATAAATATGTTACTGATTTGGGTGTTGGAAAACAAAATTATCAGTAAAACAAAGACAGAAGTTGCAACAAAGAAAGTGTTGTGAATTCACTTGTTACCATTGACCAAATCGTATCAATGCTTGACTGGTTGATTCAAATTCAAAAATCATTTATTCATTTAGGTAACACAATGTACACTTATGAACGTCAATAAAAAATACATATTAAATGCTTCTAGTTTTACATTTACTGCCAGTTCTCAAATCAAGGGCGTAGAGCGGACGAGAAGAACTGGCAAGAAAATTCGTCTCAAATAAAACCGTACTGTTCTATATTTTTTTAGTTGTATGTAATTCATGTAAATTTTGATTAGTCTATAAATAAATTAATATATTTTTAAAATAAATATTAGTATAAGGGAATTATCCTAAATAAGTCATAAGAGTTAAGTCTCTTGTATCACATATAATATAGAGTTAATACTAAAATTGAACGACCATGTATGTGTACAACGCTTCATGTAATTCGGAATAGTAAAACGGTCAATCAAAGTTGAGAGTTATTTAAAATGTTCTTAACTTTAAGTAATGTGTATGAATGATAGGGACATACATACTTTTGAGTAACTCTTAATGTTGATGAGTGATTCAGTATTCGGCTATAAGAAATAAGATAATTTAAAGTTACTTTTCGTGTTAAGTTAAAAGATATAATACTCAAGTATAGCACTATAATTATGCATTTAATTGAACAAATTTACTGTGTTTAATGTCAAGATGTCACTGTGTTTACGTGTTGATATTACTCTTACACGTGTACAAGAAGGATATTAGTATGTAATAAATCAAAAATAAATATAAGGTGGTTTTTGTTAATTGTTTCTTAAATAACACGATCTTAAATATGTAATTATAAATACACAAAATTGCAACTTATTTCTTAGTTTTTTGAATGACACGTTAATTAATTGCAGAGTAGGATCAGCATCACACTGACAGCTGACAACTGTCATATGTCAATTTGAACAGACTATATTCCATTACAGGTAAAGTATAGGGATAAATCTTAGTGTCATTTCAGTCCATTTTGTTCTTGGCGATATGATGATAGATAAATAATTAATTTATTAAAAAGATAGGTGGATTAACTGGATTCATATTAAGATTCACGATTCGTAAAGTTGGAGAAAATGGGCATGAGTATAGTATATGAGACTTATAAAACACACGAACGAGGAATTATTCTTAGAAATTAACAATATTTCGCCTTCGCTTCTATGAAATAATAATCCTTACTATTATTTTGATTAATACAGAACATGGCCAGTTTATTAAAAGGAAGTCCAGCAAAAAGCAACGACCAAAACCAAATTATAGATCCCTCAAAAGCATAACGTATAATTATATTCATTTTCGTTCCACGAAACCAACTCGATTCAGATGTAAAGGTTATCTAAAATAAGAATCAGTTGTGTGAAAAAGAGTAAAATATACAAAGGTAGAATAGTGCATTGATTGAAATTACTGTGTCCCAGGGTGACCATTATCGTAACAATATATGGACAAGTTAATACCGCTAACCGATTTTGGTGAAAATATCTAATTTTTGACAAGAAATCATGTATTCCCTTTTTAAATGTCCTCCGAAAAAAAATATTGAATTTTGTTTGACAAGGTACCTCAATAACGAACTTTGAGCCGAAATGTCAATGTTTAATAAGTCTGAACTACTCGTATGTTTATTTTTGTGAGTAGGTACTGTCCCTCAATTAAATTATCATACACCTATCCTTTTTCGGCTTGACTATTACGTATACCTTGCATATTTTTTAATTAAATTTACAATGACCCAAATTCTGTGAGTCACAACCGAATACTGAAGCTTTTGCCTTTTTTTGTATTAGGTATATATTTTCTAATTTTATTATTTCCAGTTCCGGTATGCAAATTAAAAGAAGTGCATTTATCTAAAGAACCAGATAATAGATAACGTATTTTTCAAACTAACTACTGACACAGAGATCCACGCCTTCAAACTTCCCTAGGACTACCACTTGTATCACAATACATTTCTCATTATCTTAGAACTATTAACAAGTAATAACAATATTCGCAAACATTTCACACATAATGTACTAAATTTGCAATAAAGCGGTTGATTGAGTTTAGGTTCGGGGAAGTAAACTTTACGGGGGTCATTCTATCGTTGAACTATAGAAATATATTCATATAATTATGGTTTAGGTGGTTGGGGTTAATAGCAAGCTTGTCACGCGATGTTCAGCCCCTCTGCGAACGATTGTGGTCTCTTTATAAATCACTAGCAACGCGCCCCGGCTTCACACGGGTGCAATGTAGTGCAAAAATATGTAACTCGCTGATAGTGTAGCTTTCTATTGGTGAAAGAACTTTTAACATCGGTCCAGTTTTTGAGTTCATTCATAACATACAACAGTAGAAATCTTCTTAATAATATTAATATAGATTGTTATTAGTATGAATTTTTTTAACATGAATAAATAATAAAAGAACGTCTTTAACGACGTCTTTTATAACGTCTTGTCTTTCATGCCTGGTAGTTCAAAAGTAGTGTTTATCTCCAAAGGTAAGTCCGTCCAAAATAATCACCTAATTTTCCACCTCCGCCAATGGTAGCTATACATTATATTTGTATATTAGATGCACCTACAAAGTGCAATAATGTTGCAAAGCTACCAGGGCAACGATTTTAATGGACCTGTAAACCCATACATTTTATTAGTAATATACTTACCATAATAATACCCATAGTAAAGTATTTTACTACTTGATATTGGAAGTCCAGAACTCTAAGTTTAGAACAACGCAGGTCGATATGTCCTTAGTGATAGGTCGGAAGTGATATCATATTACTTTAGAAACAAACTAGAGCAAATACAATGTATATTAGAATATCGAGTTCTTGAACTGCCTTCGGTGAAGACAAATTCTATTTTTAGAGAGAACATTATCAAGTTGAAAGGCTTCGCGGGGAAGAATTCTCTCATACTTACACATACTAATCTAATCAGCGGTTCCATCTTATCTAGCTGATGATATATCTAAAAGAACTTAATAATGATAATAATAGATGGAAATGAGGTGCAGAAATCGATGATTAATTATTATATTTTATTGACATAAAATACAACAATGGTCGAAATCTGGTATGTCAGGAAATAAAACAATAACGAGGAGGAGAATAAGGAAACAATAAAGTTAACATAAACTATTGTCTATATTATAAGAACTACTGTCTATAAGTTAATAACATTGAAATGAATATTATCTCAAATTATTAAGTCAGACTTTTATTTAAGTTTTATTGGAAACAAAACAGAAACATTGATATTTAAATATTAGGAAAACTTACAGCTTAACATAAAAAGAGTTAAAAAGAAGGCCGTTCACAAGTTTTCACAGATATATACAGTACAGTATAAGTCAGGTACATAAGAAAGAAGCAGAGTTATATGTACGTGTTAGTCTTTGTAAAGTGTGTGTTGTAAGTTGAAGATGTGTAATAACTACGCGTTTTAGATTCCAATGATTTCTCTGAACGAGAAATATTATAATTTACTCACGTAAACTTGTTATATTGAACATATTACCTCGCCGTGCGTGAGTCGATATGGACTTGAGATAGGGTTAAGTTGTCATAAATATACATCTATGAATTATAATATTCACTTGGCATGTGGGAGAATATTGTAGATACTCTGTCGAGTGCATTTACTCAGAATAAAAACAATTTTTACGATTACTTGATATGTTTCAAACGAATGAATCAATTGATTTGAATAATTGAAACACAAGCACAAACAGCTTGCGAGAAATTTTAAATAATTTCTGATGGCCTAGTACGAACTATTATCGAGAAAGTATTCGTATCGTCGAGCTGTCATTTGTATGAATTTTCAAATGATTTCTCATATGAAAATTCTTTTCAATGCTTTTTCGATTGTCGTTCGTGCTAGACACTCTGATACAACGACGGTTCCCAGATCAAAAAATCTAAAATTCGGAGAAAATTCCTGACATTTGACGGAGTTCATGAGTTTCTTGTAAATATAATATGAATATTGCCAAGACTCTTATACTTGTGAATTAACGAAGCAAATCTTCGTTCGAATTTTCACTTGCGCACGCGGATCTGTGATGGAAAATGGGTGGAGAAGGGGCGAGGAGGAGGAAATAAGTTTTAATTAAATATGAGAAGTAATGATAAGTAATACTTTGATTTGCAATAAAAATAATTAAGTTTTTTTTTTCACTCTTCACTTAATTGTATAAATTCCGGACGGTTTAGGATTCCCTCGGCATTCCGGATAAAGACTAATATTTTCGGACTTGTCATTTGTTTTGTCTATATTTCTAACAATAAAAGATTTTTATAAAATTGCTTTGTCTATACGGGCTAAAATAGAATCGTGAATACAAGTAAACGAGGGCGGTAAATAGGGTTATCACTTTATTTGGCAACGTTGAAACGTACAATTTTGATACAACATTAGAACTTTACTATACTTAAAGATGTCATGTGGAACATGGTGTAATGCAGCTCCTTACAAAAAATTTGTAAAACAAAAACTTGGCGATTAAAAAGAGTGGCGGCGAGTTTATTGCCAGTTCTTCTCGTCCGTTCTAGGCCCTTGATTTGAGAACTGACAGTAAATGTAAAATTAGAAGCATTTAATATGTATTTTTTATTTACGTTCATAAGTGTACTAACATTGTGTCACCTAAATGATGCGATGCAGTATCTATATCTATAGTCGATCGATCTCGCAATTTACATAGTTGCAGCGATCGAACACAAAGTCGCCATAAGACGATGCAGTACCAATGCACTCGCAAAATCGCCGGCCATCTATACTAAAAGTAGTATATGTGCCGTGCCTCTTATAGTTTCTACATGCAGTACCTAAATTATAATAACGACTAGCCTAGCCACTTCCTATCAGGTGACGGGTTATCCCCTACTTAGTAAATACTAAGGGCTGGCACCCCTAGCAAGGGAAGGCTCTGATTGATGGCGCGGGGGTCGCATTGTGCGGACATTCATTGTCCATCATTGTCGAAGGACGAAACAAATGCATGGAGATCTTTTATTATGACGATTTTATCAGCGGTACTCGATTGCTCCGCATTTTATGTCTATGACTTCAATAATAAGGACCTTATGTTAATTTCCTCAGTGGATCAGTGGCATGGTTAGCACCAAAAGTCCCGGATTCGAATTCGAATCTAGGGAAAAGAAGAAAAAAAATGTGTCGATCGCACAGAGCAAATTGACTTCCTGCAACGTTTTTGTAGTGCCAGTGAATGATGAAAATTGAAAGGTAATCGTTTGGCTTGGTATGGGTTGTTATGAGGAGAGATGAAAAACATGTATGTATTTAAAAAACGTTTGAATACGAAAGTGGGTGGGTACCTATAAGGGAAGAGGGAGGTCGAAAGAAAATGGATTATTTGTGCGAAGAATGATATGTGTTTGTGAGGTGTGACATGATATGGCGAGTGAAAGAAGAGAATGGAAAAAGAGTATATACTGCACCGATCCGACACTTAAAAAAGGGAACAGGGCCAGAAAGAAGAAGAGGTAGATAAGGGAAACCGGTAGAAACCGGCTTCTTAGGACACCTCCTCACTGCTCCATAGAAATACAAGTTTGTAGTGTTCGATGTGCGAGAAGTCAGCAATTGTCCGGGTTGCTTTATATAGATAAGTGTTGTTAGTGTAAAAAATAAAACGAATAAGGAGTTCACCACAGTTCAACCACTAAGGATTCGAAGGATATTTTCAGAACATCAATAAATTCTGATTTCCCCTGAGTTCTAAAGTATTTATTGAATTGCGCGTTCCTTAGCAAACCTTTACGTCACCATAAATAAAAACTTGTTGACAATTTCGTTGGCTATGAAATATTTACTCTTTAATATTTCTCGATAAAAGAACTGCTATTTACAAACAGTAACTGTTCAAAGCCCGTAAAACAATCACAGTTGTATCGGAAGCCAGCGACACAATCTAAAACAATTCATATCGAAACACTTGCAATTATTTACAAAGGAAAAACAAACACCAAATAAATGAAGTGGAAAGAATTTCTCGGGGGTACGAACAATGTCGACGTATCGCTGCTAGATGTTGGGAAATACACTTGCGAGCAGCGAATTTGGGTCGCTCATAACTATATTAATTTGCATGTTAATTTAACGGTGGAGATATTACCTCCACTGTAAAATTTAAAAGATTCCTATGACCCAAAAATATTTCACATTATTATCTTTTCAATTCTGAATCTATATATGGCCGGGATTCACATATATTTAAACCTTATCGTCAAAAAATATATTCGTTACTTGTATCGTCTAATACATATGACAACGGTAAACGACTGATCATCAAGTATTTCTTTAAAGAAATGTAATATTATTATTATAAAAAAAGAAACTAACCGTCACTTTTTGTCCAACCCAAAATTGTTGCTCGCGAGTGTATCTCCAGTCCCCGGAGCGCTACGATTCAATCAAGTCAGATTCAGAATTTCGGAGTTCGTTTACCGAACTGAGTATAACCGTGAGCAAATAAACCAAAAATGGAATGGAAAACGGAATGGTCTCCTAAACGCTTTACGCGGTACGTTTAACATCCAGACGAGACCTTGATCACAATTAAATCTTTTATCGTATGCACTTTTCAATTTCACTTCTACCTCTCATGTTTTCCACAAGTATTTATAGTATATTTTCAAGAGTTTTACGAAAATCTTTATTGGAATTGACAAGGTTTATTCTGATAACAAATAAGATATGTACGTATGAAAGTGTTTTTGAGTGTGCCTTTGAGACGGACTACCATCATAACACTATTAACAATTAAATGATTGATCAAAAATACATAATATTATGATTATAAAAGGCGAAATAAAAAGTTTGCATGAAAGTTTCTGAAGTAGACTCAAAACGGCTTCTACATAATGTTAGGTAAAATCCATTTTTGAAACTCTTAAACTTTGTCTGTCCCTGTGGCTCAGTGACTAGCGCGTTGCCATTAGCATCCGCTGTAAATAAAAATGATCAATGAAACAGAAATAGGTCTGCCCCATGCCTCACTAGAGGACTCGGGAATTCACTTAGAAATCGTGGATATTCCACCAGTTCGCACCTCTCGTTTCGCACTTCTTCCTTTTTAATCAAAGCAGCAAAGGAGTGGAACTCTCTTCCAACGACTGTTTTCCCGGATCTCTATGATTTGGATCTTTTTAAGGCGCGCGGGTGAATAGGCTTTTTTCTAGGTCGGCGTGCTCTACCTTATCACATCACCACTTACCATCAGGTGGGATTGTGGTCAACCGCCTGCCTATCATTAATAAAAAAAAAAATAAAAAAAAAGGTACTTATGTCTGAAAATTAGAAAGCTAAGGAGTTAAAACGATAAGTATAAATTCAAACATTATACGTACGTTTATCTATGTATCTCAAATCTATGTAATAAAATAAAATGAATAACTAATATTTTGATATTTTCATGAAATAAAAGCGATTTATGACAATAATCTTACGTTGTCTACAGGTCTAGACGGCTGGCGACTTGTGTTAATTTCTCCATTAATATATCACTAAGTACATCAGGTGCAACAGAATGCTTAGCGTGTCGACTAAGTACATTATAAATCCTTGTTATCTAATACACGTAACAGTTAAACGCCGTATTTGAATTGCAAATATTCTAATTCTTTAACCCCAAAGCTCGCTTGAAACACGTTGCGGCGTGGTAAAAATTACTATTTCGTTTGTAAATTGTATTTAAATCTTCATATTTTTGGTTGAAAATTACTTACACTAGCTAAGATTTTATTAACAAATATCATAATTATATTTCAATAATGTAGAAAAAAAAATCTATGAAACCTTTACTAATATTATAAAAAGGAAAGATTTGTTTGTTGATGTTTGATTAAACTCAAAAAGTACTGGACCGATTTTAGAAATTCTTTCACCAATTGAAAGCTACATTTTCAGCGAGTAACAAAAGCTTCATATTATATACAATGACTTTTTATGTGTAGTAGTTACTAGTCTAACATAAAAAAATTAAATGTATTTAACATATTTCAAAAACTTCAATAGTATGAACTCATTGTTTCATAAACAGTACAGATATTGCTATTTAATCAATATACAAACAATTCAATTGTTTAATATTATTCCAAACTTAAAACTGTTTAAATACTGACTATAATTTCTGAATATCCAAAAATATATTGAGTTGTATTAAACAATAACATTATGAAACTCCGTAACGTTAAAATCATATTAATGGCCACTCGAACGCGAAGCATTCATATTTCATTGTTAAGATTTGCCCAGACGTTCGTAGTTTTAATTAAATATAAGCTCAAACAACTGGAGCACATTAAGCTGTATTACAAAGGACTGGTATTGAGACTCTTATAAATGTTACATTGTAAGTAATTATCATTGCTTATAAACTGATATTTTATAAACATTGAGATGAGAGATTAGATATTGATTGAATAAAACAATGCTTTTTTTGTATTTTAAAAGGCCGTACAAATCTTTTAACAGTTTTAGATTAAAAGAAAGATTTTATAAATAGAAATATTCATATCAGAGCCATTACATTACATTGTTTCGTGGTGGGAAATAAAAAATGCCTTGGTAGAATAGTGAAATGTATAAATGTTTTAATTAATTGTAATTTTAATGATGTTTTAGTTGTTTTAAAACTAGGATTTGATATGTATGGTTAACTTTTCTTTCAGCCGTTTTAAAGTAAAAAAATAAACATCCATATTTCCATATATAAAACAAAGTCGTGTTAGTTACACCGTTATAAGTCATAAACGGCTGCACGGATTTAAATGATCTTTTATTTGTTCGATATTCGAATAATAGAATAACTACAGGAGAAAAAATATATGGAGAAAATTTATTTTAAAATAAATTAAGTTCGGAACTCCGCTATCTTGCAAATCTATATAATTTAAATTGGAAAATAGCATACTCAAATCTAGAAATACTGTTTTATTTTTGAAGCCAACATTCAGCCAGAAAAAATACTGCCGAGTCCGCTAGTATTTACATAATTGTAACATTATATTGTTTTGTTTTTCTATAAGATTTACTTGTTCATGACCTTAGCTGAATAGCAATATCGAAAAATAATGTTCTGCCAAAGCCATAGCCATTTTAATTGCAAAATCCACTTGATATTAAATATTTAAATAATTTAATTTGAATCAAACAAATTCCCTTTTGGCTACCTATAAACAAATATATATAATGTATGGAATTTGCAATAGAATTAAGATGTCGCAAGAACAATAGAAAGCACAAACATATTTCCTTCACCATACACCTTGATACGGATTACCAGATGTGCTAATGAAATTTCCCCTAAAACACAGTCGATTTAACATACGCAGATTCCAAGTTAGTATTTATTGTGTGTGTAATATATAATCCGTTTCCTTGTTGATATTCTACATGCTCGCTAACACTTGCCAATATCCTTGGAATCTTAGCAGATATGAGGAGTGAGTAAATAAGCATCTTATCGACTCTAGTTACGAGTACCACTAGAGGTGGGTCGTTGACGGTTTTTGTGTTAACGAAATGAAACTGCTAATTACAAACTGATAATCTGTTAAAGAAACAGCTAATTTTATTAGCTGGTTCGCAGTTAGCGACTACGCGTTGAATGTTCGTTAAGCTAATCCGCGCGTTGCGTTCGAAAATCGTTGAATGAAAAAGTTAATATATTAAACGGCTTTTGCGGTAAACGAAAAGCAGCTAATTCGTTAACATTAGAAAAGCTGCTTGTTGAATTTACGCCCACTCCTTGACCGTTTCACCACTTAACATCAGGTGGGATGGTCAAACAACTGTCTATTAATAGAAAAAAAAAAGATATTGTCTATTCCATGAGCGGCATCGAATGCGAATTTAGCGGGAACAATTTAAAGTTCGAATATTAATTAATCAGAAAATGAAGTATGTAGTATGTATGTAGGTAACATTGTACATATTTCTTGTACATTATTTTGCAATGAATTGGTGGGATTACTGAAACTGAAGTCCTCCAAAATGAGGCTCTCCAGCCTATTGATTTTTGAACGCTCGATAAATAAATTGTGGTGTTTTTGTTTTTGTTTGTGTTGCTTTTGAGACATCAGTTTCTCCTATGTGCCATACTTAAAAGGAATTGTAGGTAGTAATTATAATTATTTGGCAGCCTGCTTCAGTGCTGTGGATACTGTAAATCTTAAACTTTAATTCAATCATTGTTTAGTTTAGTGGTGATAACATTTTTAATTTCATTTAACAAAACTTTCCATTCCCCTAAGCCCATTTTAATAAAATATACTGTTTAACAACATTCATCTATACTTAATATTATAAAGAGGAAAGATTTGTATTTTTGAATTTTTGTATTTTTGTATGTTATGAATAAACTTAAAAACTACTCGATCGATTTTAAAAATTCTTTCACCAATAGAAAGCTACATTATCAGCGAGTAACATAGGCTGTTTGTGTATAGTACATCTATATTGCACCCGTGTGAAGCCGGGCGCGTTGCTAGTACTAGATAACCTGATACAAATAGCTAGTATTATAGAAAACAATAGGCAAAGCATTTGACCACACACAGTACTAACGTCGAGTTAATACGAATCGGACAGATGCGCCCCACTGTTCCATGCATACTGATGGCTTCAATCTATAAACGGATGCATATCGAGATACGGTACATATAAACCTGATCATAGGACTGTTACAGGGACTAAGCGAGCCCTAGAGAAACGATATTGCGAAGAACATTACACATTTATAATTTATTTATGCAAACAATTCCCTATGGGCTGGCTTGCGCGTTTGGTAGAACAACTACCTTGCGCTCAGATGTGTCGCGGGCTTTAAAGATATGTTTATAATTTCCTGACAGACGAGCATGAGGTTCGCTTGATGGTAGATGATACCTCAGTCACAGAATATCAGTCAATGATGCGCTATCAACCGACTTCAAAAAAGAAGGAGCCTACCCATATAAGGATTAATAAACTTAAAAAATACACTTACTTCCTACAAGAAAATTTAAAAAAGAAATAAAAAAAAAACTATAGTTTTGAAGTTGGTTTTTACTTTTGAAAATGTGAAAAATAATATTTTAACCCTTCAAGGCAAGACCCTTAAAGTACAATCAACAGAATTATTGATACTTATTTATCTATATCTATTAAATAAATATTAATGTTACGAAAAGTTTAAGGTTATGAGAAGCACAAAATACAAAAAACAATATATTTTATATATACATATATTTGCAGTAAGTACTATTAAATGGCCCAATAAACGAATCACCATAACGCACGTAGCAGTAAAAGCTTTCATTACAAACGAATGTTCCGGGTTTCCATTCGCCATAAAACTAAATCAAGTTAGTAGAAAAAGTCAGTAGGCGAAAGGAAAACAATTAATCCAATCATTTCCCGCAATTAACGTGGGACGGACACACATTACTTAAGCATCTGTGGCCAATCAGTACAGTGAGCGGTTGGCACTTGGCAGGAAACTGACTTTCTCTATTCACAGTTCACACCTAGTATTCCGTCATCCTTTGTAAACAGGGGTCAATGACACTGACGAATTTTAATTGATGGAAGGCGTTAAGGTAGATATTTTATAGCAATGTCATACCAGTATTCTAATGTATAATGTCGACACCAGAGGCTATACTACGCTAACTTGAAATAGTATATTTTACGCTAGAAGATTTCAAAGAAAAATTGTGATAACTTTTAAATTATAAAAGTTATCACAATTTTGCTTTAAACTGCATTTGGTAAAATAAATTCACATGTAAATCTACTGTTTCAAGTTAGCGCAGTATTAATTGCTGGTTTTTTTTTTATATTAGAGGAGGCAAACGGGCTGGCGGCTCACCTGATGGTAAGTGACTACCGACGCCCATGGACATCCGCAACACCAGAGGTCTTGAGGATACGTTGCCGGCCTTTAAATGTCAATGTCAATGTTCACGATTCAAATGAATTTGATAAAATTTTGTACAGAGATAACGTGAACCTTTAGGAACCTTTTGTACAGGAAAATGTGTACGGAACAGTACCAATCGCATTCTGAACGAAATGACAGTCTATTTTTAGCCACTGACCATACATACATGTACAGGTTAGCAATTAGGACATCTAACATTGTTTTTAATACATTACTATATTGTTACTAACCAATATATTTTTTAATTAGATTTTTTAAATAAATAATAGTAATAATTAAGAGAATTTTGTCGTCGTAACAAAGTAATACAAGTTTCGTAGCTAATAAAGAGAACATTTGTCACAACAGAATCGTTGAGCAAATAATTATCAAGGTTAATGTCTTACATTTTTAATCGCTTTAACTTAATTAAGTTAAGTATCGAGTTTTATCGCTATACCATTCGATGTAATTAACATCGATTCGTTTACGATACATCATGACTGAGCATTTCGAAGTCACAAACAACTCTACAATGTTTATGGGAGAATAAAGTAAGGTATGCTTTTATCGTTTAGTAATAAATTATATTACAAATTGGCTCAAGTTACAAAAGGAAGAGGGTAGGTAAACACTGGGTTAAATTAAAACATAATTTCTAACAAATCAATACTTTAAACTATGGAAGCTACAAGAACAAACATACATAAAAATAAAATTAGATATATGAGGCGGTATGAAAAGCATGGGATAAAAAATGTTATGAATATGAAAGTGTATGGGTATAAAGGGAAGACCATAAAATGATGAATTGATTGTGTGAAGAATGATATGTGTTGGATAATGAGTGAAAAAAAAGAATGGAAAAATAGAACATACTGCGCTGAATCCAAATAAAAATGGGAACAGAGGGGCTAGCACGAACAACTATCGAAAAAGTATTCGTATCGTCATTTGTATGAAATTTCAAATGATTTCTTAACTAACAGTTTGATGATTCGAATACTTTCCCGATAGTCGAACAACTTGCGGAAAAGTATTCATATCGTCGAACTGTCATTTGTATGCAAATGATTTCTCAACTAACAGTTTGATGATTCGAATACTTTCTCGATGGTCGTTCTAGGCCCTCAGGACAGGAAGAAGTATAAGGCTAGCGATTGTGACTTGGACCATAAACTAAGCTATAAATAAGTAATTTATACATATATTTTTTAAATTCTCACATTAATACAATAAATGTATCACTCGGGCCAAGATGTATTGATGATATTGAGCGATGTCGAATGTCGATACTTCAGATTGACATGTTATTTAATACTCACAACTAGCATTCCTGTTTTATTCTGGTATAGCGTTAGAGAGAGTTATACAAGCCGCATTTCTGTGTGAGTATAAGCTTTTGTGTGTTCGATATGCTTTGCATTGAAACCGTTTCAAAAGAGTCGTGCGATTTCAAAGAAGGCCCTTACAGAGGTCGCGGTAACATTCCGTGAAACTGTTCACTTCGCACTTGGACTGTCAGTTGTTTATAAACAGTTCCGCCACTCACATAAGAATTCAAAACACTGCTTCGCTTAAGGAAAACAAAAACGCTTTATAGTGAACAACGTCATTCGGAATACTGGGGTTTACCAATCCCTTTACATTGTCGACGATACTGTACCTACTGTACTACGAAAATATGTATGAAGTTGATCGCATCAATTTCAACTTGAGCACCTTTTACAATGATTTCCAACGTCGAATAACTTTTCTCTTTTGTTTATATTTTGGGTCCTTGGTGGGGAGCTGCTACCTATTTCGCCCAAGCACGTATCCTGGGAACCTTGCCGCATGACAGTTCTTGAGGGATTATAATATTATATGCTTTAATTAGTTAAGATTTTTTGGTGTAGACACGTAGGATGGATGAAAGTAGGGAAAAGAAAATGATTTACGAAGCTGGTGTGAGTGGAAGAGTCGAGAGTGGTCAACCTAGGCGAAAGTACCTCGATCAGATCGGATATTTTCTTCGAAAGGGCCAGGTCAAAAGTACTCGAAACCGACGAGCGTGTATTAAAGCATTGATAAAAGTGGAAGAAGCGTATGTGGTATTCAAGGATCGGAGCATATGGAATTCCGAGATCTCTGCCTACACCAAAGGGCGTGATGTATAGGAATGTATGTCTATATACGTAGTTATACATTCATGTATATTGTATACACCAAAGGGAAGCGTGATGTATATCTATGTATATTTTGAGTAGTTTATATAGGCAGTTTAAATACATTCACGTAAAATATTTAAATAAATACAAAACTGTATATTAAAACAAAACAAGACAGAACAAAATCAGGTTTTGGCTACAAATAATATTAAATTGATGGTACCTCAGTTATTGATAATTATCATTAAATAAAATTAGTTATAGGGCCAAGGATGTTTCCAATGAAAATGTTGCGGGAGGAATTAAATACGTACAA
This sequence comes from Anthocharis cardamines, assembly GCA_905404175.1. Lineage (NCBI taxonomy): Eukaryota > Metazoa > Arthropoda > Insecta > Lepidoptera > Pieridae > Anthocharis > Anthocharis cardamines. The sequence continues at coordinate 2,559,400 of FR989950.1, read as the reverse complement.
AATAAATTATGTCCTTGCAAGGAGTAAATAATTGATTAAAATGTTAATGTTTAATATGAGGTAATTTTAAAGATTTGATTTTAGAATAGAAATAATTTTTCGAAAGCTAAAGCTGTAAATTTTAGACGTTCAACCCTGTACTGATATTTTAACAAAGTTAAATATCGGATGAACGTAAAGGCAATCTGTTGTCGCTCATTAAATATGCAATCTTCTAAAGGATATAGTAGAGATTAATCGTGTGGTGAATATCTTGCACCTTTATAGAATAATATAATATTTGAGTAAGCGACGAAAATAACGTTTTTTACCTCAAAAGTATTGTATGACCTACGATGATGTAGGACACAATATTAACATATTATGAGATATAAGATGTCATTCGGTGGAAATCGAACCCGCGACTTATGATAATGCAAAGCCGCTTTAAACACAATAACGACTCTATTTATAAATATTAAACAGCTATTTTATTATTTACATTTATAATAACGTTGAATAGTTGTGGTGTTTACCAAAATAAATGTTTTATCTATCTTATCTAACTATCGCGGTATAAACATAAAATATGGTATCAAATCTATTCATATATTACTATATCTATTATCTATTCGAATATCGCTATTCGATAGAATCCCAACGTCTTTGTCGTCAAACGTCCCAACGTCTTGGAAGATTTATTACTCCGAGACGTCTGATAATTTCTTGCGAATTTGAAGCAAGCGGTGTTAGCTACTCTATCTGAATATTCATTAACACTCGGCCACCACTGCTGTTTACTAAACATCTGGAGTTAACTAATTTTCCCGACGACACTTCCAATACAAATGTTAGAGTAATTTAGCTTAGCACGATTATAAGATAGGTCATTATAATTTTTATTATTAAATTTGCATTTTTTTAAATATTGCGTTTTTTTTTCATTAATTTGTCCGATCTTAGTGTTGCAAATTATCCTTTACAAACTCGCTGAGTGAGTTGTGATAACGTTTCGAGAAACATTAGTTTGCGAAATGCGTTTAAGAAACGCATTAAACCTTGAAGTGCATATTATGCGTTCCGAAATATGTACTTGAGGTAAACTAGAGATCGATAGCGCATCACACTCGTTTGTCGATATCTATACAAATAACAATCATAACTATTCATCCGATTATGATGAAACTTTAGTGAGTTATTTTGCGCCCGCAGAAGGCCCACGAAGTTGAATTGGCATTGCATAAGTAACTGACTGACCATAATATTTTCTTTTCAGAGCTCTACAAAGGCATTTAAATACAAAATAATGTGTAAGGACCTTCTCTAAAATTAGTAATAGAACAAAACTTCAAATCTTATTAAAGAAAGTAGTAATATTATAAATAAAGTCGCTACTGAGCACACCAATTTGTTTCAGTAGCGTGCATTAGCGAGTATTTTACGCTACATTTTATATTTCCCTTTGTACTCGTAATGGTTTCTTTGTACGAACGCTGAAATTAATTTTAACTCGTGCAGACATAAATTACACTTGCTTCTAATAAGGATTCTTTCTTTTCGTTAATTATTTTGTGGAATGACAAACATTTCCACATTTATCTAATTATAAAGCTCATCCCGCTTATAAATTAGGCTAGGTCACGAAACTCTGAGATTGTTTTCCCTAGATAGCGTTGTAATAGCTATGAAAAAGATTCCTGTGCCCGATTAAAAAATATGGAATAAGCTTCTCCGAGTACTAAGTGCTTTTGACATTACTGTTTTTAAAAAGTATATTTGACAGATTCTTTTTAAAAATAGTAAATACATTTGCAAATGATACCATCACGGTATCAGATGCTGTTACTTCAATGTACAATATTGTATTTAGGTTAGGTTTATTTTTTATTTATTTATTTATTTCAGAGCTTAATAACTAAGTACACAACAAAGTGGATACAGTGACCCCTATGCTAGGCTGAGCTAGAACCCGCCTGTATGTACAGGTGCCATTCCCCCTCCCCATCATGCATTAGTTTTTTTTTTTTTTTTTTATTTTTTTATTTTTACAATTTAATACAAAAAATGGAAAAGTAATCTTAATTACGTTTGTATGCCAATTCTAATATATTAATAATAAAAATACATAAATATTAATTTGATTTATCATTATGAGATATATGACATACATAAATAATATAATACTATTTCACTATTTATTTATTTATATTGTATAATACTTAAAATATATAATATAAATATGGACATATTTAAGAAAAATAAAATTGATAATGAAACCTGTATTTTAAGTTTTTGAGTAGGTTATGAAGTAACTTTTAGTAGGGCTTCAGTATCCTCATAACTCAGATTGCGAAGCCAGCCACTAAGAGTACTCTTGCACAAAGTCTTATTTAGAGCATATATACCAAGAATTTTGTTAATTTTATTATATAGCATTGCCCCTAGGTAATAATAGAATTTCATTGTGAAGCTATGGTTAGGCTTAAACACAAAACACACCCTGTTTGATCGCCTTTTGTTTGACGCTAATTTGATATCAAATTCAATATTACTGTGTTGCCTTATTACAAGATGGAGTATAAACAATTTCCGTACACTTAGGACCTGACAATGTTCATACAGTTCAGATGTAGGGAAGTCTATAGATTTGAAGCTCATAACTTTTAAAACAGCTCTTTGAGCTCTTTCAACAGTTATGAGCTGAGTTTTTGGCGCTCCACCCCAAACAGAGATACAGTAGGTAATGATGGACTGACAGAGAGTAAAATAAAATGATTTTATTAACTTTAACTCCATTATGTGCCTTAATTTTTTAAATATAAATATTAATCTCCGAATTCGAGTTGTCAACAGATCTAGGTGTTCATAGAAATTTATATTTGAATCTATAATTACTCCAAGGTATTTTATGGAACTAGTATTTGCCAGATAGGGACAATTACAAGATGTGTTTAAACTATTAACACAGGAATGTGCTATAAGTTGGTTTCTATTTATATTGGGTACAGTAAGTTGTGTGTTGCGAATTGAAAAGTTAATAAATTTAGTTTTACTGGTATTAAGGGTTAGCACATTGGATCTCAGCCATTTTGTTACCTTGTTTAAGCCAGTTTGTGCATAGTTGAAGGTATCCTTCCAGGAGTTGGCTGAAAATATAAGTGCTGTATCATCAGCATAGGAAATTATTTTTCCATTTGTTAAATTTAAGTTACACAGGTCATTTATGTAGATTAAAAAAAGGCTTGGACCCAAAATACTGCCCTGCGGTACGCCAAATGTCAATGTTTGTTCCTCACTAAAGTGATCATTAATTTTTACTATTTGTGTTCGATTACTTAAGTAACTAGTAAAAAGATTTAATGTAATACCTCGTACTCCAATCTGTTCTAGTTTGTGTAGGAGGATGGGGATACAGACAGTGTCAAACGCTTTAGCAAGATCTAGAAATATAGCAGTGCATTTGTTATATGCATCTAGTTCACCAACAATATGATTTGTAAGTTTGTGAACTGCATCATCAGTTGATCTGTTTTTTCGAAAGCCGAATTGATTGTTTGATAGAAAAGAAAATTGTTCAATATAAGAAATAAATCTAGTATTAATGATTTTTTCAAGAATTTTGGACATTGATGGAAGTAGGGATATAGGACGATAGTTGCTGGCACACAATTTATCTCCACCTTTAAAGACAGGTGTGACAACAGCTTTTTTAAATACAGATGGAAACGTTCCGGTTGAGAAACATAGATTAAATAGGTGGGTCATAGGTGGGATAAGTATACTTTTGTATCTTTTTAAAACTATTGCGGATATTCTATCCCATCCAGAAGCGCAATCATTTCTTAGAGAGGATATTAATTTGTCTACTTCAGCAAAGTCCGTATCTGGGAGAAAGAAGGAGTTAGTGGATGGTTGGCTTGTTGGTTCTGAGGTCAAATCTTCTGTTTTATTTAACAGTTTTTCAGCCAAGCATCTACCAACCCCAGCAAAGTATTTATTAACGTTATTTACTGCATCCTGAGGGGAGTCAGCCAAAGAAAGCAAATCTATAGATGTTTCCTTTGTGGGTGTAAGATTGGTTAATTTTTTAACAGTATTCCACAATGTTTTATTGTCGAATTTAGACTTTGTGATAAGGTTGCGTTCATAGCTACGTTTAACTTTTTTTAATAAACTATTACAGAAGTTTCTATATCTTTTATATGTTAATTCTAAAGTCACATTATTAGGGTTTTTCGTTAGTTTTTTGTGCATATTATCTCTGTGTCTGATACATTTTAAGAGGCCTGTAGTTATCCAAGGTTTCATAGTCTTTTGACGTTGTGATATTTTAATTGTATACGAGCATTCTGAGATAGCTTGTGAGATAGTATTTATGAGATATGTAGCGGCAATATTAGGATCTAGTAAGTTATAAAATTTTTGGAAATTGATCTGAATAATATGGGCGTCTAAGGTTTCAAAATTAATTTTATTAAGGTATTTTTGAGATTTCTTCACATTGGGTATAATGGAGGTTTGTAAGCAAAATACAACTGGGTTATGGTCCGTCACTAGCGATTCAATAACAAAAGTAGCATGAGTTAAATTAGTTTTGACCATTATGTGATCCAAGCTGCTGTTATTTCTAGTGGGAAGACTATGTGTCGGGTATACACTAAAAGTAGCAAGAAGATCAAGGTAGTCGTGACGCGAAGGGTCTGATGACATTGGTTTTATGTCAATGTTTAAATCACCGACTATTATGACATTTTTAAAAGAGCATAAATTATATAAAACGTTATTTAGAGAGTTTAAAAATAAGTCCAAATTGTTATAAGACGGAGATCTGTAAATTGCAACAATAGCGGTATTGCCTATCATTATCACTAAACAATTGCCCTCAGAAAAATCAGGCTCATAATAATTTGCCTTCAGACAGTGTTTTGTATATACGATAACTCCATCGTTTTGATTATTAAAAACTGAGTTCGACGCAATGTTGTAGCCACTGAGTAACGGAATATTATTTTTGTTACAAGACAGCCAACATTCCGTCAAAATAAGTACGTCAAAATCAAATGAGAACCTTGACAAAAGGACGCTAAAACTATCCCAATTAGCATTTATACTCCGAATATTTTGAGAAATTATTTTTAAATATGTATCGGACTTACCCAATGCACTGTAACACAATTCCGGGTCACATCTCGTTGCATTCGAACTTATTAAACAATCCAGGTCATTAAGAACAGATTTGTTTACGAAATTACTCATTATAAGTAAAGTATAAAACTGTACACTGAAACACTAAAAAGTGTAATATTTACGTTATTATAACGTAAAGTAATATTATAGTTTATATTTTTCAACTTGTAAGTATATGACGGTAGATTGATAAGTCGAGTACATTTGAGTATTGGATGGCGCATAGGTGAGAGCGAGATACAGTATGGTTGGCTATCGTTAAGCAATATGCGTGCAAAGGATGCAATTTTTTGACGTTTGTATTGAGAGGTGTGGCCCAAGTTATAAAAGAAGCGGAATTTAATAAATATAATTGTGACTTTGTTTTGTATTAACAGAAGAATAGTTTTAATGTACAAAATAACCATATCAATTGATTTAAGCATTATTATGTATAAGGGACTAATAAATATATAGCAGTAAAATATAATAATAATACAATAAATAATATAATATAGCAATATTGTGTAAATATAGATTAAAAATAAACAAATATCATAATGAATTGGCAAACATACAGTGTACAAAGACGAAAACTTAACAATATCTCTAATTACTAGAAAGGTTTTATCTAACATTAGAAAATTAATAGTTCCTTTTGTGATAAATAGTCATTTGGTTTCTAGCTTTATGATATCACTCTCACTGTCGATGCGTAATGCAGGGGCACCTTCAGATTTCTTCACGTATACAATACCTCGCAGTGTCCAGAAAAAAGCGTAATTGTTCTTTTTCGCGAACTCACGAGCTAAAAAAAACAACTTCTTTCCCATATTTGTTAAACTTTCAGATATATAAATCTGCTTAGGTGGTCCGCATATAGAGATATGATTTGTGTTAAGTTTATTAGCTTTGTTTATAATATTGAACTGTTTATAATTCCGTAAAAATTCTTCTTTAGTTAAGGTGGTCGTGAATTCTAACGTTATAGGCCGTTCATTACGTGCATTTTTACGTGTTCGATATATATTACTTATCTCTGCCTTCTGTACTGGAAAGTTAATTGTTTTCCCAATGTTGGTTACAATATTTATCAAATCTATTTTAGATTCCTTTTCTTGCGAGGGAATATTACGAATTTCTAAACACGAAGACTTGAGAGAGCGTTCAATACTTTCAGTTTTCAGTAACATATTATTAACTTGTGTCTGGTTAGTTTCCTTTTGCTCTTCCAGTGACGTAAGACGTACTGAGATTTCGTCGCATCTATCAGTAATACTTTTTATCGAGTTTTTGATATCTTCGTATTGATTTTTAACTCCCTCGATGGCATTTAGGATGGAAGATATTTTTTTGTCCTGGTCCGATTGCCAAGAATTTATTAAAGATAAAATTTCATCTTTCAAAGTTTTCACCTCATCATTATGATCTGCTCTTTTCCTCTTAGGTTTGCGAAGTCTTGTGCTTATATCCGTGTCCGAGTCTTGTACGCTTAAGTTAGAGCCAGAATCACCCATCGCTTTTAACTTGGACCGCAATGATTCACTAGTAGGCGTAACAGATACTGACGGTGGCGGGGATCTTTGTAGTGGCATAACTTTCGATACACTATTGACACAAATTAAATTAGTAAACTAAAAACACGACCGTCCGTATTGAGATCCGAGAGAGAAGTCTGTAAACAAATATACGGAACCTAAATTCTCATTAAAGTGACAAAAAGTTAAATATTCCCGTTTTAAGTACACGATGCAAGTTTCTTGCAGGTTGCATACAATTCAATTGAAGTAATATTTTACTTGCATGGTCTAAATAACACGCAACATTCTTGATCTGTTATACAAATTTTGTTTCAATACTTTTCTTAGTGTTACCAGTACATAATATATAATATGTGTTGCTTACAATTATTGGATGTTAATTATTATGCTTAAATTATTGATTGCTCTTGAAAGAAAATGACAGTATTTTAATGGGCATTTAGTGTAGCACACATGGACATTTTACTGATAATTTTTCTTTAAATGAAAGCCGGTGGGAGTCAGTCTTCTGTATTCTGTCTTGGTAACATTTTTTGAACTTGTTTCCTCGTGATTCGAAAAGGCTTTTTCACTAAACGCAATCAGAGTCAAAGAGGCTAGGTGGAATAGAATCTTTTGAAATTACTTCCAAAAAAATCACAGTTTCTCGCCTTATCAGACAACTCCTAAGGTAAATATGTATAATTGCAAAACTATAACTACGTGTATCTTATTCACGAGCGGTATGAATAATTCCGCAGAGCGATGATAGTAAAATCCCAGTACTTAGTATAACAGAAAGCGGCATCAAATATTTACCACGGATATCATTTGAGAGGTTCCGCTTCACTTGTAAAAATCTTAACCGACGAAAACCGCAGACCGTTTTTAAATATTATATGTGGTTTCGATGAAACCTCTCAGACGGCATTTACTTTAACATTTCAAATTGTTTGTCTGTATTTTTGCTAGATATCATAGATCTGAACTAGATTGATGATATGATTGTTATTATTAGATCAGCGTGCTCCATTCGTAGACTACGTTGTACTTAAGATTAGGTGAAATATTGGTCAAACGCTTCTCTACTTAATTCTTAAGTTAAAAAAAATGATTTAAAAATACCTGTATGTAACGGTCGTTCAGCCAGTATAGCATTACTACATACTGTGTCATAATATTTTAATAATATTATGACACAGTACAACGGGATAGCAGTCAAAAATTTAAAACAGAACACGTTATTATTCATATGACAGAGACGGTAGTGCGGATTTTATGATCTTATATATAACGTTACAAACTACACTAATATTATAAAGAAGGTAAAGTTTATCAGTTTATTTGTTGGAAGTAGTCCTTGTAACTACTGCACAGATTTTGACCAGTCTCTTTCACTACAAAAAAGCTACATTATTCCTGAGTGAGTCTATATTGAATTGTGATTATTTATATTTTTAATCTATACTAATAGAGAATAGACTAATAAAGAGGAAATATTTGTTTGTTACGATTTAACTTCAAAACTACTCGACCCATTTTAAAAATTCTTTCACCAATAGAAAGCTACATTATCAGCGAGTAACATGGGGTATTTATTTTGTGTATAATACATGGGACGCGGGTGTAGCCAGGACATGTTGTGTGAAATAACAAATATCCGAGAAAAACTCTAGTTAGATATTTTTGATAAGTTTTGTAACGTTTCGTAATTAAAAATATATACCTATTTGAATTAGTAATTGAATACAGCATTGTTAATCTGTAATTTGTAAACATTTCAATTAATTTCTCCTAGTACTGACTTTCTCGCAAGTAGTTCTTCTTCGTGCTTAGCCCCGGGTGACCACTATCCAAGTTTTTATTTAAAATACCTCGCATTTCATTTGTTTCCTCAACCAGCCTGCTAACTGTTTATTGCGAAGCCTACACTTTAACGCGTATAAATTTTACGCGTGTTCACAATGGCGCTATAAAATGTTGCAATAATTCTAAATCCCGTTGTTTTCCCTTGGATTTAGAGGGAATATTTTATAGCAATCCGACTTAAGGTTGCGAAATTGCTTTTTCAACACTCGAACGCGTGCAAGAAATGTGCGTGGAGTCTCGCAAGTTGGGAACGGTGCGTGGAGACGAGGTCCCTTCATAACTGGCTTCGAAAACGGAGGAGGTTCTCAATTCGTCTGCATGTTGCTTTTTTTTGTATGTTGCTTACACGATTACTCCGCAAGTTATAGGGATATTAGTAGGGACTAGCGCATGTCATAGGATATACTTTAGTTTCACCTTTTTTTATTAATTGTACTCTCTGTTTGTCTGTCTGTGTGTAATAATCTGAAGACTCTCTTTTATTAGCACCGTGGTAGTCTGCTGATTCTAATTTCCGCACGGATGGTTTCTGCGACATTACACGTTCATCCAACGTAATTAATACATCCGGTTCCGTCTGGCACCCTCTTTCAGCGGATCATGAGCATCGCTATTTCGTTGCTGCAATCTTTTGTGCGGATGCTTCATTATCTCAACGGGTTCTACGTATACTGGTACAAGTGCAAAATCGCAACTTTACAAGAAAGCGATTCATATTTGACATAATTAAACAAAATTCCTTGAAATTTTGGTAGGTTCACATATCAAAATTGCAAAGGTTTTTGTTTAATTATATCAAATAATCAAAGAAGATCTTTAGAATCTCGCTCTCAGAATGTTGTGATTTCGCACATGTAGCCAGTACACGAAGATCTATATACCGGGTCCGTCAGAAAGTCAGACAGGGCAGCCCTGTCTGACTTTCGGAAGTACTCTAGAATTTGTAGCTTGTATATTTTTTTTTGTAGGAAAAGTTTTACAAAATTTTCTGACTCTTTAGGTTCACTGCAAAGTTATCTTAAAGTGAATATATATTTTGCTGATTGTAAACGGTAGCAAGTTGGTGTCAGAGGGCACTGTCTTATATGTTTGTATTCAAATTCGAATAATTTCCCATCGATACGAACACTTTCTCGCAAGTTATTTATGTTAGGCACACTGTAAGTAAGTGATAACCTAAATACTTAATACTTTATTACCTAATATAAAAATAGTAAGCCGTGATACCTTAATAATGTGATAATAAACTAAATGTTCAAGCGATTTAGGAGTTAAAATGCTCTAATGATTCTCAAACAGTTAATATATAAGGCAATATATTCTCAGAGACATATCGCAGTTAGTTTGATGAGCTGGAGACGCACTGGTGGCTTCAATTACTACTAGCGCAATACGTGACGTCGTAAATCTTGCGGAAACGAACCGTAACTTGTATTTATAGATACATTTACTATTTGTTAACTTCGTACGCCATTTTGAAAGTGACGTCATTGATATTCTCAATTCAAATAGCACAGACTATAATCGGAAAAAAAAACAAAATAGTCGTGCGCCGCGCAAGTTTACTTACAGTGATATATAAATTCACGATGTTGATAAGCAGAAATAAAGTTATTAATTAAATACGAAAGTGCATAGTGTGTAAAACCTCAAGGGAGCGAACGTGCAGGTCCGTGAGATAAGCACACTTTAACTCGTTTGAAAGGAGGAAAACGTATAAAATACTAAAGTACTATTTTAAAACGAAATATTTCATTTTAGAAGCGCAATAAGGTTTTATATTCTCCACACATTAATGTATTAATTGCTTCTAAATAGCTATCTCCCTATTATTATGTGTTATATTTAACGATGAAAGACCCTTCTATTGAGCAATAGTTATTGGCAATGTCTGATTAGATTTTAATTGCATTAAATGAAAGTACTTCAATGGCTACAAATACTTTATATACACTCAAACTCTAACATTTATTCAAATATAACAACATTTAATTATTAGATTAAAGTAAACAAATAAATATAATTAGGGGTCATCCATAAAGTACTAATTTCGTGATTTTTTGACCCCTCCCCATCCTTGTCACAGTCACATTTGTGAGACCTCCCGCTCCCTAGTGTGACGTCAGATATTTTGCAATTTTACGGGTAGAGTTGTAAATATTTTAAGTTTTTCATTAATAGTTCAGATTTGGCATTTTAACACTTAGATGTCTAAGATTTTGAAATGTGACGTCACGAAACTTAGGATCCCTCCCGCCCCTTCATCAACGAAGAGTGACCCCCCCCCCTTAACGTGTGACGTACTTTATGGGTGGTCCCTAAGCCATGCGTTAGGAGAACACCCTCAGCATATGCTGCGCCAACAAAGGGTATACCTGGATTAATATTATGTGAATTCTGCCCCCGTGGCTTTTTTGACTCGCAGTCAGGGGATCGATTTGGTATCAAATAAGAATAATTCACCTTAATTTTTAGCTCTCTAAATCTCGGTTGTCGAGATTTTCAGAAAATACTGTTTTTTCGCTTTTATTTTTTATTTTATAGTAAAATTCAAAATTAATCAATGATGATTTTTTTCCTAATTCTTAGGAGTCCAAAGCATAAAAAAATAATATGTTAATAATACGTTGAATTCATATCATAACTGTATGGTATAATAAATATAATGTATAAAGTTAAACAACACAGCAGTGCAAGAGTATTCTCACAACAATTTCCGGTGACCTCTTACTCTATTCAATCTTCATATTACATTTGAGATTTCATTAAACTAACACAATATCACATGCGCAGAGCTATTCTGAATCTCAGTGGAGATATGGTTGTTGTGAAGTTGCAAACTGCAAATTTTACATCCAATAACTTCCGTTTTTCAGAGAAATAAGGTCATTAGGAGTGAGGCGTATTTATCGTAACAGATATTAATCACAGGTATTCAACGATAACAGATAACAGTTGTTCCTGCGATTGTGAAATATCTGTTATTGCAAATATCATGCAATACTGAATAACAACTATTCAACAAATACTAGTAATGGTGAAGCCAATACAAAACAACTGTGATTGTTACCTGTCTCATTTAAACATATATGATTGTCACTTGATAAAATGAGATGCACCTAGTATTTATTATCCAACAAAATACAATTGGACATTTGACAGGAAGGAAATCACATTGAAAACTTACTCCTAAATTAGATCGTATTCTCCATAATTCCTTTAGTATCTGTGTAAATAACAGACTGTTAATTAAGAACAGATAATTTCATCTGCGATTATTGAGTAGCAATCACAGGTAGAACAGATATCATGTTTGACCTGTGACCACCCATATCTAAAGGTCATCATTGCTATCAAATACGGTATTTCGTTAATGGAAAAAATTGAAATCTGTCAGGTCAGTACTTACTCTGCGTACTTACTTTGAGGGACTTGGTTTTCTAACTTTATGTACTTGGAAATAACACCGAATTCCTTCAATATTCTTAGACATACCTGAAACAAAAAGGAATAAAATATATAATATACCTACATACTGCAAAAGATTAAATGGTACAAAAACATCCGCGACTTGTTTTTAACATGAATGTGGCATTGACGGTGATAAAATTCTGTTATGGAGCCAAAGCACAACTGTAAAGTTTATTTATTCTACATTGTAATGGATTTTTGCGATTATGGTTTTTTTATATTGTTTTAAAACGTAAATTTGTATAAATGGTGCGTGGGAGTGCGTAATTTCGTTTGTCATACCCATCTTGTTTTCGTGTTTCGATCTTCATTTGTTCTAGATGTAACTTAACAATTATAAATTCGAAAGTGACTGTTTTTTATGTCAAATATCGACAGACGAGCATGAGTCAGTTGATGGTAGGTGATACCTCAGCCACAAAACATCAGTCAGTGATGCGCTGCCGACCTATTTTTTACTTCGAGTATTCGGAAATCCATAGACTGAAACGGAAACGCGCAATGTGTGCACGGTTTTTCCATCTGTGAACGGTAGTAAAACTGTACAGGCTTGTATTCAATATTTTTATCACGGAAGCTAAGTATCGTAATAATGTTCTGGTAATATATCTGTATTTCCACAATATTGCCTGTGATACTGAAATCGATTTATAGAACTTTAATAATAAATTGAATCATAGGAACGCACTCATTCAGGTCGAAAAATACAATTATGGTGAATTTCTCCATGCGAATGAAGCTGCTGCTATCATTAGTAGTTTGAGTTAGTTTATATTTTTATTAAAAGGAACAAGTTATACATATTTAAAAACAGAGATGATTTTTCTTTAAAAAAAACGAAAATTTGGTTTTTTTATCAGCCTTGTTATTAGTTATTTATAAGATTTAAAATTATATAAGTTGCATAACATTAGGTTTGATTTAAAAAAAAAAAACAAACATAACAGTAATATTTAAAAAAAAAAATTAAAAATAGAAGCTAATATTTTCTTTTAATAACGCGAGTATCACACATTTAAATAAATATTTTATAACGGATTAAAACGCGATTTATTATTTATATTATTTATGCCGACGTTTCAGTCTGCCACGAGCACGGTTGCTGAAAAACATCCGAAACTTCGGCATAAATAATATAAATAATAAATCGCGTTTTAATCCTTTATAAAGTATTTCATTTAAATAATAGAAACTCTTATTTACATCTTATAATCAAAAAAATACATAGGTATTTCAACAACCCGTCTTAAGATATATCATTTTAAAAGCCTTATTTGTATATTGCGATAATATCTGGATTTCAAGAATGCTGTTCCACCACATAGTTAGTAATAATATAGGTTTTTATATTCATGTTTTCGTAATTAATTCATATCATAATTTATAATTACTTTATATCATCATGTCTTGTTATCATAAACGTCCAATCTCTTGTTAAATTGAGTAATAAAAGGTTTTGTGTAAAAAGTTCTAATAGCACTTCAACTGTCAACAAAATATTACCTTTTTATGTCTGTTAATTATACTTAATAAAGGATATCAAATAAGGCATGGTCTTTATTATTTAACAGAACCATAATTCGTAAATATGATGCCGTTACTTTGTAACAAGTACTAAAAACAGTCATGATACTTATTTTTTTTCTTATGAACCATTTATTTTTGTCACAAGTTTTCTGTAGTTACATTGAAGCAATATTCTGAACCGGTAGCTATGTAAACAAACAATTGACGATTCAAAAACACTTGTAAAAGTTTATTTGAATTGAATTCGAGCATGTCCGAGATGACAGTTTCCGTTATAAAATATAGCACTATTCAGTTCAGAAAACAATTAAAAATCGAAAGTATTTTTTTCGTTACTACCTATATATTATATGTATAAGTTACCGTATGTTGTGCTAAGATTGAATTTTTATTTGTGTTGCCTAGTTTTAAGCAATTTATTTATATTATTTATCGTGTAATAATATTGTACACAATAAAGAATATAGATAGATATCTATTCTAGTTTTTGTTAATATTCTTTCAATTTTAGTCATACTTACTGAAGAAAATAGTGTGGTAAGTTTAGTTTGTTCTTTTGATGATGTTAGTTCTTTCAAACTAATATCATGGTATCTCAGTCAGACACGTATTTTAGAAAATTAAAATTAACCGTTATCTATCTATCTATAGTGGGAGCTAAAGATAGACTCTTAACATTTAAATGTACCCTAGATTTTAGGGTAAGAGTGAATGTTTTATACCTATAATGATTTTAAATACAATCTACATTATAATGTTGGCGTCACGCGTCGTATTTTATAAGGACATCACAATTTGCCTTGAGCACCTTTGGCGAACACAAAGCGAATATGTTAAAACCACATTTGCAATTATGATTATCGCCCACTGAGGGACTCTATTGTTTCGTTTAGTATAAGAACTGACGTGACTTTCGCAATAATGTGTGATAAGTAATATTTATTATAATATATCATAATACTAAATAAATTTTTCAGCCGATTTCTGATAAAAATTAAATAAGGAATTATTGTCATTTATTAGCGCGACCATCACACGTTTAAATAAAAAGGTTTTAAACCAACCAGCCACAGATAAAATATGGCCGAAATATATTATAGATAATTACAGCGAGTACCAACTCTGCATAAATAGATGGCGTTGCGCGTTGTGTAGCAAGTTAGCAACTACATAATATACGAAATTTGAATTTCGAATTCACACAGCTGTCACCTTTCAGCATGTCCCTTGACCCCGCTTATTGTAAAGCACTCAAAACAACGGGATAAATAGAATGAATAAGTTTGCAATGCGTTAAGATTTTCAATTAAATTAATATTTTGTTTTAAAAATTTAATTAATTTTCAGAATGATTAAGTTATCAGAACCTAAATAGATATATGAAAACTAATAGTTTTTATAAGAAAACTTGAGATTTACTGGTAAATTTTTTTTTAATTTCATGACACTAAATCCCACAGAAAACAATATTTAAAAATATTAAAAAACTAGGCTAGACACGATAAATCACTTGTAAATTATAACTCGAATAGTTCTGTGTATACTGCCATAACTTCTATCCAGACACAGGAATATTTTCCGATTAGGTATATCTATTCTACCGTACCGTATTCTGGCAACAAGAAAACTAAACTAATGCTTTGGCCGAAATATGAGCTCGCATTTGGCAACTCTTTTATTACTTTTCTTATTTTATTCCTCTAGAGATTCTTACATTCGGAAAGCCAGAAATACTCTAACTCATTCTTTAATCTAAACGTACCTTCGGACAATCGCAACGAATATTAAAAGCATTAAGAAACTTTGTAGGAATTTTCAAAGTTGCACGGTCTGACGGAAAGTTGGATTTTCTGTGTAACATTGAGCGTCGCAGGAATGTAATAACTTACAGGTGTTCCAAGTTCTTTATTAGATTTCTCACGTTCCGGAGCCGTTTTTGATGGACGCAGGATTCTTAGTGAATTCTTTTTGGTTAATTTCTTAACGATCGAACCTAACCTTTGTTGGTGATTTAGTAGCTTTATTTTATTAAGTCATTTAGTACATTTGTAGTTATTTATAAAAAAATAATAACTAGTATTTTCGAGAATAATCATTACAAAGTATTTTCAAAACTTTACAGCGAGATTAAAATAAAAGAATATAGCTACGCTGGTTTTATATTATAGAATTTTTCACATTCATTCAAATTTCGAACTTCCATAATCTAAATAAATTATAATCATTTTAATTTTAAATTAATTAATATGCTTTATTTAAGCTTTCTATTAATGAGCGAATTTTACAAATCGGTTTTGTACTTGTAGAGTAGTAGATTTATTTAATTTCGGGGATATGCATCGATGGCCATTTCCTTAAGACCGACTTCAAATCGTAGGAAAAAAAAATGTGCAAAAATACATTAAAAGAAAATCGATAAAATAACAGTAAAACAAGTTACCGTTCTGTCTAGACTATTCAGTTCCATATTAGAAGGTCAAACGATTTCACTGCAGTCGTAAAATGAGGCTGTCTGCTGTGTCACTGGGCCGAACGAAAATCGGTTCGAAGCCGCCGAAAGGAAAAGTGACAGTAGGCCGCAAGGCGCGCCGTGGAGTCATTGACACATGCAAATACGATTTGGTGGTCGGTCAACGAACCCTCATTCAGCGATTGTCGAAAGTTATGTAGCCAAGTACGCGTTAAGCTAATGATAGGGCTGTCAAAAGTAATGATCATTATTATTACTCATCAGAAACCATCAAAGAACCAAAGTAACTAAGTAAGTGTTATACGTTACGTTAAGTTTTTTTAAACTGTACTGGCCGTTAACTTAAAAAATACCTCTTTTTATACAATATTATACGTCTTGTGAGTATATAAAAACTAGCAACATGCCCCGGCTTCGCACGGGTGTAATCTAAATCTAAGACAAAAAATCTAGCTATCGGTGAAAAAATTTTGATATCGGTCCAGTAGTTTTTTAATTTATTCGTTACAAATATACAAATATTTCCTCTTTATTTCATTGGGATCACAGAAAAGAAAAGAAAGTAGGCGATAAATCTTTTAAAATGCAAAAATTTGTTGCTTACCACAACTTTCGTGGGTGGAGTCAAATTCGTAAGTATCAGTTAATAAATTCGAGAATATTAAATTCGTGGGGAACGTATAAAATCGAATGACATCTCAAAATTAAGCATAAGCAGCATACATTTTACAAAAGTGAATTCCCGAATCCCCTGTATGTATGTCTGTATCTGTTTGACTAATAATATTGATAAGTCTTCTATGCCTTGGCATACCGAAACAATTGTTTTCCCAGATTCGAACACGGGACCTCTGATGCTAAACGCAACGAAGACACCACGAAGACGGTCTAAGTTTTTCAAGAGTATTAAGAATTATTTTGCCTCTCTCATTAAATCATTGAGGATATAAAGTTAGTAACGAGTATATTATTTTCTATTATGGCTTTCATGTAGCTCCAAGCTACTCGTGTAGATAGTATACATAGTATACATACAAATCGGCTGTGCGGAAACCATGAACATTTAAGACACAAAAATATGGTACAAATGTAGTATTTAATTCTCTATTTTTAAATCATATAATATTTGACGGGCTCGTTGGCGCGTTCGGTAGAACACCTGCCGTGCGCATCGATGGGTCGTGGGTTCGAATCCCACCGGGACCACATGTTTATAATTTTCTGTAAGCATGTTATCCCCACATCTGGTAACTTCGGGCATTGATCGGGTGGGAGGAATATCTAAATTCCGACCGGGTAACGAACCACCGTTCATAGATGGAAAAAACCGTGAAGTGCACATTGCGCGTTTCAGTTTCAGTCTATGGATTCCGAAAGAAAAAAATTAGGTCGACAGCGCATCATTGACTGATGTTCTGTGGCTGAGGTATCACCTACCATCAAGTGAACATCATGCTCGTCTGTCGATATCTCACATAAAATATATAAATTAAGAAAGTATTTTTAAAAAAAAAATTGCAAAAATAGTTAATGATTATGCCTAACTAGTTCATCAAAGTGGTCGACAGAGCTCTTGAAGGTAACTACAGAGGGCTTATCGAATGGGTTAAAGTGTAGAGCCACTAGCCTAGATTTAGATTATTTCAAAGATTCCGGCCAACATTTTGTCTCGGTCTATACCGAAGTCTTTAGACTCAAACAAAACTAGAAACTACAGCTAGATCTCTAGATGTACAAGAATGTGTATGTCAGTACTAAAAATAATATTGAACTCATTTTTACTGATTGTAAGAGTTATAGGCTGCGCCGCAGCAGTGTTCCATAAAAAAAATGTACTCGCGTTAATAAAAGACAATATTAAATCAGTAGCTTTTAGACCCGAGAAACTAGCCTAGCCCTGTCACTAAGGAAAATTATATTTCTTCTTCTACCATCTGCATCGGCGCTACAACCCCTCATGCCACTTTCTAATTGTCACGGTTCCTAACTTGTTTCCAGATAGTGTATTTTCCCCTTTTTTCCCACTAAGGAAAATAGACAAAAAATATATTTTATAACCATCGAAAGTTACATACACAAAGCCCGTCGCGTCGTTAACATCACAAATAAAACGTTACCCTCTCTACCTTGTACGTAGACAGACAGGTTTTACTGCTGATCGAAAATCAATTCTAACACATTGTAATAGAATTACTTTTTAAAGATACGCTACATGGCACGAGGCATGTCTGAACCGGTGTATAATTAGCATTGCGAATTTCAGACATACCCAAATACGAATGGACAGTATGCAAATGAAATCTGCGTAGAATTAATATTTGCCAAGTTCAGTCTATTGACATTTTAGCTTTCACCCCCGTGACTTTTTCCGACGTAGTGTTTATATACTCATCGTAATTAGAATATTAATAAACTGCATTGACATGTTTCACTTATATACATACATATAATAAAACTGTAGAGGTCAAATGTCTGTACATAGAAAAAAATGCTTAAAACCGGGTCAGGGGATGTAGAAAGAGAATTAGAAACAATTTTGTTGTTGGAACGAAGTTCCTTATTTCTCTGTCTGTTTGTCTGTTTGTACCGGCTAATATCCGAAACTGGTAGACCGATTTACATGAAATTTTGCATGGTGGTACCTTATATCACCGGTCAACATCCCGGGCAATTAAAGAGTTCCAAGGGCTTTGTTTCATCAAAATCGGATGGCGAAACGAAAAGTAGACACAATAAACGTAATCGTGGAAGGCACTATAGATGATGGGAAGATCAAATTATGGAAATAGCGGGAGGTACGTGGCCAAGGATAGCTCAGGACAGAAAGCAATGGATGATTTTGGAAGAGGCTTTTGCCAATAAATGGCAATCAGACACAGAAATGGAAGATATCAACAGTGTCAAATATTAGAATTAAGTTAGAATATGTATTTAAAACTTGTCTGTATAATATTGTCTTTTATTAACGCGAGTTTCACACATTTAAATAAAATACTGAAAAGCATCCGAAACGTCGGGATAAATAATTTAAACTATATAAATAATAAATCGCGTTTTAATCCGGTATACAGTATTCTATTTAACTTATCTGTAATTAATATTACTGTTAACTATAAATTAACCACTGTAGATAACCTTTTTTTATCGTACGGGAACACTTTTACGAAATATAACTTTACTGCCAGCCTAGCATGACAACTGCGACAAAATTTTGTCGACCGTTTTTTCGTGTTTTAATCGATTTATTTCTTCCGGGTATAACATAACAATTACACCTAAAACTCGACTTTTAATATCAAAAACAGATATACCTATTTGTCGATCGAGATATAATATATCGAGATATCTTACATCTTTGTTTTCTCGTCCGCGAGATATCTAGTGGCGGTCATGCTAAGCCGGCTGATAAACTAATTAAAAGTGATATACATATATCTATTTACGATCTATATAAGAACATCCTTTTAACACTCCACGATTTTTATCCAATATCAATATATTATCAAGGAAAAGTTAGTAATAAAACCTATGAGTTTCTGGTTTAATATCATATTATGTTTCGCTCGTAAAAGTTGCAATATTGGACGAGTCAACATAGCGTCATGCTTACATAGTGATATAACATCACAATGGATGCGCCGCCCGCAGCGATATGGCGACCTTGTGACGGACGTTAGAAAAAACTGTCTCATACGACCTAAATAAGGAGGAAATATAGCTAAATATATATGGTCTATGAGCCTAGGGTTGCCATGACTAAATTATAAAATTTAAACAATTTTTTTTTATTACGTGTGATGAGAATGACGTGTTTGTGAAGATTTGATGAATGTCTGTCAATACATTATTGTATACCATATACAAAAAACTTATAAAGATAATAACAGCGTTAGGGATGTGTAGGTGGTTTTATAACAGTTATTTTTACCAACCCATAATAAGATGGTATAGAAAAAGGCAACAAAAGATATATAGGTGTTTGTTACACAAAATACTTTAAGATATGTTAGTGAAATCAAAAAACCTTGGAACGCAAATTTTACGCGAAATACAGAAGAGATAAAACTAAATAGGGCGACTTTACGATTTAGTTCAATTTCTGGAAAAGCATTGATAATTTTCATACTTTCTCCTATTATGAAAATTACAGTATTAATACAGGTAAATTTTATGGTTGACAACCCTACTAGGCTGGTGTTTAACCTAATCTATCATAGATGTGATGTCATGCTGGCAATACCGAGGCCAGACGGCTTGCAAACTAAGCGATTATTCTGGTCTGGGCAATAGTTATAATAATAGTAATAAATATTTATTTCGGGAATTAAGTAATCAATCAAAATATCTATCTACATACATATATCGAAATCTCGCCGTGAACACTCTTTTTGAAAAGCATTCGAAACATCGGGATAGTATTATAATGTAAGGAAATAAAATAATGAATCGCTTTTTAATCCGGTGAAAGTTATTTTATTTTAATGAGCGTGTTAATAAAATACAATAAAATATTTCTAGTCTGAGCTAAATAAAAAGCTATTCATAAAAATATACTAAACTATATAGGTTTTTAGTTGATTATAATTGTTTTCCCAACGCAACAGATAATACTTTTTTCATACGATATTTTATAGACTACTTTACTTACATAAGATAAATATTAAAATAAACACAGTACTAATGATTTGTATTTGTATTTATAGTACATGCTGTAAGGTAGAGCGCTGCAGGACTGTAGGAAGTTTAGGTAGATACCCATGAGTATTAAGTATAAAATGTTATTGTCATTTTAGATTTTTACTTGAAGACTTTGAAGGCTCATATTTGAATATAGAAAAGAAGTGTCGCGGCCGCCATGAAAAGGTGAGGAAAATTAAATTCTAATTTTCGGTAGACCCAATGTGATAAAAGACAGCAAAGGAAGAATGTTTATTATATGTATTTCCATAGTCTTCATTCTATAGAACTTACCCAACGCATATTTGTGAAGGCCACCGACAAAGTTAATCTTATAAGTGCATTAAAAATGACAGGCAAGTCTGCTTCACTATGCACATATTACCATACGGTACCTGAATTTTATATACGATCATATAACTCTACATTCTTAAACGATGAGAGAGTTATAATACTATATAATAGTTATAGAAGCTTGGAAGATACATATTACATATATTTTTGTATTAAATAGGGCTTAAACACTATAAAAAAGTGCTGCATTATCATTGCATATTATCATATAATAGATTTTGATGGAATAGTGAAAGCTGTTTTTCTTTCTCTGAAATCCGATAATTTTTATCATTGAAATACCTATATATTTATATCTATACTAAAACTATAAAGACTCTTTACCTTTTTTGTTTGTTTGTTACGACTGAACTCAAAAACTACTCGACTGATTCTTTTTGTGTACCTACATCTACATTGCACCCGTGCGAAGGGCATGTTACTACGAAATATAGTCTGAGAAAATTTGGAGGCAGAGGAGTTTTGGATCATAGTTTAATTTACGCTATTTGTTCGTGATACTCGTATATGTGCCTAATTTTGTATTTTCTGTCCAGAACTGACCGAGAAGAAAACTGGCTGTTATAGACTTAAGTTAAAGAATCTCTTCATAACACCGTCGATGAGCATCTTACGAGAGACATTATTCTTCTTTTGAATAACTCAATCGTATTTCGGAATGTTGGCTAATAACTTAACAATGTTGCCAATTATCAAACAAGTCAATAAAGGTACAAATTGTTTATTCAGTAGTCGGTCGAGACTCGCATCAGACGGTTGCACTACCGTACGCAGAGGCTGGTCATTGGCCGCATTCTTAATAGTTGAAAGCAATACAGTATCCGGCTGCAAAAATTACCATCACAATTTTACACACGCTAATAATATAGGTCTTATGTATATATACATAGCGGTCAGTGAACAAACAATTCATGGAAGATGAGTAGAAATTCTTTAATCGTTTATTTGATTGTTTGTTTTGGTGGCGGATGTACTCAATATATTGTAATGAATCTCTATGTAATGAGTACGATGAACTCTCAAGAGTACGATGTTGGATAATGTATAAGAACTGGTAACTTTGGAATTATGTATGCTTATACGAGTAGTAAAATGGTAAGATAAATATGTTTAAATATATAGCATTTTATGTTTTAAATCATTATGTATGCTAGTTACAATAAGGTCGTATGTAAATGAGTGTTTGTACACTTTATTTATTTATTTATATATTGCACCAACAAACCACCATTTATTTTGAATTGTCTATAAACCGTAGTATTATTTTAATTGGGTACTTGTGGAAGAAACATCGCCGTTTTATGTTTACGTCAAAAGAAATATTGTATAATTACATCAGTTTCTTGTTTTTGTCTGCTAGACTTTAGCATTTGTCGCGTCATGAAAGACGTCAAAGTACAAAAACTTAGATGTGACATTTGTTGTAAGTTCAAAATACATACGTTCGTGAGTTGTCTGTTTGAAATTTCGCGATTTTAATATCGCGTTAATATTGACACAGACGTCGAAGAAACAACAGATTTAAAACGTTTTAAGTCAAATGTTGCTGTTTTAAACGGTTGAAACTCGCTACAAAAATAAAAGAACTGTGTTTTACACTTCATTATGGGCAATTTTTGGCCACCTGACGTCATGTTTCGTTTTAATTAGTACATAGAAAATCAATAGAAAGTACCTACCTACATTACCTACTACCTACACGAAATCTTAAGTATGAACGTATATCTAAACTATACTTGCGCATGTGTTAGACGACGTCAACGAGATTGCAAGAGTGTGAGTTTGGTTCTTCCTTACTGCGGCGAAGCTAGATCGTAAAAACACGGGTTCGGGGCCCCTGTGGCTATCTTTGATACGGCCCTGTATATAAGTACTTAAAGCTGTTAATTTCGCTTAAATCTAGACCTGTTAAAATATTCTTGTAGGTTGATATTTTGTTAAATATTTAAACAGCAATAGAGCCGGCGACAAAGGACATGCTATTAGTAAAAATATCAACACCACGGTTTTAGTACCCACCTTAGAGTCACTAAACGTTCAACTTTTTATAGCATTTTGTCAGTGAGAGCGGGCATGCGGAAAAACGATGTCGTAATCACTAATGACTTTAGTGGCCTGTCTCCATTGAGGGGCTTAGTTTATTGATTGACCCCTAACTTCTACAAGGCATCAGCCTGATCTACTCTACTAAGGCTGATCGACGCAGAAAAGCTAACGAATACTGATGCGACTGCTTATTAGCGTTTAGCTAACTAATCATGTTTTATAAGTGATTAATTTGATCGGCTTTTCAGAAACTGAGGGTTAGTAATAGACTAAGAATATTTCTAATATGGGAAATAATTAATGTTTTAAACGGATCACTCTTTCATGTTGCATAACAACAGGATAGTATGAGCACTAAAGACGCACGCATCATCAAGACCTCTGGTGTTGCGAATGTCCATGGACGGCGGTAGTTGCTTACCATGAGGTGAGCCGTCTATCTTTTTGCCTTCTCTAATAAAAAAAATCAGGCTCTCTTGATGGTATGTATATCTTAGCAAAAGATCATCTTACTTCAAGCATTCGGACATAGACAAACCAAAACGCGCAAAATGCAGTTTACGGTGTTTCCATCTATATTCAGAATTTAGAAATTTCTTGCATCCGTATGTCCAGACTCCAGAAGTAATCCAGCTTACAAACAATTTTATATACATTTTATTCCAGTGAGTTTCGAACCCACGACCCATCAGACCGCAAGTTACTCAACACCCCAACAAGCCCGTTCAACTACTCGGTTATATTTGCACGCAACAGAAAATATGTTTGTATACAGCTTACAAAATAGCATACCATACAAGTCTCCCGTTCCAACTTAACCGGTATGAAAGTTTGTTAATCTGATGAGTTCAACGCGCAGTCAATCTATAAAGTTGCATACACTTTAGAACCTTTCTTAGCCGATTCAATAATAAATCCAAAGGCCTAAGTTATAGATAATAATACTGTAATTATGGTCACGTTTCTTTCTAAGAGCAAGCAGGCGAGAATATCATTCGCCTTCCTCTCACGGCATATTAGCGATAAAATAAATGATATGTCATCTTTCAATGTATGTCATTTCCTCATGTGTTCAGTTACAATCTGTCAATTGCTTTGCCATAAAGCCTTTCAAATCTGTGTATAGACCTGGGCTTAGAAACGTGTTTTTATTAATAGCTTGAAAACAAAAATTATTGTATCTATCACACAATTATTACAATAAGAGTCTTATTGAAGCGTAGCAACTGTACCACCGTTTAAATATAGAATCAAAGTTAATCATATTTTATTTGGAAGATGAATAACTGTGTATCAGAATTCAATCATCATTTTAAAAATAAAGGGTGGATATTCGTTCCGTGTAGGCGAAGTCACATAAAATGCTAGCCTAAACAAAGTTAGGCATCTCCTTGCAGGCAAAAATCTGACGTTGCACAGCAAAAGCCTGTTAGCATCAGAAGAACCAAAGGTTACTCCCGAACTTTGAAAAAGTCGGGTCCTTTGAAGATTGTTAATTAAAATCATGTTCGAGCTCAAGCAAAACTTTTATTTTTTCCACAGAATTTTAATCAGGAGCGTAGCTTCGGAAAAGCAGATAAATCGCTAATCGCCGTTGCTAAAGTTGCACAAAATAATGGCGTGTGCTATAGCCTCAAGCGAGACTTCAGATTGGTTTTTTGTTCGTCTGGCGCACAGGTGTCTACGTGCGCACTGCCGGACTAGCTTGACAACCGCGACAAAATTTTGTCGACCGTTTTCTCATGTTTTAATCGATTATCGCTCCATTTCTTTCGGGTCTAACATGACAATTACACTTAAAACTCGACTTTTAATATCAAAAATAGATATATTTGTCGATCGAGATATCTTTTCTATCAAAGTTGTCGATGTCGAGATACAATATATCGAGATATCTTACATCTTAGTTTGTCGTCCGCGACATATCTCGTGGCGTGGCCGGCTGCTCATGCCAAAATATTGTTATATCGTAAGTATTTTTAAGTCGAGAGACGCAAATTTTTGATATTATGTGTAAATAATCACATTGTACTTATTATTTAGGTATACCTTTATAGAGTTCTAAACAATAATACATAATTACATTATATGAATAAAAGTGAATTCCCGAGTCCCCTAGTGGGTAGACCCATTTCTGTGACAGTTTCACTGATTATTTTTCTGTACAGGCAAGTATTTTTTATTAAATCTTGCTTCTCCGAGATTCGAACTCAGAGCCTCCGATGCTAAATGTATCGCTTACCACTGAGTCACGGAGGCGGTCACAATATATGAATAATTCGGCAAAATTATTTATACTATAACTCCAACAGTGCACCTATCAATATATCCCAAAGGCAAGTATAAGGCTAAGGATTTCTTCACAAATAACTTGTATCATATAGAAACTTGTTTTTAGAACAAAAAAAAAGTATAAGTTCACCATTGACTCTGTCTATAATTCATACTGGCAATCCTATGTGCTAGCTCACTCGAAGTTACCTCGAATTCGCTTTGTTTACCCCTTTTTTACCATTCCCAACCGCTCAGTATCGATGATATCATTATTTGTGGAAAAGGACGCGACCTTCGTGAGTTACCTGAATTCTTAGAAAGAGCATTGAAGCGTATAGGCTGTATCAGTTAAGTGCATTTTAAATGCATCGTTTGATTTCTATCTTTGGTATCAAATTATTTAAAAAAACAAAAACTAATTTCACAATTATGCCTATATGTACAAACTTAAACTACAATGTAAAAATAATATTTTAATTACTTCAAAGCAAGAGCCTCAAAGGACAATCAACAAAATTATTGATACTTATCTATTTAATATTAATAAAAAGTTATTTTTGAAGTGAAAAATAATCATCAAAATTCATGCATAATTGGCGGAATTATCGCGTAACAAACATACAAAAAAAATATAGAGTCGAATTCAAATACTCCTCCTTTTTTTGGAGTCATCCGACAGCGCATCATTGGTGCTGAGGTTATAACCTATCAACAAGTGAACCTCATGCTCGTCTGTATCTAACATAAAAAAAATTATTATTTTACTTAGTATTGATTTAGTAGTGATTGTAGAACTCCAAGGCTTCGTTGACCTGAGAAGGTGTCTTGATAATCAGACATACAATTAAGTTATCCTATAAGAGTTCTGTTTTTTATATGTAGTATAGGGACACAAATGAGCTTGTGGATGACCTGGTGTTAAGTGATTACAGCCCTTAAGCATCTGGAGGACCTCAGGAGTCGAAAGTGCGTTGCCGGCCTTTTAGGTACGTACGCTCGCATCTTAAAAGTTCGGAAAAATCTCTGACAGCATCTGATTCTATATGAAATTCCATTGGGTACGCAAGGAGAAAATTTAGACACACAAGTATCTAAATCCATAAAATATATGACGCTTTTCCTCACGTCTTAATGTTTGTCTTACGAGACGTTTATTGTAAAGTATGCATTCCATGTCTTCATTACAATGTGTATTAGTGTCATTAGTTTTGTGGGACGACTGTAATGAGAGAATGTATTGATTTAACGGCCCTTCAAACGTGATTGCTTTCCGTGAGATCGCTAATATGAATGGCGTTTCCCAGACGTGCGTGCGCGCAGGACGGGGCTGCCACAGAGTATTGTGACGACAAAAGATTCTATTAAATACAATTTTTCTGTAGCTGCCTGAAGTGAAGCGTCTTTAACTTGTGATATTTAAATAAAATAAAAAAACACTATATAATAAAGTATTTTATTTAAATGTGTGATACTCGCGTTACTAAAAGACAATTTTAATGTGATATATTATTTATAGTGGATTAATTCTGTGTGTGAAAAATCAGTGATTATATTTCGGATAGAATACCAATTGCAACATAAGTATCAAATAGGCAATGTTGATTTTTGGTTATTAAATGTAAACAAAGCGAGAGTTTCGAACAATGCAGGGGAATGAGATAAAAGACAATTTAAAATTGACAATCGCGCAATTCGAAATTTAAATAGTATCGACAGATGGCTGTTCAGACCTCGCTCACATGGGCGGAAATGTATCATCAGAAGCTTCATATATTTCCTACAAATGTGTAGTTTTAATCACAGCAGACATCGGTTTGTATAACTGTAATGGAAATGGTTTACTATTTGTCAACATCACATTTATTTAAGGGTTTTTAGCACTATTTTTAAAGAGCCAAATCTTACGAGATTATCTATACTTCGATACTAATATTATAAAGAGGAAAGATTTGTTTGTTTGTTTGTTACGATATGACTCAAAAAATTGTTTTGTGTATAGTACATCTACATTGCACCCGTGCAACGCCAGGGCGTATTGCACTAGCAATAGTGTCTACCAAAGGGATTATTTTTTATTTTAGATATTGACATACGAATGTGAGGATCACGTGATGCCTCAGCTACAGGTCAGTAAATTATGCACGGTCGACCAATATTTTACTTCAGCATTTGAATAATATTTGTCTCTTATCACTCGTTCATCACAATGATTGCAAGGAACACAACAAATATCTGTTCCCCTATGATAGAGACAATAAGAAAAGTGTTAAAGGTCACTAGCTTAGAAGATATTTTCTAGTTAACTTAGGATAGAAATCAACTGTTTAATAGCCTTAAGTGATAGGCTTGCATGTGCTTTTAGCCTACGCGTAGACTAGAGCCACTAGTGGCGACCACAGCATAGCCACCGGTGGCCGCCACAAGCTACGGGCGTAATATTTCATACATTTTAGGGCATCCGCGCAAACACGGCGCTCGAGAGGCCGCCACCGAGCTTCTAGCCACCGGTGGCCGCCACAACGTGCGGGCGCGATATTTCATACATTTTACAGTGGCTGAAACGCGGCCACCGGTGGCCGCGTCTAGACGCCGTTTCTAGTGGCGGCCACCGGTCGCTCTAGTCTGCTCGTAGGCTTAGTGTTTTCTTGGTGAGTGCTAGTCAGGGCTCGGAACCGGTTAATTTTTATTTTCCAAAATACGTGTCTGACTGAGATACTATATTAGTATTAAAGAGTAACCACACACTAAACTAACCACACTATTTTTTTCAGTTAATATAACTAAAAACATAAACATATTAACAAAAAGCTTTACTTTTTCGGTTAAGCTCCCATAGTAAATTAACCGGTTTCCGAGCCTTGGTGCTAGTTATTGAATTAAAAAAAACACATTGTTTAAGTCTACTCTGTGCTCTGGTATTGGGTTCCGTTATCTTGCGGTCATCAGTCTCGCGAGCCCCTGGCTACACGGTACACCGGAACTATCGTATACGGTATACTGGCGTCGCGTGTCGCTGTACGACAGCCGGTTACTGGTGACAGTTATCCTTCAGGCTCCAATCGTGATGTAACAGGTATTTTATCTGTTACTTTATATAGCAACAGATAAAATACCTGTTTTTTTTCCTTACAATTCCCAAATTAGGAAATTTGAATTTGTCTTTTTTTATGTCAGATATCGACAGACGAGCATGAGGTTCACTTGATGGTAGGTGATACCTCAGCAACAGAACATCGGTCACTGATGCGCTGTCGATCTAATTTTTACTTTGAGCATTCGGAAATCCATAGACTGGAACTGAAACGCGCAATATGCACTTCACGGTTTTTCCATCTATGAAAAAAAAATACCATATTTTTCTTAAATTTCTGTTACACTATACAATTATAGGAAAAACTGATATAAATCTGAAGCATTAGTGAATAATTAAAACAATTAAATCAGTGGATTTAGTTGATGTTAAAGAGAAAATAAATGTTTTCTAAAAATTTATGTTCTAATTGTATGTATCATCTTGATTATATAAAGCTGAAACAGTTGTTCTATTCACTTTCGAGCTTCCTTGACGGATAAATAAATCTAAAATATTAAAGACATACGTCATCTTAAACTTCTCTCTTAAAGCAAAGAAATATGTAGATACATAAAACTTTATTACTTTAAATTACATATCATTAAAGACAACACTCGCAAACGTTCAAGACCTGCATACTTCTAGAAAACAACTTTTATATATTATTTTAATATTCGTTATAGAATTTGGGTTATTTGTACTACTATGTTTTGTACGGCTATAATTATATTTAATAAAACAATATGAAGTTTTAATCAAGCCGGGTACTTTAACTGGATGGGAGGAATATCGAAATTCCGAGCTCGTTACGAACCATAGATGGAACAACTGTGAAGTGCACATTGCATATTTCGGTCTGTCTATGGATTTCCGAATGTTCGACGTAAAAAATAGGTGGACAGCGCATTATTAACTGATGTTCTGTGGCTGAGGTTTCACCTAACATCTAGTGAACCTCATGCTTGTCTGTCGATATCTAAGATAAATAGGTATTGCATGAACATTACATTACTGTACTCGTTTAAAGCAAAGAGCTTTTTTTATATCTAGTGGCCTCCGCCCCGTAAAATAAATAGTTTATAAAAAGTAAAAATATAAGAAAATAATAATGTGCAACAAAAATAAAACATAGCTTAAGAATTATTGTACAAGTACTAGAAATAAAACCAAAGAGGTTAATGTACATATTATATGAGGAACTATATTTGCCAAATTTCACATTAAGCCACAAGTAATATGTAATGGGGCGGTGCGGTGATCGAGGAAAGTCCGGCGGCCTCAATTAGCTGTCAGTTAACTTAAAAACGGCAATTGCATTTGTCACTGTAAACCTATTATATAGGTAACTACGATATTTAAAGTTACTGATTTCAGGTGATGTACCAACATTACAACATAGAAAACATCTACCCTTTTACCGTACTCAGTGAATTAGATATACCTATAAATAGAAGGGATATTATGATAGTACACTGGGTTTTTTTATGTTAGATATCGACAGATGAGATACCTCTTCCACAGAGCATCAGTCAATAATGATGCGCTATCGACCTTCTTTTTACGTCAAGCATTTGGAAAATGGTGAAAGATAGATAATTGTATCTGAAATCTTATTGGTTACATTGCAATATCTAAATACGTATCAAAGATTTATCTAAAGAAAAGCTAAATTTTTGACAATTTACGATAGATTTTTAAATAAAGAACAACAAAGCTTATTGGCTCATATCACCCAATACATAATACATTGCTATGGTAACCTATCTAAATGTTAAAATAGTTGAATATAAAGACGAGGCAAAAGTTTATACCCGTTTTCCATTATAAATCTGACAAATGAGTGCAATATACCTAGCAAACATGTCTGCATTGTTGGACAACCGCAAAATGCACCACACAATCATCACTTTCAGAATACAATAGTCCTTCCCTATTTAATGCCAAAGGTACAATTATTATTTTTTCAACTAACAAAAAACTTGGGAGGAAGAATATGTTTTATTATTTTTAATAAGGCGCAATTATAATATAATGGGAATTGTTAAGTCATAAAAACCGTGAATAATTGAGAGATAGTGGCGACAATGGTGTTCAATCAGGATTTATTGTTTCATTTGATACATAGCCCGTATGTAGGGGCCGGACTCCGAACCAAAGGTAGCGGATACAACGCATTCATCACGACGGTTTTGTACATACATAATACATCGCGAGTTAAATTTGAATAACCAGAAGTGATGTTCTAACGTATGTAGTAATGTAATTGGAATTGCATCCGATCCTCAGTCCATAAATAATGCATGGAAGATAACAGTTCCGACACACTCCTGAGCAATATGAATTACTGATCGAAGGGTGCTTATAAAAATCATTGTCCATTGATGAATATTCAACGGAGTTGATTAACTGTAAGTGGCCATAATTGGCAGTAATGATATGTGGAATGACGATTGACAATAGCCGTGGTATCCTCGATCTATGGATGTTCGATTTAAGCTTTTGTAGGAGTAATTTAAAACACTTAATAATCAACAAATAAAAGTTTTCTTTGTGATAGTACATACATATTATATCGTCAAAATGAGATTTATGTGTTACTTAAGACTTATAATAGGTATTTAATAAAAATTAATATATACTAAAATTTGCCAAACTATTATTTTACATTAATTTAATGGGTTTTCTGATTTGTATTTATTTAGTTTTATATAAATAATATAAAATTAATAAAATAAAAATAATATTTTTGTTTTAATAATTTTATTGTTGCCACAACTTATTCAGCTATTTGCACTATCTTCGATTGAATAGAATATAGGATAATATATTCTCAATACAAGAGTCGAAGTTGCGAGGAAAAAAAATGTTAGTTGATATTTCTGTCTATATTTAAAAAGTTCAATACGAGTCACAGCAGCAGTATACCAGTTAAAAAAATCAGACGCCGTCATTTGAAACGAGGCGCAGCTCCAATGACAAATAGGCAAGCAATACCATAATTGGTCTGGTATATAGGTGGTCCATTACGCTTCCGAGAAATAAACTACACGGTTGTTGATCAAAGCAATGTGCCGATAATTTCATTAGCTATCAATTTGATGTGACTGCCGAGTTGATGTTATTTGAGGACAGTCTCTAATTATTATTATTGTAATCATTATTCAAAATAACAGTGGTAAACTGTGAAAAGTAATGTTAATTTTTCAGTATTCAATTTTACACACGAATTTTGATTTCCGTTCTTGGATTATAAATGGTGTAACTAGCACGTCTTTGTTTTATACATACAAA
The DNA here is from genome assembly GCA_905404175.1 of Anthocharis cardamines. Classification (NCBI taxonomy): domain Eukaryota; kingdom Metazoa; phylum Arthropoda; class Insecta; order Lepidoptera; family Pieridae; genus Anthocharis; species Anthocharis cardamines. The sequence continues at coordinate 2,527,683 of FR989950.1, read as the reverse complement.
CATATTGATTAAGACAATTTGTTTCAATAAAGCCGCAAAATTTCTGACGTAAATGATATATAATATTATATCGTTATAAACAAGAAACATGGTGAAACAAACGTCAGCAACAACAGCACAGTCTCAATCAACACAGTATTTATTTTTCTAAACGCGTCCGGCGCACTAGGTAGGTTTGTTAGTTCCCTGTGAAAGCAATTTATACTGTCTAGACGTGATAGTTGATATATTAGCTATTCCACACGAGGCGACTGCAATGCACCCGCTAGACTGGGATAGTTTCAGCAAAGAACCATAGGCTAGTGTGTAAATATTTTGGGCATTGTTTGTGGGATTCGTAAGCTGTGGCTTTCAAAGGGTAAATTGAAAATTCTTGTTTATGCTTTCTGTTGCTACTATGTAATTAGTATTTTGTAACTCTTTTTAAATTATTTTTATGATTTTGATAGATGAGTTTCTCACTCTAGTAGAAGTTTATCCTCTCTCAAAGGACATCATTTATCGTAGTGCAGTCGACCTGTTTTTTTTTAACATTCTAAAATCCATAGTGAGTTTTAACTTGAAAACAAAACCTTTACGGCTCTCTATTTCTTTCAGGTCTTTTTGTAACATTGATTTCTACAGTGTATAAATTATTATCCTATAATATTGTATACCACACCACAAAAAACTATACAAGATAAGAAAATAAATTAAAGACTTACCACGAAAAGTCACGAATAATTCCTAGGAATATATTGCAGTTACGTTAAAAATATAGTAGTTTCAACAATGCAGAAGTTTTGAACGTGGTTGTTAGGAGTTGAGAGTTATTAGGGGCTAGTTTAGAGAAAATTTGCCAAACTAAGCGTTTGAATTGCTGAAAATAGCCTGTTTAATATTTAACAACGGCTTTGCCGTTATACATTTTAGTATAATTATGCTTTATGTTATTCAAATATTACTTTTATTTTTAATCTAGATATACCAGAAAAGTTAATACAATCTGTAATATTATTTTCTGTATCTTAAAAATAAATGAAGCATTTTGATCAAGTAAAACATCTCTGGAGTGAATACATGTGTTAAGAACAATGAGATAAAAGTATATTTAGCAAAGTGCATTGTCTGCGCTCGCGCTTCGGACGCTATTGGCGGGTTGCGGATCGGCAGCGCGTGCGCGGCCCTGGCGCAAGGTCAATGGCACGCGCCTATCCCGCTCACACACCGGAATTCCATATTTAAATCTCGTCCGCAGAAAAATGGCGGTCGGCTCCATTCCGCAGCCGCGCCGTGTGTACGGAGAATTAATAAAACATGCCTCTTACTTTTTTACTTATCTTTTTTTTACCAATGCGATCCTCTTGCGTTACGTTGCCATACGAGAATCGTAATATTTTACGTTGAGATCGAAATTCGGCACCGCCCACCGGTATTGAGGTGCGGTCTCGTGAAGTCGTCAATGGGTAACGGTACATTAATTGCGATACACCCAAATATTTGTAAATTTTAAGTCAACATTATGTGTGAAATACAACCATGCAATTAGGGGAAATAAAAGAAAATTGGCCAAAAAACGAAATACATTGTGTTCTTATTTAAGAATGCAATATAAGGTACCTATATAAAGCTACTTTGGATAGCCTTTAGAATGTAGAGAGTAGAGACACAATTACCGTCAGCAAATTGCAAGTCATCTTTAATACGGCTGGGATTTCAACATAAAGGACTAAGAGAAGGGTGTATTAGACGAGTAAGCGTGATTGAGGAAATTAGCATAATGTATGTGTGATGTGGAAAGAGGAAAAATTAGGTTACAGTAAAAGATCAATGACCCCAATCTCCGTGACGTAACTCAAAACGTTCATTGAGTTCATCAGCGGTAAATTAACGCTTCAAAAACAAACTTGTGCAGTCTCTTAGTTCGTAAAAAATATAGCGTGTTGTATATTAAGTACGAGAATACGGTATTCGAAATTGTATAAGACACTTAATTTGTCTTCTGTCTATTTGGGGTAATAATACTCGTATAATATAGAATATTGAGTTTATAAAAATATAATATAGAAATTATCCTCGACTTGTCAACCTAACTCTACATAATAAGAGGATTTAAAATGATTTAATTCCGTATTATGAATTCCCGATTTCCCTAGTGGGACACATTTTTGTGTCCGTTTCACAAATATTTTGCTGGCAAGTTGGCCTTCTGTGACTTACCCCGCCGAAACAATTTTTGTTTACCTTATTTCTCAGGGAGATTCGATGCTAAACGCACCGTAATACCACTGAGTCACGGGGGCGGTCTATACATAATTTATTGATATCATTTCCGATCAAAGAAAAAGCAAAACATCCATGTCAGTTCGTAGCCGTATAGCAAAAGGACGTCTATCGAACCTCTGAGCAAAAACGACTACACAGCACAGTCACTCAAATTGAACGCAAGCAATGTGGCGAAATTAATTAATGTCCCTTGTGCGGTGGAATCGTTTGAAAACTATAGGAGGGTCGGAGTGTGCAAGTCATTGCGTCGGTGCCGGCGCGGCGAGACGAATTAACTATACGACTGCTGTGCGTTAAGCAAATACATTGACGCTATATGCGCAACTACTGCCTGTTTTGGTCTAAGTAAACTTTTGCAAGTATTTTCGAATATAATATATAATAAGCTGGCAAAGAACTCGAAAGTTATTCAATAAAAAATATTAAAAAACGTGTTTAAAACGAATTCTTCATCATAATAATAAATGACGTGTCTCGCTAGTTGAGATACTCCATGCATTTTTATCCTCTAGGTTCTAGTTCATAGTATTATAAAACTTTTCCAACATTTATAACCTTTTCCAGACTTCAAAACCCTTGAGACTTAAAACTTAGATATATTTTAACTTGAATCTTTAATTTTTTAATTCGGAATGTGTCTTCAACTGAGATGAACTGGCAAGAATTCCTTAGTTACTCATTAAAAACAAATTACAAAATGAACTATTGAGTGCAACAATAATTAACGTGTGGATATTTGCGACATGTGACTATGAACCATGTTTTAAACCAATTGAATCATTCTCCAGCCATCTAACTCTATCCAAACGTTTTCCATTGCATAACCAGTAAAGTTACATAGCGTGAAAAATTCACGGCAGCTTTTGACTATAACGGTAAAAGCCGCAATGTACTGCGGCTTAAGCTTTGTGTTCACCCTCTAGTAATTGCCACAAAGCTATAAATATGGAGGAACAGAGAAGCGTTATCTCGTAAGAGCGCTAATGAAGTGTTGGGCAAGAAATAACTGCGAATCGGTAAAAGCCAGAATCACGACTGAACTACTGACTGCACAATGCGGCTAATGTTATAAGCTATTTATAGTCTTTCCCACAGCATTGTATATTTTTATACGGTGAGAAAATAGCTGAAAATACATACATATATTTCACGCCTATTTCCCATTGGGATATGCCGAAAACACGGATTTCCAGATATTATCTACTTCGATCTTTGCATACCTACTTGTTGAAAAAAAATGTCTAAAAGAAACCAAACTTAATCCTTCTACGGGTTAAAATTACAAGTCTTTGCGTAAACACTTGCAGTCATTTAAATTATTTTCTTATGATAAGAGACGTCAGTACAATGACGTCATTCATTTAAATACAATATTGTCTTCATAAAGACGTATTTGTTTGGATCAGCATGACGATAACTGAAGACAGTGGCCATTAGACATGATATTTAACACATGTTGAAAAGCGATAAAATGTCTCATTGATATTATTCAGAAAATATATGTTCTTCCTGCCCTGTTCCCTTTTTTATTTGGGGTCGGCGCAGTATATTCTCTTCTTTCACTGGCCATATCATCAGTCACACCTCTCAAACACATATCATTCTTCACACAGTCAATACATGTTTTTTTGTACAGAAAACTTTTGTAATGTTGATAATATACGAACTATTTATTAAAAAAACATGATATTTTATAAATTCCTATAATTCATTTAATTAATTTTTTTCTTTTGGTAGTCAATATTTTAGTCTCAATCAATCAATATTTTATTTGTTTCAAAACAACAATCAGTTACAAAAGTAGGCTTTTTTAAATAATCTTCGAGCCTTTTAAGTTTGTCGTTTGATATAGAAACTAGAAGAATACTGAATAACCTCACGAGTATATGTGTGAGAATTGAGATAGTACATGTATTATCGCAATAAACAATACAAGTACTGTGATGTCATCTTGTATGAGGTAAGTGAAAGAAAAATATGTGCCAACCCTATCAAATAGGAGAAAAATAGAAGATGAAAAACCACCATCACGCCTGAAGCCAAAAATGGAAATCAGAAGAACTCCCATTTTTGGCTGTATGTACGAGTATATATAATTATTTAATGTAATAAAGTGTCATTATCAACATTGAAAAACACCAATCGTGTTCTAGATATTATTTTAATAGGTTATCACATCTCAGCACAGGGTATTCAGCCTATCAATCGTGTCTAGCTTCTACCTTTTTACCTCTCCCAAAAACAGCTCTAGGTCTCCGACGTTTCCTGGGTTTGTTAAATTTCTATAGTCGTTACCTAGGGCTACCTATGTATTAAGCCCCACATCTTGGTAAATGACAAGTTCAAAGAATCCAAGCCAATAACTGGACATCAGATCTTGAACAAGCCTTTATTAAGTGTCGCGATAGTCTAAAGGAAGCTACGTTATTTGCTCATGCAATCGAGGATAAGCAGCTAGGATAATGGACTGATGCGACTCATGAGCGAAAAATATCGTCCAGCCACAAATACGCGTAGTTGCTCGTACCTACATCACCCGCTTTATATTCTAAATCATACTAAGTTACCATTATGTCCTTGCCGTTCTGTGCATTGAAGCGTGCAGTATGCATTTAAACGAGGAGATGAGCTCATATTATTATCGCTAATTGCATTCTACGTTATTCATACTAAATAATAGCTAGTGTTAATCTTCATTTATGGAACGTTAACGGCTAAGAAATGATTTAAAACAACTATGGCCCGTATTCCAAAACGTTACTCAAGTCGTAATCTATTCTTGAGAACGGTCAATATGTCAAAAATCTATAGATAAAAAATTGTTTTACAAGTCTCAAAACTAGATTCAAAACTGAGACACGTCTCGGAATATGGGCCTATGAGTACATTCTTATGTGCCGTTATAACCGCTTTCAATTCTTCGGATTACTCGTATTTTTTCGTATTTCACAAACCACAGGACGTATCCTAAGAAGCTTTTAGACTTAGCCTCTATTGCTACGACATTATATAATATAGACATGGGTAACACTGCGCTGCGCCGCGCAATTGCGCCGGCACGCTTCAGTGCGCAGGGTGAGTCAGCTCACACATTCATAATGTGTTGGCGCACGGCGCAGTACCCACTCACTGAGTGAACTATGAGCTTGGGGTTGCGTGCGTTGCGGAGGTTTCACTGCTCGCTTTGCGCGTCCCATTTTTACTGCGTCGTGGCGCAATTTTGAGTTGACTCAAGGAGCCGACACACTACATTGCGCCTGAGTTGCTGAGTTGGCGCAGGGAATTTCGCTGAGTTACCCATGTCTAATATAATATTATGTCGTCATCTATTCTATCATTAACCCTGTGTTTCCACATAGAGCATAAACTGTATTTTTGTAGACTTATTCGTATTATTTTTAAACTTTTAATAAACGTTATTATTACCAGTTATTTCAGTGAATATAAGTCTTATTACAATCTAAATAGAAATATCCATTTGCGTCGGGCGTGGGTGTCTTTTCCAATTAAACAATACACTAAAAATAGGCGACAGCGGAAGAATAATCTGTTCTACCTTTTACTTTCATAGCTATTTTTCTACGTAGGCGCTTCTGTGAAAGGAGTTTTAATTTTTTAAATCTTATTTTGAAAAAAAAAAAGTTTTTCTTTAATTTATATTTTTGTCAAGTTCTAAGTGGGGATCGTAGCAGAAAATGTGTTAACTTACTACATAATATTAATATTTCAGTATGCTTTCTTTTTATCAAAAAAACTACTCTGTGTAGAACTAAGATAATAAAATGTCTTTACATCCGACAAAACGAAGTAATGTTTTTTTTTCTAACACAAGCAATTCTCTAGATAGGCAGCGTGCCAAGCTAATTGGATTAGCTGTCTCTAGATAATTTATCAATTTCTAGTACTATACTTCCTTTAACCTTAAGCCCTGATTCACGATTGTCTATGTTCTGAAACAACAATGATGTCAAACTAAAACCGTAAAGGGCGACCTCTTAAAAAATAAAAATATACTATCCTAGTAAGAACATATCTTACACAAAAATAGTCAATGTTACTCGTTGATAATGGTGCGCTTTTAATGGTTAAATTATTTTAAAATCGGTCCAGTAGTTTTTGTGTTCGTAAAAAAAACAAATCTTTATAATATTATATATATGTATAGCTATAGATAGGCTAGTGGTCAATAAAGTCAATAATTATTAATCTTTACTAATATTATAAAGAGGAATGATTTGTATTTTTGTATGTTATGAATAAATTCAAAAACTGCTAGACCGATTTTAAAAATTCTTTCACCAATAGAAAGCTACATTATCAGCGAGTAACATAGGCTAGGCTTTGTGTATAGTATATCTACATTGCACCCGTGTGAAGCCGGGGCGCGTTGCTAGTATTATAAAGGACTTCCGTGGATTGCAAACGCGAGCTAAAGCTAGAGAATTGAAATAAACGATGAGAGCAACCGCGTACAAATTAAAATCGTCCAACCGTAAACCGCCGATCGCCAATCATAAGCTTTTGTAGCTTTCCAACAGTTATTACCCGACTGCGAACGAAAAGAAGTTATAAGTTTGAGTATCTACAAATGGATTTGTGTTTATACGAGACAGATCAGTTACTTAAGTTTTCGCTACTCTTTTTCTTTTATAAAAAAAACACAAGTCGTAATAATTTAAAGTTAGGTTAGACTTCCTGGGTCCCTAGTGGGACATGAGTCAGACACATTACTGTGTCCGCTTCAGTGGTATTTTATATTCACAAGCCTGTAAGTGATCAGTTGTGCGTTGCTCGACCTTTTTAATTTTAATTTAATTTTTCGACATGGTACGAGTATATCTGTGCAAGATGGAAAAATCGTGAAGTGCATATTGCGCATTTCGGTTTCAGTCTATGGATTACCGAATGCTCGAAGTAAAATGTGGCTGAGGTATCACCTACCATCAAGTGATCTCGTTCTGCCGATACCTAACATAAATAGTTTTTAGCAGTTTTTAGCATCGATGCGTAATCAAAGGTTAAGGTATGTGGTAAATTGTTATATTTTTTTTTATAAACATTTCTTGGTGAGCTACTTGCAGTAAGATACTATATAAACATTTTGAAAAGGCTTTTACAAATATTAGAACCTCCTTTTAAGCTAATATTTTTATAGAATGGATAAAAACAGCAAAAAACAAACATTCGTTAGTCTTACCTTTATATCTTGTAATGAAGGTAAGGCGTGTTCAGCAAGCTAAAGTATTTGTTGTATTTGAAAGGGAGGTTTCGCAATCAGAGCTACGCCGATAGCTGGCTGTAGAGGTGATCTTTAAATAACAGGTTGAATAACTGTTTATTTTAACAGGTTTTAATAACTGCTTTTAACGTCAAATCAAATATTAGCGCATTTCGTTCAAAACGGTTTGAATAAAACTGAGCTTTTATATAAAATAACTTTTACCGGATTATTTAAACGCGATTTATTTTTTATTTAATTTAAATATGTGATTAAAAGACAATATTAAAATTGAGCTACTTTTTAAACAATACATTTAATCAATGCATTTTTTTTTAAAACCAGTTCGTGTTTCAATAGGTACAGTCTTTGTTCAACCTGTTTTTTTAAACAAAAGAAAGCAGTTAATTTGTTTCTGATTCTGACATTTAAAAAGCGGTTCTTTGATTCAATGCCCACCGCTGGCTGGCCTTAAATACCAGACTTAATTGAACTGCTTCCGGGTTGTTTCTATAATATATAAGAGGAATTCACCACGGAGATTCCTTAAGTTTTCACCTGTGTATGTTTAAAGTACGTAACATTGCGAACTAAATAGTTCTACGTAAGGTATTTACTGTGTTTTGAGGATTTCCTCGAAAATAATAAGATATTACCTATTGTTTTATATTAGATATCGACAGACGAGCACGATCACTTGATGATAGGTGATAGTTACTCCAGCCACAGAACTTCAGTCAATGGTGCGCTTTTACTTTTTAGTTTTTACTTCGAGCATTCGGAAATCCATACACTGAAACCGAAACGCGATATATGCACTTCACGGTTTTTCCATCTATGAACGGTGGTTCGTTACCCGGTCGGAATTTCGATATTCCTCCCACCTGAAGTTACCAGACGTGAAGAAGACATGCTTACAGACAATTATAAACATGTCGTCCCGGTGAGATTCGAACCCACGACCCATCGATGCGCACAGCAGGTGTTCTACCGAACGTGCCAACGAGCCCGTCAAAAAATAACAAACACAAACTTATTTATAGTACAGAAAAGTAAAAAATCAAATTGCGGTTAATTTGCCTTCTCGAGTTTCTAATTTAAGTTTCTCGTCTCGATGTTGAGAATTCTTTGGAGTCTTGATTGAATTAACGCCATAAAAATCTCTTGAAAGCATTTATTGAAGAGACAGCATCTTTGAATTTGATTTGAATTGAATACAAAGGCGAAGTGTCGTGCGTTGATTGCGGATGCTTTAAATAATATTCGGGAATAGACATGTTTAGCACTGCGCTGCACTGCGCAATTGCGTCAACATGCTTCACCCCGGGTGAGTCAACTCACACATTCATAAAGTGTTGGCCCACGACGCAGTACCTCACACACTAAGTGAACTATGAGCATGGCGTGGCGTGCGTTTCGGAAGTTTCACTGCTCTCACACTCCTATTATGTTGAGTCATAGCGCAATTATGAGTTTACTCAAAGAGCCGACGCACTACACTGCGCCTGAGTTAACGCAAGGAATTTCGCTGAGTTACCCATGTCTATTCGGGAGGGTGTCGTCGGCTCATGAACTGCGGAAATGACAGTCTCTGTCCCATCGGGAAATTGTTCCTCCTAATCATAAAGTTGAGTAAATCTCCAACAGGGTACAAAGAATAGTAGAGCTTATAGCAGGACATAATATTTCAAAGATCTTTTGAAGGTTGTCTAGGGAAATCTCAGCGTCAGATTCCGCTTTTAAGTAGCAGTGTTTGTGTGATTTTTTGTTATCACGCGACTAATTTCTCGCCCCAATACTTTTAGTTTTAGCGAAATGCTAAAAATTTAAAAAGAACACAATTTAGCGTTTCTTTAATTTAAAAATATTGAGATTAAATAGATTTTTGTTTAATATTATGTACTAGTAACACGCCCGGCTTCGCACGGGTGCAATGTAAATGTACTATACACAAAAAAAGTAGCCTATGTGACTCGATGATGAGCTTTCTATTGGTGAAAGAAAGATGTTAAAATCAGTCCAGTAGTTTTTGAGTTACATCGTTACAAATAAACAAATCTTTCCTCTTTATAATTTGGAAAGAGAAACAAAGAAGTAATAAGATAGTTTATATTTTTATGTGCTATGAAAATACTTTGAACGTCTTTTAATCTAAATTTTATTTATTATATCAAAAATTGTATTATACATATATATTGTTTAAGTGCTATGCTTGGTCACATGGCTCTTAATGCAATTTTGCAACTGAAATAAAACACGACAAAAAAAAGTAAGAGCATGAAAATTTTATACATTTCTGTCTGCATTAATACAGTATATGCAACAGTAATAATATGACATTATTTTTAAATGCTCCATACCTATACATCCATACAAGTAAGCTTCATTAAAATCTTTACTCTATGTCCTCGCTTCAAAATACTTTAAAAATGATGCCTCGGATTTGTTCCTGTAAGTATAAAAGGAAATTTGTTGACACGAATATAATACAAACGAGTTTATATTAAGATTTGCGAGCTTTATGTGAAATGTAGACGTTTAAGGAACTTAGGAAGATTGAAATTCCTGTTGGTTTCATCTCGTAAATTATACGGAGATATATAATAGCATATTCAGGGATAGAGCTGTGTGTTTATGTAGTTTTAGACAAACAAAACTCATAGAAATATTTTAGATAACACTTCATTTTTATTTTTTCTAAATAAGTTTTTACTATACTTGGACGCTGATAAGCAATAGCAAACAATGTCAACCATCATGGTTGCCATTTTGAGAAAATACTCATTACTTAAAGGCCGGCAACGCAACTGCAAATCCTCGTATGTTGCAGATATGTAAGGACGCTGGTATTCACCGGTAAGTGTGCTGCCGGGCTAGCATGACAAGCGCGACAAAATTTTGTCTACCGTTTTCTCGTGTTTCAGTCGACTATCGCTTTATTTCTTTCGGGTCTAACATGACAATTGCACTTAAAACTCGACTTTTAATATCAAAAATAGATACATTTGTCGGTCGAGATATCTTTTCTATCAAAATTGTCGATGTCGAGATATAATATATTGAGATATTTAACATCTTAGTTTGTCTTCTCTCGCGCGAGATATATCTCGTGGCGGTCATGCTAGCCCGGCTGGACAGGATGTCCTGGCCAGCACACTTACTGGTATTTTCATGTGAAAATTCCACTATGTTTTTTATATGAATTAATTGGGAAGTTATAACGATTTAAATGAAATAACTTTTACCGTATTAAAACGCGATTTATTATTTATCCTGACTTTTCGAATGCTTTCCAGCTAGCGTGGTCATGGGCAGACTGAAAGGTGACAGCTGCTGTCAAATTTAATCCCGTAAAAGTTATTATATTTAAATGTGTGTTAATCGCGTTAATATAATGGTAACTTTAATGCTATTTTTATAACCTAAAATACTATTTTTGTACAAAAAGGTTACAATTAATGGATTTTTTTAAACAATTGATATTATCATAAATCATAGGAGTTGGAGGACTTATTACTTGCGTTTAAAAAACAATCTACTATTTCATTAAAATAAATGTTTCTCTTTCTCTCTCATTTATAACTAGGCATATTAGTGAATAAAACAATCGTACGCCGTAACATGTAAGGTGCAAAACCACGTGTCGATACGGATGTACGAGCAATGATCACGCCATTTCCCAAAAGGTCGGACGGGCGATATATCCGGTGAGCACATCCGATTGAATTAATCCGGGCGTCGAGTACGATCTATGGGATAAACATTTACCGGCTATGCTAGCAGGAGTTACGATGAACACTATAGTGTCTGTTAAACCGTGGAAGAAAGAGGAGAAATTGATTATTTTTATGGCTAAAATAAACCTACACAATTATTACTCAATCTATATCTATACTAATAACTACTAGCGACCCGCACCGCCCCGGCTTCGCACGGGTCTAGATTTTTTGACAAAAAAAACAGTTGGTAGTAGAAGAGTGAAAATATAGGGTTGTATGTATTTTTTAAATCTACATTATAAAAAAATAAAAACAAAAAAAATCGTCCAAAATATATAAAAAAAAAAATTATGGTAAACAACCCTTATCACTTAGGGGTATGAAAAATAGATAGTAGCCGATTCTCAGACATACTGAATACGCATATAAAATTTGGTAATAATCGGTAAAGCCGTTTCGGAGGAGACGGTAACTAACTTTTGTATGTTATGAATAAACTCAAAAACTACTGAACTGTAACCGACAGCGAGTAACGTAAGCAATTTTTTGTGTATAGCACATCTACATTGCACCCGTGTGAAGCCGGGGCGCCTTGCTAGTAATAATATGTATAAGCTTAAAGGCCCATTTACACGATGCAAGTTTCTTGTCTGTTGCATACAATTAAATTATAGCAATAAATGACTTGAATGATCTAAACAACACGTTACATTCTTAATCTATTATGCAAGATTGATTTCAATACTTTTCGTGGTGTAAATAACACATAATATCCGCGTGTAAACAGTTGCTTACAATTCTTGAATGACAATTGAATGAAAATTATTGCATTCAATTATTGTTCTTGTATGTACAAGAAAATGGCATCGTATAAATGTGCCTGAACTGTTTTACTCCCTATGGTGTGGTAGCTTAAATATGGTAAAGTAATGTAGTTAGGTACTAGAATTTTAAGACTATACGACATTATAATAAGATATATTTTTTAAATTACACTATTCATTATCCTTTTTGAGTCTTATTACTTTTTTAAAGGCAAATAAAAGTTTGGAAATAAATAAAATCACAACATTTTATTTTACTCCTGAATTAAACATAGATCTAAATTTTGTTTAAATGGCGCCATTAATTATTACATAGAACAAATTGGCTTGAATGATAATTCGGTTCGGAAATGAATAGAATCACTTGAAAAGGCAATGTCTTACTACTGCTTTCGTCTGTATCATACGTATACTGTAAGTTATTTCTCTTTGTTAAATGAAACAGTAATTACCCTTCTTTAGTCTACTTATTATTTTTAAAAGCAAAACGTCGTTTCGCAAGCAACTGAAATCACTTGAAAAACTTATTTGAAGTATATGGAGTCTTCCGGGATAAAAATATCTATGGCTAACAGCCAAAAGGATAACTGCCATTCTACAACTTTACATAACAGTAATTTAAAGTTTAGAATTAAAGAAAAAAATATATAAGTATATGATCGTCAAAAAAAACTTCATACATTAATTTTTAGGTCAATTGACGCAGAAAAAATCAAATAATCAAAAAGAAAGAAAAGCCAAAAAAAGAGCCAAGTTTTTCCCTTTTTGGCTGTTAATCGATATGCATTAACATATACTGTAATTTCCTTTTCATAAATGAAGTTATCCATCTAGCGCTGTATAACATATATACTACATTCAAAGCTTGGTTTATCAGACTGGCATACAAAGCACGGACGCTCTGTCTATCCTCTGACATGGATCGATAGAGATATTATGAATGAGACTTGTTCTACACCCCTATACTTAACATCAAATTCATTTAATCCTAAGCGAATGGTACGTGATAAATATTTACATAGTGTCTAGCGGAGCTGGTCTCAAATCCGGATTTGTTCTATCTACCGTGTTGGTAAAACGGATTACTTTCCTAGAGGATTTCGTGACGTGACTCGCTTTAATGTTGCCATATACGATACTTATATTATCTCGCAAATATTCAAAGAGGTTTTTTAAAACGTAGATAATAAACAAGAACTACAAGAGCCTAGGATACACATTAAATCAAAAAAGGTTCGACACTTATTAATAAACGTGCTCAAAACGTGTATAGTTAAACTCGGTTTTGTTTTTTTCCCTTAGTACTCTTGAGATTTTGATACCGCTCTAGTCCCTAACAAAACTTCAGCAAAATGCGGCGGCCATTTTTGGATTTTGTATGAAGTTTTAGCCACAGAACTTATGTATTTCTGAATAATCGTGGTTAAAGTAGAAAAATAAAGATTATCGTGGTTAGTTATCGTAAATTGTTTACTATTAAAACGATAATGATTGCAATTCAAGTAATGTCAGTCGTATAATCATTAGTGTGTGAACAGAATAGCTGATATCAAGTGGAAATATTGGGTTATTCATAAAAGAGAAATAAAAATCAATAACTAATTGTATAATGAGCGAGGAATTATTTTTAAACGGTCTGGTAGTATTTATCGTAGATTACAAATAAACCATTTGCTCTTTATACTGAAGAGTATACAAAAGATGGCGGTCAAGCCTTTAATGAAATTAGTCTATTAAATAAAAAAGTATTCTAAATCCTAATCATTTTATTCAAAAGATATCGGTTCACAATACAGCAATACTTTATACGCAAATAATATTTGATTTTTACCCGTGACATGTTCCAGATATTGTAAATAACACTCCCACCTCAATTTCTCCCCCCATTCTAACCAAATTTTAAAATAATCACACACTTCTATAAAATTAAAAAATTTTGCTAGCCTGCTTGTGATAAAAACATCTCATATTTTAAACCAAATTTTGGTCTATGAATGTGCTTAATTTACCTAAATCCGTTCAACCATTTAAGCGTATAATAAAACATACTTTCACATTCATAATACGAAAATTATTCATGTATTTGAAAATGTTAGTCAGCTATTCGAATAACTCTGTTATATTATGTACTATTGATTCTGATAAGATTCCGTAGTTGTTACGACAATCTGAAATGTACAGTAATTAGAAGAAATGTGAGTCACTATTTAGTTGCGCAAATTGTTTATCAGTTTAAGCAATGTATAGTGCACTCAGTGATGTATAGCGACGTATTATATTATATAGTTAATTGTTTCATAACAATCCTAGAGCGAATGTGAATGAACGAACATTATGATAGACTTTATACTTTAAGCGCGTGTCAGTTTTTTGTTGCATCTTTGAGTTGGTATGACAGATGCGGTCTGGATGGGGCTAAGAAAATCGAATAATAAATAAAAATCTAATTACTTATATTTCATCACATTAAAGCAAGCTGGAAATAATTTATTTAGATTTAACTCGAAAAGCTTGCAATTTTTAATGATCAATTTCAATTTATGGTTTACTTAGAACATTTGAAAACTGAAGCCGAAACGTGCAATCTACACTTCAAAACTATTCTTACAGGTTAAACGGATACCGATATTATTCCACGGAGTATAAATGTAAGCCTAAGGCGAAATCAATAGTCGCATTTCAGGACATAATTGAGTCACCAATAATTTCCTGAAAAAATAGTTTGCACAGTGCATCTTATAATCCTATGTTTAAAGTCGCACCTACACAAGTGAACCGTATGCTCGATATTAAAAAAATCGATAAATATTTTTTTTTTATAATATAGGGGGCAAACGAGCCTGGTGCTCACCTGATGGAAAGTGAACACCGCCGCCCATGAACATCTGCAACACCAGAGGACTTGCAAATGCGTTGCCGGCCTTTAAGGTAGGAATAGGCTCTCTTCTTGAAGGTCCCCAAGTCGTACCGGTTCGGAAAAATCGCTGGCGACAACTCATTCCACAATAGCGTAGTGCGTGGAAGAAAATTGCGCATAAAGCGCACAGTGGGAATGGGAATACAGACTCCTAACAGCATCATCTGTTATACATATTCATCTCCCGAAGTTCGTTTGGCTATGAATATTGTGAAGCGTGGACATATAAATACATTGTTTTAGTGTGCGTAATGTTTAAGAGCGCTTCTGAGATTACGCAAACTAAAAAAATCTTTATGTGTACCAGGGATGTTACGAAACTACGACTCCGATTACGAAAGGTCGGAACTTCCGATTGATTTTCCGATTGTTTTTTGAACTGATATGAATGAAACTGATGAAAATTTTTATAGTTGTATTTTATTACACATCTTTCTTTCCCTCTGCCTCCGATTCCGAATGCGGTTCCGGTTTGTCGAATTAATAAACTCCGGTTCCGAATTCGGTTCTAATAAAACCACCTCGGTAACATCCCTAATGTGCACGCCAAACAATATTCATACGTTTTCCAAATTCCAAATTCATATTCCAAACGAACTTGCGTGAAATATAAATTTTACCTAGTCTGTCTTAGAAGAATTTGATACTACATATATGTATAATGTATATGTACCTATTTGAGCGCAGGCGTACAATGTCACATAGATTAATGCGTAGTGGCGCGGTCTGGACTGCTCATAATCAAGTATAGCGATTGGTCGGCTCCTGTCAATTGGTTCTTTATACAGACTACGTAACTTCCCTCATTGAATCATCCGTATACGTTTCCGAAGTGACTGTCCATTCATTTAGACATCGCTTTAGTATTATTATGGTATATGTTTGTAGGACTTTCATATTATCTCTCATGCTATAAAAGAAGTAATGATGAAATAACCTTTTCGCATTCCGTCTTTAAGGTTTTAAAGCTTTGTTTGCAGACTCCCGAAACAGTATGAACAGAATCACGAACAACTTGCAAGAAAGTATATTTGTCATTAGTAGGTATATTGCATGCAATGGCTTACAGATTAATAATAACTGACAGATTAATAATACAAATACTTTCTCGCAAGTTGCTCGTGTGAGACCCTCGGTTTTCAGGAGCCGGTATCTTCGAAAATTCATCAAACCTGTTGGATACTGTAATGATAACAAATATATAAGTCAATATATTCTAATAATACTACATTCCATTGGCATGGGTAATGAGTTTCAAAGCCAATTCAAGAGTTATCGTGACCACCATCAGCACACTTTTTTTGAGAGATCTTCTGAAGCCAGGATTTTCACCCGCTGAATTTCCAACATGTTTGAAAATACTGCTCAAATGCTAGTCTAATATACTTCATTAATATGAATGAATGAATGAATGAGCTTTATTTATTCCATTACACTTATTTTTTTTTATAATTTTTGGTGTTATATATAACACTTTGCATTAATATATTTAATAAAATAAGTAAGATATAATATTTAAAAAAACAAGTATATATGCTTGTGTATTGCTTTCAAACCTATGTAATCTCTTAAGCAAACATTACAAAGATTCTGCGACAGTTGATTATATTATATTATGTATGTACCTACATATAGAAGATAAATATTCATTAAGTCGTCAAAAACAACTTGGAATACGCATTAAACTCGATGTTTACAGGCTGATGTTTAATATACATAAGGGTTTGTAAAAGAATGAACGTTCACATGTCCAGATGGCGAGCGATGAATGGTTGTTAATGAGCTGCACAGAGTACTACGGTGTATGGAGGCAAAGTAATCAAATACATTGTCCTGGGATGTTTTGTTCAGGTTGGTATATGCGTAAACTATTTCGCTAAAAGATAAAAAAAATCCCGAGTCCCCTAGTGGGGCATGGGGCAGACCCATTTCTGTGTCTGTTTCACTGATCATTTATCCAAGTAGGTGTTTCCCCGGGATTAGAACCCCGGACCTCCGGCGCTAAACGCATCGCTCTTACTAAGCCACAGAGGCGGTCGCTAAAAGATAATGTATTAGTAATAAATAGAAAAAACCTGTGAGGTGCGACTCGAACTTGCTTGGAGAATGTTCATGAATACATATACGTAAAAATAAAAATCAATGAAGGTATGTTTTTCATATTAGTTGTTCTGCATACGCCCGCGAATTGATGGAAACGGATAGAAAAATAATATTATCCAATAATATAATGAAATTAATGTTATTCATTCAGTCATACATACAATATGCAATTTAACTGCGGCTATCAATTACGAAGTTTTGACGGGCTCGTTGGCACGTTCGGTAGAACACCTGCCGTGCGCATTGATGGGTCGTGAGTTCGAATGCCACCGGGACGACATGTTTTTATTTTTCTGTAAACATGTCTTCCCCACGGCTGGTAACTTCGGGTATTGAACGGGTGGGAGGAATATCGAATTTCCGACCGGGTAACGACCGTTCATAGATGGAAAAACCGTGAAGTGCATATTGCGAGTTTCGGTTTCAGTCTATGGATTTTCGTATGCTCGAAGTAAAAAGTAGGTCGACAGCGCATCATTGACTGATGTTCTGTGGCTGAGGTATCACCTACCGTCAAGTGAACCTCATGCTCGTCCGTCGATAACTAACATAAAAAAGTAAGCCTATATGAAATCTTCACAACTTCATCAATTAATTAAGCAGAAAAATAATTAAAAACCAAATTGCTTTAACAACAAATACAACTAAAACTGCCAGAAGAAATACATAGTTCCCTGACTCAGCATACTCGTATGTGTCACAGTATGAAACGTGACGCTGTTTTTCAGTCAGAAACTTTAGATGGAGAAGGGTGGATAGATAATATAGTATGGTATGTAGTTAATCTGTCGGAAGAGCACTTTTTCAAAGTAATCGTGTTTGAATAGTAAGATATAGTGATTAGATGATCTCGAATTAACCGCGCTATTGTTTTAATATAGTGGCATAAGTAATACATTTTGGATTTTACATGTATATCGATACTAATATAATAAAGAAGAAATATATTTTTTGTTTCTTTATTACGATTTAAATCAAAAACTTCTAGACCGATTTAAAAAAAAAAATTTTTCTTTGTGTATAGTACATCTTTACATTGCACCCGTGCGAAGCCGGGCGGATCTCTAGTTATAATAATTTCACATTTAATGGTGTTTTGGCTCTTCCAATAGCATCGAAGTAATTTTTAAATATTATTTATCTTTTCTCGATGTATTGTGATTTAAGTATGGCCTTTACAATTGAGTTAAGTTCTTAATATTTACTCTAATTCTCAATTGTTTAGGATTAATGTTGCAGGATCCCAAGATACAGGTTTTACCTAGTTTGGCTCAGAAATCGTTGTGGAATTTCCCAACTCAACATATATGATAGCTTTCTCTGTATAGTAAGTACTCTGTGAGTCTCATCCGCATCAAATACAACTCACTGTATGTATCAACTGCTATATCAATTGGTTTCTTGATGCATTGCTCCATGTTAAAACTATCATTATCCTAGTACATAATGACGCAGCAATGTAGATAACGATAATGTAGTAGCTATGGTTTTACGGTAATTACTAATCGAGAAAAGCTTTTAGTCCTTTTTTGATAATCATGCTAGAAACATCTATGGAACAATGTTTGCAATACTTCGTTTGAAAACAGGTGGCCTCTTATAAGTCAAAAGTTGTATTCAAGTTGATTTCAACTCAAATTAAAACTGATTTATATTGTTCTAACCTATTGTCATATTTTTTAACGCATCACACGTTTAAATGAGTATAATAATATATAATACCTTTAACTGAATTAAAACGCGATTTGTTTTATCAGTCGTTGGGTCTTTCGTGCTAACTCGTGATCAAGCGCCAACTGAAACTAAATTCACAAAACTGCATACTAACGCCATCTATGTTTACAGTATTGGTACTTGCTATAATTCTTTATTATCTTTTTGTATACAAGTATTGACGTAATACTAAACTATTTCAAAAAAGTGATAGTTTTGTTTTTCTTTTCTCTTTCTTTTAAATGTATGTTACTAAACAAGTAAGTACTGTATTATAACACCCAATGTTTCAAGCAAACAAGGGGTTCCGTGAACAATGTAATTTTAATATTTTTAACCCAACTCGCTCCAATTTCTTTGTGCTTCATCTTTTCATTACAACAACGAGTTCTTAACCTCAATATGAAATCGTATTTTTAATATAAGAAGAAGCGTTGGAAATTTTATTACTAAAATTTGTTAGTATACATGTTTACAGTGGCAAGGAGTGCTAATATGCCAATTTCTACCGGCTTTCCTTTGTATATCCAATACCTAATCAATACCTATACTAATATCATAAAGAGGAAAGATTCGTATTTTTATATGTTATGAATAAACTCAAAAACTACTGGACCGATTATAAACATTATCAGCTAGCCACTGCATGTTTACATAAAAATATAATTAACGAGTTGGTGCCCGAAACTTTGTCTTCGATTATTTTCTTTTTTGGACCTTTCCTTCTTACTGCAACACACTCATATTCCACCATATATAATGTTCACATAACTCTATCGGTTTATTCACCGCACGCCGATATAGGTCTCCGATAGCAAGATTTTTTACTTTTATTAGGCGTAATCCGGTAACAGTTATAGTTTAATGTATGATACTCGCGTTAATAGAAGACAATATTAACAGTTTAATATTTTAAAAAAAGTAAATTTTCACTATAGAAACGGCTGAAAGGAAAGAATATTAAAAATATTCAACTTTTGGCCGGATAGCGATTCCGAACAGCCGGGATGCGCCCAATTCGAGCCAATCAACGTACCCGGCGTATCGACCTTAGCACATATGGTTTAATCAGTACGATAAAGCAACTGAAGTTTTATTTTTTTTGTATGTGAAAAAGTCTCGCAACCTCAGGAATCGCGAGTGCCTTGCCGGCCTTTTAAGTTGGGTTATACATACTTACAAGGAAAAGTTTCCAGGTGTCTGCCTCCGATTTCAATGTCGCTGAAATATTGTACGTCAAAATCGAACACGTATGTGAAACCTATAAGTATAAGGGGGTGAACTTTGGGGGTTGATTTCACCCCTTAAAAATGTTTTTCTGCTGATAAAAAAAATTCCTGTCTCTTAGATTTTGACGTAGAATAACATATTTCAGCGGGATTGAAATCGGAGGCGGACACTTGGGAACCTTTCCTTGTTAGTATTAGGTTCTTCACAAAATTAAGTGAAATACCTATAGTAGAGTTATCAATGAAGACCTGAAATCAAGGCACTGACTGATTATTTCAATATTCTGTATTGTATAAAAAAAAATGAAAAGTGTTACAAACAGGTAAAAAATCTAAAGAAGTACACATGAGTGCATAGTGGCCTTATCGCTTTTTATAATGTTGCTTTTTTATAAAATATAGCCGATTCACTTGATTTTGCATATAGAATTTACACGACTGCAAGTACATATTTTAGGGATACTATATAACTACTTGTTAAAGTGCTGAAAATAGACAATAATCTTATAACTTTGAGTTGAACTAGAAAAGGTCGGTAGACGATCTTTGCTATATTATTATTTCGATACACTACACCTTGCAGCATATAACTGAAGTAATAGATAAAGGTAGGTAAAAGCGAACCATAGCTCAATTTATTCCTTCTATAAAATAAATACCGATCAAAGTCCATCCGAATAAAAAAAACTATAGTTCGAAATTTGAATCGGCACTGGCGTTCGAACACACTATCAGCACACAGTGTTTTTGAACACGCGAAAAAGTTTTACTCAACGTCGTTAAGCTCTAATAGAAATGTGTGTGTCGGGCAGTTGCATTCATCGCAGACTCTTTTTATTTCGTTTTAACTTTAGCCGTAGTATATTTAAGCCTCAACCCTACCCCGATTTTGGGCCTTACACACCCCCGGTCTGCTTGACACACTCGATATATTGCTCTCCAAATAAACTATAATAAAGAAGAGACAGAAGACTTTTAAAGCACAAAGTATTTTCATAAGTTTTTCATTAATATGAAAATTATAAACACTTTAAAATGGGGAGGCAGCTCCTTGATCTATACTAATATTATAAAGAGGAAAGATTTGTTGGTTACGATTAAACTGTTATTGCGATTTTTTTTCTCTCTGCACCGGGGCCCTTTTCCTCCTAGTTACGCCACTGAAGCTTGGATAATTCTTAGCTTTATACCCATCTCGAATAAAATATATCTAATGCCTTGATTACCGTATTAGTCACATAAAATGATTCATCTAATTATATGCGGTCTTGTTTATGTTATATATAGACAAACGAACATGAGGTTCACTTGATAGCGGGTAATACCTCAGCCACAGACCATCAATGAATGATGCACTGTGCGACGTATTTGTTACTTTGGGCATTCGGAAAACCATACACCGAAACCGAAACGCTCAATAGGTATACGGTTTTCGGCCAAAGTCACGTTCATTCACGATTTACTATATTACAGTTTTTACTTTGAATTAAAGAATTTTTTAATTTGGTTATTGTATGGAATTTTCATAATCTTTCTACGTATTACCACAGCTCGTTCAACAAAGCATTGCAAAAATGCAGATAACAAAAACCATACTATTTGGGTAGTAAATTCTCATTGGTTAGTATGACGTCATTGAAAAGCTACGTGACCTCAGCCAGGTTGCAATGATTCACCGGCGCCTTGCATACCATTCAGCTCATAGTGGGTAATAGGAAATGCCGCAGTCCCATAAATTAAATGCTGCAAATTGTACATATAATTACAACTTAAGTTCAGTTATAAGTCAATTAGATTATTCCCCTTTCTTTTGTAAATTGGCTTTTGTTGTATGTTTTCTTTTATTTAAATAAAATACTTTATATCAGACTAAAAATTTAAGTTTCACTTCATAGTTGAGTACTAGGAACATTATTATTATAAAATCGTCGTCGCCCGTGTCGTTACAAATACAGAACTTGCAATTTTACGACCAGAATTTATCTGTGGATGTTTTAAATTTTAATTTATGTTGGAAAAGTTCTTAATTATGAGGGTTCCAATGTTGCTACCTCGCCGCGAGCATCGTCCCTGCTTTTTCTCTCAAATATATTAGTTTTTAGGGTTCCGTACTCCGTACCAAAAAAGAAACCCTCATAAGATCACTTCGTTGTTTTGTCTGTCTGTTCGTCTATCTGTCAGGACCCTTATTCTCAGTGCAATCCTACAAGAGCAGTGAACAAATCTTCTAAGTCGACCGCGACGCAATCAAAAGATGCGGCCTTTTATGCTTCGTTGATGCCGCATATTGTGACACTCGCAAGGGAATCAAAACCTACAGGGTCCTCCCCGATGACCTAGAAGCATGAAGCAGTGTCATGTAGCACAAGTAAAGGAAAAACCGAAAAAAAATTTTTTTTGCAAAAATTTTTACTTAACTAAAACTTTGTACGGAACCTTCGATGCGCAAGTGCAACTCGCACATAGCCAGTTTTTTATTACGGGCAAACATTCTTAAAGCGCGGAATGTATAATAATGAAGGCGAGGCGAAAACGCACTCAGACACTAGGCGTCCAAGTACAAATTGGCGAAATTAGCATACTTAGTTACATGCATATTAAGGTTATTCTTGAATTTGTATAATTTACTTGCGTATAAAATTATTTACTTTAGAATATAACATTGAATTGAATTAGAAAAAAACATTGAATTTATATAGTATAAGATTTTGCATCTACGCGACAAAAATAAGGTGTCCTTAGGAAGGTGTTTAAGAACATTATTTGTTTAGTGCAAGATTTAGAGATCATTTCTACTAAAAAAGAATACAAAGGTGGGTAAAATATATAATTTATTTAGAACTGTAAAAAGTATAAGATAATATATCATATTATTATGTAGTATAAAGTGTAATAGATAATTTTTTTATCGATATTCTTGTTTAATAAGATCAAAAAAATTATAAATTATTTTTTAAAGGCCGACAACGCATCTGAAACATTTAAGTCGCATATATGAGTATATGAGTGGTGGCTCAGAAATAAAAAAAATACCTTTTTCTAAATTAAAAGAAAATCTGTCTTTCAGTTCATATAGTACCTTCACGACAATCTTGGCCGTTTTAAAAATAATACTATATTGTATAATTTTATATTTATCATTGTTGCCTTATTGTAATATGAATTATTATGTATAAATATTATGGTTTCAATTTAAAATGGCAAGTAGCGTGTCTAACAATATGATAACATATAACAAATACTACTCAAAACTTGCTACTTTACCTTTTCAGACATTGACATATCGTCGCTTAGCTAACAATACCGCACAAGTCAGATTTCCTTAGTTTTCAGGAGAGACAAAAAACTGTATTACTTTAATATTTTATACAATACATGCATGATATAAATTGTATTATATGTTATATTTAGTTAAGCATGATAATTATTAAACAAATAAAAGTAATATCGTCTTATTAGGTCATTTTCAAGACTTAAGCAGTTTTACTCTAACAAAATAAAGACTTACGCAGTGTTTTTACCTTTTATATTTAATCATTTTAAGCTTCTAACAAAAATATTTCTATACAAAACTATCGCAATAAAAACATTTTTCAAAAACAGTATTATAAAACTAATTATTATTAACTTCAATAAAATAAAAAAGGATTGCTAAATTAGCTTTTTATCAAAAAAATCACATTTCTTTGCCGTTTTATTTTCTTATTCCAACACGACAACCCTTGCCGGGTTCGCTAATATTATAATATATTATAGGAACTCACTAACTATACTGTTTGACGAGATCAGCTACTTACCTACTGAGATCAATAAAATTAAGTAAGTTACAATGGAAACCAGAGGTGGTTTGCTTTATAATTTCGATAATTTTTTCCATGACTCCTAATAATTCTAAACTCTCAAAAACTTTAATAAAAATGGCACATTTAACACACACATATTAATATGGTTTTGACAAATAAACTCAAAGTTAAAACAAAATCAAAAAGGACTATAAAAACACTTCGAATACTTAACCTACATCTAAAAATAAATCAAAATGTTTATAGATCTAATATAAAAATATTTAATTCTTGTAAGGTTATATGAGTGGCAGTTCGAAGGTATCACTGCCTTTAAATCTTGAAGATCCTTATATTTTCTTTGGGAAATTGGCAGTCTTTCAGAAAATAATTTCGGCAGCTCTTCAAAAGGTTTTATATTAGTTATTTTCATTGGACGCTGAGGCAACGGCTGCAAAGGTTCGTCAAAGTTTAAGCTATACCAAATAGTTCCATCTGGTTTATATTTTAATACCCTTAAATCAGTAACAGTGGGATCTCCGAATTTTCTGCCCGGACGAATGGATTTGTAAATTAAATCCTTACTGAAATTGGTAAAAAAAGAGAATTCTAATAATCGAGACTCATATGCCATTGGGTTATCTCTAGCTGTCTTTGTTATATTCGCATACTGGGAAGGAAGGTAAATTTCTTTTCCCTTTAATCTACATTCGATGGCAGTGGCACTGTGCACAGAGTCGCATTCCATCTGCGTGTGACCTTTTTCTAAGAATTTTTGAGTTATTATAACATTTTTATCGATGGATAAACGCAGAAGAGCATTGCTTAAGATGGAATTTCGATTTTGTGCACAGCAGCCATCAGAATACAATATCACCGGTAGTAATTTCGGTCGATCTTATAAGATGCGACGTGGCACAGCCAAATTACTATGGCGTTATGATGACTTGCGCGGTGTTAGCGCGACCAATGAGTTGTGCAGTGTTACTAGTTTTTGAATAACTCGCTCATTTTGGACGATATTACCTATAGCGAGTGCTCATTAGACGCGCGGGAAAGTAATCTATCGAATAATGTATAAAACGTCATTTGGCTAAAATATGACTTGTGCGGTATTGTTAGCTAAGCGACGATATATAATATATGTTCTTTAATATTGTCAATGTTTGCAGACGATAGTTTTACAATAACTCTGTCTTCTTCTTTTAACCAAATATCTACTTAGATCGATATCAATAGTCATATGTTTTTATATTTAGTATTACCTTAAAAAAATATACCTACGTACAATAAAGGAAGCAAAAATGAATATTTATTAATTACTTCACTGAATTAGTTGTTTATTAGCGATACTATCGAATGGTGTTATAATACAACTGTTGTGTTTTTTTTTTCTAAATCAACGGATTCGATTCCTGGCTATGAATATTGATTTTTCAAAAATCCAAGTTTAGTCTTCATCAAAATCGGTATCCTTTGACTACTTTTCGCTGTTCCTCATAGTTTCAGATTTAGCCTGGCGACGCTGATTCACGGGCGGAAATATTTAACTAGTAAATCTTTAATTAAATCGTCTCTTATTACATTCTAGCTATCCCTGCGAACTTCGTACCGCCTAACATTTGTTAAGTAACCGTTTACTCAACGGAAGCTCTCAAAAGTAATTTTCCCCGTTTTTGCAACATTTTTCATTGATGATCCGCGCCTTTATATCCTTCCTCAACAAATAGGCTATCCAACACTAAAATATTTTTTTAATTCGAACCAGTTGGTCCTGAGATTAGCGCGTTCAACCAAACGGACTCTTCATCTTTATAATATAAGTATAGATTTAATTTCCAACAATACAAGTTTTCTCTGAAAGATAGGATTTAGAAGTTTATTAAAATACATGAGAAAAAAAGCTAAAAAATACACAGCAAAGACGATGCATTAAAGTTTTTTCTCAGAACCCTTATAGCACGTGCCTTGGTACTCAGGTCAAGTCGAGTAATAAACGCTTGGCTGCACTCAGCCATAACGCGAAAATCAGTATCATGTGATCATGTTGTAGTGTTTTGTAGAGGCTATCATATAACATCGATAGGGTCGACGCTCGGTCAATATTTACGCCATGGGAAAGGGTTGCCATTCGTCAATATTTAACTTAGTAATCGAAATCTCTTATAGCCATACGAAACGATTTTCATCATCTTTTATTATAAGGTCTTGTAAGGAATGGAATTACCTGCCAGCGTCCATCTTTCCGCCGAGTTAAAATCTGGGTAAAATCAAATGTGCATAGGTAAAGTCAAAAGAGCAAGCCTGTATTATCTTTGGCCACGATATCACTCTCTATCAAGTGTAGCAGCGGCTAAACGCTTGCTCATAACAGTTAATAAAACACAACAAGCTCTACAACTTCTCTAAATCATTTGTTTATTTATTGATTTTAGTACTGCAGTATTTTGACAAATTTTAAAGGGCTTGTTGTCGTGGTAAATACTGTGATTCGTTTCGTTGGGTTAAAATCCTGCTAGGCCAGAGGGCGACTTATCGTCAAACTATCAGATGTATGAAAAATTATTTGAAATTGCATACAAATTACCGATACGAATACTTTCTCGCAAGTTGTTTGTTATGTACATACATATATATCACGCCTCTTTCCTATTGCGGTAGGCAGAGATCACGGAATTCCATAATATGATCCTAGGATATCAGTTTCGCTTCTTCCTTTCCAGATACTTTTTCGAGTACTTCAGTTATGGCCCTTTTGAAGAACGTCTCCGATCGTTACTTTTATAAATAACTGAAAAATATCATAGCATTCGAGTTTACATCAACGATTAAGTAGTGGCCTTTCCTTATTCACACTCGCCTAGTATTTTTTATTCTACTTTAATTCATTCTCTCAATAAACCGTTTACGATTATCACAAGTTATTTTAAAATAATGCTACTTGCTGATAAAGCTATGAAGTGGCAACCCTAGCTGGCCCCGGTGCTGTGGTTAAAACAAATACGATATCCATGAGTCACTCACACACTGAGATACGTATTACGTTATTAATCTGAAATATAATGTTCTTTTTACGCTTATACAAATCGATTTCGACGAGAAACAGCTTCCGTGATTCATATGCGTTAAAAAAGTTTTAAGGCTTCTTCAATTAAAGACGTCTGAAAACGTCTTGGTTAATAATTTGATTGTACTATTTATTTCATTACAACGATAGACAATTAATGTGCGCTTACAAATAACTTTCATACATCTTGATATTTCATTTATCTTTTTTATTTATATTGAAAATCTAAAAAACTGGCCTCTCAACCCACAAATACATCACACCTAAACGAAACTATAGAATTATAGAGATTGACCATAAAATATATTCATAAAATCATTGTTATTTTTAATAAAATAGTCTAAGTAGTTTGAGACAGCTTTTGATATTACGATATTTAATACAGAAAAGGATCATGAGAACAATATTTTAAGGTAGCGTTGATGATTCGATTCTTAAAAAATTTCGTTGAATAACGATTTGTCTTTAAAGCGACTTGATTTACAGTAAATATCTTTTACTTAGCATTAAATAAGAATGGCATTTTGAAAATATTCCACCCTTAAGGGGAAGGGGACAGGAAGACATCAGTCAACTTCCAACTAATAACCATGATATGAAAATTCACACCAACCCTTAACTAACAGACTTTCCCCTAAAAATGTAGCCAAGCTATAATTACATACACTTCATTCCTTTTATAAACGTGTCAACAAAAGAGAATGGCTTAGCTTTTTGCTTTCATACAACCATCCCACCTAAAATGAACTTAAAAAGGAAAATTTACTTTAAATGGGACAATCCTCATCCAATTAACTAAAGAACCGCTAAGTACTTTTATCAGACAATGTAAGTATTGTTAAATAATTAATTAGTGATACAAATTCTAAGTCGATACAATACAGAACGATCTAATACTAATATTTTTTTTAGGGTTGTCCGTGTCTGTCTGTCCGTCTATCTATCCCCTTTTCTCAGAAACTCTTGGAAATTTATCAAGAAATTAATAACAACTACTCAGGTCTACAAGCTAGGGTAGCGCTATAAAAACAAACTTCTAAGTGGACGCAATCAAAATATATGACCTCTGCTCCGATTATGCCGCATATTTTGACACTCGCAAGGGAATTAAAACCTATAGGGTTCTTCCCGTTGACCTACAATCATGAAATTTGGCAGGAAGCAATGTCATGTAGCACAAGTAAAAAAAATCCGAAAACCATGCTCGGTTTACATTATTCCAGTCCAGTGATCGAATTCAGCGCTGGATTGCAACTGGAAAAATATAAACCTACACTGGAATGCACTGGATCCAGTGAGCAACTAGTAGTAGTGAGTAGACCGCCAATCCAGTGTAGAAACTGGATTGGCGGTCTAGTACTACCATTATACATAGTCTTTCGGATCTAGTACGACCATTCCAGCACAACTGGAATCATGTAGACGGCCAACCCAGTACCATTCCAGCGCTGACAGAACAATTGTGCAGGAACCACGTAGTTTGTACGGAAATCTTTGTAGTTTTTTTTATATTGGAAAAATATTTAACGGAACCCTCAGTTGGCCAGTTTTTATTCTTATATTTCGCTAACTTGATCCTATGCTCAATTCCCATACACAAACAAATACACTCTCACATTTATAATGTTAATAGGATGAATGTCCGTAATGCATCTGGTTCTAAGCTAGCTAGCCTGTGATTGGTTCCTACTTAGGATAATGCGGGTCGAGCGACAGATATGGACCCTCTGATTTAATTGAACATTCCACATACACACAGCTTTTAGCCTTGCTTCTATGCATGCTGTCATATACATATATATACTAATATTATATAGAGGAAAGATTTGCTTGTTTGTAAAGATTTAACTCAAAAACTACTCGACTGATTTTAAAAATTCTTTCACCAATAGATACATTATCAGCGGGTAACTTAAGCGAGACGGATCGCCAGTATATATTAAAATATCCATTTGTATATTTGCTATTGTTTTTATTGTATTGCACGCCCTGGATTCATACGAGTGCAGTGTAGATGTACTATACATATACAAAAATGTGTCACTTTCTGATAATGTAATCATTTTAAAAATCGGTCTATATTGAGTTTATTCGTTACAAAAATAAAAATTTTTCCTCTTTCTAATATTAGTGTAGATAACTGTAGATGAAATAACGTTGTTTCCTTAAATAACTTACTGAAAATAACTTCGATCGCAGACCGCGTCTACTCAAAATACATACCTGAAAAAGAAAATTATTTGCATATAAAAATGACGTAAATTTTAATAACAAGATGTAATAAACTTATATGTGTTTAATATTTGTTGACACAATGCTCTGCAAACCCAGTATGTAGGCTTTGATTGTAGATTCAACTGGTATTAAAATGTTATCCCCGCGTCTAGTAAGTAACTTCGGGCATTGATCGGGTGGGAGGAATATCGAAATTCCGACCGGGTAACGAACCACCGTTCAAAGATGGAAAAACCGTTAAGTGCACATTGCGCGTTTCGGTTACAGTCTATGGATTTCTGAATGCTCTAAGTTAAAAGTAGGTAGGTAGGCGCATCATTGTCTGATGTTCTGTGGCTGAGGTATCACCTACCATCAAGTGACCCTCATGCCCGTCTGTTGATATCTGACATAAAACAAAGAGTATGAATCCTTCACCGATGTTAATAGCGTACCATGACCCTTGTACGAAACTTGGCTACAAATTCCTTGGCTTAAACTTCTTAAAATATTTTTTCATGTTCCGTACTTTTTATAGCCTTATTGTATTGAAATTGTGACCCGAAAAGTTTGCCAAATATTTTCTCTTTTGAAGAATGAATAGCTGATTCAAAATCTCTTTTTAATTGCATTTTTATCTCTCTCGAAGCTTTTAGAATGATTCGAGAAGTATAAAAAATATTTTAACTGCGCTTAAACGATTTTTTTTTGGAATAAATACCACCATACAAGCCCAAAAGCCCGCCTTGCCGATTATATAATATAACAAGCAACGCGCCCCGGCTTCACACGGGTGCAATGTAGATGTACTATACACAATGCGCATGTTACTCGCTTATAATATAGCTTTCTATTGGTGAAAGAATTTTTGAAATCGGAAACAGGCTTTGTATATAGTATTTATATTGCACCCATGTGAAGCCGAGGCGGTAACTAAATAAATTGAATATCATAGCCAACGCTCAAGGCATTTAAATGCTCCAGGGGCGCCTAGTCGCTAATGGACGCAATTATTGACGACTGCCACACGCGCATTGAGTCATTACCCCCCCTTCTCATTCCCGAGGAGTTAACCAACCGTATCTTTGTGGAAAGAGGCTAAACGCTTTAGCCCTTAAAAGCATTATCTGTCACTCATTTTAAAATGAGGATCTTTTGTGAACACACAATTCCTTTTAAACCATAAAATTATTCTTTTGCCCGGTTTTTTTGTATGGACTGGTTTTATGGACTTTTACAAAAAACATATTAAAATTTTAATGACTGTATGTGCGATGTGCATCATAATTTTGATTTACGTCACTATGGGGAGAGCCCAAAAACGATTCTTAATCTATATCGTCATATTTTGTAACTATTTGTTGAACTGAATGTCAACAAATATCGGTATAACCATTAAATAGGGAACCATTCAAATATTTGGAAATTTACGGAAATAAATTCAACATGCCCATAAATTGAGAATAACTTTGAATTTATGCATTTTTATAAGCTTTAATTTTAATAGTCGCATTTTTTGTCGATCGGAGAAGTCAAAAAAGTAGAGTCGAGAATTGAATCTCATTATTCGACCAAATAGCTGCTGGAGATGTGCGATCTGCCTCCAACTAACTACCAAACAACTGCTTTAAAAAGCAATTTCTGGAACAGAAACCGGAGAGCTGCCTTTCTTACCAAAATGGTTGCCAAAGATCTAATATTTTTTTCATTATGTAATTAGATGACCTCTTCATTTAAAAAAAAATGTGTTTCGACTGCTTTAAAACCTACCAAAAGCAGCTTTTGCAAAATTGATTTTATAGAAAATAATAAAACCAGTGACTCATATCGAAGAATTGGAATTTAAGATTATGATCGTTTGTTTGTTTATAATATAGGATTAAGTTCATATTCGTCCATAGCCACTTTAGTATGTGTACTTATATTTCTATATCTTTTTTTGTAAATTTCATATCCTAACTATACATTTCATCATCTTTTCAGGAGAATAATAGTCAGTGTATAAAATGAAAAGGAAAAATGCATGCAGGCGGTTTGATACGTAACAATCTAAAATACAATGACGTGTGATCTCTCGAACACAAAGGCAGTATACAGAATTGCAAAGAATTCAAATCTAACATTCACTTTCAGAAACTTCAATGCAATCTATAACTTGAACTGAAAAATCGAATCCAACTTCGAAGATGTATAATAATTTTAACAAAAGTTAAGAATTAGATTTATTCTCGTACCCCCAAATTGATTTACGGGGCTAAATGTGATTTAAAACATGAAAAATGTACGATTTAAGAGGTAATTTCTAAAATTTTAACAATTTATTGCGTACAGTTCCGACGCATAAATCATTGAAAATTCTTGCGAAGATAATGTCGAGGATTTAAAACAAAGGTTTTTATAACTAATACATTATTATTCTCTAAATATTGATTCGATATTTAAAATATTGTTTAAACTGAAATGAATTACCATTCATGCTACTTTTTAATATTTATAGATTTCTAAGAGAACGGATCTATTACAACGAAATTACTATAACACAATGACTAAGATGCCATTCAATTTTATTAAACCGAATTCAGACTTTTTTAAAATTAATTAATAAAATTTTACCTTTTCATATATTTAGAAATAGATTTTAAACTTTGAAATTATTATATTGAATTATTGCGCTTGTATGTACAAGAAAATGACATCATGTAAATGGGCCTTTAAGCTCATTTGAATATTAGCATAACTCAGCTTTTCCTTTGATATACAAAGATCCGTTTAAAATGACAACAAAACTACGGAAGGAATATCGATAAACTCTCTCATTTTCTGTGTATTCTGCATATCTAAAGCGGTCCAAAGTTCTAAAATCGGAGCATTCCGAACAAAATGATTAGGTATTACATACAAATAGAATCTAATGTATTGTTTGGTGATAATTATGTAATAAATATGTGCTGTTCGTCACGCGGCTAGCGAGTGTAACTAGATAAGTGATAACGTACTTTGCAATGGCGTCTGGTTTAGAATGTTAGATGATAAATTTTTTGGATAAAATGTTACGCTACAACAGATTCGGCTCGCAATATAGTACGGTAAAAGAACAACTCGATTTTTAGTGCCACGACTCATCAACTAATTGGACCATAACTATGATATCCAAACTGGTCTATATCGACGCCCTTACACAATAGTTAGAAATAAAAAAAATCTTTCTGAGTGAGAATCAATATCCCAGCTGTTTAAATACATCCGATGGTGATGATTTTTTTATAAAAAAATATAGAGTAAGCACTGAGGTTTAAAAGTGAAAGTGCCCTGGTGCCAAAGGGGGACAAGAGAACAAATTTAGAGATATTTCGGGCCATTCCTCCTTCTAAAAACCTAGTATAAATTCGAAATATATTGTACAAGATGTATAAATTACGAAATTTAGTAGAGATATTTGCATATAATGCAAAAAATAAAAATACTGAAATAGATAAGTCTTTGTAAATCGGTTATCGAACCTTATTTATTTAACAACTTTATTGCATCATAATTACACAAGGGATATCACAATTTAATGAAGAGTACAAAAGGTAGATTTATCGCTACAATTCTGCGAACTTCCAGGCTACCAGATTGTAGAATAAAGACTGAAAACAAAAACACCTATGTACCTTGTATATTATGACAAACACTTCAATCAAACCTATATGTATTTATTAACCAAGTGTTTATTTGTAATAGTGTGATAAATAATATGTAATGACTTTTGGAAGAGCATTGGAAGTGAATGATGTGTCATTTAATCAACAATAAATAAAAAAAATGGTTTAAAAATGTTAGTTAATAGCGTCTTCCGTAAAAGATTATCTAGGTAATAGAATAGGTCAGATCGAGGACTCGAAACAAACAAGCCTGTATTATTGATGAAAGTGGAAGTAATGAAAGTGGTATGCAAGGATTGGAGCAAATGGAATTCCGCGATCTCTGCCTACCCCAATTTGAAGAGGCGTGATATACATGTACCTATGTAATTTAAGCATTCACAATTCCGAACACTATTTGCAATGATGTTTCCATTTATGGAGCTAATATATATTTATTACTGCAGCTATGAGCCCGTGTGTGTACATTGCCATATTTCAAGGAAATTTTATTAAAGCCTATAAAAGTAGGTATAGATGTACCGTGAGATATAAAGAGTAAAAGAACCGCCCACAGTGCAAACATGATAATTATAATATTATCAACGCGACTACAGCTACGCTTTCATGTCAACGCTCGCATGGCGACATCATGTTGGAGTAAATGCAATTTTGTAATCCGTACGTCATAACTATACGGCCATTAAAGTTAAGTGCTACTTATACTTACACATTTTTATGTGTAATTTGATATTTAAATAAAAAATGCGACCTCTTCTTTATATTGTACTAGCAACGCGTCCCGGCTTCACAAGGGTGCAATGTATCTACATCGGTGATATGTTTTGTGTATAGTACCTGTACTATACACAAAATACAGCCTATGTAAGTAGCTTTCTATTGGTGAAAGAATTTTCAAAATCGGTCCAGTAGTTTTTAAGTTTATTCATAACATACAAAAATACTAATCTTTCCTCTTTATAATATTATATTATTATTATTAATTATTAATATTATTAATTAATAAATTAGTATAGATTATTATTTATCTCGTCGTTTAGGGTGTGGTCACAGGCAAACTGTTTTACAACTGTTATTTGATTCATGCGTTACTTTTAACTTGACTTTGATATTATTTATTTAAATAATAATTCGTGTTTTAAATAAGCACTTAAAGTTTAAAGTTGTAGAGGGCAGGTAATATCTCATTGACGTGATATTGTCTCTTTCGTTTTTAAACTTCGATCAACAATACTATGTCAATGTTTTTAAATCTTAACACTTTTTCACGTAAGAAGTAGGACTTTTTAAACTGTCAGTTAGCCAATAATTCAATATTTTGAAAGATATTTCGAGTCGCCACAAGGACTTTATAGTTATATATATAAAGTCCTTGAGTCGCCATAAATCCTTTCACGGCGACTCTTGGGGACCCAAATGGATCGTACCAAAGAAGTCAAAATTCGGTTTTGGCTTTTCGGTATTTTCCCATTATTGTTTGCAAAACTTGAAAGTGTAGCAGTCGTCTACATTAAAAAGTAAAAAAGTGTGATTACTAAATAAGTACCTAAATGAATTTTGTACAGGAATAGGCGATTTCAAGAGAAATATTTTCACGTTTACTTTAAAATGATTGGGCTCAGTCTACATTTCCTAATTGGGCTTTTAATCAAGCCGATTGCAAGTAAAAAGAACCGGCGGTATTCGGGAATTGCTAGTAAATAACATTTGTTCCTAAATTTTTGAAATCCGATAGTTGAAACAGAAAAGATAATTTGTCTGTACATTAATCATGTCGCTCGGTAATCATTGACATTTTAATCAATAAAATAATTCCGATTGCTACAATCTTGACGTCTTCAAAGCCAGAGTAGATAGGCTTCTTCTAAGTAAGCATGCTCCGCGTTTAGATCGCATCCGCGCTTACCAACAGGCAGGATTGCGGTCAAATGCTTACTTATTCTTCGTAAAAAAAATAACAATAATAATAATAATTTAACTAAACATTCGTATTCTTATAAATATCAAAGGAGATATCGCGATTATATATGCGTGACGCTCAAGTTAGGTACTTAAAATTCTCGTCTGTTTTTCCACAGACATACCTATAATATTGGGATCATCAAGTCAAGGGTAAATAGTAATGAAATGGATATTCAGTCAACCTTGAAACCAGATAACCCTATAACCGGCCGAACATAGCTGTTGGTTGCTTAGCAAGAAATTACCAAAATCTTTCGGCACTCTGCAGCTACACTGCTGCAGCGAAAGATCTATTTCTTGAGCTGGCCTTGTTTATAAAGACAAGCAAAACCACTTTTTACCTCTAGTGAAATTAGTAGTTACTCACCATAATTTGCCCTCAGTATTAAATTATTCTCTATGTTGTAGAATGAAAATTTTGTAATTACTGATTGTGTTTGTTAAGTGATATAAATAAAGAACTTAGCTTAATTGTATATTTCGTATTTTTTTTAAATATCCGGTATCCGTCCGGATAGGCACTTGTTATCCGGTATCCAGCCGTTTGTTTTATTTAAGCCGGATAGTCGCCGGATATCCGTTACATCTCTAGTAAATAGGCTTCTCATACGCAAGCGTGATTCAATAGATATTTTGCGTCAATTCTAAAGATAAGGTGTGATGGTAAACAAACGCTTTGCCTTCTTCAACAACAGCAAAAAGAAAATATTACAAGAGATCGCCCATTAATCACGTGATATTTTAAGCAACCCCCCCCCCCTAACGACCCCTGAGCGTTTATTTTTTCTCAGAATATTAATGACGAAGTCGTAAACTACAGAACAAATGTAATTTACTTGTGAAACCTCAGAACCTGCCGTAACAAACTATTTATACACTTTCTATCACTATTTATATAGATTTATGACGTTATTAACTACTAACATGCAAACACTTTGATACGTATCAAATAAACACTGAGATAATGTAACGTACCTATAATACTATTTTATTTTGCGTATTAATGTTATGAATTTAATTTCTATTATATATTAGGTATATCAGCAAAAGTAATGCATTTGCAACTTCAATAATTTCATTGACAGTAAATAATACAATCGAGCTAAAAAGAGAGACAATTGGATAATTTCTGCGTAGAACACCGTCTCTGTTGCTCGGAGTTCTACGTATGATAAACGAGAGCGACAAATCGTCACTATGAGAGAGATAAAACTCTACAAAGCTTCAATTAGCCGACTGTCTCTCTCTTTATCTCTCTCTATAAGCCTCAAAAGTCCAGTTATCAACAGGTACTATAGGTATATATATAATTTTACGTCATATTAAATTATTTAAGAGAAACTCGCGACGCACATACGTAGATTTTGACGATTTAGGCGGCCAAAAACATTTGTTATTATTTACAGCTCCAAAATGATTTATTTAACAAAGACAGCTGGTTTTGAATAAATTTAAATGTTTATTTAGTTAAAGCAGCAAAAAAAATTACACTACAGAAATATTTATGTTACCTAAAATATAAGTAAATTAGGTTTCTTGCTCTGTGCCTGAGTCTTCTGGGTCTGTCTCTGCGTTCGACTCAGCAGGCGCAAGCAAAGCTATGGTTTCACTTAAAAATGATTTTCTCGAAGTTTTTTTAACAGGTCTCATACTGCTCAGGAGAGGATCTGATGATAATAGCAACCTTTGATATATATCAAGGTTACACTCCTCCCTTGAAAATTTCCTTGAAAAGTTTTGTCGGTAAGACCGGAAATGTTTATTGCGTGCCTCTGCTGCTTCTTCCGATAATTGTCCTATCGGCAACAAAGCGTGTTCAATAATGCTGGCACCATGGATCAAAATTTTGTGCATTGTGGGTGTCATAGGATGCCACCCGTACTGCTCTACATATAACTTTGCTGTATCCATAGCATAGGTTTCGTACTTCGGTGTATCGATTTTGTAGCCAGATGAAATAGCTTCTAGTATGACTTTCAGCCGATGAATTAATTCATGGCTGATACCTGTAATCTCAGCAGCCAGCTCTGTGTTCTCAAAAAAACGTCTGCTGGTATTTCCATCGTTTGTATTCCCAAAATTTGCTTTTGGCATGTCTACTAGCAGCCCAGTTTCTGTCCGGAACTTTTCTTGAATTTCTATTTTTTTTGATTTTTCTAACAGCTTTTCTTCCGAAGTCCTTCTTTCTCTGTATTTTTTTACAGGTAGTTTATACGCCAGGTGCAATATACTTTCGAACATGCGTATCCTGGCATGCAAAACTGAAATCCCAAATTCAAGTGCTTCTGGGCTTACCTCGTTTCTTTTCTCCAGATTGTTGAAGTCCTTTGAAGTGGCTCCACAGATGTAGCACCTACTCGTTGAAGCTGTATTGGTGGCTGCATTGCAAACTTTCCCATCAATCATTGTCATCTTCATTATGTGTATGAACTTGAATTCACCACCGTCTAAATTGACTGTACTCGTGGTCAGGGACTTGGCAGCATTTCCTACATAGCTGATTTCTTCTTTCGTCACATCTGTGGACTCTTTAACAAACCGGAATCTTATCGGTCTGCAATATCGTGGAGAGGATGGCGTAGGATTCTGCCACACGATCTTCTTGTTTCCTTCTCCGCAAACAATTCGCAGAGGCACAAAGGAACTTAGAAAAATGTTGGCATCGGAGTCTGCATCATCCGCAAATTTCTGTTTAAACCGAGCTTGTTGTGAGCCGTCACATCCCCATTTGCTAATTAATGCTAATGACTTCCGCTCATTGTCGTTGAGTGTAAGCAAGACTTCTTCCAGGAACATCGATAAGCGCGTTACTGTATGATTCATTAGGCTTTGCAACTCCATTTCTGCGCAGGTAGCCGTTACTCGTAAGGCACTTTTGGGTGGATAGCAATCTTGTTTTGCCTTTAACAGAAGATCGTAACAAGGATAATGCCTTGGATTTGTTGCCCTTACTATTTCATATTGCCGTCGAGTGAGATCCGCTTCCACAAACATCTTTAGGGCTTCGAATGGGGTCAAAGGAGCGATTGTTCCATCTGTCTTGGAATAGGCTCTTCTATATTTGCTAGCTCGGCTTGGCGAATTGGTGATTTCTTTAAGGACTTTCGAGGCATCCCTTTTTCCGTGAGTTTGGAAAACCACTTGTGCAGCATGCACTATGACCTCAGGCTCTACAGAGGAACGTATTTCCTCAGTTTTTCTCCTTTTGCTCCGTTCACTCGAATCCACAAACGATTTGCAAGGACGACCTTGGCGGCCAGGCGTTTCAATAGGAATTTCGAATGTACCTTCTAACCAAGACTGGTTATTTTGCAAAAAAGCTTCTTCAACTTTGTGCGCTTTTATCCACCTTTGCTTCATTTGTGACTTAACATAAGAAAAGGCATGCTTCAGACTCTTTATATTTTCTTGATTATCACCACAACCCTTCAGCAGATGATTTTCTAAGTAGTCCAATTTTCCACCAAAACTTTGTAAATTTTGACCTTGCATCTGGTCAAACAAATACCTCCGAGTGACTACTTTGATGCCCGAGCCACTAGAAGACCCTGCAACAAAAAAAACTTGTTTTAGAAAGAAGAGTAAAATATTGATGTATTTTATTTTATTTTGCCTACGAACTTAGATTTACAATTTTGTGGTAAACTGCGAGTTACTGCGGTTGATTTTTGCTTATTCATAATGGTAATAGTGTGCATAATTAACGTAATAAGAAATTATGACAGGGACGGATCCTGAAGTACACTAAATGGCCTTATGAAATATACTTTTTACGGAAAAAAAAGTTTTTAGCACGTATTATATTTGAACAGTTAATGTATACTCTAAACTGTTATAAAGTGTGAAGTTTTATATTAATATTGAAAATACCTTACCTGAAGTATGAGAATCCATCACAATCACTGTAGTAATTTGCTTTGAAAAATAAATATTCACTTTGAAATAAATGATAAAATAATAACACCGATAATTGATACGTGCACCGGGAGCGACGATCGAATTTCGACTACCTGCTACTCAGCCCATGCGCACCCGTTTGGGGTTAAATGGGTGGGGTATAGTTCCTGGAAGTGTCAGCTACCTGTGACATCATAAAATTTGGGTGTCGTATTGATTTTGAATAATTGACTTTTGGCCGCCTAAATCGTCAAAATCTACGTATGTGCGACGCTTATTATCATATTATCATCTAGATTTTGCAATTCATGTACATATAATGACACCGTATCGATGATAATATGATAAGGACATAATTATTCATTCCGTAAAATTCATATGAAATATCGATATTTCATGACGCATTCTGATAATTTTCCAACAATGAAATACCCCATTTTCCGAAAATAATATAACATTTTCACCTCTACTATTTATTAATAATGTTAAATAGGGAAAGCAAAGAAACAAAATGGCGTGATTTTTGCACATATCGTACTTTTAGAATAAATATATTGATTATTTTCTTAATGTTTGGATTACATAATTTTGAAGAAAATCTGTGATATCACAATAATTTTTATGATTGAAAGTAACGTAGATATTGTTTAAACGGTTAAAAAGGCCGTACAATGAAGGAAAAAAGATATTTATTTACTTTATGCATTTTAGCATATCAATAATGAACTATTTTTCATACTATAGGGGACTATTTATACGAAATAAGTACCGAACGCATAAATCATGATAATATTAAACATAAAATCTATGTTATAACGTCATAAACTCCAGCCTAGTAACGCATATTTCCCTCTTATCTCCAACTTTCATGAAGCACCTCTTATTTTATCGCGATCTGCAACAAATAATGATAACGACTAATAAAAGTTTATTTTGTAAGCGTGACACTCAACATGTTCATATTTTTATACTTTCAGATATTATTGTGCAATATAAGCCAACGCTGGCTTGCTTTGTGGAATTTCTACGTAAAAAAAATATTATTTAATTTATTTATCCCAACGTTTCATTATATAGGTACGTTTCGACCAACTGAAAATCCTTGCAAGAGAAAGTAGATTCTTTCCCAGACTAGTACGCAAGGCTATTGAAATTAAAAAACATCCTAATTTCAATAGAGAAGATGGTTTGAGACTTTCCAACACCTGGGATCCAGTAATTAAAAGTCTAAAACCCCCAATCAAACATACTAAAAAACAAGAGAACACCGTTAGTCAATATTCTCATAATATAGAAAATTATAGTAAATATCAACTCCGTAGGAATAGATGACTTTAATATGGCAACTTTATGACATTTCTAAATTCAGACAACTGTCATCTTTCTGTCTCTCCGTAACCACGATTGCTGAAAAGCATCCGAAACGTCGGGATAAATAATTTAAACAATATAAATAATAAATCGCGTTTTAATCCGGTATACAGTATTTTATTTAAAAGTGTGATACTCGCGTTAATAAAAGACAATATTACTTCCATTTTCACTTCCATGTTCTGTATAGTCGTTTACATTTAGTTTTTATTTAAAAACGAAAACCTGAAAATACGGCAATACTATATTCCATCTTAAAGAAGAAAATTTTAAACTTATAATAATAATTAAATTATGTAGCAGATAGAAACCTAAACACCCATGAACCTTAATTAATAATATCATCGGCAAACGAGGCATCTATCATGAACTATCTTCGAAGGTCGGACGAAGAGGCGTCCATACAAATGAGACGCCTTAATTATACTTGGCAGACGAGAAGCCTCACAAGTTGGCCTGTTAAAGGC
This sequence comes from Anthocharis cardamines, assembly GCA_905404175.1. Lineage (NCBI taxonomy): Eukaryota > Metazoa > Arthropoda > Insecta > Lepidoptera > Pieridae > Anthocharis > Anthocharis cardamines. Next base: position 2,487,291 of record FR989950.1, on the reverse strand, counting down.
CTGAAGTTACGTCATATAGACATCTAGAGATTGACTCAAGACTACAGATAGATCCAGCGTTTAATATATAATATATAAGAAATAAGGAACAGGAATATTTCCTCGGAGTTGTTCCGTTTTTATCTCAGAACTTACAGTCCCCATTTTAGCCTGAGGGATGAAATTTTCAAAAATATAAAGTTATTTAATGTCTTTAAGCTAGCCCTAGTAGTTTAGACTGTCAATTGTTAGGTCAGATATTTAATCAGTTTCTCCTTATAAATATAAGGCAATCAAGACTAAGCCTGATCCAAAATATTGCTCTCTTGTGGTATATACAATATAAATATATAAGGAATAATTTATTAAGTTTTGTATATAAACTTGTAAATATCATAATTCTAATACTTGTCAGATACGAAATTAAAAACAACTAGCGATCTGCTCTGACTTCGCCCGTGTACAATGGCCTGAAGATGTACTAAAAATAAAAAAATAAAGAATATATGTATAAAAAATAAGCCTACGTTACTCGCTGATAGCTTTCTATTGGTGAAAGAATCTTTAAAATCGATAGAGTAGTTTTTGAGTTAAATCGTAACATACAAATAAATATTTCCTCTTTATATTTTTATTATAGATAAACAATATGCAAACGCAGTTTTCAATAAAAAAAAAACTACCATTTTACTAGGAAGAGTTACCGAGGAATAAGAAGGTTGCTTTTAAGTAATTTAAATATTAAATCCAGATTTTTAATATATATTCAATTTCCGATTACATACCTATTTAAGAATATAATATGATATGAAAGCGCGACAGAGGACCGATCAATCTGAATGTAATGGCGAATTTACTGGCGCCATCGCGGGCGACGCACCCCGACCACAGACAATTATGCCACAATCATACAGACTGCGAAACCGCTAGGCAAACTGAGAAATCAAAATCTCACGTCTGTCATATGATCATTTGTGGTTTCAACCTTTTACAGAGCCGTTTGAGAACGCTTTATATGCAAAAACCCTTTTAAATAAGAGAAAAATCTTTAAGCCTGAATATATGAAAATAAGAATAAAGTGATTCCAAAAGTAAACGGCAAATTTACTATTACATTTTTTTATGTGAGATGTCGACAGACGAGCATGAAGTTCTTTGATGTTAGCTGATACCTCAGCCACAGAACATCAATCAATGATGCGCTGTTGACCTACTTTTTACTTCGAACATTCGGAAATCCATTGACTGAAATCGAAACGCTCAATATGCACTTCACGGTTTTTCCGTCTATCAATTTTAATACAAAAAGGTTTCTATAATGATCATATCATTAATATTAGTTTAATTGTAGTTATTCAAAACAAAAGCTAAATAATGGTCAAAACTAAATAAATAAAGAATCTCTACATTTTTTAATAATATAGAGATTATTTAAAAAAAATGTAGAGGCTTCTCTACATTTGCTTTTCTTGGTGTGGTGTAGTAAAATTACTTGGCATATCTTGAATTTGCAAGACTGGCGTCTATTCCTGGCGTCAGTTAGACGTAGCCTTTAGTCTAGGGCTCGCCCACACTTAGTTCAAGGCTAGACAACGTATTTGATTCCTGTTCTCTTGTATTATTCAATTTGCATTATGCCAATAAGTATGAATATTACATACCATACTTGTTCATAAAGCTCTTTCTATTTGATTTATGAGTATGTATCAAATGGAATGAATATATTTTGTGATGAGATTTTTTCTTTTGAGATAATTTAACTTATCTCAGAGATAGAGCAAAACAGTAAATGATAAGAAAATTTATATATTTTTATGTTACCTACACATGATATTATAACAATATAATTTTTTATCTGTAGAATAATTTATATCTATACTAATATTATAAATAGGAAAGATTAGTATTTTTGTATTTTTGAATTTTTGTGTTTTTAATAAACTCAAAAACTACTGAACCGATTTTGAAAATTCTTTCACCAATAGAAAGCTACATTATCAGCGAGTAGCATAGGCTTTGTGTATAGTACATCTACATTGCACCCGTGTGAAGCCGGGGCGCGTTGCTAGTTATTTATAAAAGCAATGTAACAACCCTATGTAAGATTATTTTATAAACGATTGTTAAATGCCAAAATAAAATTCAATTCATATTTCAACGTCTAGTAACTAATAATTTCACTGGGCACAGATTACGATTACAAAACACATTTATTTTATTAGCGAAAATATAAAAGTAGTTTGTGTGCAATTATTATGATAAACAAAGAAGCAATCAAGGTTGTCACATTATTTTAGGAAATCTGTATCGTTTGACGGTTGTCATACTTAACGTCTAACGGCCACAAGGTTATCTACATAAGTAGAGCATCCTGATGGCGGTGAGAGGCTGAAACTGTGACAGTGGTGTTGCGGTAGGTCAGCGCTGGCTGCATTCCGCGCGCCGGACGCTACTAAATATAACCCATGGTGTGAACGAACGATGGATAGCTAGGGTTGTCGACGCGGAAAATTTGGGAATTTCTCAGCTTTTACTGAGACACTTATTTTTTAAATTTAAATTTTTGAGACTATGAATGATGTAATTGTTTTCTTTTTTTCAAAATATGTGATAATCTAATAGTAGAAAATTTTTGATAATCTACAGTCATTAATTAAAAGTAAAAAAAAGTATTTTTTATAATTGTAAGACCAATCAATTCTTGTTTGGAAATTATCTCATCAACAAAAAATACTCAAAAGCCAAAATTATAATTATTTATTAGTCTCCCCGTGAACACGGTTGCTGAAAAGCATCCGAAACATCGGGATAAATAATTTAAACAATATAAATAATAAATCGCGTTTTAATCCAGTATACAGTATTTTATTTAAATGTGTGATACTCGCGTTAATATAAGACAATATTATGTTATTTCTCTTGACAAGTAATTTTATTAAGAACAAATATATTTTGTCATAGTTAACGAATTTAGTTGCAGCCCTAGTTATGAAGTTTTAACTCTAATTTGCGTGAACTTCCCCCCTAGAGAAGATAAATTTTCTTTTCGTTTTTATTTTTAATGACACCGACGTCCGACATACTATATTCTATTTATTTTTTAGTTAAATGTAATGAAAAAAAGCTATTTTAGTCCCGAAAGTTTTTACATAACAGACTAATTCATAGTTAAGTCTAATTTGTAAGGTTTCATTCTCTTTAACTACATAGTCAGACTTACATAAGAATATGATGTAACGATACTACATAAGGCAAAGATATAACATACAGTTAATTTACGTATTGTTTTTAATACTGCATACGTTCAATTGAAAGAGTATAATATTTTAGGTAACATGACTAGTACGTTGATTTCTTAACTTCTTACTATTTAGCCATGACCAAAGTAGAGTCACGCACTGGAATATAGGTAAAACTCCACTCCTTATCTATTTTCCGCCTCCGTCGCTCAGTGAGAAGCGCTATGCATTTAGAACCGGAGGTTTTGGGATCGAATCCCAGGGATAGAAGATTTTTAAAAAATGTATTGGTTGGTCGGACTAAAATTATCAGTCAAACAGACGCAGAAATGGGTCTGGAATTCACACTTAATCTATTTTGTATTATTCAGTGTCTTAGAAGAATATGTTTTTTAATATGATCACATTAAATTTCACGCAAATATTTACGTGTGTTGAATAGTTAAATCATAAAACATTTCTAATACTATCTCTTCAATATAAACTTTAAACACTATTATATGATCGATGGGAAGCCTAGAGTGAGATTGAATAGGCTTATAAATATCCTCCCGTATATTGCAGAACCCTAAAAATGCTTTCAATACGCGAGCACGCTTACTGGAAATACTCAAAACGTCAGTTTAATTGATACGATTCAGACATAATGTAAAAATCGCGTGTTCATTTAAACATTCCAATATCAATCATATTGTATTATATGACAAGTGATAGTTAGTATGGAACAAAATTACACTAAAAACTGTTTTCAAAACCTCAAAGAGGATAAAATATGTTTTTGAGTATCCAAATGGGGCATGGGAATTCGTAAAACAAGACCTTTCTTTTGACGAGCTCGTTGTTGTGTACACGGATGGGTCGTGGGTTCGAATCCCATCATCCTTGATGAAACCAAATGTATATAACGCGTTATGGTTTTAGTCTATGGATTTCCGAATAATCAAAGATATTGACAGCGCATAATAAAAATGACACGACTCTATGGAACGTTCGCTTAAAATCATATTAGCAAAATGCAATCCATGAACATACAATGATGCCGTGCCGGACGACCGCTTCGACGAGAATTATTTACTTATCGGCCATATAAATGCGCTAACCGCACACGATAACGGGACAATGAGTGTAAACTACCAGAGCAGATACCTACAATGGAATACAGATATATTATGCTTATCTCTTAGTGTCAATACTCTTTTGTACCCAAGATAATATGGTCCTAATGTGCCAGACGCATTCTTTAACAAATTGCTATAGAATGCATTCATCCATTAGCTAACTGATTTGTGGTTGAGTTAGAACATAGGAAAGATTATTTCAGTTTAATTTTAAATGGAATTCTGAAATGCAGAGGTTTATTTTTTAAGAGAAAATATTAAATGCTTTTTGTTTTATTTTGTTACGTATTTTTATTATTAAATTTAAGTTATTAATAGTTTTACTGCTACTATAACCTACCATATATTTAATCAACAAATTCTGTACTATTAATACATATGTAGATATAAATTCATATCAAAATTAAAAAGATAAAGATGATATTATCTATTCATGACTGAATTGATTTAAGAGTGTATTGATTTTGATGAGTTCTGTGGTAGCGAGATTTTTGAATTGGAAAGCGAGCTAGCATGCAAGGAAAGTTACAAAAAAACTAGCTTATTGTAAGTACATTAAATATGGCTAGAAAATAAACAAATCTAATAACGGAATTTAAAAACAGAACTCTATTTTTAAATTCATCATTGACACTTCATTCGTATTAAATTTTCAAATTGTATTCCATTCCATGTGACTTCACTATGAGTGAAATTAAACGTAAATTGTTCTCGCTACCAGACCATAATATTAAAAAAAAAAGAAAAAAGCGGAAATTATATGTAATGTTATTTAAAGAGCAATTATGATTTATCAATAAAAATATTCACTCATTATCATAATGTTAATATAATTTGAATATAACATTTAACCTTTAGCCTGGCAATGTTTGAAATTCACGTTTACATAATTAACAGTTTACAATTACATTTTTAGATAATACGTAAAATGTGTTTTTGTTTTGTTCTATCAACCACTACACACTACTCAGGGTCAAATGTAAGTATTGTTTTTAACTTTAAATCGCGTCCAACTATTATAAGTATATACATGTATACCTATACCTAATCGTGTAGAAATCCTGTCTTGGTAAAATAGGCAGCAGTAATTCCTAAATAGGGACTCATGATGGATTCCGATGGCAAAAAAGACAGTACAGTGTAAAAAAACGTGTTGTTTACAGAGAAAGACTAACTGTAATAAAATCTTTCATCATTGGCAAGATATATAGTAAATTTGATTTATTTGATCAACTTCAATGGAACACTATAATTAAAATGATACAACTACAAAGAGGTCGAAGTAAAGTAAAAAATGTAGAGACCAAACCAAAGTAAGAAAGTAGCTACTACAGACTCATAAGTCAGTATTTTCTCTTTCGTTTTTACTGAAATAATTTAAACAATGCGACAGAGTTTATGCCAATTCAGTAACAACAATCTTTGAAACTCTTACATAAAAATATAAGAATCAGTTTTCTAAAACATTTCATTTAGTTTGGAGAGCGAGGCACCACTTCCTAACTAATTTGTTTTCTAAAATGGTATTCATTGTCTACTTCCCATATTATTATGCGTGCTAGTGCTTGAATGTACCGGAATACCGTAACTGGTCGTTTCCGGTATTATAAATTATGGTTCTAAATAGGCGTAAACTATAAATAGTCTTTATATGTCTTTACGATTCTAATTTGTTGAATTTACGACACACAATCATGTTTAAAATTCTATTAAGATTCAAGTATACGTTTAAAAGCTCATTTTATTACTGTTTAATCTTAATTATGAAGTTTTTAGTATTTTCACTTATGTGGAGTGTTTATTGTATAGTAACCACCGTAACCATTTATCAGTTATGAGTAAGACCTTCGCAAGTGCATTTTGATAAGAGATAATAAATTACTGCTGTCAGTCAGGTACTATTTTTAATACCTACTCTACTGCAATAAACATACCAGTTCTTTATGCGATTTATTATTTTTATTAAGTTTATTGTAACAAATGAGTGTTCCGCTTACAGATATTAAGCAGAATATAATATATAGATTATTTTTTTACAATTTTATCATATTCTACAGATAAACAGATTTTCTGAGAGTACTTATTTTTATATTTTTCTAAATTTCAGAAGATAACGACAATACACGTACACTTGCGACGCGCATACGATTGCGACGGCAAAATCAGCTGATGAGAACTGTCAAAAGTTTTACAATCATTTACACTTGCAATCTGTGAATATTTAAGTGCTATAATATTGAATGTATTCCTGAACATTGGACCACAAACGACTATGTTTTGATAATCCGTTCAAATAATGACAGATTGTACTATTCGCAACAATACAAGCAGACCGATCGCACCACACGCGTAAGTCGACACTGTTTATCAACAGGTACATTCAATGCATGGCATTTAAAAATCGTCAATTTCTTCGAATGCCTTGTAGTTGATTGAGGATATTTGCCAATTTCTTTTGAGCGGCTTAAAATAGACAATCAGATGGGCGCATGCATCGATCGCACTCACCGTGCGCTCGCAGGCTGAAGGCGCGCCGATCAGCTGAGACGTATCACGATGTACGAGCACTTGCACTGCACCGGTTTCCGCTCCGATCGTTCCAACGGCGCTGGAGAAGTTCCAGATGCACACGCGTCTAGAGCCGAGTCTGCCGAAACACGGAGGTCACACACACACACGGACTGGATACGTCAATGGAAAGCAACTTGCATCGCGTCTCTCATGTACTAGCAGCGAGAGTGTCGGCGAGCGACTGAGTTCCGACTACCGTGGAATCATGCGGGGGCCGCCGGCACCGCGCCCCCCCGCACCGCCTACTTCCTCAGATGAATGACAATAATGGAAGACGTTCAACTCGCCCGCAAACCGAATAATATGAATCATTGCATTAGGGTGCAGCCCCGCCCGAGTCCGGCCAAAGTTATTGCAGCAGGCATGCTGATTGTCAGCTTATCTCCACAAGTATTCAGGGCTTCTGAAAATCTCTTCTGCATCTGTTGGAGATTTGTAGTGCTGTGGCATCTATACAAATCTATGTTTTATTATAAGCTATTTAATCCTAGAATATAATAATGAGGGAAGCATTAAAATAAAAAGTATAGAATTTATGAAAATAGACTAATAAATATGTGCAGTTAACAAAATTCAAGATACACGTTATTTTTTTGTACATTATTGGTAACTTAGATTTAAAACATTATTGTAATAAATATATATTTTTTGTATACGTAGAAAAAACTATCCTAAATCTCGGAATAAATTTATTTCCTGGTAAATATCTCGTATTGTAGAAAAATAAGTTCATAAATCAATAAATCAACTAAAATGTAGAGCTATATATGAATCAGGATATTTTGATTTTTATTATATATTTGTTACATTTAGATGATTTTAATAACATACTCAAACTGGATTGTATAAAAAATTCATGGTTAATTGCATGGATGTAGGCATTTTTTTACAGCTCTACATTTTACGTAGGCGCCACAGACAAAAATAAACAGTATACAAGTTACCCTGCAAGTTGCGGTGGGATTCATGACAGAATATATATAAGGCATGGAGAACGCCTACATATGCCTTGCATTATGTGTTTTTTTTTTGTAAAAAGTTAATCGAGTAGGCCTTTTTACCTATTATAAACCTAAAATAAAGTATAAGTGCTCAATGGTAAGCCGTTTCCAATCAAATATATAATTTAAAACGACATAGATACGTCAACGATATAGGTGTACAAAACAGTGTTTACAAAACACTAGTGTCATAATATCTGTAGTATAACTTGATATCAACTGTTATCCACTGAAAACTATAATGCCCAATAAAATTATTACTTTAAATTACCTATTAAAAAAAAATGATTCGATTGTAATACCATAAATACATGTATTTTTTATATTAGAAGAGGCAAGCGGATAGGCGGATCTACCGCCGCCTATGGAAGTCCCCAACATCGGGGTGTTGAGGATGTGTTGCCGGCCTTTAAAGTAAGGCTCGTTTCTTAAAGGTTCCCAAGTCATATCGGCACTGAAAACCGCCGGCATTGTAGAACTCTCTTTGAAAGCAAATATAATCAGTTTACTTCCATAATATAAGTACCGAAACACACTAAAATAAACAACCAAAGCGCGAAAATATTGTATAACGAGCAAACTGCAGGAAGTTATCGAGTTCCAGAGTTTCAAACGTTACACATGTTTAATTACACATTTTCCGCGGTGCAACGAACTCGTGCATTGTGCCCCGAGAGAAAACCTCTAATGTACCTTGAGTGGACACAATTGGAAGAAAACACGAGAGGGCGTCGCGCCGGATTAGATTAGCCATGATAAGATTAGTGGCTTCAGCCGGCTACTCCTTGATAATTGCTGTTCCATACTTCCGAAGATTAACTGCAACCCTATCTAATAAGCTTCTATTTTGTGAGGCAATGTAAAATGCTGTTTTTTTTTTAAATAAGGAACATTCTTAGGGCGTCTATGATCAGCAATGTGATACAAATGGAAGTGGATTGGAATGGTAAGCCATGACGTGCTCACCGTGGTATGACGGGCTCGTTGGCGCGTTCGGTAGAACACCTGCCGTGCACATCGATGGGTCATGGGTTCGAATCCCACCGGGAGCACATGCTTATAATTTTCTGTAAGCATGTTTTCCCCACGTCTGATAACTTCGGGCATTGATCGGGTGGGAGAAATATCTAAATTCCGACCGGGAACGAACCACCGTTCATAGACGGAAAAACCGTGAAGTGCATATTGCGCGTTTCGGTTTCAGTCTATGGATTTCCAAATGCTCGAAGTAAAAATTAGGTCGACAGCGCATCACTGACTGATGTTCTGTAGCTGAGGTATCACCTACAATCAAGTGAACCTCATGCTCGTCTGTCAATATCTGATGAAAAAAAAAAGCCATTTCGAAAATCTTCACCCTTGGTCCAGTGTCAATGTAACTCAACCACGGACTTCGACAAATACTTTGTTTGCACTACTTAGGTTGCACTACCTTGTTTACTGTAGTATTACAATAACACTATATTCGATTGCATGCTGAAAGGTAATAGCCGTGCGTAGCGTTATCTACCGTAGGCGGTGCATAAATATTTGCGAAAGGTGGCGTTCAAGGTATTTATATGTGAAATAGTCTATAATCTGTATTGCTTTTAATAAAAACGTTACGAATATATCTTCAGATTATTTATAACGTGTCGAATCGTGTTTTTAACCGACTTCAAAAAAGTCTCAGGAGGAGGTTCTCAATTCGTCTGTATGTTGTTTTTTTTTTTTGTATGTTTGTTACGCGATAACTCCGCAAGTTATGGATGGATTTTGATGATTCTTCTTTTTTTTGGTATGGGATATTTCAGAGGTGGTCCCATATAATTTTTATCGAAATTGGTTTGGTGCTTTTTTAGAAAATCAACAATAACAAAAAAAATCTTATACGTGGATGATGTTATGGTTTGTAGTTCCTTTCACGGCGCTGCAGCTGTCTCATTTGAGCAGCACGTTTAGTGGTAGGTCTACTAAATTATTATGTAAGGATTAATGAACTTAAAAAATACACTTCCTACAAAAATTTTGAAAAAAAATTATTTTTAAGCAAAAAACAAAAACCGACTTCAAAACTATAACTAATTAAGCAAAAAAAAACCGACTTCAAAACTATAACTAAAAAGTAAAAAATAATATTTTAATTACTTCAAAGCATTATTTATTAACAGTTATTTTTCAAGTCGGTGCCACCCAACCGGTGCCGCTCCGTACCGTTCGAAAAGTTGCAAAAGCAGTCCTTCTTTGCTGGCACCGACTCCAAAAATAACTGTAAATAAATAATCCTTTGAAGTAATTAAAATATTATTTTTTACTTTTTAGTTATAGTTTTGAAGTCGGTTTTTGTTTTTTGCTTAAAAATAATTTTTTTTTCAAAATTTTTGTAGGAAGTGTATTTTTTAAGTTCATTAATCCTTACATAATAATTTAGTAGACCTACCACTAAACGTGCTGCTCAAATGAGACAGCGCCGTGAAAGGAACTACAAACCATAACATCATCCACGTATAAGATTTTTTTTGTTATTGTTGATTTTCTAAAAAAGCACCAAACCAATTTCGATAAAAAATATATGGGACCACCTCTGAAATATCCCCTACCAAACAAAAGAAGAATCATCCAAATCCATCCATAACTTGCGGAGTTATCGCGTAACAAACATACAAAAAAAAAAAAAAAAAAAACATACAGACGAATTGAGAACCTCCTCCTTTTTTGAAGTCGGTTAAAAAGTAAAAAATAATATTTTAATTACTTCAAAGCATTATTTATTAACAGTTATTTTTGAAGTCGGTGCCACCCAACCGATGCCGCTCCGTACCGTTCGAAAAGTTGCAAAAGCAGGATTAAACAGTCCTTCTTTGCTGGCACCGACTCCAAAAATAACTGTTAATAAATAATGCTTTGAAGTAATTGAAATATTATTTTTTACTTTTTAGTTATAGTTTTGAAGTCGGTTTTTGTTTTTTGCTTAAAAATATTTTTTTTTCAAAATTTTTGTAGTAAGTATATTTTTTAAGTTCATTAATCCTTACATAATAATTTAGTAGACCTACCACTAAACGTGCTGCTCAAATGAGACAGCGCCGTGAAAGGAACTACAAACCATCATCCACGTATAAGAATTTTTTTGTTATTGTTGATTTTCTAAAAAAGCACCAAACCAATTTCGATAAAAATTATATGGGACCACCTCTGAAATATCCCCTACCAACAAAAGAAGAATCATCCAAATCCATCCATAACTTGCGGAGTTATCGCGTAACAAACATACAAAAAAAAAAAAAAGCAACATACAGACGAATTGAGAACCTCCTCCTTTTTTGAAGTCGGTTAAAAAGTAAAAAATAATATTTTAATTACTTCAAAGCATTATTTATTAAAAGTTATTTTTGGAGTCGGTGCCAGCAAAGAAGGACTGTTTAATCCTGCTTTTGCAACTTTTCGAACGGTACGGAGCGGCATCGGTTGGGTGGCACCGACTTCAAAAATAACTTTTAATAAATAATGCTTTGAAGTAATTAAAATATTATTTTTTACTTTTTAGTTATAGTTTTGAAGTCGGTTTTTGTTTTTTGCTTAATTATTAAATCAACCAATTGAGACTTTATATTTACTAAAAATCAAAAAGTTCAACATTGTCCCTTTCTTGCTTGTATTTTAACTTCACCGATCAAATCGTCGTGATCGTAGAAAAACGACGGTTCTGATTTTTTACGATTTTAGTTCTATTGTATTAGTCATAACATGAAACTCCTTGACAGTACCTACTATATTGTATAAGTAATTTAACCCTTTATCAACCTGTCTAAAAACCCTTTATCAACAGAACAAATAAAAAATGGAGTTTGATAATTAGTCAGATAGTTTTATGCAATAAAACTAAAACCGTTAAAAATCAGAACCGTCGTTGTTCTACGATCACGACGAAATTATATAACATATTAATTGAGCTGCTTTTTGCTTATTATTTGTTACATATTTTATCATTTTGTCTGCAGCGGTTACTAAGGAGAGAAAACATGTCTAGTAGAGCCTCATTGGTGTAAATAAAATACAACGGTTACCCCAGGGTATGATTGCGACCAGTCTCGCACGCGGCACCAACGGGCCGGTTAGCATTGTCGTTGTCCAATTAACGTCTGTGTTTACCTTCCTTTGTACCTCCACAGTCCACTCGCATCTGCGATTCACGTAGTGGTATTCCTCTAATCCGTTTAAGGCCTTAGACTGTTGTGCTATCCCTACATGACCTCCAGCTTGACGCTGTTGAATATTTTCATAATTTTTATATAAAACTAGCGGACCCGACAGACGCTGTCCTGACAGAATGTTGGCTTAAAATATATATTTCTAGATCAAATGCTATTTTCCCACTTCTATTATAAAGTCAATCTTTATCAGTAATTCCACACACACATTATTACAAAAAAGCTATAAGCGTGCGTGGCGTGAGCTGTCAATTTCGAAAGATGGCGGAGTTCCGAACCTAATTTATTTTAAAATAATTAATTTTCTGCATTTTCTTTACTTCGAGAATTTTTCAGATATTTTAATGGTTATTCTGTTATTCGAGACATAGACGAAACCAACAAATAAGATATCAATAAAATCTGTGCAGCCGTTCTTGACTAACTAATACGACATTGTTATATACTACTAGCGCCCGCCCCGGCTTCGCACGGATACAATGTAGATACTTCTATTTTTTAAATTGGGAAACAAAACAGAAGCATCACTTAAATAATAACATACAAAAGATATGAAATATTAACAAATATAAAGTAGTACATAAAGTCTAGTTTAAAATCTGAAATATTTTAAGATAATATGAGAACATTTAAAAGATATTAAATGATAAGATACATAATAAAACCAAAACAGAGATATACAAAAACCATACAGTACTACATAAAAATATCTGCTAAAAAATTAAATATAAAAAATAACAAAAGATGTTTATATTCATGACTGGGATAATATCATTTTTTTTAATTCACACTTGTACCTTGAGGAAGAGCAAGAAACTACTAAAATACTGATGTAGGTATTGTCAGTATTATTTGGATATTGTTTATACTAAAATCGCGATCAAAAGATAGGGGTTGGTATAAGGGAGAAAATATTTTTTTTTGTCCAAAATATAAAAAATATTTAGGGTCGACCATCACTTAGGGGCATGAAAAATACTGATAAAAATACCTACTTTCGGAGGAGTTTTGTTACAAACACTGTGATACGAGAATATTATACAGATGTATTTATTTAATATATATACTTATAGATAGATACGGTGTTCTATTTTTCAAAATCAGCCTGCGAATGCTCGAACTAAAAATAAAATAGGTCAACAGCGCATCACTGGTCGATGGCATGTGGTTGAAGTATCTCATCAATCACCAAGTGAGCCTTAAGTTCGTCTGTCGGCTGTGTATTCACTTTTATTTTCTAATTGACAAATCAACTGTTTGTACACTTAATTAATTAATACAAAACCACTTAATACCAGATGAGATAGCGGTCAAACGGCTGCTTATCGTTCACTCACGTTTTGTTCGATGTTTGAATCATTGTCATATTTTTTTTTCTCTTCACAATTGGGCCTAGTTCTGCAGAAAACAGCCATGTGCGAAAAAGTAACAACAGAGTTATAAGCATTTTTCTTCTTATTTTTCTGGTTATCTCAAAATTTAAAAATATTTAATATTTTTCAATTTTGAGATGTAACCAGAAAAACGAAACATAACCCAAGTGCAACTATCGACAGAAAAATGCTTATAACTGTGTTGTTACTTTTCGCACATGGCTGTTTTCTGCAGAACTAGGTCCAATTATATTTTAGTAATCTTTTTTTTTATGTTTGATATTGGCTGACGAGCATAAGGTTCACTTGATGGTAGGTGATACCCCAGCCTCAGAACATCCGTCAATGATGCGCTTTTTTACTTCGAGCATTCGGAAATCCATAGACTGAAACCGAAACGCGCAATATGCATTGCACGGTTTAACCATGTATGAACGGTGGTTCGTTACCCGGTTTTTATTTTTAAATGAATTACTCTTAATGTGTCCGTGCTGTGCTGTTAATCTATATGTACATATATAAATAAATAAATAGATATTATGTGTTTTATGTAAGATATTAGGAGCAACCATGGTCGCGGCTGAAAAGCATCCGAAACGTCGGCATAAATAATATAAATAATAAATCGCGTTTTAATCCGTTATAAAGTATTTTATTTCAATGTGTGATACTCGCGTTATTAAAAGACATCCAGTGTTGTGTTATCGATAGATAGCACAACAAAAACTGAGTTGACTCCTTTTTCAAGATGCTAAGTACTCACACACATCTCTAAATAAATTTCTATGTTTTTGTTATTCAATAGTATTTTATATTTTATCATTCATATTAGGACGTAAGTTTTTGTGAGGGGCTTGAAATACAAACAAAAAATAATTTCCTTGGGATAAGAGTAGGCAGAGATCACATAATTCCATACGCTTATCCTGTAATTAAACTAGCTGATTACGACTGTTGCTACCGAACTAGAACTTATACAAAAACTTATAAAAAACTCTATCCGATTAGTAACAACACATTATGGTATAGAAAAAACAGTTGAACGAAACATTGAATCGGTTCTGCCAATTGCAAGCCGTATTTCAATCGGACATTAAGACAGTTCCTGGGGTCGCTATGTCGCGGTGTTGCGATTTTTATTTTATTTTCTCGGATCCCTAAAGTTCATCGTGTCTAGACCGGTTCACCCACGCCATACCCCGCACAGATTTCTGCATCTTACGACTTACTACTAGTGATGTGCTATTACTATGTACTATATACCAAGGAATGATGCATTCCGATAAAATACGCTATGATGCATGTGACTGCACTCAGAGATGTCAAACTAAAGGCCGAATACTGAAATAACAACATTGAGGGTTTCTCAAAATATATCTTACATAATATAAAACTATGAAATTTAATTTTAATTATGAAATTATTGTCTTTTATTGTGCATGTTAGATTTAAGTATTTCACTTGCTATAACTTAAAGTTTTGGTCTACGGTGAGCGAATTGGGAAACTGTAATGCCATTAATAAATAAATAAAAAAAACAAAAAGAATATCAGAGTTGATTACCGTTTGAATATTCGACCATAAATTGTCGCCAGCGGTATTTCCGAACCGATACTACTTACGGCCGAATTCTCGAACGCTAATCAAAATTGAGTTTATATCAGTAACAAAGTATCTCTAACTCTTTCATTACGAAGGAAAGACAGAAACATTTTAAGAAGTCCTCAAATTTTGATTATCGTTTCAGTATTCCGCGGTTAGGGACTTCCGCGGTTTTTAAAGTCCGGCAACGCATCTGCCCTTATTTTATTATGAAATAGAAGGCAACCGGACTGTCGGCTCATCTAATGGTAGATTACCGGCATCCATGTACATCTGCAACCCCAAAAAACTTACAGTTGCGTTGCCTTTAAGGAAAGTATAGGCTCGCTTCTTGAAGGTATCCCAAGTCGTATCGGTTCGGAAAAACCTCTGGCGAAAGCTGGTTATTGTGGTAAAAGACTCAATATTGCAAAAGTGCAAGAGCGGCATTGCAATTGCTTAAGCTCTTACATTCTTGCGATGATAGAACTCTCGATTTCCGTAGATAATTTAAATTAAAAATCACGTGAGCCATAAATCGAAAAGCCGTAGGTTCATAGTTACAAAGTCAGTGTTTGTACTTCTGAATGCTTCAATTAAAAATAAATTGCAGCGCATTATTATTTAAGGTACTAACAATTAACAAAATAGCCATACTCACGTCATAAAAAATAAACAAGCTGCACCGTTCCTGATTTTATGTTTTCTCATTCAATCACTGCATTTTCCGATTCAAATGCAAGATTTCCACAATCGAATTGTGATCTGTATTCGAATGTATCATTCGATTAAACCCATCACTACTTACAAGCGACCCGCCATACGAGTTACTTTATCCTTTTTTCATTCTTTTGCAATACGATGTGATATCGGCCTCGAAGCGTTAATATTGAAACTATTCAAGGCATAAAAACCCTATAATTTTTATCGAGGAAGCCTTTTTAAACTACTTAATATGCCATTTCATGTCCGGATCAATTTAGTTCACTTGGTTTTATTTGAGAATGGTATAAAAAGAAATTGCTGGGAATGTTATAAAAAATAACAGTGGATAGGGAGTTGTAGAAATATCGAGGAAGCCTTCAGGGGGATTCTATAATTGAGATCTTTAAAATTTTTTTTTTTCATGTTAAATAAAGATAGACAAGCAGCCCAAGAACTGTTGATCTACTTTTTAATTTTAAAGTTGAGAGTTAATGTATCAAATATATACATATATAACATACAGCCTGATATTAGAAAACAGTTTGACAGGACTTTTTATATCTAAGAAAGTTGTCTGAACATTTCATTCGTGAAGACGAAATAGATGAAAGTTTAGGCAAAAATACCGAGGGGTTTTGTCTTCTATGCACTCTTAAACTATTCATCAGATAATGATGAAACTTTGGTGAGTTGTTCAGCATACGCCCGCGTAGATCGCAAACAAAAACAATTTTTTACTTTACATGGTATTGCAACGCATGTCGGCCATCACGCCTCTTTCACATTGGGGTAGGCAGAGATCACGGAATTTCATATGCTCCGATCCTTACATACCACTTTCGCTTCTTCCACTCACATCAATGCTTTCACACACACTCGTCGGTTTCGAGTACTTATGACCTGGCCCTTTTGAAGACCGTCCCCGATCTGATCGAGGTAAGTTCACCTAGGTTCGTTACAGCTAGTATTTAATGAAAATAAGTCCGGTTAACGCAAGGATTACATGTTTAAAAATAAACCTCTTTAACCCTGACCACGCTTACGGAATCCGGTTAATAACAGTAAGATTTATTATGATAATTATTGTTTGCGTATTTTTGTAAGAGAAAATACAATTTAATCCTCATTATAATTTTATACTATTCAATTTGTTTATACGAAATACCTAAGAAGTACCTCAACAAAAATATCTATTTACATTGTAATATCGAAGTTTTGTGTAATCTTTCACATTGCCCTGAATTATTTATCTTAAAATAGGGCTTTACAAATGTAGGGTAAAGGCAAGAAAATTAATTGCACTTTCAATACAGGTATTTTTTTTAATTTTGTCCTCATTAATGTTCCGTCTCTCTCACTCTTATTATTTTCATACACTTCATATCTTACACAAGAAAGTACATATTAATTAAAGATTACAATTTTCTCATAAATAAACCACTAATATTTATATCTACATATATTTACTTCACTTAATTCATTATTTACCAGAAATAAAGAAACATAACAAGCCCTTTTACCAAAAAAAGTATGATTAAAAATAATTGATACATAATACCTACCTTATATTAGGTACTGAATGAAATGTTTATATAGCATAGTTTGTTAAGAAAACTGAATAGCAATCTATTAACAAATGTAAACTATGTAGGTAAGATAAATTATTCACTATCACGATAGAACTATCCTCTCAAATGTACGCGCCATTTTAAATAAAAAAAAACCTATGACTTCCGCTCTATTATACTTTTTGTTTCAGAGACAAGCGTTTAATATTAGAAATATTTCCGCATATAGAAACGGTTAAGGAAGCGACAAATAAATCGCATGTTTCTCTTTAATAAATATGTTTAAAACGAGGCATTTTGTCAGTTTAGTTATGATTTATGTAAAATAGCGTTCCTAATTTCATGCTATCCTGTTACGGCCTTAGGCATAAGCTACAAGAGTAATAAGGTTTGAGAAATGAACGCGATGTCAACGGCATGCTAGGGGTTAAGGCTGATGAATGATTCTAGGTAATGCAATGGATACCTATTTAATAAAATAACGTTGTATGACATAATTCCTCTTTGTTACTATAATAATTATAATAATCATAACTTTAAAAAAAAGTGAATTTACGAGCCCCTAGTGGGGTATGGGGCAGACCCATTTCTGTGTCTGTTTCACTGATCATTTTTCTTTATAAGCAAATAGGTGATCAGCCTTCTATGTCCTGCTATATAATTAAAATGCAATTGAGTACTATAGTAATTTTTTTTTATGTCAGATATCGACAGACGAGCATGAGGTTCACTTGTTGGTAGGTGATACCAACATCAGTCAATGATGCGGTGTCGACCTACTTTTTAATTCGAGCATTCGCAAATCCATAGACTGAAACCGAAACGCGCAATGTGCACTTCACGGTTTTTCCATCTATGAACGATGGTTCTTTACCCGGTCGGAATTTAGATATTCCTCCCACACGATTAATGCCCGAAATTACCAGACGTGGGGAAAACATGCTTACAGAAAATTATAAACATGTGGTCCCGGTGGGATTCGAACCCACGACCCATCGATGCGCACGGCAGCTGTTCTACCGAACGCGCCAACGAGCCCGTAAAATATTATACTAGAATGATTAAAATATTTACTTGGCGTTGTATACACTAAAGCCTTTTAAACTTTCGGGCAGATGGTAACACAAAATAATTCATAATCTCAACTCCGCGCATTACCTACATTCATTGTTGTTTAATCAAAATTTCACATGCAATATTGTGGGCACATAGCCGCCGCCATGAAACATAATGTGGGAACACAAAGGCATTAGATATTTATTCACAACCCCATACTATGCTACAAAGCAGACGCCATTCTTGCGGATTATAAGTAAATGTGTCGCTAACATAGCATTGTAGGATAGGTCATCCCGTGGTTCCAACCGCAAACAACTTGCACGAACAACAACCGTTCGTATCGAAATCTCGCTTATCTATTCTAATATTATAAAGTTTGTTTATTATGACTTAACTCAAAAACTACTGGACCGGTTTTAAAAATTCTTTCACCCATAGAAAGATATATTATCTGCGAGTAACATGTGATATATAGCATATTTTTTTTATTTTATTTCACTAATCTTTTTTAAAACGACCCTTTTTAAAAATATGCACCAATACATTTTTGAATACATATTTATGACCCTAATTATATACCAATAACTGTTAGGTTTTTCGTAAGTATGTTAAATATCTGAAATCTCTTTTTAACCGTACCGAATCAATTGTTATCGATTTTCACATTCGACAGTAAATATTAAGAGAGATAGGCATACATATATATTACCAGGGTGAATCAAAAAGTTCTTAGAAGTGCATATATATGAAACCTTTTTGGATCAAGTTCGATATTCAAATTAAAGAGTGTCTATCACACTATATTTATGCAGACTGTCACTTGTTTTTGTCAGTTCGTTCGCATGTAATAAATTTTTTTGTGCAACGAGTTGCTAAAAAGTCAAAATTATGGATAAAAGTGAGTTACGTGCGGTGATAAAATATCTCAGTTTGAAAAAAATGTCTACGAAGGAAATTTTTTTGGACATTCAGCAGACATTAGGAGGTGATGCTGTACCCTATTCTACGGTTGCGTACTGGGTGGCTGAATTTAAAAGAGGTAGATCAAGCTGTAAAGATGACCCGCGTTCTGGGCGGCCTTCAACCTCCGTTACAGAAGAAAATGTCAAAAAGGTTGAGAATCTGGTTTTGGAAGACAGAAGAATGACTATAAAACATATAGCTGAGATCCTAAAGATATCTTTTGGTAGCGTTCAATCCATTTAATTGATTCACTGGGGTTCAAAAAAGTGTCTGCAAGATGGGTGCCACGAATGTTAACCGACGAAAACAAAAAGCGACGTTTGGAAATTTCCAAGCGTAATCTCGAAATGTTCCAGCGTGATTCGGATAATTTTTGCCGTCGTCTTGTCACCATGGATGAAACGTGGGTCCATCATTTTGATCCTGAAACTAAAAGACAAAGCATGTCTTGGAAACGACCATCCTCTCCATCCATCAAGAAATTTCGAGTTGCTCCTACCGCTGGCAAAGTTATGGCCTCTGTGTTCTGGGATAGTGAAGGAATCCTTTTTATTGATTACATGCCAAAAGGCCAGACGATTACTGGACCCTATTATGCAAATTTAATCCCGAAAGTGCGTGAAGCGATTAAAGAAAAACGTCGTGGAAAACTGTCGTTGGGCGTGTTGTTCCTTCAAGATAACGCTCCTGCTCATCGATCGGAAGTTGCGCTCAACGCAATCCGCTGTGCTGGCTTCAATCTCCTTGACCACCCACCATATTCTCCGGACTTAGCCCCAAGTGATTTTCACTTATTTCCAAAATTAAAAGAGGAAATTCGTGGAACAAAATTTCACGATAATGACGCGGTTATAGCTGCCGTAGAGGACTTTTTCGAGAGTCAAGAAAATATTTTTTTTTCACAAGGAATAAGGAAGTTAGAAACGCGTTATTCTAAATGCATTGCATTGGAGGGAGATTATGTAGAAAAATAAAATATTATTATTTAAATCTTTGCATTTTTTAATATTGATTCCAAGAATTTTTTGATTCACCCTCGTATATATAATCATTTCAACTGACGATAGGAATACGTTTTTGCAAGCTGATCAAAAAAATATAATATAATATCGTTTTTATGCTAAAAAAAACAATAAAGCTGCAAAGAGTTAATTTATGTTTTTAATGTAGATATAAAATGCATTCATAGACTAAAATTGTTACATGCAGTGTCACAGCTTTTCCGTCTATGAACGGTGGTTTACCCCACAGAAAATTTAATAAAAGGTTTAAGTTTTCTGTGGTTTACCCGGACAGAATTTTGATATTCCTACTATTTCTTTATACTAATTTAATACCCGAAGTAGTAGATAAACATATTAACAAAAAAATTACATATAAACATTGATACTGAACCTAAAAATTCGAATTCGCGACCGCTGTTCTAGAGATAGAGATCTTTGCAATACTTACTGAACCACTTACAGGGAATTTTAAAGAAAAATTATCTGAATTTCCGAGTTGGGCGATGACAAAACCACAAAATTGGATTTCCCGATACAATCTGAACATGCCGGTGACAGCGACCGTTTTTTCCTTACTTCTTGGCAATATTATGTTTTTCAAACAGAATATTTAATTACTACGAATAACATAAATTGATTGTGTGAAGAATGATGTGTTTGAGGAATGAGGGGTGTTCTTTATGCAGTGGTCTCCAATATACCGATATTTCGGCATTTCTACTTATTAGTTATAATAATATCATTAGTTGGTAAAGCAACATTCCTAGTATATACTAATATTATAAAGAGGAAAGATTTGTATTTTTGTATGTTATGAATAAACTCAAAAACTACTGGACTGATTTTGAAAATTCTTTCACCAATAGAAAGCTACATTATCAGCGAGTAACATAGGCTATGTTTTGTGTATATCTACATTGCACCCGTGTGAAGCCGGGTCGCGTTGCAAGTTTAAAATAAAGAGGTTTGATTAAATTTCTCAGATTCAATACCTTTTTTATTTAATCTGAGATAAATTTATAATTTTTTTTATTTAATGATTTTACTTGATTTCGAATTTTGGACTTGTCTGATAATATTATGAAGATGATGAAAAAAGAGTATATAGTGTGCCTTTAAAAATAGATTTAATTAGTGATATAAAATTATCGAAAATGTAAAATATTAATAATCCAAAATGTTTTTTATTTTTTACTTTGGTTTTTAACATATTAAATTACTGAATATCTTAATAATTTAATGTGTAATTTACAACTGAAATAAATCTTTAGCACCGAAATGAAATGGATTTTATCAAATTGTAATTTTCGAAAACTTTTGAAAGGACATCAATCGTACCAACCCATTGCTTTAGTAAAAATCTAACTTGTTAGAAATCGTCGTAAATCTTTGTAAAAGTTAAGGGGCTCCTCAAATCGTATGACGTTTTGAATTATTGGCAACGTTAAGGTAGATCTGCCGTTATTTGTCAATGTCTAGTTGGATATATCACGTAATGACGATTTTCCATAACATCGAAGTAGAAACATCTAATGTTGTAAATTAAAAAAATATATTATACGTATAAATAGGAATTCCTCTGTGGCGAATGAAACTTTCGCCGTCGTCTTTAGATATTATTTAAAAAATAGAATATATTTCAATTTAAGAAGAAGAATAAGACCTTTTTTATATATTTTAATAAATAATTATATCTAAATAGGACTGATTTTGCGAAAAATGTAAGCTATTTCGCAATCCTCGTTGGATATTAAAATTATTTTACAGATTATTTCACTTCAATATAGAATTTTCCTACATCTGGTCTGGTCTGACTAATAAATTTTATAATAAGGAATCTTAGTGGATATGTTGTTTTTTTTTGTAATAATAAAGTAACATGGTATAATTTGATTTGCCGTTTATACTAAGTTACTACGTCAGCTCAGCTAGCTGTCCAATAATTAAATCTTCGTGAAAAACCTGAGAATGGTATGAAATTCTCAAATTTAAAATTTCGTACTGAAAACTGACTTTTATTGAGTAGGTACAACGTATCTCATATTTTTCTAGCATCATATAGTTTTTTTTTATGATGAATATATCACCTACTCAGTACTATCATTTTAACCACACGCAGTAGATATATGAAACATAAAAAACAATATAACCAGACATTTTCATATATTAACACACACAACTAAAGCTGACCCAACGTCTTGAACTCTGCGCCATTACTTTTTTATACGGCCTATGCAAAACGAATTAGGTACTTCACAGAAGTATATTCATTTGCAACTTCAATACGATTTCTAAGAATTTCCGCAATGATAATGACAGATAATGGCAATGATTTAAGTTTAACATTATCGGTGAGTTCATCGACCACAATGTCACTTTTATCTTGATTCCAGTGACTTCTATACAATGAACAGCAAGGTGAAATATGATGACCGCTAGTTTTTACGGAAGTTGATGACTTGGAACCGACTCCGACGTGACAAAGAAAATAATTTAAATTTTTCAAATTCGGAATTTAAAATATCGCTTTTCGGCAAAAAGAGCGTCATAATAGATGAATCTTTAAATATTAAAATATGTCAAATGTCCACTTTTGGGTTAAATTGAGTTAAGCGCAAAATCTTGCTTAATATTAGTTGACAGATATTATAAAAGTATAAAAACGGAAAAAGTCTAATGTTTTAAGTTGCAAAAATAACGTTTTTGTTAATATCTGTCAACTATTTACTAAGCAAGATTTTGCGCTTAACTCAATTTGATCCAAAAGTCCACATGTGTTTTTTTAGTATCAAGAGATTCATGTTTTATGACGCTTTTTACCCGGCGATTTTTTGAAGCGATATGACTGATTCACCGCAAGCATATTACTTATAATAAGGCTAATATTCCTAATATATTTAAAACAGTGGGTTGATTAGGTACTTGAAATCAACTAAAATATGACAAAGAAAAATTGTCGAATTCGGAAAATAAGGCATGACTTTCTTTAGAAGTTTTACATTCAGGAACTAATAATATTAAAAATATTTGTATATTATTTAAATATTTAAAACATAGTGCACTTTACCGAAGTTTATTTTTTTTGGGTAGGTTATAAATATTTAACGAAGATAAGCGACCTATGTTTAGACTTTAAAATCGATTTTATTATAATTTAAAGAAAACTAGCAATCCGCCCGGCTAAAATAAAATCGGTCGAGTAGTTTTATATGGATAATTTTCCCCGTATTTGCAACATTTTTCACTGATGACTGCGCTCCTATTGGTCGTAGCGTAATGTTAGCCTAAAGCCTTCCACGATAATAATTGGACTATCCAACACATTAATAATTTTTCAATTCGAACCAGTAGTTCCTGAGATTAGCGCGTTCAAACAACAACAACAAACTCTTCAGCTTTATAATATTAATAGTAAGTATAGATTATTCGTAAAATTCACAACTGAATTTGGAATCAGTGTAACTTAGTAGGTAATTGTTTGAGTAAACAATTTTTATTTGAATCGACAAGGGTCCTCACCATCCAGACCCCAGGAAATCCCGTCAATTCGAACACTTCCGGTGCCAGAATCGAATTAGGAACTCTCCGGTTAGGAAAATATGTTAATACTTCACCAAAAGGGAGTTCTTAATAATTCTTTAAAAATATGATTTAATAGATATGAAAAAGGTAAGATTGGTTATTACGTTGATATCTAAAGTCTGAGCAATATCTTTACTAATATTATAAAGATAAAAGATTTTTTTGTTACGATTTAACTCGAAAATTACTGGACCGATTTAAAAAATTCACCAATAGAAAGCTACATTATCAGCAAGTAACATACGTATTATACATACATTGCACCCTAGTTCAACTCAAGTTTTATTTTCGAGCACTATTTTTGATTTATTCATTTTATCATTATCATTTTTCACTACGTATTTCACATGTTTTCCCGCCTCCCTGGAACTAACATAGAATATTTTTTTTAATAAGATTTTATAGCCTGGTAACGAGACCTTTAAGCCAGGAACTAACATAAAATCTAGACCATAGACAATATAAAAGTGAAACCATTTGACAGATGAAATAATGCATGAAAGCCGTGATACTGGCTAGCAAACTAATAACTTCATACTTAGAATATTTCAGATTATTGGTAGTATTTTAAATGCAGAGTTAATAACAGAGTTTTCGATTAAACGATCGAACATAGAGTTAAACTATGATATGGATTTCAACGAATGATTTGTATAAAACTACTGCCTTTATATTGTCAATAGCAATTTCTTGTTTAGCCACATACACATCTGATTAGAAACTACGCAAGTTCCAATTTGAAACTACCTCGAGACATCCCAAAGTTTGTGCCTTTGTAACAACACACCGTATCTCCAAATAGTTTGACTTTAACTTTCTCGTCAATAGAATAGAGATTTACATTTAACTTTCAAAGCGTAAATATAAAAGCCTGGACAAATATATATACTTTTACAGGTAAGTGATCAGTTCCACTGATTCCTATGTAAATGGGACGTTGGGGTATAATTTGCTATCTTATCTGCTGATCATTTTTCATAACAGAAAAGTAAATAATTTTTTTGTTTTTTGTTCTACTAAACATTGATTGCGCCACCAAACGATATTTACTTGTTATTTCTAAGTGATTTAGTTAGTACTTAAGCGACTTTTTTCTTCGTCTTAAGACATGTATCAGGTAAAGATTGAATGCATTCCTACTATAAGCGGAAATTCACAAAAATCCGTGATCTTATGGAACGGTTGGTCTAGTTTGAACGATGCCTAATGTCAAGCTAACCTTAAATATATTAATTTATTTAATATGCAATATAAAGGTGCCAAATATTTGATTTTAAAAAATAATAATCCAAATGGAATTTAATAACTTTTCATTGCTACCCAATCACCTATAAATAGAATGTTATCTATGTATTGAAAACTAATAAGGTAAAAGATTCGCCAAAAAAGTAACGGATGCGGGTCTTTTTTCGTATCCGCGGATACAGATACGGATATCCGACACATCACTAATAACAAAAACGACATATCATCTAGCTAGAACACATTAATTAATTAAAGTATCCAGCGCACATACGTAGATTTTGACGATTTAGGCGGCCAAAAACATTTGTTATTATTTACAGCTCCAAAATGATTTATTTAACAAAGACAGCTGGTTTTGAATAAATTTAAATGTTTATTTAGTTAAAGCAGCAAAAAAAATTACACTACAGAAATATTTATGTTACCTAAAATATAAGTAAATTAGGTTTCTTGCTCTGTGCCTGAGTCTTCTGGGTCTGTCTCTGCGTTCGACTCAGCAGGCGCAAGCAAAGCTATGGTTTCACTTAAAAATGATTTTCTCGAAGTTTTTTTAACAGGTCTCATACTGCTCAGGAGAGGATCTGATGATAATAGCAACCTTTGATATATATCAAGGTTACACTCCTCCCTTGAAAATTTCCTTGAAAAGTTTTGTCGGTAAGACCGGAAATGTTTATTGCGTGCCTCTGCTGCTTCTTCCGATAATTGTCCTATCGGCAACAAAGCGTGTTCAATAATGCTGGCACCATGGATCAAAATTTTGTGCATTGTGGGTGTCATAGGATGCCACCCGTACTGCTCTACATATAACTTTGCTGTATCCATAGCATAGGTTTCGTACTTCGGTGTATCGATTTTGTAGCCAGATGAAATAGCTTCTAGTATGACTTTCAGCCGATGAATTAATTCATGGCTGATACCTGTAATCTCAGCAGCCAGCTCTGTGTTCTCAAAAAAACGTCTGCTGGTATTTCCATCGTTTGTATTCCCAAAATTTGCTTTTGGCATGTCTACTAGCAGCCCAGTTTCTGTCCGGAACTTTTCTTGAATTTCTATTTTTTTTGATTTTTCTAACAGCTTTTCTTCCGAAGTCCTTCTTTCTCTGTATTTTTTTACAGGTAGTTTATACGCCAGGTGCAATATACTTTCGAACATGCGTATCCTGGCATGCAAAACTGAAATCCCAAATTCAAGTGCTTCTGGGCTTACCTCGTTTCTTTTCTCCAGATTGTTGAAGTCCTTTGAAGTGGCTCCACAGATGTAGCACCTACTCGTTGAAGCTGTATTGGTGGCTGCATTGCAAACTTTCCCATCAATCATTGTCATCTTCATTATGTGTATGAACTTGAATTCACCACCGTCTAAATTGACTGTACTCGTGGTCAGGGACTTGGCAGCATTTCCTACATAGCTGATTTCTTCTTTCGTCACATCTGTGGACTCTTTAACAAACCGGAATCTTATCGGTCTGCAATATCGTGGAGAGGATGGCGTAGGATTCTGCCACACGATCTTCTTGTTTCCTTCTCCGCAAACAATTCGCAGAGGCACAAAGGAACTTAGAAAAATGTTGGCATCGGAGTCTGCATCATCCGCAAATTTCTGTTTAAACCGAGCTTGTTGTGAGCCGTCACATCCCCATTTGCTAATTAATGCTAATGACTTCCGCTCATTGTCGTTGAGTGTAAGCAAGACTTCTTCCAGGAACATCGATAAGCGCGTTACTGTATGATTCATTAGGCTTTGCAACTCCATTTCTGCGCAGGTAGCCGTTACTCGTAAGGCACTTTTGGGTGGATAGCAATCTTGTTTTGCCTTTAACAGAAGATCGTAACAAGGATAATGCCTTGGATTTGTTGCCCTTACTATTTCATATTGCCGTCGAGTGAGATCCGCTTCCACAAACATCTTTAGGGCTTCGAATGGGGTCAAAGGAGCGATTGTTCCATCTGTCTTGGAATAGGCTCTTCTATATTTGCTAGCTCGGCTTGGCGAATTGGTGATTTCTTTAAGGACTTTCGAGGCATCCCTTTTTCCGTGAGTTTGGAAAACCACTTGTGCAGCATGCACTATGACCTCAGGCTCTACAGAGGAACGTATTTCCTCAGTTTTTCTCCTTTTGCTCCGTTCACTCGAATCCACAAACGATTTGCAAGGACGACCTTGGCGGCCAGGCGTTTCAATAGGAATTTCGAATGTACCTTCTAACCAAGACTGGTTATTTTGCAAAAAAGCTTCTTCAACTTTGTGCGCTTTTATCCACCTTTGCTTCATTTGTGACTTAACATAAGAAAAGGCATGCTTCAGACTCTTTATATTTTCTTGATTATCACCACAACCCTTCAGCAGATGATTTTCTAAGTAGTCCAATTTTCCACCAAAACTTTGTAAATTTTGACCTTGCATCTGGTCAAACAAATACCTCCGAGTGACTACTTTGATGCCCGAGCCACTAGAAGACCCTGCAACAAAAAAAACTTGTTTTAGAAAGAAGAGTAAAATATTGATGTATTTTATTTTATTTTGCCTACGAACTTAGATTTACAATTTTGTGGTAAACTGCGAGTTACTGCGGTTGATTTTTGCTTATTCATAATGGTAATAGTGTGCATAATTAACGTAATAAGAAATTATGACAGGGACGGATCCTGAAGTACACTAAATGGCCTTATGAAATATACTTTTTACGGAAAAAAAAGTTTTTAGCACGTATTATATTTGAACAGTTAATGTATACTCTAAACTGTTATAAAGTGTGAAGTTTTATATTAATATTGAAAATACCTTACCTGAAGTATGAGAATCCATCACAATCACTGTAGTAATTTGCTTTGAAAAATAAATATTCACTTTGAAATAAATGATAAAATAATAACACCGATAATTGATACGTGCACCGGGAGCGACGATCGAATTTCGACTACCTGCTACTCAGCCCATGCGCACCCGTTTGGGGTTAAATGGGTGGGGTATAGTTCCTGGAAGTGTCAGCTACCTGTGACATCATAAAATTTGGGTGTCGTATTGATTTTGAATAATTGACTTTTGGCCGCCTAAATCGTCAAAATCTACGTATGTGCAGCGTTTACCAACTGTAAAACATTTTGCAAAGCTAAGAGATCTACCACATTAAATGTAATCGAAAGCCGCAACTGAAATAACAGTCGAAAGATGTCCCAAATCGCATTGCATTCTGTAAATTCATTAAGATAAACCCCGATGCTCGGATCACCGCTGCTGAGGGCAAGCGGGTGCAAAATTTAATCAGGATTACCGTGTTCGCGTGATGAAAAAGCGATTGCAACTGCCTCTTACACGCCGCTATAAAAATACCCAAACGGTTACGTGTTGTTTATTTCCTTATCGATTGTAATCCGTATATTTTTGACTATGCGTGATATCTATATACATTAAAGTTTTTTTTTATATTAGATATCGATAGAATGACCCGATAGAATCCTGATGTTTCGGATGCTTTCCGAGGTCGTGGAAATATGGTCACGGACAAAATGATCCGTAAAAAAAAACAAAGCAGGTGTAGCCTTTGAAGTCTCTTTAATTACTATTTTTTATGTTAGATATCGATAGACGAGTATGAGGTTCACTTGATGGTAGGTGATAACTCAGCCACTGAACATCAGTCAATGATGCGCTGTCGACCCACCTTCTACTACGAGCATTCTGAAATCCATAGACTGAAACCGAAACGCGCAATGGGCACTTCACGGTTTTTACATCTATATGATCATCGAAAATGAGATGTTTATGATTTTCGGTAAGCATGTCTTCCCCACGTCTGGTCACTTCGACCATTAAACGGGTGGGAGAAATATTGAAATTCCGACCGGGTAAAAACCGTGAAGTGCACATTGCGCGTTTCGGTCTCAGCGCATCATTGACTGATGTGCTGTGGCTGAGGTATCTCCTACCATAAAGTGAACCTCATGCTCTTCTGTCTATATCTAACATAAAAGACTTCAAAGAGGCTGCCTCTTCTTCGCAATATTTTACAGGTCGTTTCTTCGTGACCACGTTTCCACGACCACGGAAAGCATTCGAAACGTCGCGCGTCGGGATGAATAATATTATAAATAATAAATCGCATTTTAAATTATAATCCGGTAAAAGTTATTTTATTTAAATGCAATTTTTGATTTAATAAATGATAATTAATATTAGCTTATCGTGTCAAAAACCTATTAAATAAAAGTTCATTGTAAATTATGAAGAGATTCTGCATAATGTTGCAAAGCATCCAACTGTTAGAAAGTTATAACACCGTAGTATAATAACTGTATCAACTATCAAATAACCGACTACTCTAAGGCTGAGGTTCGAACGAGAGCTATTTATAACTTAGAATATAGCCAATTAATATGTTTTTTTTTATATATCAGATATCGACAGACGAGCATTAGGTTCACTTGATGGTAGGTGATACTTCAGCCACAGAATAGAATAGAGTCAATGATGCGCTGTCGACCTAATTTTTACTTCCAGCATTCGGAAATCCATATACTGAAACCGAAACGCGCAATGTGCACTTCACGATTTTTCCATGTATGGAATGGTGGTTCGTTACCCGGTCGGAATTTAGATATTCCTTCTATCTTTAATATATAATAATATTTCAATTGTTTTTTAACTGGAATTTTACAATATTTTATCATTTATTTGTAATGTGTAATGTTAATTAATATTTTTCTGTTTTATTCTAATTTAGCGACATTGCTTATTATTTCTTAATTATATATATTTTTTAGTTTTTTTATATTGATTTCTGTGATGTTATGTAGTATTAAGTAACATTTTTTAGGGCCAAATGGCTTTATTATTATTATAACCAATAGTTGTTTAAAATAAATATCAATAATTCTATAATGTAAAAGGCTAGAGAATATTACATATCATAATATTATTTTAATTATATTATGAAATGTAACATTCTATTTTTGTTATTTAACATTTTATGTTATTGGAAAATAGTAGGCCCAAATAGTAGGATTGACAAGTTGTCAAGACAGGTTAGCTTCTGAATTTAAAAAAATATATATTTAAAGTGTGTTATTCAAACTAATTATATAAAAATCGATCTGGCAGGGCACAGAGGGCTACAAATGCCCCACTAGGGAAATCTCTCTCACTCAGTCTGGAATTAATTTTGTCTAGACAAAACACATTTTACCGTGTTTTTCGGGAAATCCAGTACGAAGGTAATTAAAGGTCCATATCAAATAATATCTTAGCGAACGCTCGAACGACAGCCTTATGCGATTCTGAGTTTCAAACATATCCATAAAACATGCATTCAATGTTTATTAATGAAATGATGCATAAACAATTAATTAATTTTGGTTTTACATGTTTCACGATTCGTTTTGAACATTTAAAACTGGGTTTTTCCAGTTCGTTGATATAATATATCACGATAATAGCTTTTTCTATTTTTCAATAAAATCAAATATGGAACATTAAGGATGCGTTATTTTACACAAATTGCTTATATGGTTATAACTAAAAAAAACAGGTTTTTATTAAAGAAATCAAATTACCGTTCAGTAAAAAATATGTAACAAGTTTATAAAAATATATATATTTTATATAACAAGTATATAAAAATAAAAATATATATATTTTTACATACTTGTTAATTTTTCTTTTCAGCTTCTCTTCTTCATTGGAAAGCTGTTTAGACGGATACAGTATTAATCCTAATCAACTTAAATACGTTAGGTATCTTAAGCATTTCATGCATATTATTCTAATCTTACACCATTTAATTTAAATGAATATCTTAGGAGTTATCGTGAAAATTTAACTCGCGACCCTACGACAATTGAGAAATGTAGGCATAATACGCTATACTACTGTGAAACCGCTGGTCGCTAGTATAATATAGGTATTAAGTATAGTATAATAAGTATATGAAGTACATAAGTTGTTTTGGCTCTATGCGTTTCAGTAAACACCAAGAAACTTACGCTTGTCTTTCAATATCGAACAATAAGTAAATTAATAATTGAGTCGTATAGAATCAAAGGCGGCTATCTCACTTATGGCTGATTGTTAGCAATTTAAAAAAGAAAACGTTTTTCTCCTTTATTTTTGTATTAGGTATCATTCATTGCATGTTTAAGGTGAACAATTGAAGATAAAACCAAATATATATAAAAACATTCTAAACGACAAGAACTTATTTTATTTTGGTAGATTGCCGGACCAAAAATGTCAGATAGCCGCCTTTGATTCTATACGAGTACGACTCAAACACATGCTGGAATGTAAGTTATTTCGAAGCACCAGCATTACAGTCAACTCCTTACTAACATTACAAAACAAAATCGTTACCAACAAAGTAATTAATAAGTTATTTTTCTAGCCACGTATCGAGTTGGCACGATGAGGTGCGCATGATTACCATTGCAAATGGCGATGCGCTCACGATTCCTCGAAACTACGAGTGAACGGTTCGAGACATTAGTCTACTCTACTATCGAGAATGTCCACATTCCTTGTGCAGTTATTTACTTTTACATACTTTGCGGATATTCGTTTTTACTCACTGATACCGTATCTCATGTTGTTGTTGGTTATTCGTAATAATTCATGGTCTTTATTGAAACTTGGAAAGTATTCAGTGTGTAATTGGTAAATTTTACGTGCGCTTGCGTCGTCATTTTATATTCGAATTAAATAATGAATTCGATATATATCTTTTATGTTTTTAAAAGCTTTTATTTTGAGATTCAATTATCCCGGCTTAATGTTAATACGTCGTATTAGGTAGTGTTTCAAGTTAACTCATTTCTTGCCATTAATTTTAGCTGAACTTTTTTCTGAATTGCAAGAATGCAACTTACAACATAAATATATTATTTTTAACTAACAATAAAAATTGACCTTAGCTAATACAGTCGGCAAATAAAGTAGATTGCAAATGTTATAAATTATTATATGCCGAAGCACCACTGAGCCCCGAAGGTCTCCCCTCTTCAGAAAGAGGGGGGCTGGAAGCGGCCCTACTCGGTCCAATTGGCTTCACCAGGGTGCTGGCTTACACCCCGGCTACTGCTTGGATCCATGGAGAGAATGTTTATAACTAAATGTTACTAACGAATAAATAATAGTAGAACGCAAATAAACTGTCAGGATAAGTTAATGAATTGATCTCAAAGGCCAGCAACGCATCTGCAGATCCTCTAGTATGGCAGTGCACGCTCATTTATTGTACGCTATTATAACTGACCACTAAGGCACCGTATACACTATGAATCTGATACAATATCCGGTAACAGCTCAGCTTACAAGTCATAGTAGTTGTGCGTTTGTGTTGTTAGAAATCTAATCGATAGGATCTCAATCTGAGGCTCAAACACGAACGACTATCGAGAAAGTATTCGAATCGTCAAAATATCAATTGTATGAGAAAATATTTGAAATTTCATATATATGACAGATCTATAAATCGAATACTTTTTCACAAGTTGTTCTAGGCCCTGTTGTGTGAGAATTCAGAATTGCATAACATAGATTGACGGTTTGAATGCTTTCTTGCAAGTTGTTCGGCTTGGGCCTCTTTTCATTTTCCATGCTTTTGTTTTCATAGCAAATAACGACTCAACTCGCCCATGTATACGTATACCACTGTGTAACGTATATAATACATAGTCGGTAAAATTATGCGTTCCAAAATAGCCATTTTTGTAAAAACCCAGTTTCTAGAGCTTCACTATTTCAGAATACGGACATATTTTCATCGCAATGAGGGCGCGATAGGATGTTTTAAGTATTCTCGTATCATATTTAATGTGGGTTTTTATATTTGATTATAATATTTAAAAACTTACGGCCTTATTCATAAATTCATAAGCTTGATATAGTTAAAATATGTTTTGTTTCTTTCATTCTGTAGTCTTTTTATATTCGATAGAACGAGACAAAAGATATTTTTACTAGCTTATGAATAAGGCCATTACTCTTTATTTATATTTTTTGAATAATTTGTGACATTTCATTGTTTAATATTTTATACATCAAGGGTTTCATAACAAATGAAACTATAGACAAAAGTGCTTATACGAGTGATTTAAATATGAATAAAATAAAACTGATAGTATTAGGCTAAAAGTACCACGCATCAAGCCTCCTAGGTATAATTTGTAAACTAGTATTCTCCAAGTTCTATAATACGTGGGTGTTAATAAACGGCAAGTGCCTTTTTGTTTAAATCACAATTTAGAAAAACATCCGCGATGAATGCAAAATATTTGTACTAATTCGAAGCGTGATAATAACATAACATAAGCCAGGTTGAGAAGGTGAATGTTTCGTAGTACAAGTTCAAGGTAAATTCTACGTATTTGTCTACTCGCAGCTGACTCTATTTATGAATTACTAGCAACGCGCCCCGGCTTCACACGGGTTTAATGTAGATATATTATACACAAAAATATAATTAACGTAATTAAACTATTAATTAACTTAAATTAAGCATTCCTGTGCAGTGCAGGAAATGGGTCACCGACTCAGGATTATCTGTGACACAGCCGCGGCTATGCCACAGCACTGATTTTCAGCGGTGCCCGTTTAAGTCTGGAGATACAGTGCGCTCTACATAAACTAAATATATAATAATAAATATGTTTAAATAAAAGACGTCCATAAAATTTATATATTCTGAGATAAAAATAGTAATAAAAATAAAATATATATAGATAGAAAGCACATTTACTCACACCTATATTTTCACCACCAATGCAACCAAAGCTGACATTATTTTTGTTGTTCCATTAATTGTGACTTACATTTCCGACGAAAACTTTTGACTGTTTGTAAGCCACGAAGAGGAGGAGGAAGATTGTTCCAGCATTTGGTTGCATTGTAGCGAAAACTTCCCCTGAATGCGGCACTGTGGTGTTTTAAAACAGACAGTCCGTATTGCGAGGCTCTTGTAAAATAAGTGGCATTGAGATCCCCTAGCCAAGTCAATTTACAGTAAAGATAATATGGTGTTTTAGTCTTTATTACACCGAAAAGCATAACTGCGAAGTGGACTTTTCTGCGGCCACTCATGTTAAGAACTCCGGCATCGTTCAAAAACGGAGTTATATGGGAACGGGCAGGTATGTCCCAGCAGTAGCGTGCACACGCGTTTTGTACACGTTGTATTGCCCTCCTAGAGCGAGCAAGTAGTCTATCGCCATACACCACGTCTCCGAAATTAAGTTTCGACAAGACAAGTGAGTCGCACAGTCTTAGACGTAACCGAGTATCAATGTGATTTCTGATACGATAAAGCGTCTTCAGGCGATAGTATGTAGCAGTTAGCGATAGTTTTATTTACATATTTCTCGAATCTCAAATTCTCGTCAAAAATTATCCCTAGATTCCGAGCCTCACAAACCCGTTGTATACTTTTATTCCCAATCTTAATATGAAGATTAAGCCGTTCAGTCTTTTCCAATTGAGAAGGCGTCCCCAGTAGCATGTATTTCGTCTTCTCAGGGTTAAGAACTAAAGCATTTCTTTCTGACCATTCTGCTATACTATTGAGATCGTAATTTAATTGCTCTAAAGCCAAGTGTGAGTGATCTGGATGGAACGATATGTACAACTGAAGGTCATCAGCATACATATGGTAGCGGCAGTGTCTTATGGTATGTACTACATCTGCACTGTACAGAATATACAGCAATGGACCCAAAATTGATCCCTGCGGTATACCTCGAGAAAGTGAACTAAACTGAGAAAACGACGTCGTTCCATCCTCCTGTACGACTGCAACAGCTTGGATCCGTTTTCCTAGATAACTGCTGAACCATTGCACGACTTTGTCACCGAATCCATAGTAGGAAAGTTTTGCTAACAGAAGTTTGACGTTTAAAGTATCGAAAGCTCGTGAATAGTCCAGCAACACCAAGAGAGTAGCCTTTCCCAGATCCTGAGACCCTAAAACGTTATCAACAACATCAATCAAGATGCTCGCTGATAATGTAAATAGCTTTCTATTCTCGAAATAATTTTTAAAATCGGTCGCGAAGTAGTTTTTCATAACATTCAAAAATCCAAAAATACAAATCTTTCCTCTTTATAATATAAGTAGGTAATATTATCACAATTTCTTCCCCAGTGTATTCACAACATAAAATGAACAATCTATGTATGATTTATACTATGATACCGATTTGGTTGTTTTTTTTTGGTGGTTACAATTTACAATTGGACTCGGTAAGTGGCGCTGCAACATAGCTTCAGGAATTATTTTTTGAAGCCAATGGTTGGACATAAAATATCTATATATAAATTATGTTAGTTACGTTTTTATTAATGATAGGCAAGCGATTGATATACACCTAAAAAAGATTTGAACGGTGTAAAAGCCGAATCTAAACGGTAGCATTAAAAATGTACACAAATTACCTTCCCATAAAACATCGAGGGAGAGAATTTGATAGCGTGTTGGCAATCAATCAAGATGTGTGTAACGAAATTGAGAGGATCGCCTTGACGGAGTGCGGGTGTTTATAAATTGCGGCGATTCATTCAGATACCGCGGTATTACTGCGGTCACTTAGCCATAATGTACTGCATAAAATATTGGATGTAGGAACACCTAAGATGCTTTGAATTCAAAAGAAGTAATGTTTTACGTTGTACCGTTATGTTTTTCCAGAAATCTACATAATTGTCTGTTGTTTCTTCCATTATAATTTTTCCTTTGACCTTTTTTCTCACTTGTATCGTACGATGTTCTTCTTCCTGCCCTGTTCCCTTTTTTTATTTGGGGTCGGCACAGTATGTTCTCTTTTTCCATTATCTCCTTTCACTCGCCATATCATTCTTCACACAGTCAATCCAAGTTTTTTTTTGTCCTCCCTTTTCCCCTATACCCATACACTTTTTCAAAATAATTAATTAATTATCTATTAATTATATATAAAATATTACGTATTAAACTTCAAGTTTCTAATTTTATTTTTTTATAATATTAAGCAGGTACAGTGGCGGATTTACCAGCAGGCTTAGT
Organism: Anthocharis cardamines; assembly: GCA_905404175.1. NCBI lineage: Eukaryota > Metazoa > Arthropoda > Insecta > Lepidoptera > Pieridae > Anthocharis > Anthocharis cardamines. Next base: position 2,451,087 of record FR989950.1, on the reverse strand, counting down.
AGGTTTGAGCAAAGGCTAGGGCGGCAAATTTGGGGACCAAGTTTATTTTTACATGTTTTATGGAAATCAAAAAGAATTCTGTATAATGTTTTGATAATGTCATTCAACGAAATATCAGACTTGTATCTCCTATAGCAAAACACCCAGTTCGCCGCCCCGAACCAGTAATCGGACTCTATATATTATATTAATTTAAGAATAGATATTAAAATTTGTATTACATTATATAATTTATAATATAACATTTCATAATAAAAACTTCAAGCCATTGTTTACATTTGTTAAGTCACATACATAGTTACCTAATTTTTCACTATATCTGTATGCTCAGTTATAACGGTGTAGGTACATAAATCTCATCAAATAAAATGAAATTTCTGTGATAACAATAAATAATAATTCACCATTAATTATTCTCTAGTTACCCTGCTATAGTTTCACTTTTTGTCGCCAATACCGAGACGTTTCTCGTACTTCCTGTTGCATTTGAGAACTTTGTATCAACATTATGCACATAGGGATTTTATTGATCTGCCCTTCACAGTTAAATTAGGTACTTTAACAGGTAAAGATGAGGAAATGAGAGTTTATTTCAAAATTGGGGGGAAGCCATGATGAGAATTTGATGCCGGTATCTCCTCGAACAATCTTTTTTTTATATCATATCGACAGACGAGCATGAGGTTATTTTGATGGAAGATGATACCCCGGCCACAAGCCATCAATCAATGATGCGCTGTCGACCCACTTTTTACTTCGAGCATTCGAAAATCTATAGACTGAAATTGAAACGCGTTTGCAATGTTGTGCACATTTATCCATATATGAAGTTTTATATCCATTTTAGTATTCCGCGGTTTGTCTACAACTATATTTCATATATAAGTATCCTTAATATCCTTTTAATCTGCGAATGACACGGTGTCACATTGCTAAATAAAATATACGGAACGCTATAGCCAAAAACTTACAAGACGTAACGTTAATGAGTTGAAATGTAATTTAAAGTTTTCCTTTACAGCTTATTTCACATTCCCTTTGCGAACTTAGGTGCAAGTCGTAGCGGAGTGAGTACACAGTACTTAGTTGGTAGAGACCAACTGACTCGTTCTATTACAACTGATTGCATTCGTAGTTCTAAGAATGAATGAATAAATGAACGAATCTTTCTATCTATACGTATATATAATAAAAGAATACGATTAAAAAGTGAAAATAGTATCGTATACTTACGACTCTATATTCGGGTTTACTTCCGGTAAAATGGAAATTTCGTCATGAAATGCACAGACATTCCATTTTGACTATCTAAGAGGAATTATTAAAAGGATTTTTGGCGACTCGCAATATTTTTCGAAATATTGAAATTTTTGAAGTTCGCTTAATCACGCTCTGCTATATAAATGTATATGTTACCAGATTATTGTACGAACCGGTCGCTTATAATTTCCCGCGTTAATTTATAAACGCCCAAAAAATTTCCACAGATAATAAAATAAATTTAACGTTTTCTTTTGCGGGAATTTATAAACGGTCAATTACCAATACAACAACAATTACCTTTTCTAAGATTATCACTATATCCATTTTCTATCATAGGTATCTATAAGGTATTAATAACTCGTCCATCACAGTATCATTTTTCACGAGGTCGCGTCTCGCTTACTCGTCGGTCATTACGTTTGAAAACTGTTTATAATACCAACTACTGAAATATATCTTTAATATTATAAACTAGGAAGTGTGACCGCCCCCGTGGCATAGTGGTAAGCGCGATGCGTTCAGCACCGGAGTTCCTGGGTTCGAATCCCGGGGAAACATAAAAAAAATGTTTCTACCTACTTGCCTAATTGCCTTTAAAGAAAAATGATCAGTGAAACAGACACAGAAATGGGTCTGCCCCATGCCTCACTAGGGGACTCGGCAATTCACTTTTATAAACTAACGATCCGCCCCGGCTTCACACGGGTGTTATCTAGATGTACTTCTCGACTGGTACATAAAAAAAATGTTAAATATCGGTCGAGTAGTTTTTGAGTTGAATCGTACACACAAACAAATATTTCCTTTTTATAATATTAGTATAGATAAAAGAGGAAAGTTTTGTACTTTAGTATGTTTGTAACGTTAAAAGTCAACTGGACCGATTTTAAAAATATTTTCACCAATAGAAAATTCAATTATCGTGTAACATAGACAGTTTTCTGTGTATAGTATATCTACATTGCACCCGTATGAAGCCGGGGCGCGTTGCTAGTGATAAATAAATCTGTAAATCCTCTAGTGAATACAGTTACTACGGTTCCACACTGTATAGCCCACTTTATCTCAATAGAGTGCATTCGTAAAACACATAATTGACTTTAAACACTGCACATTGCTTAACAACGCTCTAATTGAAATAGCTCGAATAACTTCGAAGTAATCTCAGCTAATGACTATTGTAATCAATACAGAGTCTACTATTTAAAGAGCATGTTATCTTGTAAATAAACTATGAAAGTTAATTTTATTTTTTGTGATTTGCTTAACACGAAAAAGATACGGCGAGCAAAGTTAACGGTATTCATAATTGTATAATATTTACGTGATGTTATTCATTTAATTTAAAAGGAAATTTATTAATCAGATCAAGAGCGAGTTGTTATAGCATGTTGAGGGTTCCGTACTGTATTTATATTTTTTGACATTAAATAGAAATTTAATGACATTTCTTTTGATTTACCCGTAAATACAAAGTTCATTCATTCATATCTTCTTCTTCCTGCCCTGTTCCCTTTTTTTCATTTGGCGTTGGCGTAGTAAGTTCTCTTTTTCCATTCTCTTCTTTCACTCGCCGTATCAACTGTCACACCTCTCAAACACATATCATTCTTCACACAGCCAATCCATGTTTTCTTCCCCTATACCCATCCACTTTCATATTCATACATATGTTTTTCGCAAATATAAGCTCAGAGATGGTTTAATATGCACTAACTACGCATGAAAAGTAAATATATTGATATAAGCATTGTCTTTTATTCACGTGTCACACATTTAAATGAAAATTTGTATAAAACATTATTTATCCCGACGTTTCGAGCGCTATAAATCAACCGTGGCCACGGGTGAACTGAAAGGTGACAGCTGTCTGAATGAGAATTTCACTATACTATGCTAAATATTTCGACGAAGTTGATACTAGCCATAATTCTCTATTAATATATGACAAAGCTTTCTAACTTGTTGTTTTTTAATGCCTATTGTTGTGATTCGTAAATTTAAAAGGAAAAATCGTATATTGTAATCTAATTTAGTGTTAAAAAAGAAGTAATTTATATTAATTATAATGAGTTTACATATTGTTTTGATGCTTTTAAGTGTATTTAATTGAGATGGTCAATTGTTATTATTTTAGAAGTAATATCATTCATTCAATTCACTCGACAGTTCGTTCTTTATTGTATCGTTCATGTCATTCGTTTGTTTCAGTAAGGGATAGTCAAGAAACTGTATTGACTCATGTTTAGCTGTAAAAGTAAAATATTAGAATAAGATCATTCTGGTTGCAGTCGTGCTGCAGTCAAGTTCTATTTAGTATAAGGGAATATTGTGAAGTTGTTGTATTAAAGTCTAAGTGAATATCAATATTTTAAAAGTATAGACGCATTGGTAGTTGAATATACGAGAAGTGTCTGTATTGAAAATGGAAATATACGTTTGGACTGTACACCGGTGGTTTTCTTTACACTATGTTGAAGATTTTGTTATTTAAAGAAACTCCCTACCGGCTTCTAACTTGGGTATTTTCAAGGCCAGGGTGAATAGGCTTCTTTTAGAAAGACGTGCCACTTCTTAGATCGCATCACCACTTACCATTGTGGTGGGATCGTGGTCAAATGTCTGACTATAATGTATAAAAAAAGAAGGAAAAATAATAAATTTAGTTCGGTTGTTGCCAAAATTCAACAGACAGGCCAGCTCGAGTCATACTATTACGGCTCCAATTTTCATTCGAAGGATCTCTAAAAATACTAACACTGGTTATTCTTACAAAAAAAATAATTATTTTGTAACAATAATTATGCATAAACATATTCATTATCTCCACAAGTGCTAATTAAAATATCAAACATAAGAAACAAAAAAAATATATTCAATTTGAAGTTCATCTCGGCCATTTTAAAATACCGTTCGATTTGGACAGGAGTGTGGAAAAGCGTCCGATATTTTTAGAAAGGTTTATTACAAAGCAGTAGGTAAGTCTAAAGCTCTTCGGTTCAGGGCGCTCGTCTCGAGGACTCATACTTGATCGACCCTCGCCTTCGACTAAGGCACCTCGCGTATTGTCTATGACTAGGGTTGCCACTGTTGTCAATGTTAGGTAAAGCTGTTATGAAAAGGTGCTGGACAGGCGTGTCAATGCTACGTACTCGTATATAAGATATACTAGCTATCTGCCTCGGCTTCGCGAATCCAGTAGTTTTTGAGTTCATTCATTACATACAAAAATACAAATCTTTCTTCTTTATGATATTAGTACATATAATATATAGAATATAGATATAGACTTCGCTGGATGAAACAGCTCTCGGATAGCAGGTTTTTTTCAACTTACTTGACACTCATCGTAATAATTTGGCCAATTAACTCAGTATCGTTATAAATTATTATACCTGTATGTTATCCTGATAATGATGAATAATACTGTAAGTTTTATCAAAATCCGTTTAGTAGTTTTTGCGTGAAAGACTAAACAACGTTCTCATAAACTTTCACATTTATAACATTAGTATGTTTGTTGAGCTTTTAGGAGAAGAAGGTTTGATGAGCGTTTATATTCTGGCAACGTAATGACTCTTAAATAAGTGATTAGGCATCGACGCTGAAAAGTTTTGATGCACTCAAAAACCATGACGAAAGCTTATGAAGTATGCGTATGCCCTATGAAGTTGAGCTTTAAATTGTTTTTTTTTTTTTAAAGACGAAAAAAAAGACTCCTCATGAGACAAGTATTATATCTGTTATTTAAGAATACTCATGGCTTCCCTTTAAGTATTTTTGCATTTATTTCGAAGATTTCTGTAGAATAGTCAAGGTCAGAAAAAAGGAAGGAATTAACACATTAGCTTTTTTAACTAATAGACCAGATCTAATGTTCATAAATTTCAATGTAACAAGTCTTTGCCATAAAGCGTAGCCAATGAGAATTATATATTTATGTCGATGCTCCGTTCAATAACATATAAAAATATTTTTTCTTTGTTCTATTAGCGATTTATACGTATCTAAGATGATTTCTATTTTTTCCAACACTCGTCAAGTTTTTCATTCCAACTTTAAAATAAATAAAGCGGATTTCTGACAACCCTACCTACAAGCATCCAAGCGAGCCTTTAAATCCTACCATCCGTCATTAATTGTCTCTAAAGACGCTTTAATATCATCTACATTGCAATCACCATTGCAACTAGGTATCAATTTATTTTTCCATACTTTAATCTCCTTTTTTAGTCCTTTGACGATTATTCCTTGAATATTTTCCGCTTTACTTGAAGCCAAAGTAATTCGTGTACTTTTCAAGGAGTATGAAGGCAGTGGTCTACCGATTTTTCGGGATTTTTCGATTTAATTAGTAGGTAAAATAACATTGCTAGTTTAAAATAAAGAGATTTGATCAAATACATAATTTGTTTTTTTTTTCAATTACCGAATTTTGATCCAAATTAATGACTTTATTTGACAATCATACGCATTTCGCATTCGACTTTCGAGACCACTATATAAAGATGATAGTGACGATCAACGGTAAACGGTTTAACAAGCAATGTTTTTTACTATATAGCAGATAACTGAACAAGTGGGCTACCTTATGGTAAGTAATCACCACCGCTCATGGACATCCGCGATTTAAAGGTCTCAGATTTATTGCTGGTCTTTAACGATACATTCTTCTTGAAGTCGCAAAACATTTCTAAATCTATTTTTATTTTTACGTACTAGATAAATATATACTATTTACTCAAATAAATGAGTTTAAAACGGTTTTTTATTAAAGGTAATAATACCGTGTATTTTAATCTTTATAGTTATGATACAATTCATCCATATCTTTCTTTTAAGAAACCGCTCTTCAGTTTGATAAAAAAAATATTTTGTGATATTTCGCATAAAATTTACAGAATAGCTAAATGGCTCACTGATAATACTTACTACTTAAAATAGCTCATATATGTATGTA